>JAWNLL010000331.1:620696-1241392 GCA_035042425.1 Drosophila flavopinicola
TGAGTTAAGTAGGGTTGAGTTGTGTTGAGAATTTGAATTGTAAATAAATGCAAAAAATACAAAAGTGTTTAAAACTTAAATGTAAAATGAATTTGAAGAAAAAACCATGAACAAATTCGACTCAAGCTCGAAATTTAGATCAGCTTTGATTTGACAAAGATATGTGAGTTTGGAGTCTTCAAATTTCATTTCTTGGCTTTCTAAAAGTATAATTTGACACTTCTATATGTTGTCTACTTAATGCTTATAATAAACCAACAAAATAACTATAAATAAGAAGAAGTTTCTACTGCTTTAAGCAACTAACTGTTGTATACTTAGTGCTTATAATAAACAAAGAAAATATGAATAAACAGAAATGAGTTTCTACTGCAGCAAAATTAGAATTATTTTTAAAATTCTGTTTTGATCAGCATGAAAAACCCAAAAATATGTTTGGCCAGACTATCAGTCATCTGAAATTCAATTTCGTTGCCAGCTGATTTCTCAATCAATATCATTTATAAGCAAGCTCTGACACATTAGCTCAACTTCAAAGCACTTTGTCTTTGTCAAGCGCATCAGAGAAAGAGAGCCTAGTGCAGGACTTATCAAAACTCCCGGATACGCATTAAGTAAATGATTTTGCGCCGGATTCAAATGCGTTGCGACATCAAAAATTGACAGAGCAGGGCAGAGCAGAGAAGAAAACATATCAGGTTACAAGTAGCCGGCTTTACTCCATCCGGATCCAAGTGAGCGGCAAACGAGCGAGAAGGAGGACGAGGACGAGGAGGAGTGGCGCGAATCAAACGAAGTACATAATAAATTTTATTATAAAATTTATTTGCGCATTTTGGCAAAATGTGTCAAAATGCGGTCGCTGAAAATGCGGAAAACACGCCAAGGAAAAGCCACCCTCATCAAAATATATTTGGCATTCATTCCATTATCGAAATCCCAGACTAAGCCCGGCCCGAAAACGACTCTCGCCCATTGTTTTGTGCTTTTTTCCTGTGGCTTTTTGCTGGTTTATTTATATATTTTTTATGTGTCTGACATTTAAAGACCAGTTTGAGTTGAAAACTTGGACAGAAGTCAGCGAGCTGACAGGCGGCTGGTTTGGGTGGTTGGGTGGTTTGGGTGGTTTGACTGGCTCGGGTGGTTCTCTAACTTTGTTAGGCTGACAAGTACACGTGTTTGCGACAAGTGTCCCATTGTCGGACGTTTGACATATAAATTTGTGCCCAAATTGAATTCGAAAGTATCAGGTTGCGCCTGGGAAACATCGCAAGACTACGTTGGGTGCAGTTTGAGTAGTTTGTGTACGGCGCTAATTGTGCCGGAAATAGACAAGTGCATCAAACGCCACCAAAGTGTTGCTAATCGAGGCACCTGTGTGGGTCGTCTCTGGCTACGTGTCTAGTTAACGTTGCATCCTCATTAAGTTTCTGCCACATAATTTGCTCAGCAGAGCGTGGGCAACGTGCCTGAGTGCCAGCCACCCACATCTTGAGTCGTATATATACATATATATATATGTGTACATACATATATGGAAGTACTTGTAGATCCGCTAATTGCCACTGGCCCCAGCACTAATCCGACAAAATGTCGCCAGCACCGTGTCGCAAATTGTCATTGCTGCTAATGATTACAATTCACACATGAGCGCAATTTGCGAAATTTCTCTGAGTTGATTTGCATGCTCAGGTTGCCACGATTATTCGCATAAGTTCATAAATTTTAATGTGCAGCCGCAATTTGACAATGCCCAAGTAGAGGAAATTGTTCAAATATACATATATATGACTGACGCACATACGACAATTAAAGCTTAAAAAAAGATCCAGATTCAGATTAAGGCAGTAGTTGAGATTTAATAAGGTAACACAAAGTTATAAATTGTGATTAAAGATTTACAACATATATGAGCGAAACTATACAAAATCAGTGGGGAAGGATTATCTTCGGCGCGACGAACCCTTTTCGAACCTTTAGGTAATTTTCACTCTGCCAACTAAACCACCGAAATATTTAATGACGCAAATCTTTGCTAATTATAGCTCAATCGATTTGAAAATTTAGTCATTGATGAGTTATAAGGATGTTCGACTGTACAAGGAAATTTACGGCGATAGCTTTGAAAATATCGTATATATGGCCAAAACTGACTTCCCGTTGTATGGCAGCTATAAGATATAGTGGTCCGATCAGACTAACTCCGACTAATGTTCTGTCTCTTTAAATAATAAGTATCTGTGCAAAGTTTCATCGCGATAGCTCATAAACTGAGGGACTAGATCCCATACACACAGACAGACGGACAGACATGGCTAGACTAATTTGTTTTGTCTTTCTAAGCATACTCGCAGTCACTTTTGGGGGTCTCCGACGCTTCCTTCTACGCGTTACAAATTTCCGCACAAACTTAATATACTATTTTCTTCGAAAAGAGTATAAACATTGGAGTGTGGAGTGCCAAAGGAAGAATTTTCACGAATATTATATTTAATATGTATTAAGCAGCATATTGTTATTTAAATTTATTTATTTATATTGTCAATTGAAAGATAACTATATTTTATTTAAGGTATTAAGCGGCCTATTATTACTTTAAACTATTAGTTTATATTGATAATTGAAAGGAAAATATATTGTATTTAAATTTTAAAGTTACATTCATATAATTTTTAATAAAATATATTTTTAAATTTTAACAGCAATTTATAATTTGAATCATTTTCCTATATTGACTGTTTTTAGTCGATATTCAAAAAATAAATGAATAAATCATTTGGTGTGCTATATATTCAGTATTATTTAAATCTTCAGATATAGAAAGTAAGCTGCTTAATCTCTATACATACATTTAATTTTTGGTACAATATATTTTTTTATATTAATTGCAATTCATCATTTTAAATATTATCCTCTGTTGTCTGTTTTTAATCGAAATTAAAAAAAAGTAAATCATTTTTTATGCCATATATTCAGTATTATTTAAATCTTCAGATCTTATAGTAAGCTGTTATATTCGCTTTAGTAATAGTTTCTAAGTAATTTCTTAATTGGCAAAGATATTGCGAGCAAACATAATATTTAAATAATAATAAACAAAAACCAAGTCAAGTGACAAGCAAGAGCAAGGATTAGCGATATTTCACAAACACAGCTCCCACCCTCTGTATATAAGCATGTCCTCAATCTCAATTACCACTCGATATGAAAACATTAATATTCATTGCGTTGATGATATGTGTGTGTATGTGTGTGGGGGGCAAGGCGATTACCCCGTTTCGCATTACAAAAGTATTTCATACGTAATTCGTTTAGAATTATGTCTGCAGCATGACAATGCCAAGTGTGCCACACCCACCGCCCAACGCCCACATTGCGCCAAGAGAAGACTCAAACCAGCAAGGAGCGACCGCATATAATGTCAATAATTGATAATTTATTATAATCACAGACGATGGGAACTCATGGGGAGAAGCAAACTAAGCAAACTACCCAACACACACACACACACTGAATCTCAAGACATGCCCAAAGGGGTTGCTGTCAAATAATTGCATTTGCTTCAATAATCCTTTAATGCTGATCCGAGTTGATGGCCAAGGACTTTCTCTCCCTCTCCCTCTCTCTCTCTCTGCCCAGGAGCAGTGCATATGTTCGCCGCCGGCAAACTGGGCGATTCCCGATTCCGAGGGGTGTTGCTGTTGCGGTAGCCCAATTATTGTTGCTGGTGGCAGTGGCAGCAACTGTTGTTGCTGTTGTTGTTGCAAAGGGTTCGTGAAATGCGTTTGATATTAACACATCTGTTCATTCATTCCACTTGAGCTGCGTCATCAGCATCAGCATCATCCTCATCAGCCTCATCGCGAAGTGCTGCCAAACTGTTTGCGGAAGCTAATGGTGCGCACTTGCCATAATTACCCTCGGCCAACCTCATCCGCCAGCCTATGATCCTGCATCCTGCCGTCCTGCTGGGTGGTGTTTACCTTTTCTTGTTGTGCTTCGCACATTGTTACCATTTTGTTGAACAACTTTGTTTGCTTATTTGTTTTCGCTATTGCCATCGCAAATCGCTTTTTGTAACTTGTAACCGCACAGTTCTGTTTTTTATTTTTTTATTTTATGAGTTTTGATACCCTGTTCCATTGTTTACCTTCTGTCCCATTCTCATTGCTAGTCGAAAATTTGAGCACTTTTGCCGCCTTGGGGCGTTTTCTGTTTCTTTTTGTGGCATTTTATAATAGCGGTAAATAAATTACATGAAGTAGGACTCCCGAGATGCAATGTCCTCGATGGGCAGAAGGCCTCTCAAATACATTTACTTATGAGTTGCGACGTGTGCTGTGAAGTGAGTTTGAAATTACAAAGAATATAACAAATGGTGCTTTAAAGTATCGCAAGTATTTTTGCTTTAGGGTATTCAAATAATATTAATTGTTAGTTGGGGTATGAAATATTCAGAAATATATTGGAAACATAATAAGACTGCAGTAATATTTCGTAATAATATGTATAGGCACCTAGTTGAATAAGATGCTTTGAAAATGATATAAGTTAACCTAAATTTGATTAATTCTGTATCAAAAATTCAAACAATGAGTTCTCAATTCAATTAGATATTTAAGATTTATAGAATACCTATAAAAAAATGTTGAAATATCTTTTAGACTCTACATTAAAAGTATATCGTTTTCATCTGACTTAAAAGGTCAATCGTCAGTTCAAAAGTCAGCAAAATTTCCAAACCAACTATAGTTAATTGATGAACAGTTACCCAAAATTTGTATATTCAATGTTATATGTTCATGACTGACAGTTGTTATTTACTTTTAAGCTATAGATTCTGAAAAATATAAGAAAAATATGTTCTTAAATAGAGCTAGCTAGTGTCTCGACTTTAGTTAAGACATAATCATTGCAGCACCTGAAAGTATGCATTGATTTAAGCAGCTGCAATCTAGAAACCACACAAAAAAAATAAATTATAAAAAATTATCAACATTTTGTATAGACAAACGAAATCAATTTGCAGCGCTGTAAATGAATATGCCAAAAGGCAAAGAGCAACACAAACTGAAAAGTCAAATAAGCTGTGAGAAGCAATCAAGAAACTAAACCAAGCGAATTGAATAAATAAGAAACATGTTAACAGTGCGGGGGTTGGAGTAGGGGTATCCACTTTTGGGCAGGCACTGCAATAAAACAAAGCAAAATTGTGCATGAAATTATTATTGGAAGGCAAAACAGAGCAACACACACACATAAGCAGGGGATGATGGTATTTTTTGATAAAGTCAAGGCAGACGCACACAATTGTTTTTCATTATTCAATTTTTGTCAGGATAATAACGAGATACACTGCCTGTCTCGCTCCCGCTCATGCTATACCTGTCCCGCTCTGCCGGGCGCCCTAGGGGGGTCGCTGCACTTGGAAAAAGTTTAGCCAGCCATATTTTATTGGTAATGTGCTTATGGCATAAATATTGTATTAAGTAACTGGTGGGCGTCACCACCACCAAAAAAGCAGAAGAAGAACAAGAAGAATAAGAAGAGGAAGAGTAGGAAAAACGTCCGCAATAAGTTTCAGGGGGGTTGCCTTTTGGGGGTTGGATTGTGCGCAATTTATTGTTAGCTGGAGCCTGGCAGAAGCAACATAAGCCAAGGCACTTGGGTAGTGTTTGTTTAAGTGGGTGTGTGCATTGTGTCTGGGATATTGCCAACATGGCGGCCAAAGCCAGTGGCAGGAGAGATAGAGAGATAGAGAGATAGAGAGAGAGAGAGAGAGAGAGAAAGAAAGTGCAAAGAGAGCAGAGCGAAAGTAGCCTCGAGGCGCAAAATGTTGAAATTGTTTTATGTTGCGTTATGATTACAACAATGCGAACTTTTGCACAATGTCTAATTTGAATTTTGATTAGGAAATTTACTTACACACACAAGCAAGAGAGACAGCGAGAGCGAGAGTGAGAGAGAGAGAGGGCACACACAAGATGGCGCCCCCTGGAAGTTAGAAATCCCATTAGGGGGCGCTCTAAGCATGGAATCAGCGTAACCGGAACTAAAAGCAAACACAACGAAAAAGGAAACACGCGCGCATAAGCAAGCAGGAGCAAAAGGATGCCAAGGATGCGAGACAGGAGACGACTGGCAAGGATGCCTGGGCATTGTCTTGATTGAAGCTCATTAGTGAAGATGCTGCTGTGCTGGCATGTGTGTGTGTGTGTGTGTGTGTGTGTGTGTGTGTGTGTACCCCCCCTTGGCAGCCTCTTACCAATTTAGGCGCTGATTACAGGCCAAATTTGTTTTGTGTGCCTGCGCAAAATTGAAAATCGGATTTTGTTTGGCACAATGAATATGAGAGGAAGTGCGGGTGTGCAAACAACAAATTGTTAAAGTTTCTGAGGTGGAAAATTTCGTTTATTGTTATTCACCCACGTGTGTGTGTGTGTGTGTGTGCCGAAAGTTTTTCAATTTTCAATTGGCTGGCAGCCAAGTTAGAGCACAACTTTGGCCCCACAGCATAAATAACAGCACTCAGGCATACAAAAGCAATTTTCTAACTTTACCCACCCTTCATCCAACCATTTGCTTTGTCATCCACAGGTCTGGTTCCAGAATCGACGCGCCAAATGGCGCAAAGCGGAGCGCCTCAAGGATGAGCAACGCAAGCGGGAGAATGGCGAAAGCAGCAGCTCATTGGATAAGGTAAGTCGGGGTTGGACTTTCACTATATAGTTAACTGAATGCAACTAGTTTAGTTTGTGAGAATCTAACTAAAACTGAGCACATACGTTGTTATATAAGAGCTAAATTGATTATGTTCAGAACCTTGGAATTGCTTTTGTTATGCCGACAGAAGTTAGCTATTTGAATTCTGTTCAGATATGGATTTGGGATTATGATCCAATTACATCATTGGTATTTATATTAAATTATTTTATTGAAAGTGTATTTTGGGGATTAAAGTCAATATTGGCAATTTTTTTTTAGATATATATGACATATATGAAAAATATATATAATATGTTAGGCGACTATTAAAATACGCCCACAAAAACTGCACAAAACTTAGCAGATTTTCAGCATTGAGGCAATTTTATCAGGGATTATCTTCCAATTATTTTTCGAATTTACTGTAAAAGTTTAATGATAAGAATTATGATATGTCCTGAAAACGAACTTTGTAAAAAAGCCAAAAACTTGCCAAATCCAATTTGCTTTCCAATTTAATTGTAAATCTTTAGCTCTTTCACTTAAAAAATGTTACATTTTGAATCCTTAATTAAAATTGTGGATCTAATTTCCCAAAAACTTCTTATACTTCTTAAAAACCATCTAAAAGCTATAGTCCAAGTTTCAGCCTCCCAGTCTTCTCAATGATTTATACAGATTATTTTCACTTACATCGATTACATTAGTTGCGACTTTAACAATCACTTTGCCTGCTTAGCTTCATGACTCACGCGAATCCTCGCCCGATATCACTGGCGAGATTGACGATGATATGGATGAGCTGCCGCCACGTCAGCGTTCGCACAGTCCACTCACGAATGGACCCATGGAGCAGCAGCATTCACGCAGTCCCACTGGCGGCCACCATCTGGACTCCAGCGACAATGAGCGACCGCTGTCCTCCACACAGCTGACCGCCACACCGCACTCCGCCTCCCAGTCGCTGGGCTCCATCAGCGCCGGCTCCCCCTCGCCCGGCATGCGGGAGCACACGCCCCTGGCCGGCGGCATGGGCGGCAGCAGCAGCCCCTCGAACTCACGCAACACGGACTCGCCCATCGAGGTGGGTGGCCCCATGTCGCTGACGACCGGCTCCCGCATGGCCGCCTCGTCCAACAACTCGGCCTCGTCGACGCCGACGCCAACAACGCCGCATGCCCCACACTTGCCACATTCGGCGGCAGCTGCTGCCTTTGGCAGCCACATCTTTGGCAGCTTCGGTGCCGGCAGCGTTGCCAACGATAAGTAAGTAGAAATATCTTTGCTATTAAGAATAGTAATATCAAAACATGTTCAAAACTGCCTCGAAGTTCAAAATTGGATCACTTTTGACAAAGTTATTGGCGTTTTAGGTGTTTGAGAGGAATTTCGTCTGTCTGTGTGTATGTATGTATGCAAACTACTCCCTCAGTTTTTGAGCTATCGCAATGAAACTTTGCACATAGTATTATTATTCCAAGGGACAGCGCATTGTTTGGAACCAGCCGGATCGGACCACTATATCATATAGCTGCCATACAACTCGAAGTGGATTTTGGTCATGTATCCCATCTTTTTAAGGCTATCGACTTAAAGTGAAGCTCACTTCCTTGAGTCATCTTTTATGATTGGAGTCTGTCAAATATGAACTGTTATATACTAATAGTCTTGTATGAGAGACAATTTACCTAAATATTGAGGACTAGATACGCTCTGATTGTCCAGCACATAGTTCTACATAATCAAATTACTCGTAGCACTAGTTCAAGAGCTATCCATAGCATTACGCACACACACACACACGCCAACAACTACTTATGTCAAACTGCTGGTGCCACCCTCGCTGGCAAGCAGCGCGATTAAAACTCAACGATCTGCTAATTGCCTGCGTGTCATTAAGCCTCCACTTACAATGGCATTAGGCAACAACAAACAATATATTTATTTCAAGTGTCGCATTTTGTCCTCAATTTGACAATAACAATCAGAAACAACTGGCAGCAAAAAAAGAAATAAAATAAACAAGCCACCCTCAAACAATTTTCCAAGCAAATATTTACAAATCTGTGCAGGATATGGGAGTGGGGTAGGATGGATGGGTTTTGGCTGAGCAGGACACAAATGTCACCCCTAAAGAATCTTTTGGCGACGATGACTAAATTAGCAATTGATTGCGAGCTGCAGTTGATATTTGGCATTGTAGCCACAATGAGAGCAGTAATGATATTATTAGATGGGTGGCATGTGGCAAGGAGTCGCAGGAGTCGCAGTAGTCCTGCGGTGTCCTTGCGCGGCACGGGCTATTGAGCAGGCGTGCGCAGCGGAAGACGATTCAGTTAATGTTTTGGATGAAAACGTTTAAATTCCATTGGCGCACTTCCGGTCAGCGGAAGTCGTGTGCGCCAGCGGAAACATTAAGAGTGTCCTCCCTCTCCACTCTTAAGGATTCTGCGAAAGAAGACATAGACCTGCCAGACCTAATGATGCTGCCATTAATATGACCGACACGTGCTTGTAATCACCAACGGAACAGTGCCTGAATGGTTCCAACATTGTCTTAAACTCCAAGATTCTAATTCAGCTAATAGATAAATTAGATGCTAACTAGAACTGAGGAATAAGGAATAGATGCTTACTTGATAATTATCTAAAAGCTTTATAGGGAATAAGAAATAGATGCTTACTTCCTATACAGTTTATGCAAATTTGATAATTATCTACAAGCTATATTCCACTCTTAAAACAACTCCATTATGTACTAAAACTCAGCCTTAATTTTCACGTCTTTTTAGACTTTTTAATCAGTTTTAACTCTTTTAACCACAGTATTTAACAATTTAGAGTCACATTTAATAGTTAATACTGCAATATGATTTTTTGGTATAATAATTCTTGAAATAATACTATCACTATGAATTTTATAATCTTAGAAATAACTAGCACAATATATTATATCCTATAATTTTCCACATGTATGAAAAAAATTCTTTTTCAATAGAAAAATAGTAAAATATATTGTAGAATATAGTTAAACCAAGTCATTTTCAAAATCGATTGCCAAAACCGCAAGTCAATTGCTCATATTACAAGAATTTAGTAAATTTCTCTTATAAGCCTTATGAATCCAGCACTCACAACTTAAAATCCAAATGGTTTCGCTCATAAAAAGCAACTTGCAAATTTAATTGGGCGTAAATGAGGGTGTTTTGTGTTTTGTTATGTAACCATATGCCAAAGCCGACAAAAGGCGGCTGCTGGTTTGTTTTTTTTTTTTGCTAACTTAGGAGAGGGGTGTTGGCTTGGGAGGGGAGGGGAGGGGAGGGTGCTCCGGTTATCAGTGGGCGGTCTCATCAGCCGGCGAAAAGGGCGACGGGGTGCCCAGCGCTTCTTTAGCTCACATGTCAACGCGCCCAGACAAGGAACAACAACAACAACGTCACACCACAATAAAAAAAGAAGAAAAAAAAGCAGGGGATCAGGATGCGGATCGGGACATATAAGCGCAGCGGCAGTAGCTGACAAGCCAAGTGGGTGAGAGCGGTTGGCAAGGGGGACAACCCACTGGGCCAAAGGACGACATTGACGACTCCTGTTTCGGCTGAATCATTTGCCCCGCTGTTTGTTGTTGTAACGGTTGACCAAATCAATTCCGACTCTCTTTCGATATACTACATATGTATGTATGCTAATGCCAAATTGCATGCATAGCACTCTCAGCACTTTGATATCGTTTGATATCGCTATTGTTATTCAAATGCCTTCAACCGGATGTCCGGTGTGTTTTGCTCTATCTGCCATCTTCTTCCATTTGCCATCTCAATTCGAGCGTTTCATCGCAAGCATTTATCATCGCATTAGGCATGCACTCAGCTCTACTCTACGAGTATTTCTTTATAACACATCTACTATTTGCCCTGTTGTCTTGCATATTTTATGCAAATCGAGAAGCTGAATGCCAATCATTCGACTGGAACCGGGCAAAAAGTCAGCCCTGACGTCAGTATAGTTGTTCCCAGCGTCAATCAAAGACAATTAGCAAACATAAGGATAGTTAATCATAAACATAATACAAAATTTATAGAAATCTACTTCCTCGCAACATAATTCTCTTCATTTTTTAGTTTTGCTGAAGACCTGCAATTTATTTCAAAAGACTCTATATTTTAAAAATTTAAAACAAAAATGTAAGCTTGATTTGTTTTTTTTTTTTTACTGCATAACGCAAGTCAAAAGTAGTTTAATAAAAAAGGCTAAAAAAATTATAATGTGATATAATCTTCAGTAAACATTGGAGTCTTAATTTTCGATTATTTTTTTCCTACATAATTACTTTAATAATGTAGTGTTATGAAATATATAACCAATGATAATGAATACACATTTTATATTTTATTTATATTATCATGCAATGTAAAATTGAATTACTTTTAATATTAAAAAGTTGTAGTGGGTATTTTATATCGAAGTTGACAGGGTCATTAGCAATGATAAAAATATATGGGTTCAGGGCATCAGCCTCTTTTTTACAACATTATATATAATACTAAATTCCGTATGGCTATATAAAACAAGTAAGAGTGCTCTAGTCGGGAGTGCCCGACTACGAGATACCCTGAACCCAGTCCTTACAATCATTCGTACTACTCTAAACACACACATGCTGCAGTACAAGCAGTACAAGCAGTGCAAGCGGTTTAAGCAGTTAGCTTGCTATTTCGCTGAGCCCCACACAATGGAAAGTTAAATCTTAGATAACTTCTGTGTTTATTGTCCGATCTTATTGAAATTTTTGGGGCAAGCAATAGTCGATAACATGTGTTACCAAACCAAATTGCAAGGTCGTACCTTCAAAAATGCGTTTTCTTAACTTTTGGGGGGTTTGGGGGGTGGTATCCAAAAAGTGAAATATTTGTTACACGTGTATGCTATTCGAGATTATACATGCCAAATTTGGGGTCTCTAGCTCTTATAACTTTGAAGTTATGTCCCAAAAACGCTAGTCTAAAATCAAAATTTATCGATAACTTTTGAATGCGACGAGTTATCGATCAAATGAAATAAACTTGATCTGTCCCGGGATTAGGAGAACTTATGTTCCAAATATGAAGTCTCTAGCTCTTATAGTCTCTGATATCTGTGTGTTCATACAGACGGACGGACGGACGGACAGACAGACAGACGGACATGGCTAAATCGACTCGACTGTTGATACTGATCAATAATATATATACTTTATATGGTCGGAGATGCTTCCTTATGCCTGTTACATACATTATCACAAAACCATAATACCCTTTTTACCCATTTTTAATGGGTTCAGGGTATAAAAACCTACTGCTTGAGAAAATAAAATAATAACAATAAATGCCAGCTGTGCTCACATATACTTTTTTGTATTTTTTGTGACCTGAGTGTCAAGAGTGTGAAGCACATTAATTGCGTTTATTTCAACAATTAGCATAAACAATTAAAACGCGAGAAAACACTAAAAATCAATGCGGCAAACAATGAATATTTTATAATGTGCGATAATACCAAACAGATCTTGAGTTTCTTAATGCCTTAGTGCTATTTTTAGATGCCTTGAACTTGAGTTTATTATTATTAAGTACATATGTAAACTGCATATAGGTTTACAAATTGTTTACTTATTATACTATACTTTAGTTATCACTTAGTACACCAAAAACATTCCACATTTCTTTACTTTTGTTTACTATTTACTACTATGAGCTTTACTTTGCCCACTTTTGATTGGCTAATTATTTAATTTGTATAATTAAACAAACCACTTGACACTTGTGGTTACCTTTGAAGCAACTCCAATGGAATTGTTAGCTTCAAGTTTCTTTCATATTTGCATTTTGTTTTGAGACCACAAACAATTTGTGTACTGCCTAATTTGGAATCTCTTTGGCTGGCATACAGGAAATAAGGTTAATTAAATGCCAAAAACTATTCGGCAAACAACTTGGAAGCCGAATTGCCAAATATTTTATGCACAAATAACTAAATACGTAATTAGATGCCGAGGCATGCAAAATCGGAGCTACTTAAACATGTAAACAGGCCATAAACCAAATGATGTACCCAAGCTAAGTACATATACTACCTATATACTTATATATATAAACTTATGTATATATAGTACTATATATGCATTTACCCACATATATGTAGCCTCGTTGATGTTTGCGCGCACGAATGCTTGAATAATAAATTGAGCAAATATTTTAATATTCATCATGCAATTAAAATAAGCCGCTGACTCACGCAACAACAACACCAACAACAACAACTTTGGGTTGCCTAATATAATAAGCATATAATGTTTTCAGAACTCTCGCTGGCAACTCGGGCAGAAAGTAGAAAATAATTTCAGCCAAAAAAAAAAAGGAGAGGATAAAAAATACGTTAGATTTTGGCATTTGTGAGTGCTTAGCTGGAAGTTACCCCATATTTAAAAATAAAATAATAATAAATATGTTAGATCAGTATAATTTACTATGGGTATAGCCAAAGTGGCTTTAAGCTATTTATTTATTAAAATATTTAAAATTATTTTTTTAAATTACAATTAAAATTTGAAAATATATTTTGTAAATTCCGAAATGAAACCAACATTTTAATCGATGTAAATTTGAAATTATCTAGTACTATTAATAAATTGGTCCAACTATATCTCTAAAGGGACTCTTTAAAATCTTCACAGAGCACGCATATATATATATCATGATACCCTTTCTCTTAATTTGTAATGGGTATAGCGTATGCAAAAAGGAACTTTTACCCAGCGCAAACATTTTGCGGAAATTGAGTTTGACTCCGTCTAGAATGTGGAATACGCCGTAATGGCATCCGCTAAGCCGGTGAGGTGTTGATTGCTCCGAGTTTAATTTGTTAGAATTGCGTAAAGCATTAAAATGTTTGCCAGAAAAATTATGAGAGACAGGAGGGGAGAGCAACAGCAACATGTGTAAAAAGTCGGAAAAACTTGCTCCTTGACAAAACGGCGCAATCTGTGAAAAGTGCGAAAATTTAAAGAAAACTTTTTGTGCGCTAGGTGAGCATGCCTCAGTCTGACATTGACAAACGCTGGAAAAACACCGCACCGCACCAAAACCCCCCCAACCCCACACCTAGCATACACCCTTTGCTCTCGCCACTTGGCCCACAGCAAAAGTTATGTACTAACTAACGAGCTCAACGACAACACTCGAGCTTCCGAATGTCTTAATTAGGAGTGCGAGAGCAGCCAGTTAGGCGCTGGGGCACGTTGTGTTGAGTGTTGCAATTAGGGCGGGCCAGCCATGTGGGCGTGCCCGTCGACTGTCAAACAGTCCGCAGCCACTCTATGCGTCGCCTGCGGCCCAGTCTCAGACATCGCGTACCCGACCCGTACACCCGCATACCCCCCACAGACAGAACAGCACAGAGCAGAGCAGAACAGATAGAGCCCAACCGGCAGCTGTTGGATGTTGGATGTGCACATGCAAAATTTAATTACGACCAAAGCATGAGTGCTTAATTATACGCAAACATTTAAGTTTACTGCTTTTTTCGCTACAACTTGGGCAGGACGACTGCAAACGAAACTGGAACTACAAATACGAGTAGTGTCTATCTCTGACTCTCTCCCTCTCTCTCTCCCGCTCTCCCTCTCTCTCTCTCTATGTTTACTCTTGTCATTGAGCTCAGACTTTTACTTTTGCTTGCTGCCTTTGGGCCTAATTATGTTTTAATATATATGCAAATATGTATGGAACTTACATTTAGATTTTGCTTTAAGATAGGATCGCATAATAGATAAACGTGCTCTTTTTCCCTAGTCCCTAGAATATTCCTTCTAGAACTTCAGGCTCCCATAACTTTGCCAAAACTGAACCGATTCTCGTTCACATAACAGTCTTGAATATGGTATCTATAATAATTCAGCATTTAAGTCTGAAGCATTTTAATAGAAATGCCTTCCAAATACCTAAAACTCCGATAACTTTGACAAAACTGATACGATTTACAGATAGCAGTTTTGAATCTGGTTTTGGCATCTATAATAATTCTGCATTTAAGTTTTGAACAATTTCGAATTTTCCCTAGAAATGCCCTTTCAAACATATATTGCAATATTACATGAAAGATCTCGAGATGCTAATCAAAATAGCACTTGACAAACCTAAATATACATATTATTATAGCAAAAATCATCTTTAGTCCTTGACCTTAGCTCATTGCTGCTCTAATCTAAAGTCCTTTCAATCAATTTAAAAATGCTTAATATGCATTGAAATATTCATAAGCTTCATATGCAAGCAAATGGGCAAAAGTGAGGAGACCGAAGAAAAAACGAACGCATTCGCAGCATAGAAAATTCTGTTTAAAGTGGCCAAATAGTTTGGCTGACATAAACGCGAAAAGCGGCCAAGCCGCGAAAATCACGACAGGCGCAGGAACAGGAGTGGGGCAGGAGTGGGGATGTAGGCAGTGTCAAAAGCAAATGCCGAAAACCGTCAAGCTTAACGGGGGAGAAAGAAAACAAAAAACCAAAAAAAAAGCGAAAAAGAATTAGCCGCGACGACTGTGGCCCAGTGGCTGTGGTCGCGACATCCTGTCGGCTCGTCCTGGCCAGCATTCACCACCCCATCGCCCCATCCCCCCATCCCCCATTTTCCCCCTCCACAAGCCCCACTCACGCAACTCGATTAGCATTCAGAGATTTGCATGGCACTCTGTCTCCATGTTTGTAGCTGTTACCTGCCGCACTAAGAATTATTAAATTTTGGACACATTTGCATCCAGTTCCAATCGTCCCTAAGGACTCCAAAAGTACCCAAATGGACTAAACGCCTAAAAAGCTTAACGCAAATTTGAATAAATGACGATTGCATTAGCTTTCCATTATTTTTTCTACAACATTTTCTATGGCATTGAATTCATTTCGTTTTGAGTATTACATTTGAAATGAGAAAACAAACACCAAACGCCAGCAGCAATTATGACCAATAAAAAATATGATAATTTTATTAATGGATTATGCCAGGCATATAATTTATCTATATCAGTCATATCGCGTTTTTTTTCTATATCCTAAAAACTGTTGGCTCGCTTATCAATTAAAATTGTTTAAATTGCATTAACTGTTTTGCTCGGGAATTCTTCATTTCATTTGCTGTTGTTGTTGTTTATGTTGGTATGCGACCTAAGCGTTATATTTCATTCAATTAAAAAGAACATAGGCCTAGACAACAACAACAATGACAACAACAACAACATCCAGCAACAACAGCTGCCGCTTGATATACAAAATATTTAGGTTTATTAATAATAATGCAATTACGCATAAAAATGTTTTAATTTATTTCAATTAAGCGTTAATTAAAAACTGTGTCTGTTGTTGTTTTCTGTCTGTTTACTGTGTGTATGTTAGTGTGTGTGTGTGTGTGTGTGTGTGTGTGTGCTTGGGTGTTGTGCAGCATTTGTCACTGGGTGGCTTACATAAATATCCATATCTAGAGTGTACTGAATTGGAATTGTGAAATTCATAAAGAAAGACGTAAGGCTAAAGCGGTCACTACTTTCCCATTGTTCGGATAGCTAGCCTGGGAGTTTATGTAGAAGGCTAGACTTGAGATACTATATGAGTATATTATATTATAATAATTAGTAATATCAATCTTTTGTTGGTAGCTGAAGACTAGTTGGACATGCTCAACTAAGTTATTGGAGAGCACAGCACACCTCATAGTTTTATATACATTGATTTGTGAAGATAACTCAATTCAGAATATAGTTACCCATAAAAGTCTTCCCATTTCATACCAAATCGATTGCATTTATATATTGCAGATAAGGTTTTTAATATTGCGCGTATATATATTTAATAAATATATTTAATAATACTCTCTATCACCTATATTTGTTATGCTTAGGCTTACTTTGTAAAAGCTGAACTTTAAGTTAAACTAAAATAGAATAGTCTGTCCTTTCAGATATTGAATTACTAAGAGTAATATGTACATACATGTTGTTGTATTTCAACTCAGATAAAAAAGCCGTTTTAAATAGTAGAGTAGACTTTCTACCAGCCATAATATTATTATTCGTTCTGCAATATTGTAAAGTAATTTGAATTCTTTTTCATGTGTGTTTGAATGACTGTAACTCTGACTACAGGGTGTATTCCTGGACAGGGGTGTACACAGGATTTCATTAAGGGGGGCTTATGGTACATAATAGTTCTTACAGTCAAAGAAGGTGATATTGATTTCTTCGACCTCCACTCTTCCTGTACCATACCCTCTAGAAGCAGAATTTTTATAACTTTAAGTTTTGCTCAATCAACTTGCTTTCATCAACTTCAATTTAATATTAACCGGCTGTTTCCTCGACATTTCTTCCTTCCACTTGCAGCAATTGCGGCTTTCGTCCTGTGCTCAGCGAGCAGAGCGCCGTGGCAGCAGCAGCGGCAGCCGCGGCAGCTCAGAGGAGCGCCAATCATCCACCGTTATTCCTGCCGCCGCATCTGGCAGCGCAGTTCTCGCACCAGCCGCTGTTTCCGGGCCTCAAAGGTGGGTGGACTAATGGCATAATCTCTATCGATGGGCTGTCAATCAATGCCCAACAAAATCAAAAGCAAGTGCTAATCAAATTAGCAGCTGCTTGCGCATCATCATGCATCAACATCAAAAGCAATTTCTAAAAGTGATATCAACTCATTCTTGCAGGTGTGTCGCCGTTTCAAAGTCTCTGCTCGTGCTGCTCCTTGAAGCCGCCGCCGCTGCCGCCGTCGTCGTCGTCGGCATCGTCCTCGGGCATGGCGCCACTGAGCGTGCCCGTGAGCAGCAGCTCGGCGGCCAGTTCGCCGGAGTCGCCCAAGTCGAGTGGTGGCTCCCATGATCCACGCTCCAATTCGGTGGCCGAGCTGCGGCGCAAGGCGCAGGAGCACTCGGCCGCATTGCTGCAATCGCTGCATGCAGCAGCTGCCGCCGGCTTGGCCTTTCCGGGCCTGCACTTGCCGCCGCTCTCCTTTGCCCATCATCCGGCGCTGGGGCATCACAACAACAACAGCCACAACAACCACAATGCGCTGCGCATGAAGCACGAGGCACAGGACATGACGGCCAGCACAATGAATGGCCTGGGCCCGGGTGCACCCACAAGCGCCACATCGGCAGCTCTACTCGATCTGGCCGAGTCGGCAGCCGCATATCATCATCACCATCAGCAGCAGCAGCAGCAGCAACAGCTGCAACAGTTGCAGCAACATCAGCAGCAGCAGCAGCAGCAACATCTTGCCACTTTGTCGCCTCCGACCACGCCCACTCAGCAGCAGCAGCAGCAGCAGCAACAGCAACAGTTGCCATCGGCTGCAGTGCGTCAGGATTCGCCGGAAGCAACAGCTGCTGTCAATGGCAGCAAAGCCGAGTAAACACATCGCAAATCACATAATAATAAAAATACAATTATTAATATAAGATTATACAATTACTATATGCATATATATGCTATGTGGCGGATCTAGCATCTAAGCATTATTTGTACACATCTAAAGGGCAACACACAATAAAAAACTCACATCTACAATATTTATAGATTACTTAGCTAGACATTTAGAGACTTGTTGGTGGCAATCGGCTGTTAAAAATCTAAACACTGAGAAGGCGTCAGTTGAGAAAATATAGAAGGAGAGAGAAAGTTGAAGTATAAAGTAAACAAATGCTGCAAATTTATAGTTCATATGTTTTCTTGTCGCTTTTTATCCTATTTGTATGTATAACATAAGCTCTCAATAAGCTGATCAAATTAAAAAATAAATAAAAACTTTTCTCAATGAGAATTCCAATTTCTACAAAATAGTTACTCAGTTTCTTCCGCTTAATACAAATTATTAATTATTATAACCTTTGTTAGCTCACGATTACTTGTATAGCATTTGTATAGTTTATATATATATTGTAACTAATATAATACATTTTTCGTATAATTCGTATTCTGTATTAAGCCGAATTGTACCCCCACAATCTCTGCTGCAATTCGTTTTGCCTCAAACCGTGTTTAGATTTTAGCTGTCGGAGCCCTTTCAAATAATTATCAACATCAATTAATAAACATATGCATACAATATATAAATAATAACACATATATAAGTATGGAAGAACAGATAGCTAACAAATCAGACATAGCGATAGCAAATAAGTAGATTATCTCAACAAAAAAACACAAATAAAATAAAAACTATAGAACAGCCGATCGAACCAATAACAAAACATTATTTAAGCCAACAAATATCTAAGCAAAAAATAAAAAATGGAAATATAACAGTTAATTAAAGTTAAACAAGTTAATTAAAACAATAAATGATCATATTACAAAATTACAAGCATTTATTTCCCAATTGATTTAAACTTAAACTTTGCAAGTGTTCTCGCACAGGTTCTTCGAGTCGAATAGATTGTTATTTCCATGGCAGCCACTGTAGTTGAAGCTGATGCACTCGTTTGTGTCCCGGCGATACGTCCATTTGCTATAGAGGGCGCGGCAGGTGCCGATTTTGCCAAACTCCTCACCGCAGGCAGCTATAAATGGGGAATACGATTTTTATTGTTTTTTACAAATGAAAAGGGAAGAAGACTTGATACTCTTTTAAAATCGTTGATAAGTATTTGGGATATTTAAGTGTACAAGGAAATGGAAGTCAATAGCTTTAAAATATGGGAAATATGGCCAGAGCCGACATCCAGTTGTAAGATATAGGCAGCTATAAGATATAGTGGACTGATTCGGCTGATTCCGACAAATGTGCGGTCACTGGGAACAACAAGTCTCTGTGCAAAGTTTAATCGCGATACCTCAAAAACTGACGGACTAGTTTGCATACATACAGACAGATAGACAGACAGATAGACAGAACGACGGACAGATCATTTGTTTGTGTCATCTTAAGCAAAGGTAGGTAACTTTTGGGGGTCTCCGACAAAATGAATATACTATTTTCGTCAAAAAGAGTATAAGGAAAGATGCTGTTGAAACTGCAGATGGTTTTTAAAAACTTACGGTTCTTCAGCGCTGCGAGAGAAGCTCCCAGCAGTGAGCAGAGCAGCAACAGTACAGCGAAATATTTCATCTTGAGATTGGTTTTTTTTTACTAAACTGGCGAAAAGGCAAAACGTGAACTGATTTTTGGACACTGCGTCGATTGCAACTGAGCTTATAGCAGTTGTGTGGCGCTTATTATATAGGCAGAAACCGGCTGGCTTATCTGTGGGTCAAGATGAGCTCTCTTTGGCAAAAACAACAAACCTTGAAATTATAGTGAAATTTGTATTTATTTTACACAACAAGCTGTGCAGTGAATTTTTTGTTTTATTTGTAATAATCGTAATTATTTGCTTTGTTATTGCTTGGGTTTTTCGTGCACTTGAAGCCGGTTTGAAGTGGTTCGTTCCACTAGTCCTTGCAGGCCTTCTCGCATTCACCTTGGCTGCCAAATTGGTTTTTATTACCGCCACAGCCACCGAAGACGAACTCCACGCAGGCATTCTTGCCAGCATCATAGGTCCAGCTGGGCATAAAAGCCATGCAGGCAGCTCCATCTTGAGGCATGCCATCCTTTGAGTGCTGCTCACTGCACATCTCTAAAAAGGACACAGACACTAGTGAGCTTCCACGACTCCAATCCCCCCCCCTCACCTGGCTTCGGTTGCACCATGTGGCACAGCAGCAGTCCGATTGCTGCAAGCAGTAGATACTCGTACTTCATATTTACAATGGAACTGCAGCAGCCAGTGGCCAGATCGGTGCTATATAAAGACCACTACATATAGCCATGGACATCTGGAGAAGTCTAGTGCTTATCTGCTGTCAGGTCAGGCGTTCGCTTAGATGCCGCCAGAGCAGAACGCAATGGGTCAATATAGAAAGTCCACGCCGATAACCACATGGCACATGTCGAGTACATAATAAACTCAGATAATCCGTATATAGTCCGGCTAGTTTATGAAATTGCTGCGAAAGTCGTCTCGGTTCCTTGATGTTGTAGTACACTTAAGCATGAGATAAGCAAATTAACATTTTTGTTGTGTTACATTTTAAGCATTCATATGAGATAGGCTTTATTTATACCCTGAACCCATTAAAAATGGGTAAAAAGGGTATTATGGTTTTGTGCAAAAGTACGTAACAGGCATAAGGAAGCATCTCCGACCATATAAAGAACATATATTCTTAATCAGTATCAACAGCCAAGTCGATCTAGCCATGTCCGTCTGTCTGACCGTCTGTCTGTCCGTCTGTCTGTATGAACACACGGATATCAGAGACTACAAGAGCTAGAGACTTCATATTTGGCATATAAGTTCTCGTAGTGCCAGGACAGATTAAGTTGATTTCATTTCATCGATAACTCATCCCGTTCAAAAGTTATCGATAAATTTTGATTTCAGACTAGCGTTTTTGGGCCATAACTTAAAAGTTATATGAGCTAGAGGCCCTTAATTTGGCATGTATAATCTCAAATAGCGAATACTTAACTTTTTGGATATCACCCCCCAATCCCCCCAAAAGTTAAAAGAACGTATTTTTGAAGGTACGATCGTGCAATTTGGTTAATGCTATGTTAATGCTATGTCCTAAAAATTTCAGAGAGATCGGACAATAAACAGCGAAGTTATTTAAGATCTAACTCTCCAATGTGTGGGGCTTAGTGAAAAGCAAGCTAACTGCTTAAACCGCTTGCACTGCTTGTACTGCTTGAACTGCAGCATGTGTGTGCTTAGATTAGTATGAATGATTGTAAGGACTTGGTTCAGGGTATCTCGTAGTCGGGCACTCCCGACTAGAGCACTCTTACTTGTTTTGTATAGGCTATAGTTGTAATGGTTGAAATTTAATTTGAATATATATTTTGTATCAAAATTTGCTTGAACTATTAATATATTCCAGTTACTGAATTTTGAATTACTGAATTAATTTTATACACTAATCTTAAATACATTTTTTACCTTTTCTACATAAACAAAATACTAATATTTGTTATTGATAGTTTGGTTTGATTGTGTTTTTTTTTTGGTTTTTTCCCAATGCTTGGAACTAATGTTGAAATAATTTTTTATTTATCAATACTCCCAGAACTTAACGTAATTTTAGCATCATATTTTTATTGTTTAATTCAAATATTTAAAATACTATTTACACCTGGAAATGTTTTATAATTTCGATTTAATCCTCTGTGTCGACTGTTAATAGTCGACAATAAATAAATAAATAAACGAATGAAGAGCTGGAACTAAAATCAGATAAGAAATAATTCTACACTGCAAAGAAAAACAGCGTATTAAATTCATTCGGTTTGAAATTCATGCTTCGAATCTCATGCATTTAATTTGAATTTTCTGCTTAGATTCCTTTCGATTATGATGTAACTCATTTCTATCGAAAAAATATAAGAGCACTTGCAAATGTTTATTGATTCTTATCCTTTTTTGGTTTGCATTTTGTCTCGCAATCATATTTGGTCTTGAAATTGTTTTTGTTACCGCCGCAACCGCGATACATAAATGTGCTGCATTCTTTCTTCTTTTCCGCAACAAAAGACCAACGGACAAATAATCCGGTACACTTTGTACCGTCATCAACGTGAGGTGGCAACAGACATTCTTTTGTTTAAGAAATTTCTAATTACTTCACAACCATATTTCAATCATCTATTTATTTTCGACACTTACCATAATTTTCCTCAGCCCTGACAAATCCAATGCAAAGTATTACCAACAATGTTATTAACAGTTGATGTTTCATCTTGCTAAGAGCTCAAGTAACATTTAACTGCGACTCCAACTTGGTATTTATAGAAGTTTGATCTAATTGCTTTTGAAATGGTATAAATTCCATAAGAAATTATAATTATAATTATTATATGTAAACCTAGCTAGTAAAAGGTATGATCTCGTTGAAGATACCCTATACAGAATTGCTCATAAATTTTACTAGCAATTTCTACATTATATGTAATTGAGATAAAAGCTTATCCAACTTTTTAAGATAAATTTTAATTTTCTTATAGGTACTCTTAGCACTTAAAATAAAACATAAAAACCTTATCGTTTTTTTTTTCTTTTATAATCATTGCTTTATTTTAAGGACACTTTTCGACACATCTTTGTTTGCTTGTTGTTACCACTCCATTTACTCGAGGCATTTCTCCTCGCAGATCTTTTTCGTGCCGAATCGGTTCTCATTGCCTCCACAGCCGCCATAGACGAACTCCACGCACTCCTTGGCCCCAGAATCGTAGCTCCAGCTGGGGATGTATGCCTCACAGGAAATGCGTCCATCGCCATTTCGGGAATGTTCCAAGCCGCACACATCTATTTATGCGAAAGAGAGCACGTCTAGTTATAAACTGATATTTTGGCAAGGTGTTCTCACAACACACCATTCTTGACTGCAAAGCAGCTGGCAATAAAGGCAGAAAGCCACACAAACAATAGGAAAAACTTCATAATTATGAATTATATTTCTAACTCAGATTGAGAACTGAATGCAAGCAGTGACAAAATTCAACTAAAGTGCACAAAAGGCGAGCCCGCTTTTTAAATAAGCTTCAAGAGCTTTGCTTGACTATGTTATCGCACTTGGGAACAACAATAACAACACTAACAATTATTCGGATGTTTCAACAACACATTGTATTGACAAATATTTGTTGTAATGTTTAGCAATATGATTAAGTAAAGCTATTAAAAGGGGGGAACTTTACTGCTGAGATTGCTAAAAGAATACATACTTTAGTACTTCTCTTTGTTGTCAATGTAGTACATAAAGGTATTCGAATATTATATGGTATTTTTATCTCTATGCCAGTATTAACGAGTATAGTAAATTTCATCATATAAATAATAAATACACAATAAGTAAGAATTCCTTCCGTCAACTGTTTTGACAGAGTTTACTTAAATAGTATCTATAATTTGGAAATTAGTTACATTATATGAAAGTTATTTTGTGGCAACTCAATGCTGATCAAGAGTGTTTTTTGAAATATGTAAAAGGTTGACAATTTAAATTTTATACACCTTAGCCTAATGAACATTTTCCGCATCTGCATGCATTTTAGGCGAGGTTACAAACTATTTATATAATATTTATTATATAAACAAATTAATACAGATATAAATTAGGCAACACACAAAATTTAATCACTCAGAAGCTTTCTCATATTTTATTAAAATTTTAACAGTTATGGCAAATATTATTCCAGGCACATATCCTCGCATTCCTGCTGACTGCCGAATCGGTTCTCGTTGCCTCCACAGCCTCCATAGATGAACTTAATGCACTCATTAGCTGCTGAATTGTAAGTCCATCTGGGCATATAGGCAAAGCAGACGAAGGTTCCATCTCCGTTACCCGAATGGGGCAGTCCACACACGTCTGCAAAGGACATTGCAAATCAGTAACTAGATAGGGTATCTCTCAGTTTAGTACACACCATTTTTAAGCGCAAAGCTGCTGGCCACAAAGGCAGCGATCAATACAAATAAAAGCAATAACTTCATTTTTTGTATTTAATTATTGTATTTTTACTCGCACGTGAAGTTTATGTAGTCAGTGAGAAATTTCGACTGAAGTGCAAACAAGTCGAACTCGCATTTAATATACAAACATTTAGTTTTCGTTTTTAGCTCTCTGCCTTATCGCAGATGCTACAAGTAAACAGAAATATTCTATGGAAATTTCAAGGCGAACTGAATTATTATAATCGTAGCTAAATATTTGTAGCAATGCTTAGCATACGATTCGATTAGTTGGAACTAGAAATATACTAAGGAAATAAAGATCTCTATCTCGTATTATAAATTCAGCACATTCAAATTCATAAACTATCTATTTAATAACAATTTGACATCATTTGAAATTTATTGATTTTTTATTTAATTATTACTTTTATTAAAACTTGTATTACAGATTTCGTGAAAACGTCTTAATACGCTTAGAAAGAGTATTAGGCTAAAGGCTTTACTGCAAACTGCACTAAAAAACATGCCCATTGTCTACTGCCCTATTATATTACCTGGGTAGAATACGTGTCAGTTCTCAAGATCTTAAATCAGACTTGGAAAATCAGTGTCACAAATCTGAATTGTAGCCTCAATTTGTTTGTTTACTGTCTACTTTTCAATGAATACGAAAATTCGCATTCACATAAGCTAGCTATAGTATTTTCACTGGAAAGACCCGAGCTGTTTGTAAACAAATTCTTTTCTTAGAAAATATAATGTTTAATAAGTGTTCGCCTAATTTTATTATTATTCATTTACATGATTCACATTTTGTTAAGGTTAATGTATTTATTTCAGATTTGTATGTTCGCAGCAACTAATGAATAAAGACGTTATATAGCCCACATCTATAAGACACAGATGTGCCTATTAATTAGATATAGCTATTTAAAATCATTAGAAGAAGTAAACTAGTAGTTAGTATAAGTTTTGAGTAAAACGAAAACGTACTACACTAAAATTGCATTATTTGTTGCGTTAAACTGAAACTGCAACAAAAACTCAATTATATAAACCGACTTATGTTAGAAATCCCCCCTTGTTAGGATTACAAATACATAATGATCTCTATTCTCAACTCACATAGTATATTTATATAAATACTTTTTTTTAAAAATTTAATTTAAAATTTTTAAAGATGACAATATTCATTACAATCTTGTTCCGACTCAAAGTTATTTTCGTTTCCACCGCAGCCTCCAAATCTAAACTGCCTGCAAGTATTAGACTTTCTATCGTAGGACCAGGCTTCGATATCAGCCGTGCACGCAATTATACCAATTCCGTTATTGAAAGGTTTCTGATAGCACGCCGCTGTGCATTTAATGCAAATATAAATTGTGAATTCATTCAAAGGACACGCAAATTAGTGATACTCACAATTAAGAGCCACAGAGCTGCATACGAGTGCGGAAAGCACAACAAAAAGGACAATCAACTTCATTTTAAGAACTCAACCAGAGAAAGAATCTTACTAAAGCGAGATTAACTTCAACTTGCGGCTTAAATACTTTTTCCCCAAAGGAAATATGTGAAATCAATCATACGAACCGTAACGCCAATTTAGTCCAAGAGGAAGTGTTTTGCCTCATGCAATCAATATAAACTCCATATCAAAACTACACGTGCTTCATAAGCGCTTTAAAATTTGATGTGCCAATCAGTTTCGGGAAAATTAAGTTAGTTAAGTACACAGTTAGTTAGTAGTTTGATTTGTGTTCCCTGAGTTAGTATATCAGAAAGTGCAAGTATCCAATTTCGAAACACATCGTAGAGTAATGACAGCAAACCTTACAAATGTCTAAGTTAATCTGCAAAGTCAGAAATCATTTCAAGCAACACCTGAGCAATAATTTGGTAAAATTATATAGTGAATATTTGATAATTTCAATTCTTATGACATGCTAAGACTGCATTATCTCTCTATACCGGAACAGAAAACACACACACGTCTGAGAATGATCTAATCGCAAACATTTCAAGGTCAAATAGACTCAGCACTCGCAGTTTCTTGCAACAAATATATTTATTTAGATCATGGCTCGGATACAAATCTACTCCTTGCACTTCTCCTCGCACAGCTCCTGAGTTCCAAAGCGATTCAAATTGCCGCCGCATCCGCCGTAGACGAAATACGTGCAAGCGTTCTCATCCGGATTGTAGCTCCAGCTGGGCATAAAGGCGGCGCACTTCACCACACCGTTGCCATCGGCAGCAAAGGGCAGGCCACAGATGTCTGAGGATAGAGCAGAGGCTGAGCAAGGATCCCTAATCAAAAATAAGCCCAAAATCCTTACCATCCTTGAGAGCCAGAGAAAGGCCAAACAGTGCGCAGAGCAGGCAAATCACAGCAGCGAATTTCATTTTGAGCAATTGTTAACTTCTTTGGGGCTTGTGTAGAGCGACTAACTGGATTTGGCTCTGGAACACGATGCTTTATACCGATTCTACGGCCACAGATACTCTATTCAACTTATCGCACATGTGTGTGCTATTTAAGTTAAAGTTCATTAACGAATTCCAGCGAAAATTTCATAGACGAAATCAGGCAGGTGCGGACTAAGCCCAGTACTATATACCAGTGTGCTAATAATAATAAAAAAAAATCAATTATCAATAATAAATACACTGAAAAAAAAGAGTTTCCAAACGACTGCAATCGCTCTACATTTTGATTTTTGAATAACTAAACTTGACTTGAGTTTTTTGTCTTCTTACTTTCGGATAAAAGAACAAAAGATTATCATCTTTTTTTATAAAGTTTCTTTATTTAACAGTGTAAGTGTTTCGATATTTATATTAAATTTTATTTATTGCCATTCGGTTAACTCAGATTCTATAATCAACAACTCATTATTGCTTATGATTAAGTGGTTTATTCTTGTTTTTGAGTACAAGTTCTTGATTTGAGATTGTAGATATATTTTTTTTGGGATTTAAGTTTTCTCAATTGTGTTTTAAACTGAAAAGCATAATTTATATGCTGAAAGGTTAAAGTTTTAGTAAGCTTGTGTGCACTGATAATATCTTATGAATAGTGCCCGTTGGGCCCGTCTGGCACAAGTCCGCCCCTGGAGCTGTGTACTTAATATATGTAGGTGCACATCTACATATAGGTATATGGGAGCGTGATGACTATTATAACGAGTGCTAGCAATTATTATTAATACTTATATATTGTAAATACTGCTCGGGTTCTCGCCACTAATCTGAGCTGGACGAACTGCTGCTGCTGCTGCTGAGAGTCGTCGTCTCTGCCGCTTGTTGCTGCTGGTCCGTAGTCAGCTCTGTGCTCAGCTCAGTTGCGGATGCGACCGGCACTGATTTGAGCAGGCAGAGCTGCTCGCACTCCTCCTTGGACTCGAAGTTGTTGCTGTTGCCGGCACAGCCGCCATAGACGAACTCCTCGCAGGCGTGCGTGTCCAGATTGTAGGCGTAGCGATAAAAGAGCGCAAAGCAGCGACCCGTCTCCTTGGGCTGGTGGCACTTCTCCGGCACAGTGGTTGCATCCACTTCTCTGGTCTCGCCGCCATCCGGCTGCTTCTCCACCACCAGCTGGGACTGATCCACCGCAGCGCTGTGCACGCACAGGGCGCAGATCAGTACACTGAGCGCAATCAGAGACAATTTGTAGCACATTTCGTTTCGGTATCTTTAATGCGAATGACTTCAACTCGGCCACTTAACCAGGCTTAAATAGTCAAACAGTGAGTCAGCTGGGCCCAAAGCCTCACGTACTATCTGTATCTGTAGTTTTCTGTTCATGCATTCGTATTTGTTCGAGTCATTTGCCGGCGTATGTAAATCCCAGCAAAAAGTCGCGACAATATTTTTGGCCTCACTTTCAGTTCAACGCACCTCATTAATAATGCTAGCTATGCGTTATGATAGTTCGATTTGGCTAAATCATATGCTGCTGGTTTATTTCCGCACATCTGTTCGTAATTCTAGTATACTATTACGAACAATTATCACGGAATTAAAGAGGGCGTGACGATCAGTATCTGCTATATAGTATTATTTCAATGTAAAAACTAAAGCTTACGAAAAAAAAATGCTAGGCAAGTTCTACGTGATTCGGCATCAGGCTTAAAGGCGGAACTATTATCGACAATTTTAGAACTAACATGCATGAGAATAAAACTAAAAAATTAAAGAAGTGTTTGGAATTGTCGGAATTGAGATCGTTTTTTGTTTTGTAAAAAAAATAACCGTTTTCTGTTCTTGTTTTAGCTTTATATAAATCTCTCCCCGTTCTTTATGACTTTATAACTTTATATCTTATATTCTTATCTATTTTTTGATGAAATACCAATTTTTTCTATACTTCAGATCCACCAAAATTGATTTAAAAGCCTATTAAGTATCCCATATTCTAATATATTATAATATCATAATCATACTCATGCCGAATGCAGATCAGGTTGATTTTTACATTTTTAGGTAGATATTACCCTCGTGGCAAGGAGGACCTGAAACTTAGATCTTCCGTTCTGACCCAACAAAGCATTAGCAGAAAAACTAACTTCGATTGATCAGCTAATGATAACTCATTTATCTATCTCATGTGAATATATGAATATATGTTTGTTTTGTAAAAAAAAGAACCGTTTTCTGTTCTTGTTTTAGCTTTATATAAATATCTCCCCGTTCTTTATAACTTTATAACTTTATAACTTTATATCTTATATTCTTATCTATTTTTTGATAAAATACCAATCTTTTTTATACTTCAGATCCACCAAAATTGATTTAAAAGCTTATTAAGTATGACATATTCTAATATATTACAATATCATAATCATACTCATGCCGAATGCAGATCAGGTTGATTTTTACATTTTTATTTAGACTTTACCCTCGTGGCAAGGAGGACCTGAAACTTAGATCTTCCGTTCTGACCCAACAAAGCATTAGCAGAAAAACTAACTTCGATTGATCAGCTAATGATAACTCATTTCTCTATCTCATGTGAATATATGTATATGCTTATTGGTTAAGTGAAATTGATAACTTGAGTCTACTCATAGATAGATTATGTACACAAATACAATTTGAGAAATTCTAGAGTATATAGACTAGATATTAACACATCTTGAGGAGTAGCAAAGAAATATATTTTATTTACTCAAATGTTATGCTTAGATAATGGCCATTGAATTGTGATCGATTGTGGTACGATTGTGAGTCACTTCCCCAAGAGACAGGCATCCTCGCAAGTCTGTCGGAAGCCCCAGCGATTGTCATTGCCCTTACAGCCGCCATACTTGAATGTCTCGCAGGCATTCTTGTCCTTGTTGTAGTAATAACGCTCCAGGCTCATGCGACAGGGTCCCGTTTCCATTGGCTGCAGGCATTTGGCATCTGTGGAGAATATCGAAACTTGCAACTTGTAACTCAAAGATACTTTTCTGGACTTTACCTTGTTTTTTCTGCTGTTGTTGTTGTGGTTGTGGTTGCTGCTTGGCATTGGGCTTGACTGTGGTGGAGGTCACCGCCGGTGCTGCCTGTGCCACCGCCTTGGGCTTGGGCGTGGTCACTGCCTCCGCGAATTGTGCGAGGCAGAGCAAAAGAATCGCGGCCAGCGCCAGAATTTGGGTCAATCGCGTCATTCGTTTCATTTTCAATGTGATCAGTGATAACTTCGCGTTAATAGCTGCAAACAACAACTGAATCTTCTAAGCGGCCTAACGAGCTTCTCTGACAAAACAAAAAACAAAACTATATATGCACATATACGATCTGTGTGTGTCAATGCTGTTAAGCGAGGCGTTTAACTCAAATTGCGCATACGAAGCGTTGAGCGCCAGCGAGCGAGCTTAATTATCAGATTTACATACATAAACACATATACAGTATATGTATATACATAGACATACACAATATATGTATATAGGCACAGCTGGACAATCAGCAGCTACCTTTGGTTTCATTTTTTGATAGTAAGTATATACAAATAAAAGTGATAATTTAAAAATTATTCAAAATAATTTTACCTACTGAATGCTGACATTTCTGATACCTACATATAAAAATTGTATTTAGCTTAGCAAAGAATGCAACATACAAATATAACTTTGTGGATAAAGTAAGTAAATAATATTAATAATTAACCATTTTATCATTAAAGCTCTTTTATTATAAATTTATGAATTTTGGAAAGTTAGTGATATCTATTCTTGATCAAAACCGACCTAGCTTCTATCTGACACTGAAAAACATGTTTGCAGGGTATCCAGAACGCCTACTACATTTAATAACACCCCGCTGAATATATTTTTATTAATTTGTTGACCAACATTGATGACGCCATAAACATTGAAACAAGTATCTATACATATTTCTATTCGCAGGCCAAGAACACACAATTTAGTTAGTATAAATCAGTATTTGCTGGAAGGGCAGCAAATTGCATAACAAATATGCCTGCCACAGTTAAGACAATTGCTTTATGTATATATTAAGCATGTATTGCACTTTGCTGAGTCATTAAAATTGCATTAGTAATTGGAAGCAGCGGAGACATGAGACATGGCTCAAGTGGTAATTACAGCTGATATTATGAGGGCCAAGAAGTTGCGAACGAACGTGGCTAAGGCTGGGCCAAAAACGTTAGTTGGGTGTTAATGCACAGGGCAAATTGAATTATCACTTAACGCATCTGACAATCATGATGACGATGATGATGATGATGATTACTTGCAGCCAGCAGTCGTGCTATTTATTCATTAGTTCAACATACACACACACATATTGAGTGTGGGTGGCACCCAAATTTGCCTGATTGAATGCCCAAAAGTGCGTGAGTGTGCGTATACGTAATGTGGTGACAATTCAGTTAACTGTTTAATTTGCTTGAAATAATTGAAATGCTGCCCAGGCGAGACACATTAATTGTGCCGCCTCGTCACTGCGAAAACTGCGTTTAATTACTAAATTAGACACAGTCCGAACTATGAAGAGATGCAAACCAAGCGACTCTTCTACTCTCAACTCGGTTCGCATTCATTACTTCATACAATTAACTGGCTAACTCATCCAGTTGCCAGTTGCCTGAATGAATAACTAAGTCGAACGTCCCAAGAGTATCTCTGTATCTCAATTAGCATATATGCATGAGCTTTTGGTGCGTAAACAACTTCAGTTGAAACCGAAAGCCCCTTTCCCCACTCCCCCCCACCAGCTCCAAGTAGATCTATTTTTGCACTTGTAGTGGAAATATCCAAGCCAAAATCAACTTCAATTTGCTGTGTTTATGTATCTATACGTAGTTGTTGTTGTTGTTGTTGTTGTCATTGATATGCGGAACATGTTTTAGTTGGCACTGCAAAGTTTTACGTCACTTCATGTGAACGTCGACGCCGTTTGTTATAAGTGTTATGAGTGTAGGGTATCAGTGGGTACAGTTAGGCCTATCACAAGTCAGCAGCTAAACGTTGATCCAGCTAGAGGTAAACAGCTAAAGAAGGTATAAATTAACAAGCTGTTTCCTAGATTTCTGGAAAATACCCACTTGTTGTTAGTGGGTTAATTCCATTTCTTTTAAAATACAGTAAAATTAAATTTTTGAAGTAAAACTTAGTTTTACTTAAGTTATATTTGATTTAAGAAAGAAATGCTCTTAATTTTACATTTTTTTACTGCTTATTTACCAATTAATCAACTATATCTACATTTATATACCATTTGATATATTCAAATATGCTACCAGTTTCGTACAATCGTTTATTCGATTAAAGAATCTCATATATATACATATTATACATTTTATATACACACGATTATTTCAAAATTATTTGTTTACAATATTACAGTAATATTTAATAGCATATATGAACATACACATTTTATTTTAATCAATATGATTATGGACTCTTGAACTAAATGTCAAAGCAATTGAAAATCGGAAAATATTTACAATAAGCAAATTCTACGAACTTAATGATATCAATTCTTGGAATTACCCATTACATTTAATGGAAATTATATAAAATATGCGAAAAAATAAAAAAAAGATTAACATTCACTTAGTAAAAATAAGCTTGTAAAATATACAATAAGCAAACATTCACTTTTTATACCCTGAACCCATTAAAAATGGGTAAAAAGGGTATTATGGGTTTGTGCAAATGTATGTAACAGGCATAAGGAAGCATCTCCGACCATATAAAGTATATATATTATTGATCAGTATCAATAGCCGAGTCGATCTGGCCATGTCCGTCTGTCTGTCCGTCTGTCCGTCTGTCCGTCTGTCCGTCTGTCCGTCTGTCCGTCTGTCCGTCTGTCTGTCTGTATGAACACACAGATATCAGAGACTACAAGAGCTAGAGACTTCATATTTGGAACATAAGTTCTCCTAATCCCGGGACAGATCAAGTTTATTAAAATTTATCGATAGCTCGTCCCGTTCAAAAGTTATCGATAAATTTCGATTTTAGACCAGCGTTTTTTGGATATAACTTACAAGTTATAAGAGCTGGGCCCCTAATTTGACATGTATAATCTCGAATAGCATACACATGAACAAATTTTTCACTTTTTGGATACCACCCCCAAACCCCCCAAAAGTTAAAAAACGCATTTTTGAAGGTACGACCTTGCAATTTGGTTTGGTCACACATATTATTGACAATTGTTTGCCCCAAAAATTTCAATAAGATCGGACGATAAACACAGAAGTTATTTAAGATTTAACTTTCCATTATGTGGGGCTCAGCGAAAAGCAAGCTAACTGCTTAGACCGCTTGCACTGCTTGTACTGCTTGTACTGCAGCATGTGTGTGTTTAGATTAATATGAATGATTGTAAGGACTGGGTTCAGGGTATCTCGTAGTCGGGCACTCCCGACTAGAGCACTCTTACTTGTTATTTATATATACAATGAGGTTCGATCTACGTTGTTGTATATATAACATCTGTTATCAAACTATATGTGTTATGCAATATAAGTATTGTAATAAAATGAAAATATAATTGAATCGCCATTAACAAAATCTAATCTAATCTAATTAGTACATAAAATAAATAAATGATCTAAGCTAAAGCTAAAGCTTTAGTAAGCTAAAGTACAGTCGAAATGAAGTAGGTGAGGCAAATGTTGCTATGGCCGAGTTGAGGCCACAAACTTGGTCAATGTTGAATATTGGCTAGGCAAAAGAGCAACATTTGTGAAATAACAAAACAATTGAAAGCGAGCGTTTAGTGAGTTGTTGGCTAAAGAACGAGACGGTTCCAGCGACGGTACGCAGCTCAGTTGAATATGCCTTGGCCATGGCTGAAACTACCACTGATCATGATGATGATGATGATGATGCTGCTCCTGCTGCTGGCTCAGGTGAATGGCGCCTCCAAGCGTGGTGAGTGTTCCCATTGTAGTCAGACTAAGTCAGCCACTCATCTGGTGTGTTTTTCTGGTCGTAGTTAAGCTGTGCCTGCAGCCGATGATCAGCGGCCGCTGCTTTGGCCAGGTGGAGAGCTATGCCTACAATCCGCTCCAGCGTCGCTGCGAGGCCTTCATCTATGGCGGCTGTGGCGGCAACGGGAATCGCTTCGCCAGCAGGGCCGAGTGCGAGTACAGCTGCCGCGATGTCTAAGGCTGTTCAACGAACGAGTGAATGAATGATGTATGATGTATAAGAATTATAACTACGGCTATTTGTAAGTGGTATCGCAAGTGCTTATATTCAGTTAGTGGTTTGATTGCTCTTGCTGGCCTGCGAATTGTTGCGCCGCTTGATGTGCCGCGGATTGTTGCATATCTTCTCGCAGTCCTCGAGCGTGCCAAAGAGTCGCTTATTGCTGCAGCCCATGTAGTGACAGTGCTGCGTCTCCACATCGTAGTAGATGCCCACAGTTGTGGGCACACACAGACTGCTCGTGCTGGGCTTCACCTGGCACAGATCACCTAGCAGTAGTACAGTATAGTCAATCAATATCATTATATATAATGGTAGCATATCTGTCAACACTTACGAGTGCGTGCCACAACCATTTGCCACTCGAGGCACAGCATCAGCAGCAGCACACACAGTGATATTTGTACTCTTCTGCTCATTATAGCAAGTTTTCTGTTTGTGTCTCTCAAATTTAAGATTTGGCAGCTCCTTTTGCGTGTGTGTGTGTGTTTGATCCTTGTCAGCTCCTGGCGTGGAAATTCAGCTCTGTTGATTTGCCATCTGTTTTGCCATTGATACTACGCTGGCGACTGTTGCTGCGTCGAAGTTGAACACAAATGCGCAGCAGTGGCATCTGCTTCTCGCCATATATTTGAAAATGTCGTTGCTGTCTATATAGTATACCGATCTGTTGATATGTGTTGCTGTCCGTCCTCTTGTGTGCAATTTATGAGTTTTTTAGTACGATGAGACAGGTTCAGCTCAGTACGTAGACCGGCCCAAAAATTCCACAAATCTGCAGATTATTATAAGTAATATATTCCGGTCATCTACTATATGGCCAGACTTTGTGCTCAGCTTTGCTCAACTTTACAATTATACTGAACAAGTGAAATTTTGTATTGCGAGACTTTTGGTCACTGGCTAAGTTGCTACTCTGGTGTTTAAGCTGTCGCAAACGCGACTCGAAACCTCGAACAAAAGGCAAAAACACATATTCGTAATCAGGCCGTGCTCTGCCAATAGCCGCTGCTGCCGCTGCCGCTGACTGATAAGAGCCACAAAAACAACAACGACAGCGACAGCGACATCGACTTTAAGACGTCTCTCGCTGCTTCTTGATAATATGCATGATACTTATGAGCGATGGATGAGATGATGATGCCTGGGGAACGCTGCTTGGGGGTTGAGGTTCCGGCTTAAACCGGCGTGCGCCTGTTGCAGAAGGCCAGCTCATGGGCCAGTGCTTCAATCGAACTAACTTACTAGCCAATAATGACATTTGAATGCCCTAACTAAGCAATCAGAATCTTTGCAATTTCCGGCCAAGTTATAACCATTTCTATCCATAAATAGTAGTAGTGGTTATAGTTTTATTTTTTATGCAACATTTTCAAGCATTATACTCATTTGTTGAAAATTTACTCCATATATAGTAGTAATAGTGCATATAGTTTTACTTTTTTGTTTTAGTAATAATTTGTCTGCGTTTGATATGTTTTTCTGAATGTGAATTAATCTTCAAACTAGCAACACAACTAAATTAAAAAATTCTGAATATAAAAATAAAGTTCCAAATGCACAAATTAGTTGTAAGATGATATTCTCTATACAGAATATTACCTACTACTAAGATAATATTGAAAATTGCTTATGTCAAACATTTAAAAAGTAATTGTATTGAATATAAGAAAGAAATATTATGTAAAACAAGATTAAGTACCCACAAAAGGTAACAAAAAGCTCGTTAAATAAAAAAATAAAATAAAATAAATATTCAAAAATCCATCTTAACAAATTTTGTATTCGCCTATTAGTTTATTGTTTCAAGCCAATACATCTGCATCAGTTCGACGATCCGGACTTACCTTATCTGTAATCTGTAATACCCTTCGAATGAGCGTATTTTGAGCTGACGCTAGCGTTTACTCAATGCTCAACTAAGTAGAGTAATTAATTGGTATGCGATTTGGAACATGCCACACAGACAAAGTCAAACACGTTTCGCTACAGATTCGCATTTGGCAATCAAGAATTACGTCACGGGTCAGGGCGGTGATTAAGACGGGCACTAGATTTAAATCAGACGCAGTTTCTATCATAGTAGACACAGATATACATATATATATATATAGTATACAGGTCTCGCTCTCTTTATTGGCTTAATGGCTCATTCATTCATTCCTATAGTAATCGGGACTGCGACGCTGGCCACGCACACAGGTAGCGATGCAGTCCTGCTGGCTGCCAAAGCTCTGGCCCGGCGTCAGGCGGCAGGCGCCGATCGAGTACATCTGGCAGTCCAGAGTGGCCGGATCGTAGTAGAAGCCCTCGATCTCGATGGTGCAAATGCCCTCGGAGAAAGGCGGCGGCTTCATGCAAATATCTGTGAAGACAAACCAATTAGTTGTTACTTGCCACCCTAATCCCTCCCCACCCTCGCTGGCAGACTCACTGGGTATGCCGGGCACATAGCGTGCCTCATGGCTGCTCGGCAGCAGCAGCAGCAGCAGCAACAACAACCAAAACATTGATTTCAATGGCAACATCTGCTGGCGATGCTTTTACACTACTACTATACTTAAGGCACAAAGACCAGCCGCCGGCAACTGAGTGAGAGTGAGTGAGACCAGAGCAGCCCCTCCAAGTTGCCAGCGACAACACCTCACACACACACGCACACGCACACACAACTTGGTGATAGCCAAACGGATGCGATAAGCGTCCAGCAGCCGCATGTGAGCTCGGCTTGGCCTACAATGGCTGCCAAAGATCCCACATCGCAGAGCAGCAGAGCGTAGCCGGCGATAGTGGCAAACGAGATCAGAACACACAGTTTGCCCAAATAGCGACAGTTATTGAATGAAACTGACTTTAGCTCGATAACAGTCGAGGTGTGTAGAGAGATAGCTATACAAAAGACTTCAAATCACACACATAACTTACAATAGATGTTAAGTGACAAAAATCACTTCGAATTCCCATCATTTTACACTTAGTGATATTGATTTTATACATTCATTGCGTGATTTCAGTTTCCCATAAGTTTGCCAAAAGCAATTCTCAATTAGTCACTTATGTTACGCCCTATTATTTAAATAGTTTATTTATTTGTAATAAAAACAACTTATTTGCAAATTCTTTCGGTTTATAGCAGTTCATTTAGGTGCACGTCCTTGCGAACTGCATTGTTAAAGCCCTCCTTATAGCGATACCAAATGGGACTCTTAACAATTGCATCAGTTTTAACTGTAGGAAGACGTATAATTATATATTATAATATGTTAAGCATTAGAAATCTTAGCTTACCCTCTTCCGCTGCAGACATTGCCGATGTTTTATGGGTAACGCGACCAAAAAAGTCTTTAGTCAGCTGTGGGCAGAACAAAACAAATCCAAATTAATAATTTCCTAATTGAGAGACAATACAAATAATAATAGAATAATATATAATCTACTTCGTATGTGTGGCAATACAATTTGCTTAGCATTCCAGCATAATAATAAAAAAGCTTTATACATAAAGTGTGTGGAGTGTGAACAGAAGGGAAACAACCCCTAAACAAGTGTGCAACCCCAAGTAAAGGACTTTTTTGCTGTTGCTGTTGCTCGCCAGTCGCTTTCGTTTAGGATTGGCAATAAATGTTCGTTTGCCCTGATCCCACATTACGACCCTTGAAGACAATGGGCCGCGAATCCCCTTATGGGTTATTAGCTCTTACAGGATTTGGCCACAGCAGAAGCAAAAGCAGAAGAAGAAAAACCGCTGCTGAAAAGAGCAACTAACCATGCTGCTGGTTGGGGCAATTTGGCCAAAGCTAAATTTCAATAAGCTGCTCCACAAAATTTGCAACAAAATTGCTGCTAAGTAAATGCAAGGCATGCAAATTGATAGAAATATGTATATAGCTGCTCACCTGCTGTTTGGATCCACTGCGCGCATTGAAGTCCGTTATTTGTTTTGGTTTCAATGTTTGCAAATGGTTTGGCAGACGCGCTGCATCTGGCTTCTTCTTTGCTGGGCCAGCCAGCGGAGCTGTAGTGCCTCTTGTGGCAGCCACTGTGTCGCCTTTGGGCGCGGCGCGACGTATGCGCTCCAGATCCACTTCACGTGCTATCAGCTGGCGACTGAAATAGGGCAGGGTAAGACCGGGAAAACCTATGGAGTACATAGATCATTTAGTTGCTGATAATGCTCAGTTGTTAAATTTGATTTTACCTGGAAATGCACAGAGCGTATCCAAATCCGGCTCGGTTTGAAAGACATAATGACCCTCCGCCGATTTGATCTGCACAAAGGTCAAGCCCAGATCAACCATCACTTGAATTGAATGACGCAGATCATATTGCTCTCTAGTTTTTGGCAGATGATTGAAGTATGCTATTATTATACATATACATTAAAATGTTATAATGCACTCACTTTTGTGACAACAGTTGAACGGCCACCGAACGCAGCTGTGGGGAGAGAATCCGCTTCAGCAGCGGCACCGTGTCCAGCAGCAGAACGCTGCCCTGTCCAACGCCCTGTGCCGATGTGGTGACACCTTTGCGCAGCGACTGAAAGATGTTGCGCTGGTTCGTACTCTTTTGATTGAACTGCAGGAGAAGAGAGAGAGAGAGTGTGTGTGAGTGTGAGAGATGGGGTTGAGCTTAGTGTAAACAGTGGTAAATCTATGCAGAACTCTCATTAATCTTGTGATTGCATTTGAGGCACATAATGGACAAGAAATTACATGGCTTGATTGTGTTGATTATGCACTTTTCTGTGGCCCTCGCCAGCGCTGTGTTTGCCCCAGCTAATGAGGATTGCATAATACATGAGTCCGGCTCAAAAGAACCCACTGCCTTTACATGCTAAATGAAAAGAAACGATGCGACCCGGGGCCATCGCTGTCGTCATCCTTATCCTTATCCTTATCCTCATACCCATCGTTGGCGTTGACGTTGCCAATTGCTTACCTCAAAGCCACGCGTGGGAAATGAAATTTTCGGCCAGGCCAATGTGGCAAAGAGCAAATGCCAGACTACAAAGCCGTACTGCAGATACGGATAGACGCTGTAGTTCTGTTGCCGTCCGATTTGATGCTGCAACATATCCGAGAAGCAAAACCATTGCATTGCCTCACAGATGCCCGTAAAATTCGGATCCGGCATCTTTTGCTGCAAGTAGTTCTCATAGACGCCATTGGTGAGTCTAAAAGATTAATAAATAAACATTACTAGTGGGATGCCACTTAGAAACCAGGTTGCATATACCGCTCATAATCTCCACTGGAATGCACCACATCGAGCACATTGCGCACTCGTGTCGCCACCGACATATTCGTCATGGTCACCTGGGCGGGCTCCTCGGCATTGTTGGAGTTGCTTTGTTGCAGCTGTTTCTTTGGTCGTTGTATCTGTGAAGAAAGCAGTTCTCATAAGTATAGTTGCTTTTACATATGTACATATACATATAGTTCGATCCCAATATAAGCTTAAGGGAAGCTAAATCAAAAGAGGTTAAAGTGTTTCAGATAGTTTATATATATATTATATAAGTAGTTGTCTAGTGCTAGAAGATATATTATATTATATTCGATTTTGATCGCTTTAAATTGGATACTCACCCTAAAAACAGCGCCCCAAACGTCAAACAGTCCCTGATGACGATCCTTTTGACCCAGATTATTGTTCAGCACATCCTGCAGCGTAAGACTGTGCTTCTGAGCGCTGTGAAAATATGAAATAAGGATTAACAAGAGTGTGCGGAATGTAAGAAACGGAATTTTCTTTCATTTTCATACTTGAAAAACTGCATGGATGAGATGCAGCTGCGGACATCGTTGCCCGACTTCTCGGCCAAAGCAATCAGCGAGCCAAAGTCCGTTTTCAAGTGCTCCTTATGCGAGATTTGCACCAGCCTAAAAAATATAATTAGCTATCATTCAGTCAAATGGTGAAATATATCTCTTGTATTACCGCTCGGCCAGACGCGCTGCATCGATGGGCGGAAAGCTGACGACGAAGGCAATTTGGCGCAGGGGTCGCAGGGCGGGATCGTAGATATCATTGCAGATGCAGATGATGGGCCGACGCAGCACATTGTGCTCCGCCTTGGCGCCCTTGGCCTTCGCCTTGCTGTAGATGCCATCGCTAACAAACTTCACCAGATACTCAATGGACTGTCGTGGTGCACCATCGATTTCATCTACGGAACGGTTTACAAATGAGCCAATAATTTAGAATAGTCCAGCGTTCGCTTACCCAGCACAATGCAATTGGGTCGCTTGTCCTGATTCAGCACCGATGACATTTGTGTGCCATTCTCCAGGGCCAGCCTGAACGCCTCCGGACTGCGATCATCCGAAGCATTGATCTCGCGCACATTGTAGCCAGCGTGGCGGGCGATCGTGTGCGCCAGCGTCGTCTTGCCCAGGCCAGGTGGTCCACAGAGCAGCGCCACCTTTTGCATCGGCCGGCCCAGTTCGTCCACATTGGTGTTGAGCGCTTGACGTGCCTTCCGTTGTCGCCAGCCGCCATTCGATTCGAATTTGCCCGTGCGCTTGTTGAAGCTGTTCAGTTGCTGACCGCCAGATGCTCCTCCACCCGTCTGGCCCGCCTGCTGATCCTGCTTGCTGTGAAATGTCTTGCCAAAGACCATCTTGTCCCACATCTTGAGCCAGAAGAGCAGACTGCGATTGGTCATCTCATCCGACAGCAAATCTATGTATTTACGCGGTTTATACTTGTCCACCCACAGGCGTCCCATCTCCGGACTGAGTGTCGCGGGATCTACGCTCACAGGCTGCGTGGCAGGCGCCAAACGACGCAGCACCTGTAGATGGATAGATGTATGTTTATTAGTATGCCACAAAGTAAAAATAAAGTGTGTAAATATACAGATTTGACAAAGTTATGGCAGTTTTAGGTGTGTTTCAGGGCATTTCTAAGGACTATCCATACTTTTTATTCACGACTCACCAGCTCATTGGCATCCTGCCACACCTGCTGCTTGGCCTCGCCCAGTAGGCTGCCCAGCTGATCGCCCCGCACGCTGAGCAGCTCCAGCTGGCGTCGCTCGTAGTCCTCCGAGTGGTAGCGCACGTAGAGCCGCTCCAGATCACTGCGCTGCAGGGCGAGGAACGGCCAAGAGGGTATATCATAGGAGAGGTTCCTCATCTTGAAGTCGTGAAGGGCACGCAGACGCGAGACTTCGTCGTGACGCACCGTTTTGCTGGTCTCGCGCAACTTGCGCCGCAGATCTAGAATGCGCTCGATGGCCTCGTTGTCGCGCTGCTCTTCGGTGCGCGCCTTCTTCACCAGCGGATCCTCGTAGCTCTCGTGGTAGAGATCATCAATGTCACCAAAGAGATCGCGTTCCAGCCGCCTCTTATTCTTGCTGCTGCGTCCCAATTCCTGTAGCTGTTCGGCGGCGGCATTTAGCAGCGGTGCCGCATCATCTGTGGCTGCTTCTCGAATGGCCGGCATGGGCTGCATCGGTGTGGAGCAACCGCGTCCAATTGCTGCTCCTCGGGGCGTTCCGAAGAGTTTTCGGTTTACGGGTCCTCCGCCGGCCGCATCCGGTTGACTGGCGCCAAACGTAATCTGTGACAGCTGCGGTGAGGCCAGTGTTGAATTGCTGAACTGCGAGATATCCTTAATTCCTTTTGCTCCCTTTTGTTGCTGCTCGAGTGCAGCGGCAGCTTGTCGCGACGTGCTGGGCCCTTCGTTGACGGCGTCGTACTCGTGCGGCATGTCCTCGAGCAGCTCCAGCTCATCCTGGTACTGCAGCTCGAATTCCTCATTTTCATCCGGATATTGATCCATTATGAGAGCAGTAAATGGACAAACCGCGAATAATAAACAATAAACAAGTGCCACAAGTTCCCGCCAAAATAAATCGTTGGCTGTCAAAAGCTGAATGCTGCGCACATAGTGCACCGGTGTGGCAACGCTGCTCAAAATGGCAGGGTTGAGGATAGCATGTAGAAGGTAGTGTGGGTATTCGTTAGTCAGCAACATTGCAGACCTTGTGACGTTGATATATCGTTACTAATAAATGTTTTTTTATAAAATATAAAATATATAGATAAAATTTTATAAAATATTTAATATAAATATCTAAATCTGCTACTAATTTTATTATTTTAAATATTATTACTCCTAACTTGAAGCCTTATCAACTGTCCACAAGTTTCATAAAAGGATCATATGAGTACTTCCTTTTTCCGATGATCTAATAAAAAATAATTCAAATATTCAATGCTACATGCATTTATTAGTGGTTGCTTATTTTACAACATTTGGAAATCCTCACAGTCATCATATAGTAAAATACGGTTTTTTAACCATTGTGACGTCATTGTTTCTTTGTAAATAGTATTCAGAGCTTGCCGCGTAGACAATCTTCACTATATGGAACCATGTACGCCCTGCTCATTTCTTTTTGCATGCGAATTCGCAGTCATAGTTTCAGCGCTAACGACGCTGATTCGCGATAAACTTAATAAATACACAATAAATTATTAACAAATAAGTGGAGCACACAAAGCAAACGACAGCAGCGACTGCGACATGCGCACATAGTATATACACACTGGCAAAAACAGCTGCTCGTTGATAGTGACAGCAGCAAACAGCAGCAACAACAATAACAAAACTACAGTTTGATAGCGGATAATCTGCAGAGCCCACAGCTTCATCTGCGTCTGTGCGTGTGTGCGTGTGTATGTTCCTCTCTGCACTTCTTTGCACATCGAACTTCGAGTAAATATGCGCTTGCAGCTCTGACAACGTCCACAACAGGCAGCGAGAACTTTGCCCTGTCCTTGTCGCAGCCAACAACAACAGCAGCAAAGCAATAAGCAAATTTGCTGTGGTGAAAGTGTTTAGTTGTTGTGCAGTTTTAATTAATTGAAAAATGGAACGCTGGCTGGACGAGGAAGATGCCATGGCCGCGCCCTTCGTCAACAGCCAGGCGGCTACCGCTCCGGACGCGACCAAACGCATCTACGGCGACATCAGCGCCAATCGCCTCTGGACATTTCGGGTGCTGATGAATGACAAGCTGGCGGCCAGCGAGCAGCTAGCAATTGTGGGCAGCTGCGAGGCGCTGGGCAGCTGGCAGCACAGCGGCGCAGCTCTAATGAGCAGACAGGATAGCGAACAGGACCAAGAGTACGACGAGGAGGAGGGTCACGTATGGACCACCCAGGTATATATACCACGACACTGTGCCACAGAGTATCGCTATATGGTATGCGCCGTGGATGCCGTCACGGAGCAGCTACTGGTGCGTCGCTGGGAAGTGCAGCTGGAGCCGCGACGCATTGCTGAGTTGGATGAGCAGCCGCGAGCCCAGTGCCAGGACACGTTCGGCTATGTGATGGGCGCACACAAAGTAGATCGCGGCTGGCTGACCAAGGAGGCCCTGGTGCAGCTAAAGTTCTTCTATGCACCGTTCACCTGGAAGCAGCGCATGAAGCGTCGTCTGGTGCACGTCAAGGTGACGCCAATGAATCTGCGCATACCCAGCGCCGGCTGTGCGGAGGCACCCGTGTCGACGCTGGAGGATTCGCTGTCGAATGATACGCACGATACCAGGGATAATGGCGGCGAAAGTGCCGCTTTTGGCTTCAACGAGGTGGTCACCTTGAGTGCCGATGAGTGCGAGGTGCGTGCCCAGGAGCAGTTCGGCACAGCGTGCGGCGCCAGCGATTTGGTCATATTCCATCTGACCGTTGGCGATCTGGATAACACCGCCTATCTGGTGGATCTGTACAGCTATAGCTCGAAGGTGGCCATTGAGGATGGGCCGCCGTTGCACTTGGGCTATCACTATGTGCTGCCCAATCTGTTCAAGCGCTCCGAGGGCAACCTGGAGCTGCCGATTACCTGCGCCAAGGGCCACCGGCCGCTGGGCATGATGCGACTGGGCTACCTGATTGTCCGGCCCTCCTCCCACAGCGCCCACATGGACATGCGTGTGAGCTATGCGCGATACTGGAACAACAAGTGGACCGGTCTCGATGTGGGACATCGCGGCTCGGGCACCAGCTTTAAGGTAGGTTTTGCGTATCATATATGTGTATGTCTGTTGTTTTATCGATAATAATTCTACTCGACTCTTCCAAAAATATCAATATTATAGATATTCAAATGAAGAAACTCTTAAATAGTCCGATTTGTGTCATTCTTCTGATGAAATACATAATATACTTACATATATGTACAATTTGATGAATCTAAGGTATTTTGAACAGATTATTCAATTGAGGTTGGCAGCTTTGAGTAGAGTTCAGAATGATTAGGATGCTGCGAAGGAGCTCAAAGGAGAACGAAGCCTGTTTGCTCAGGGAATAAGTTCAGTTTGATTCTATCTTCAGCTAGTTAGTAACATTAGATCAATGAGTTCACCGACGCTCCGAATTCTCTTTTCCGAATTCATTCCACAGCAATATTTTTTAAGTTTTGGGAACACAATTGCGAGTTTTCATTTGATGCAAAATTTATAATATTCATATTTTTGTGGAATTGATTTAAGTATTTTACGTCTGTTTCAGGTATTTTTTCTTTAAATATAAGTAGAGTATATGTGAAAAATTATGATAAATCATATTTTTGGAGCTATATATAAGTGATAATGGGCAGTGGAACAGCATAACAAATGAGTGCAGACAGAATTTCATTATTATTCGGTTATATTAAGTATATACATATATTTCTTATTAGAGTGACGAACTGAGTATATATAAGAAGCTCCCAATACACCTTTAACCAAGCTAGACGCAGCAAATTTGATATGTGACTTATTGTTTACCAGATCAATTTTCTTACAAATTGCTTATACGTCCAGGGTAAATATAAAATAAACAAATATTTATGATGCAATAAAGGTAAATTGGCCCTAACTGAGATTTCCCAAGTCGGAACATCTAAATCGTATTGTCGTAAAGGGACCATATATAAAAGAGGTTTTCAATATTAACAATGTACCCTTACTTTAGTTATGATATGTATATATTTGGGTTAGTATTTATATTTGCATCTATGATATAAAGTTAGATGTTTCAGCATGCTTCAATAGATTTAAATCCTTAATCAGAATCAGTATATAAATTTAATTCAGTTTAAATGTATATATTTTGCAAATTAAAATTTAGTATACATCTGCAGGCATAAAGTACTTTAAATAATTGTGAAAACTCCACTTTTTCAAGGCCATGGATGCTGTCATCAGGGAGAACACAATCACCTCGCTAAAGAATGCCGCCGAGCATGGCGCCGACATGGTTGAGTTTGATGTGCAGCTGAGCAAGGATCTGGTGCCGGTTGTCTATCACGATTTCATGATCTATGTATCGCTGAAGAGCAAGTGCAGCATGCAGGAGCACGACTTCCTGTCGCTGCCCATGCGTGAACTGACGCTGGAGCAGCTGAAGAAACTCAAGGTCTACCACACGGCCGAGGGGCAGTCGCGCGAGACGCGCTCTTTTCACAACGATGATCTGCTCGAGCATCAGCCCTTTCCGCAGCTGGCGGATGTGCTGGATGCGCTAGATGTGCATATCGGCTTCAATATCGAGATCAAGTGGTCGCAGCGTCTGCAGGATGGACGCATGGAGGAGGAGTTTGAGCATGTGGTCGATCGCAATCTGTACATCGATTGCATATTGGATGTGGTGCTGCGCAAGGCGGGCAGCCGACGCGTTGTGTTCAGCTGCTTCGATCCGGACATATGCACCATGATGCGCTACAAGCAGAATCGTTATCCTGTCATGTTCTTAACGCTGGGCCGCACCACAAAATATAAGCATTATATGGATCCGCGCGGCAATTCCATGGAGACGGCCGTGTGGCATGCGGTGGCCATGCAGCTATTGGGCATTGTGGCGCACACGGAGGATTTGCTGCGTGATCCCAGCCAGGTAAAATGAATAGCCGCGTCATCGGCATTATTTGGACTTTGACCTAAACGGACGTTTTAGGTTAATCTGGCCAAGGAGCGCGGTCTCGTGCTCTTCTGCTGGGGCGATGACAACAATTCCAAGGACACCATCAAGCTACTAAAGGGATTGGGTCTGCATGCGATCATCTATGACAAAATGGATGTGCTAACCACCAAGGAGGTCAAGGTGAGTATTCACCAACTATGTATGCCCAATGATCTGCATTGCTAACTTTATGTGCATTTTGCAGCAAAGCGTTTTCCTGCTGCAGGCCAAGGAGAGCCAGAACGAGATGCTGAAATTGCATGCGCTGGAAACGGGACACGTCTGGCATACAAGCGGCTCGGGCAGCGAGGAGCAGCAGGCCTGAGCTTGGCATAAGTTTAGTTTTACATTATAAACAAACGGCTAGGCGAGACAGCTGCGACATGTTCATTTCAGAGATGTTTATTTATCTTTGCTACTGTTTAGTCTGCTCTCATTGAAAGCTCCCCAATAACCTCAATATTTACACATACATACTTGCACACACCACACGTACACATTTTCTCATCTAGCCAATTGCATTTGCATTTTGTAGTAAAATTGATTTGTATTTCTAAGCTGCCAGTTTCAAATACATAATTGTGAATAGCTTGTTATTTCTTTTCTACTCTCCCCAGTTTTTGTTTTGTATTTTTATTGCGCTTATAAAGCTTGTAATGAGCGTCCGCGAACTGTACTCCAGTTTTTACCTTCCCCACTTCATTTATTTTTAATGCAACTGAGAAATAATGTTTTTAAATAAAGTAACTGATAAATCAACTTGTAACTTGAATTGTGGTTTTAATCAGAAAATTCTAAGCAATTGGCAGCTGTCTAATTTGCTTAGCGAACCAATTTCAAAAACTATCAGCCATACAAAGCTCGTTTTTATTCATCTAGCAACTACAGCCAGTCATTATCTTCCATTATCCATAATATCAAAATTTCCGCTCATAAGCCGCAAAGAGAATCCTAAACTTCATTCAATAAGAATTCGTAATAAAATACAAGTATTTATATATCAATTTGGGTAAATTTCAAAAGGTAATTATTTCAGATATCAAATATATTTTACTTTCTTTTGTTCAGTGTTTATTTGCCTTGCAAAGAGTACAATCGGCAAAAGTAAAATCGAAAATATATAAATACATGCATCTTTTGTTTATGTATTAGCGGTCATTTACAATGTAAACATCATAAATCTCAACTTTGACATTTGCATATATTGAAAGTCTGCCAAATAACGTATACGCAGCAAGAATCACAACAATAACTATGAAAGTGTAGACTAATAGCTAGAATGTTAATTGTTTTAATATTTGTGAGACACGTTTTACATATATGTAAAGCAGACATAAGTATTGCCTTATTAAATTCGAAATTTGTTTTCACGAATCACGTATACGCAGCGTTGCAGTTGCCGCCAAACGCCAAGCGGCACGACGAATGTCAGCACAAAAGAGAGTCGAGCGAGAAGAGCGCAGAGCGCATGCACCACAGCACAGCTAACGACAAAAGGAAAAACGAAAACGAAAACGAAAATTCCATCAGAATAAGAATTGTGTTTCGGTTTCAGTTTGTTGAATCGCATCGAACCGTTCGGAACGCGTTGAGCCCAAAAAGTCGAGAGCCGAGCCAAAACGTGAAGCAGCGTCGAGACGGGGCACGTTAAACGGCACAAAAGTGTAGTGTAGTTCTAGGCTTTAAGTTTATTTTTCCCCTTTTTTGTTTTTGTTGTCTTTTGTTGCAATCCTTTTGGTTTGTCACAACACACAAAACACTCACACATACATAGAACAACAAATACAGCGAGGACGGCGAAAACTATTCAGCGATTATGTTTATTGGCAGCGCGCACAAAATCCAAAAACCCAGCAAATAGGTGAGAAGCGGCCAATGAAAATGGGATATATATATATACATATACAATGTGTGTATGCGTGTGTGTGTGTGTGTGTTTGTCTATGTGAGTGTGTATACACTTGCAGCCGTGGAAAATGTGTAAAGTTTGATCTATGGCAAGGCGGGCATAAAAAGTCAGTTCATTTTAAAGTCAATGGCCAACAAAACAATAAGGATGTTTTTCGTGCTACACAAACGGAAAAATCGATACGTGCGCCTGTCCCACACACACACACACGTAGAGTTAAGCTGCGTGTGTGTGTGTGTGTGTGTGTGTGGCATGTACACTCCAAGCCAACAGAAGGCAGCAACGACTTCATACCACAACAAAAAAGAGAGTGGAACAAAGAAGAAGAAGAAAGCAAAAAGAAAAAAACTGAAACACAAGCAGCATTTAGAGGCAGAGCCGCACTTACTACACGCTACTTACTACTACTTGCAACACTCCTGACCTACTGCCAACTCCCCCAACAGGATGTGCCTGTTGTGTATGTATGTGTGTGCGGCGGCTAGGAAATTTCGGTTGGCAGAGGCAAACAAGCGGCACCCAAAAAGCAGAAAACTCATTTTAAATATGTGTACGCGTCGAGCTTTTTGAAGTTCTCCTATGCTCATTAAAAGTGAATAAATTATGGGTCCTGGGGCCAAATGAGTGTGGCAGTGGGCTTGAGGTTGGGGCCTCGTACCAGGGCGCACGAGCGTTACCTACATTAATAAGGTTTTTAATGGTTGCCGGCTCTGCCGCTGATATTTATAAATAATCTATTATTATGAGCCTGCTGCTAAGCTGCCAAACGCTTTCGACAAACAGTTTGTGTCATCCTGTAATCATTTTCGTTTTTCTTTTTTTTCTTTTTGGATTATGTGTAATTATTAGCATTGACTACAAAGTCCTACAACCGCAACTCGAACACCAAATTTCTATATATATAAAAGTATATGTATTTAGCTGGGGGCTAATCGTTTATTTTTGGGGGGGCTGCCCTCAGCGTGTGTTTTGATTGTTTGTTTGGTTTATAAAGCTCATGTTTTTCATTATGGCCCGTCTGTCTGAATGTCTGTCTGTCCGTCTGTCTTACTGTCTGCCTGCAAATAAACATTAGACATTGGAAATCGACAGTCGACAGTCGACAGTCGAGCGTCGACCATCGACAATCGACAGACAAAAGAGCAGGCCAAACAGACAGGCAGACAGTTCTCTGTTGCTCACTCATTTCAGCTACCTCATGTGGGTGTTTTGTTGTTGTTGCTGTATGCGTGTATTTGTTGAATACAATGAGTGCGTGCGCCTGTGTGTGTGTGTGTGCGTGTAAACAATGCAGCGTTAAAACTAAATATTGTTTAAGAACAAATATTTGGCTTTTGTGCAAATCACGAATCCCCGATTTTTTCGCGGCTGCTCAGCTGCCCGAAGGCAAAATTAATGACGCTATCGGTGATATTCTTTTGCAATGTTTATATCTTCGATTCCGTACAACCGCCTCCGATTATATTTAGTCATTAGAGCAGCAGCACAAAAAAGAACACACATTCTGTGGGATGCCGTTCACGAGCTGCTAATGGGTCATTTCAATTGAACCAAATATTATTGCCAAGAGCACTCGACTTTTGTTTTCTTACTTGCTGTGCTACTAGTATGTATATCGTGGAAAAATTACCTGCATTCGTAAGATTCGAAATCGACTGGTCGGGAAATGGGAAGCATCCATCAGTTTTGGGTTACTGTTTCGGATTCTGTTGAATTCGCATAGAGTTGAATCACACGGCAGCATTTTCATATTTCTTACGTGTACCCCGATGAGATATGCGTGTTCATAACAAATCGTTCAATAAACCATTTGTTTTTCCATAATTAATTGAGGATGTGTGAAAGTGTGAGATTCATTTGTAGTGATATAAAATATGAATATGCTAGTGAATTGTTTACAAAATTATTGATTAAAGACACACTTTTGTATACCACATCCAAGGTTATGGAACATATTCGAATATGTTTGGAATTCCTTGTGGTGATCCGATGATCGAAGACAGAACTTAATAGGCCATCCATACTATAAATGGATGTATTTAAATACTTTTTTCAGTTTCCAAAAAAATGCAAATAACTACTTTATTCACAAATATACTGTCGAATGTACTCACGAATACACTCACGAATACACTCATGAATACACCATGAATACACTCAGAATACACTCATGAATACACCATGAATACACTCACGAATACACTCATGAATACACTCACGAATATACTCACGAATACACTCACAAATACACTCATGGATACACACATGAATACACTCAGGAATACACTCGCGAATACACTTAAGAATACACTCACGAATACTCTCGCGAATACACTCATGAGTACACTCATGAATACATTAACACTCATAATTACAAAAATGTCTACTTTGAATAAGTTAATAATAATAGCATTCATTTCTCCATCATTTCAGCGCAATGTTGTCCTACGAAACCCCAACCTAGTGAGTACCTCAATGCCACACGAGAGCTGACAAAATGCTTTCGTCGTCGTGATAACATCTAGATAAATTTTGAAGTGCATACGCGCTAGGCACGTCCAACTGACACAGCGAGTGGAAGTGAGGAGGGTGACATCAGAAGGCGTGACCAGGTTGGCTCCGGTTCCAGCTCCGGGTTGCGGAGGGCGTGTCACGCGGGACACGCGACAGTGACGAGCAATAAGCGAGGGCAAGGAGTGGGCGAGACATTCAGGTTTGCGGCTGACACAAATGCATACAGACACAACCGTAGAAACCAAAAACAGAAAACGATACAAAAACACAAATACTAGTAGATAAATACAGCTGATCGAAGCAGCAGCACACATTTGTTCATTTACCCTGTGATCATGACATATATACCTAAAAATATGCAACACTATGCGCATGCAGCCATGAATCTGATCAACATGGACTCCGAGAACCGTGTCGTTCTCAATGTGGGCGGCATCCGGCATGAGACATATAAGGCCACATTGAAGAAGATTCCAGCGACTCGACTCTCCCGTCTGACCGAAGCGCTGGCCAACTATGATCCCATACTGAACGAGTATTTCTTCGATCGGCATCCGGGCGTATTCGCACAAGTGCTCAACTATTACAGGTAGCTATAAAATAACTTATCAACATATCTAATTTAATGTCCAAATGCTACAAATATTAATACTAAACATTTTAGTGTATCATAGTCTAAAATATTATTTATTTTAGTAGTAACAAACTATTAATTTAATATGGCTATCCAAAAATAAAAGTATATATCAATTTTATTAAATTTTAATTTAGTCGATAAACTTACTGTTTTATTTAATTTTTTAAAATTTTATTTCTGACTTTTATGTATCAAAATTATGTCTGTTCCTCAAGTGTGTCTTCAGTTTGTTTTTAAACTTTGATGCGCTTCTAATATTTTTCAAGATTATATATATATTCTTTATTATTTAGTTATGAATTGTGGCTTTACTAAAATAATATGTATATGTTTTCCTACTTATTTTAAAATATTTTTATTCAAATTTGCAGAACTGGCAAGCTGCACTATCCCACAGATGTGTGCGGTCCGCTGTTCGAGGAGGAATTGGAATTTTGGGGTCTCGACTCGAATCAGGTGGAGCCCTGCTGCTGGATGACCTATACACAGGTAAGTACTTGCTTAGGCCTAGGCTTATAGAGCACACCAAGTAATTATGCCTCATCCTTTGTGCAGCATCGGGACACACAGGAAACCCTAGCCGTACTTGATCGCTTGGATCTGGATACGGAAAAACCGTCCGAAGAGGAGTTGGCGCGCAAATTTGGCTTTGAGGAGGACTATTACAAAGGCACCATATCCTGGTGGCAGGAGATGAAGCCGCGCATTTGGTCGCTATTCGATGAACCCTACAGCTCCAATGCCGCCAAGGTATATTCGGGATTCCCAATGTAATTCCTAATATGTACTAAAGCTTGTGCTTCCCTTTGCAGACCATTGGCGTCGTTTCGGTATTCTTCATTTGCATTTCGATATTGTCCTTCTGCCTGAAAACCCACCCGGACATGCGTGTGCCCATCGTGCACAATGTGACCGTGAAAACGGCCAATGGCAGCGCCGCTTGGTTCCTGGACAAGTCAATGACCAATGCGCACATTGCCTTCTTCTACATAGAATGCGTTTGCAATGCCTGGTTTACATTTGAGATACTGGTAAGTGCGAGGGAAATACGCATAAGATTTCTTCCCATCAATTAAACTCAAAATCTACACCCAGAAAACAAAAGAGAATAGAGATTAGGTACTGAAACTCTGACTGCATCCGACCAAGGTGAAAGATTGTAGATGAGAGAACTAAAGTCGAATTTCATAAACGTTTTCTACACCTAAAAACTAATTTCCCACAACGTTTCACACTGATTGTATGCAAATTTTGGTGTTTATACTCTTTTCGAAGAAAATAGTATATTAAGTTTGTGCTGAGGTTTGTAACGCATAGAAGGAAGCGTCGGAGACCCCCAAAAGTTACTGCCAGTATGCTTAGAATGACAAAACAAATTGATCTAGCCATGTCCGTCTGTCTGTCTGCCTGTCTGTCTGTCTGTCTGTCTGTCTGTATGTATGCAAACTAGTCCCTCAGTTTTTGAGCTATCGCGATAAAACTTTGCACAGACACTTATTATTCTAGGGGACAGCACATTGGTCGGAGCCGGCCGGATCGGATCACTATATCTTATAGCTGCCATACAACTCGAAGTCTTTTTTGGCCATATATCCCATGTTTTTCAATCTATCGCGATGAAACTTTGCACTGATACTTATTATTCAAAGAGACATCACATTGGTTGGAGCCGGCCAGATCGGACCACTATATCTTATAGCTCGAAGTCTTTTTTGGCCATATATCCCATGTTTTTAATCTATCGCGATGAAACTTTGCACTGATACTTATTATTCAAAGAGACATCACATTGGTTGGAGCCGGCTGGATCGGACCACTATATCTTATAGCTGCCATACAACTCGAAGTCTTTTTTGGCCATATATCCCATGCTTTTTAATCTATCGCGATGAAACTTTGCACTGATACTTACTATTCAAAGAGACATCACATTTGTTGGAGCCGGCCGGATCGGATCACTATATCTTATAGCTGCTTTACAACTGGCAATAAATTAAATATTCTTACGATTTTCTCAAAACGAGTTGGCAGAGTGAAAATTGCCTATAGGTTCGAAAAGAGTATAAAATCTTCGGCACGCCGAAGATAATCCTTCCCCACTTGTTTATATTTAATTTATGAATTGTTGCCCTCCTTTCTGTAACATTAACTGACGAGTTAGAGATCAAGAAGGACTTAAAATGTTTCTCCTTATTGTTTGTGCTTGCAGGTGCGCTTTATCTCATCGCCGAACAAGTGTGAATTCTTAAAGTCATCGGTTAACATCATAGATTATATAGCGACGCTTAGTTTTTATATCGATCTAGTGCTTCAGCGATTCGCATCGCACCTGGAGAACGCAGACATACTCGAGTTCTTCTCGATCATACGCATCATGCGGCTGTTCAAGCTGACGCGCCACTCGTCCGGCCTGAAGATCCTCATCCAGACGTTCCGCGCATCGGCGAAGGAGCTGACGCTGCTGGTCTTCTTCCTGGTGCTGGGCATTGTGATCTTTGCCAGCCTCGTCTACTACGCCGAGCGCATCCAGCCAAATCCGCACAACGACTTCAACAGCATACCGCTGGGCCTCTGGTGGGCTCTGGTCACCATGACCACAGTCGGCTATGGCGACATGGCGCCCAAGACCTACATTGGCATGTTCGTGGGCGCCCTGTGCGCCCTCGCCGGTGTCCTAACCATTGCACTGCCAGTGCCCGTCATAGTCAGCAACTTTGCCATGTACTATTCGCATACACAGGCGCGAGCCAAACTGCCAAAGAAGCGACGACGAGTGCTTCCCGTCGAACAGCCGCGACAGCAGGCGCGTCTGCCAGGTGAGCGTAAGTAGCACACACTCACACTCCCACTGATCCTGCATATAACTTATGTCCAATCTACTACTGCTGCTGCTCAGGTGCTCCTGGCGGCGTCAGTGGCTGCGGCACACCCGGCTCTGGGCCGCATTCGGGTGCAATGGGCTCCGGCGGCACCGGACCGCGCCGCATGAACAATAAGACCAAGGATCTGGTCAGTCCCAAGTCAGGTGAGTGTTTGGTTGCAAACAAAGCGTATTAGCAGCAGCACCAATCGACACCAGCTCACGCTCACAGCTGAGCTGCGCTTCCACAGCCCGGCTCATATCCGGTACACCTAACGTACGCCTCTTTATGTAGTAGCAAAAACGCAATATGTTGAGCAACCATTTGAGCAGCCGAGCGGCATTCAGTTAATCTAACCTTCACAGCTGCACTCAAGTACTCAAGTACTCAAGTCTTTGGGTTACACATTTGCCAATTGTTGTGCTGTCCTCCCCGCCACCTATCTAAAAACAAAACAAAACAAACAAGGCGTACTAGGCATTATCTATTCGAAACAATCTTCCAAAAATTCTGCAAAAGCTTGCGCACAAAGCTAAAGCTCTACAAATTTGACTAATTCTCCTTGAAATTATTACTTATTGTTTTTTGGGGTACGCTTCTTGAGCGTTATATATATATATGTATATCGAGACTGTACGTGTATATATGTACTCAATGTAATTACAACTGTGAATGCTTATATTCAAATCACATCACATCGAAAGCTCATCTTTTTTTTGGACTCACCCTTAAAGCTTAGCTTTTGTTTTACGCTGCTCAAAGGCTCGGCGAGCTTTTCGATAATGTGATTGTTGATCGGAGTTTGTTGAAGACAGCTGAGAATTGATCGATTCAATTTCTGGATATCGAGTCAACACTAAATCCATCACAAAAACACACATCTTAAAATTTCCATTCATGGCTTTTTACCAAAACGCTTTCAGTTACAATAATTTCCAAATATTTGTGTACAATATATAAAAGTCCTTGCTACATTATTATTATCCTCGAAGGGTTTTATTTCATCCAAATAAACTTAAAACTATTCTTAAATACATTTGCCCAATATGTACATTTATACTTTTGTTGTTTGATAAAACCCAATCAAAAACCACAAATCTTATGTAAATACTTAGATGAATATACAACAATGATTGGCAAACCACGAGATGGCAAAAAGAGCAGGCTGCTCTGAGCCATCAAAAGAACCCAGAACATACAACAAGAACTCTGAACCCACAATCCTGAACTTTTCAAATGCAATGAGCAAATTACGGCATATCCAAGGAACATATAGAATGGGAGCATATCCGATGAAACTGGAAGCATTATACTATTTTCAAAGAATTCAGCCAAACTACAAAAATATCAACTATAGAAAACGAATCGCAAACCTATCAAAATATGCATATATAAAGTGAAACAACAGTAAAGGAGCCGCTGGATTGAGATCCTTAACCGTGGTACGTTGGCCTCCATGGATTCCATATGATTCAAAAACACACGTGCCACATTCGGCGGCGTCTGCTCCTACTACTACTACTACTACTACTACAAACACCTGCTACTATTACTATATATACCATATATGATCCGTATACAACAATATGTAATTTACTACGTGTTTTCTTCTATATATGAATATTGATATATTGATATTGCGCATCGTATACGTGTTGTTCATCAGTTATGGCTCGTTCGTTTGTTCGTTCGTTCCAAAGTATCTACTCTATATGCATTCAAATATAAATATATATATATATATATATACATCTACTCTACAAGTATCCCTATATCTTAATGTGTATCTCTCTATCTCTCTATTACACTTGCTGTATATCTTGATGTGTGTCTGCGTGTGTGTAATTTATATTGATCAATCTTATTTTTATTGGAAGCGCTCAGCAAGAGTTCAACTTATATACGTATTGAATTTCTTTATACTTAGTTATAGTGTGACAAACATATTTGTATTATCTTGAACTTTTGTATTTCAGATATGGCCTTCAGTTTCGACTAAAAGATAAAAACCAGTTCATATTTTGTAATTTGTATGCCAAAGTACCGAAACAGAAAACACAGTTCAAATGCAAGCACCAAAAAAAGACAAAACTCAACAACAGCTCAAAATCGAAATCAAAAAATCAAAATCAAAAAAATTCCAAAAAAAGAAAATGTAAAACTAACTAAGAGAAACAATACAAATCGCAATCGTTATCGTTATCGTAAAACGCTCATCCCTCATGCTCTAAGGCTATGCAAATATCTAATGGATTAAGCTGGGCGGGTGTGTTGGTTTTACCATATTCCTAATATACTATTTACAACTCTATGTACTTGTACTATACTCTAATCCTAAAATGAAATCCTATCTACTATGTAGTGTAGGCGCTGGCAATAAATCCTAACAGAACCAAAAAAAACTATATAGTTTGTAGCAAAAACCCTGAAGAAATCGAAAACTGAAACTGAAACCGTAACCGTAACCATAACCGTAACCGTAACCTTCACACCTTAACCATCCAGCGTTGATTCGAAAAGTTTGCGAAAACTTGAACCTCCGAGCCACCCCCGAGTATCCAAAAGTAGTTGATTGTTTTCAAATGTTGCATGCTGCATGCTGCAAGCCACTCTCGAGTGTCATTAACCCCAGTTAGTTGTTAATTACTTTAAGTTAAGTGTATATATACAATAATAATAACCAAGTGCAACAGTCTCCGTGTGTGTATTGTGTGTATGTATTGTCTTGTGTTTACAACCCCAACCCCCAGCAACACACCCTGTAATGAGTAGTATCAAGTGCACCCAGTATTAAGCAGCACTACTAGCGTTGTGTCTATCCTTGAATTTGAAAAGAAAAAACGTAAATTGAAATTGGAATTCCTCTTTGAACTACAATATGTATTAACAAATTTTAATAAATATATGCTTTCTTTTCTCTCTTTCCACTCTCTCTCTCTCTCTCTCTCTCTCTCTCTCTCTCTTTCTATCTTGCTGTCTCTCTACCTCTACCTCTACTACTACATTCCACATTGTACTTCTTCATTCTCCTGTCATATGGCTCAACTACGCTAAAACCAAACAGTTGCTCAACTCTTCACAGGTCCTCTGGGCGCCAGCATCGTTGCGATGAGTCCACGCACCATGTTAGATCTGAATCCGGCCCTGGCCATGGGTAAGCCCACATTTCAGCCACGTTTCCCCACACAGCTAGCTGCGACCCCGACGCCCCCGATACTACCAGTGGGATTGGCGCTGGCTCCGAATGCAACAGCAACAGTTGCCGGTGCAGCGGCAGCAGCTGCCTCGGGCACATTGCCAGCGGTGCCGAGCATAGCGGTGTCCACGACAGCCAGCCTGGGCAAGGATAGCACCGGCACTGGCACCACCACCACCACCAGCACCACTCTGGAGGCCACCAAGAAGGCGTTTCTCTAGAACGAACGCAAGCAATTCTTCTACTCAAAACCCATCAAGCAATATTTAGCCTATAACCTATCGTAACCTATCGTAACCTTCGCATACGTATGACAACAACAACAACAACTACAGCTACAACTACTTACGAGTAATTATAAATCGATTAACACGCAAACTAGACTCCCATATTCGGCCATATCATGACATACATATTTACTGTAGCTATATAAGTATTATTACAATTAATAATGCAATGGCAATGGCGGCACACTGCTTGGCATTTTAAGAAAAAACGAGATACCAACAACAAGGTTTTTAACTATGAAGTTTTTTAGTCATTTATTTAACAGTTTATCGATCCATTTTATACACACACGATAATAGCCAGAAATGTATATACTACATAGCTAATAATAATTTTAAAAGAGTCGTAAGCTCAACAAGTAGAAAACAACAACACACATTTTTGAGTCGGTTCGCCAGTTCCTTAAGTCATGTCTCACGACAGTTGTGTTTCGAAAGCTTTAATTTCATCGAAAACATTAGGCAAACATCAAACAGAGTTCTCTGATAATAAAGTAACTCGACTTTGGTTCGTGCTGTGCAAAAAACGTTAGAACGCTTATAAGCTTTGTAATTTCCTAATTAGAAAAGTCCACTTGTTTTTGGCCCTGGGCAAACGCGTGCTCTATAAAATCAAAAGAAAAGAAACGAAAAAAAAAGAAAAGCTTTCCAACTGCTTAAAATTCATTGAAGCATTCAACGCTGCCAATCGCTTGTTAAGGGCACGTGTTAACTTTATCATCTAATAAGTATTTACATCTAGCGGTCCATCGTTGAATGCTACACGAACCGAACAACATTGTGCAAACTTCTACAACTTTAGAAAAACAAATGAAAATGAAAATGAAAATGAACATGAGCATGAACATTTTCCCGGCTGCCTGTTCTCTCATCATCAGAACACACACACACCAAATTAGCAGCGGGTGCAAAGAAACGCTTTAACTTTAATTACATATTTTTAACCTGGAGACGAGGGGGACTGCCTGGATGCTGGGATGAGGGGAATGCTCGGATTTAAGCAGGAGCATTAGCATGAGAAATCTCTGACAGGATTTCGCTTTAATTAACATTAGACGATTTAAATTGCATATATTCAAATATTTTTCTTCGTAGAAGTTGTTGTAAACAAAACGCAGCTCTCGCTCTCAGTTTGCTTCCCTTTTCAAATATTTTCGTTATTTTTCTTCGCTGTGTGGCAGGGCAGTTTTGGGTGGGGGCACATAGTCACAAAGGGGGAGGTGGGGGGGGGGGTCAGAGTTCAGAGCAGAGTATATACACGTACATATTTACGATACATATGAAAGTGTTTCGTTTTGGATATCATTAGGTAAACCCTCTGTACATTTTGAATATCTCTCAGCAAGCATTATACATACTTACATACTTATACATACATAATTATTGTATCTATACATAATACTTACGATATTTTCTAAGATAAACCAAAACATACAACAAATGATTCTAACGCTTTGCAATAAATTCAACAACAAAAGCAAAAACAAACGAATAAAATGATAGATCATAAAGTTTGCAAAACATTTGTTAAGTTTTTACAATGGAAAAGCATTAATAGGAAAAAAAAACGTATAATTAATAGTACATACGAGTACATATATACATACATATACATACATATAAATATTTAAAAGCCTAAAACATTGTTTACATCGTTTTAGTTCATGTTTATTACTATTATTATTATGTTTATTGTTTTTCGATTCAAATATTTAAAAACTGTTTTTTTATTTTTTTTGAAAATTGTATAGTTAAGCGAATTGTATACTATTTGAACTAAAAGCAAAACTGTTCTATTAATAATTCATGAACAAGAATAAATTTAATTATATAATTAATATACGAAACTCAAAACTGAAATGCAATAAACAAATCTATTGAACACCAAAACTTTTACATTTGCCTTTTTTTTGTTCAGTCTCAAAAATTAAAAAAATTAATTTAGAATTTATTTGCTTTAGTTAGAAAAATTTGGTGAATATTTAAATATATTTACTCACCAGAGCTTAATTACCCTAGTTTGATATTCAAACTTGGATTTCTCAAATTGCTTTCCATAGATAAACTTTTTGTTCTGTGCTTTTCTGTGTTTTTGAAAGTAAGAAATGAAACTTTTGCCAAAGTCTTTTGCTATTTGTTTCTTTCACCGCCTTTTTCGAGTCGAGTCATCAAACGTTATGCAAAATAGCAAATCATGCTGCGTTAGCCAAATAGTTGTCTAGTTTCCTTTTTGTTGTTGTGTACTTTGGCCACAGCAATATTTGGATTTCAGTCGGCTTATCGGTTTCATTGCTCAATTGTGAAAGTAATTACATTACTCGTACCGTTAGGCAGCTCACGAACATCTTACGGCTAACCCGAAACAATTGCCCCGCCGGACTTGACCTTTGGAGTTAAGTAGAAAGCTTTCGGCCAGGTGCAAAGCACTATTGAGTGCTCCAGGCCTGCGGCTATTGACCAGTAAAGCGCTTCATTAGGCAGCCACATGGCCCATGAAAGCGTCGGGATAACCACAACCAACCCATACCCAAGCTACATAGACTGGGGGTTGGAGGTCTGGAGGTTTGTGGCTTATAGCCCCAAGGGCTGTTGTCATACCAATCAACAGTTGGCGCCCAGTCAACCCAGTCAGTCAGCTGCTCGGCGGCAGCAAAACAATTCCATTTCAACGGCTCGGCCACAACTTCGTACTTGTAATTTGAGTGCCCGTCCAAAAAAAAAACTAATATCGCATGAAATTTCAATTACGAGTCAAAATTCATAAGCCAGCCTAGTACTCTACGACCAGTATCTATCAGCACGAGAGTATCTATAAGTATGTATGTTGTATGTGTGTAGTGATTCGCATTGAAGCTGGCAAATCTTGGAGCGTCATAAACATCCAAGTTGGTGTTGTGGTTGTTGCTATTGGCTCTCAGTTGCTGGAATGTTGTGGGAGCAGGTAAAGCAAAAGAAAAGAAAACCAGCCTGAAAAGCGTAACGAAGTCGGCATACTCTTTGAAATATATTTTTCATATCCATTAAATTACTTCTATCGAAGAGCAAATTTCTTCAATCTATTATTTGAATTATATATATAGAATTTTTATTTACATTTATTTACAATATTTATTAAAACAACTTCGATCAATGGTATTCAATTAATTAAATCAAACAAGTGTTTAGTATAAAAACTCAATAGATTATGAATGCGCAGAATAGAGCTTATAATTGGTAAGTCTTGTCAGTGTAAAATACCTATAAAATAAAGTATTCTTCTCCGTTTCAGCCAGTGAATAATATAATAACAGTAGTAATTAATATTTCGAAATCTCAATAATGATTATATAATTAAAAACTATATTGAATAATGAATTGAAAATAGGGGAAAATAGACAGAGTGTGTTACATTTTTATAATACCTGGCGCTGAGGGTAAGAAAACAAGCTAAAGACTTGCCGACATTGCGTGAGAGTTGAAAGGCATTTACATGAACAGTTTTCCAGTTTTCAGTTTCAGTTTTCGTTTTTTTTTCTTTTCGTCTATGCGTGGTGAGAGTTGCCTGGAAAAAGCTCGCTCCCACTCTCGCTCTCTCGCTCTCTCTTGCTCTCCCGCTCTCTATGGACGCCGTCTGGCGTTTGTCAATGAAGCTCTCTCTCTTTGTCGCTCTCTCTCTCTCTCTCTCTCTCTCTCTGTCGCTATGCCAAAAATACATTTCTCTTGGCTATTTGGCTATTTTGCATGAACGAGTGCCCTAACATCCGACCGCCCGACCGCCCGCCCGCCACCCAACCCAATCCAGCCCAGGACCAGGGCACTCGTGCTCTGCCTTCGGTTGCCATAGATACCGACCGATACTATGGCGTGCTCTGCGCCCGCTCGCATATTGTGATCCCGTTGTATTTGGTCGGTTTTTGTTGTCTGCCGGTCTGCCGGTCCCGGCTCGGCTGCCACTGCTGCTGCCACTGCTGCTGCTGCTGCTGCTGGAGTTCAAATTCACAAACGGTTTCAGTGTAATTTCGGCTGCGCGGCGTGTTAGTCTCCACGTCGCTCTGGGACAACCCGGGACAACAAATTGCCATCTCCGAGTGCTCTGTGTGTGCCTTTGTATCGTGTGTGTGTCGCCTGTGTCGCCTGTGTCGTATCTCTGCGCTACGTCGTGCTCCAGCTGTCAGCGGAGTCGCCATCGCCGTCGCCGTCGTCGTCGCCGTTGTCGTCTGTTGCTCTTCGCGGTCGCATCTACAAGTTTTTCCTTTATTTTTATTATTTTTTTTATTATTTTCTTTTTTGGCATTTGCTGTTGCGACGCGTTGCGTTTTCTACAATTGCTTGAGGTTGGTTGCCATTTGAATATTAAAGCCAAGTGCGAGGACGACAGTTATTGTGTGTGTGTCTGTGTGTGTGTGTGTGTCCGAGTGTGTCCCCACTAAACGCCCCACACAGCCCAATGTCCGCCCTGGCAGTCAGCGCGAGTTGACCCCCTGAAGTTTGCACGAGTTTTCCCCCCCGCAGTTACACTTGTAGCAGCAATCGCTGTAGTCGCCTGGGTCTGCTCCAGGTCTCCAGGTCTCAGGTCTCCTGGTCTCAGGTCTCCTGGTCTCAGGTCTCGGCGTTTGCTTGACTGGCTCTGCGATTGCGATTAAGACCAGTCATAGTTGCTGTCCGCAGTTGTTGCCTGGTTACGTTTACAACTGCCGCGCTGACTGTGGCATGCATTAAACATAAGCGCCACTGCGGGTGCTGGGTGCGGGGGGCTTTGGGGGGGCTGGCGGGGTGGCAAGTCTCAACTAGATTAAGTGTGCGCTGAAGCTTTTATTTTATGGTGTTTGCCGTTTGCCGTTGCCGTTGTTGCTGTTTTTTTTTTATTTTTACTTTTGAATCTTTATTATTAGCACATTTTGCACCTCTGGAGCGCGCTTGAAGTCAAATCATAAATTAATAGCATTTCATGACAAATATTGCAGCAGTTGCTGCAGCTGCAACTGTAATTGGAGCTATCACAGCAATAAAATGAAATTAATAAATAAACAAATTACGATTGCCGCAGTTGCTGTTGCTGTTGTAAATATAAAACACACACAAGAAATGTTCATTCTCTGTGGATTGAAGGTGTAGTTGTAGTAAAGTTTTATTACCTTTTAGAAAATGCCTCGGATTATGTTATCTAATGGCTTGAGCTTAATATTGTCAATTATGTACGTAGGTATACTTTTATTGACTTTAAAGATAGCTTGCTTAATGCTTTATCTTGTGACATTTAAATGTTGTCAATAACTGAAAATGGCTGCTGCTTAGAAAATGAATACCCATGTCAAAGACAACTTAATAAATTATTAAGCCTACAAATTAGATTGACATGACATTAAATAATAAAAATATGGCACTATAAACGAGCAAAGGATGTGGATTATATATAAGTTGATTGGTAATTAAGTAAATCAATAAACAAAAGAAGAATTAAGCTTTTATGCTTTCATTAGAGTGCATACATTTAAGCTATAAACAAAAGAATCCATCTGAAATGTCTCCCAAATATATATGTATATAAAATACGTATACGTAATATACATGTCAGTCACTTTGCAAGTGACTGTCTCCGTGCGGCACTTTGTTGTCCGCAATGCATTCGAGGAATTTGGGATCTCTTTGTAACTCCGTAATGTATTAATTATTCTGGCGTACTTAATGTTGCCCTTAATTGCAGACAAACGTAATTGTGTTGGGTTTCCGCTCAAGTAAAAGCAACGCAGTGGAATGCTGGAAATGTTTTCATCTGAATACTCCTGGTATAACATTTACTTAGGGTAAACTGAAAGAGCAGCAAAATGAAAAGTAATATTGCGTTAATTTTATGACACATTTTATTTCCACATTCAACGTGGCAAATTTGGTTTCAAATATATTGTCCAAAGTATGACATTCTCACTCAAAACAAATCAAGGCAGATAATAAGTCGCTCTGGCTAGCTAGGACCATTCAACATCCGTGGCGGACATCCGAAATCCAACACTTTAGAAAAGAATATGATTCGGAAGCTGACGACAGTCATAACGGGAAACTGCGCCATCGTTGGCATAGCTCAAAGGATGCATGTTCCCTAGCAAAGTTTTCTATCGTCGCTCTTGCGGATGGAAGCCAGACAGAAAGCATGCAAAACCTTTCTTTCTCATACAATTGTTATGCACTTTTCACAAGGCAGGCACACTTGATATGTAGTTAAATTTGCTGTAAATATCTGAACAGTCTGGGCAGAGAGTTCAATGAGGCGTGGCTGTTCTTGTCGAGATTACAGGTTGCTATTAGTAATACACAAATCTTTACTGATAATATACCTGCAGTATACAACACAATTTAGCCTGATTTAACCTGGTTTCAATGAATTGTTTTTAACACGAGAAAGGTTCTATAAATTGAAAAAAATTGATTGTTGTAAAATCAACAATGATGGTTTGTTTACTTCAAATAAAAGTTGGTTAATTAAATTTAAAGTTGTTGTAATTTCAAAGATATTTGCGTAGTTGGCAAACTGATTGATTGTAGCCATGAGGTTCACGTAGATTCTAGCAAGCAATGTTTATGGAACAAATGGTGAAATGGTGAAAAGGAAGTGCTGCTTAAGGCCAAGTTGAAAAGGCAACAGAAAACAGAAGCTAACCATAACCACAGTGGCAACAATTGCATTCTGTTTGTACAAAGAGAAAGATAAAGGGATAGCGAGAGAAAGAAAGTCATTCAACGATTAATGCTAAGGCTTCAACTCCAATTATTGTAACTCTAACTGCAACTGGAGCTGCATTCGTATCCTTGGAAATGCATCTGTATCTTTTGGCAGCAAGTTTTGTAGCCGAATGCAGATTGCAGATTGCAATTTAATGCGCTCTGCTGAGCTGTGTAATTTGTATAACCTTTGTGAGCATTTTTATTTGCGTTTATTTTGTGCACCATTTTGGCAGCTCTTTCTTGTTTGTATTTACATTTGCAGGTGTAATTGCATTGCATTTTATTATTGATGGCATTTGTATGTGGGCTTTTGTGCGTGAGTATTAACTGTCAGCTATCATTTCATTCACGTACTTCATTTATGAAATTTACATTTATTGCCATTTATTGACAGCAAAGGCAAAAGCGAATTACAAATATTCATTCACTCACTTTTGATTAACGCTGCGTTTGCTGATTTCACATTGTTGTTTGTCTTGGGGCTGGATTTGGAGTTGGAGCTGGAGTTGGGGGTGCTGGGGTCAAGTTGGGGTTTGAAATTTGCATAGCGCTGCTTGATTTTGTTTGGATTTGCGCTGTTGACAGTCGACAGCTGTGCAAACAGTGCAAATACTGACACAGACTGTGAGAATGTGTCGAAAATCAATCGCAACTCGACTCTTTGTGTCACTAGTCTTGCACCCACAATTTCATATCATTCATATTGCATTTGTTTTGCCAGCCTCTCGAGTAGAAATCAAATACGTTATGCGATTTGATGAGGCAAAGCCTCAGCTGTCAAGTCAACTGTTTACATGAGTGCGAGAACAAGCAAACAATCAATGTGACATATTTGAATGCCCATAAATCAGATGCCCAATAAAACTAGAAGGCATATTTTCATTTGGGGGTGTTTATATTAAAGCTGAAGTTTGCTTTTTTCTAAAAATATTTCAAACAAATAAGCAAGCTCTAGTTACGATGATAACTTAAATCTTTAAAATTTAAGTTACTACTAAACATATATATTTAAAATATTTATATATATATTATATTGTAAATTTAGATAATTTCTTACAGGGTATATCATCGACGTGCTCTTTTCACCTGCTCTCTCTTCACCTGTTTGCCGTTGTCAGTTTGAATGCTCAAGTTTCCAGGCAATTTCACCGTGAAGCTCATTTTTGGGGTGGGTGTTGAAAAAAAATATTTTGATGAACAGAAGAATTTTGTTAGCGCTTTCTTCGAATTGGGAAATTAACTTAGCTACGCGTTTTTGGCTGTCAAACAGTTGTGAACTTTAATTTAATATTGCTAAAGAAAAAAACCACTTGCGATGTTCACAAATGACTTGTATAAGAATTCCGCAACGTATTCCAATTCCGATGAATGAAAAGTGAAAATTATTGATTGGCCCGAGCACAAATTGGTATTCATTTGAAACTTGTGTGGCTTTACCAAAATGGAAATACAAAATCATATAAATGTAAATGAGAGCAAATTGGTTTGGGTTCAGCTAGTTGTGCTGTCAAAGGATTGAAATGTTTTGCATCACTTCAGTGCAATTTGCAGGTGGAAATTTTAATCAAATTTGATTGTGCTGGTTGTTTATATTTGTGTTAAAAATATGCTCTTTTTACTATAGTCATTTCAAGTCAATTATTTTGCAATTTCAGGCAACCAATTGTCATTGAGGATTTACATATATGTGTTAAGAGCATTATAACTACAAATCTAGTAAGGATTCCGTTTACACTCAATGAATTTATAAATCACAGACCCATTACTGAGATTAGGATATACACAATTACAAAAAATTGCTTTTATTCCAACAAAATATTGCCCTGGAAAGTCAAGTAGATAAATTTCAATTACAAGCAGAAATATTTTTATGAGTTGGAACGAATAAATTGTGACAGCTTTAATGAATGTGGCCATTTGGGAGGCAACTTTTGCTACGACGATGTTTTGACCACAGTAATGTCTTAATTGGCTTAACTACCGTTTCGAAACAATAATTCATTCATTTATAGCGTCAGCTTTGCCAAGCCAACGCTTCTAGTCGGTATCAGTAAATTGTACCGGATTGCAGTTCTCCTTTAGCCTGCTCTCAATTTCTGTTTTATGCGTAATCCCAACGAAAGTTTGACAGTTAACTGGCTAAACTTTATGGGTATGTGGTGTGGTGTGTGTGTGTCCCTTTATAGCTACAGTAAAGCCCCAAAGACCTACATCTTATCTTAAGCACTGCCCAAATGCATTGACAGCCACTTGCTGCTCCGGCTGTGGCTCCCGTTTCAGTTTCAACCCTGAAATTCGTAGTTTCAGCTGCTGCGACTTGGTAGCACTAAAACAGCAACAGGAAGCGTTTTTCGTTTTTCGTGTGCCATGCAGTTTATGGCTTCGTATCCTTTATGATTTAGTGCGTTTCATTGTGCCAGTCAAGTTGGCACTCTTCACGCCCACTGCCACTCCTTCTACTCCACTCACCCATCCAACTCTCCCACAGCATCTCAACTGTCACATAAACCGATTAAACTTTGAGCAGCTTATGCATTTTGTATATATGTATATATGTATATATGGCTTTAGCTGTATCTATCCGGGTTTCCCTTATCTGCTAAATGTGCAGCACTAAGCACTCTTCATCCTCACGCACACACTCACGCACACACACACACACCACATCACTCATACGTCGCTTAAACGTTTCCATTAGTGACAAAAATTGTTCATGGCTTGTCCAAAATTCAATTATATATTTTCTAATGCACTTCATTTGCTTAGCAGCTTCTGTCCTTAAATGTTTTGCAATTATACCTGCTTACTCTTCAATCAAGCTCGCTTTGAGCGTTTACTCATGCCTTGTTTACGCATTTTGTGTATTGTATTCATTGCCCTCTGGAGTTTACCTGTTTTCTTTTTTTTCGCTTTTCGTTTCTCATTTTTTGTTTCCTGTTTTGTGTTCTCGTTTTTATTTTTGAGTGTTTTCTTCAGCTGCTTTAGGGGTAACAAAGCGTGTTAGAGTATGCAAACGATGCATACGACAGCATCGAGCACAGCCTCGGGATTTGTTTGAAATATACCCTGCATTTAAAAATTAAAAAGAGTGCAGCGGTAAAGCAGCAAATAAATCGTAAAATTTTGTGCAAATATGCAACCCATTTCTAAAAAAAATATGCATATAAATATGTAGTTGCTAACAATGCAGGATATCTCAGAGTCCATCAGACAGACCTTTCGCATTCATACATGTTTCGTGCTAGTTGAATATTATTCGATTTTGTGCATAAAAAAGATGTAAGAAGTGTATTCTTGGTAGAAGTAAAAGCTTGCATTCCCAAGGGAAATAAATTGCTTGAATAATATTTCTGCATTAAAATCTATAATTGAATTCGTGCGTATATACAATTTTATTCTATTTTATAAGTATTTTATTGTTTGAATTATTTCACAAGCAATTTGTGTTGGTTTTTGGTTTTTTTTACATGGAATTCATAATACTTTATTTCCAATTTGCAGAAGAATACTGAAAAGCAGTGAAAGAAAAAATACTTTTGACTTTAATTGAAAAATGTAGTAAAATTCCTATATTTATTCAAACATTCTGACAAATCTCTTTGTGATTACTGATACTCATATTTTAAGCAAGTTTGCTGCTATCTGCTCTTTAGTTTTTCACATTGTCCAGCATAAAGCAAATCATAATATTTTCCCCAATTTGGCCATTAGCAAGAAAAACGTACACTTAGAAACCCATTTGTACTGTAAATGAATTTGATTATAATTAGATGCGAGCACAGTCATTTCGGGCTATAACGACCTGAAATTCTTAGGCACACACACACACACACACACATGCACACACAGATACACACACGTACACAGGCCATCATAGTTCGGGTTGTGGCCTCTGTGTACTTATGTCAGCTTTGTTGCGCCGTAGTTACCGTTACTTTCCCGATTACTGGATATTTTCCTGCTTGAGCCTTTGTGTCGGGGCCATTCGCTTAATTTATTATTCAATTAAAGCGGCAAAAATAAACTTTAATCGCACCGCAGACATCAGCAACAGAAGCAACAGCAGCAGCAGTAAAGCAACAACAACAACAACAAAGTCCCCCAAAGACAACATACACTTACACACACACTTACACACACAGCGCCACACACACATTTCGCATGTATGCCAAAAAACAAAAAATATGGAGAAACAAAAATTTGTATAAAATATGGAAAATCGTGTGCCAAGAAATTTTCAGCGCCTTTTTGTTGCTGCTGTTTGTTGCTGCTTTTGCGGTTCGTTCTCCTTTGTAATCGATTAAAAGTGCATGTCAAACTGTGCGTGCGGCCGCATTTTTTAATGGGCTGCTAAAATACAAAATGAAAATAAAAAATAACAGCAGCAAAACAAAACAAAATAAAAAGTCAGGCGCATTAACAAGAAAATGTGCGCCCAAAAAAAAAGCAACAAAATCACGGAAAAGTTGAACGTGAAAGACGAGAAAATATATGACAAAATTTACGAGCGCTGCTCACTCATATTTGTAGGCTCACACACACACACACACACACACACACATGCACATGGAACACCCTGTGGCGGCGCTTGGGATGCTGCCTGTTGGTGTTTTTAGTGCTTTGGCACGTAATGGGGTCGTTCCATACACACACACACACACACACACACACACACACTAACACACACACACGCACACACACAGAGACAGCATCCCGGCCACTCAGGCAGCAGTTGTGCCTTTTGTATGTGTTGTTGCTTCAGTTTTGGCTTGGTTCAGTTCAGTTTGGTTCGGTTCGGTTTGCTTTGCTTTGGCTGCCTGGTTCCTTTGGCATCGCTCCTATATAGTCCCATAGTTACCCGGCTGCTCATCGCTTGCCACTTGATGATGACGCGCTCACTAGCTGCTAATGCGACTCCAAATGCTCCCTGTTAGAGATGGAGTTTTCGGCATATCACAGCACACAAAAGCTTACATTTTTGCAGCAAGCGCAATTAATAAGTCTATGCATACATGTTTATTATAAATAGCAAAACATATTTGAACTCGAGTAGCTTTTTTGCTTTTCGGGCATTTTTTAATAAAAATTCATTTCACTAATTGCTTGCAGCATTTGCTATATTATTTTAACGCTGATGTAAGGGTTTTTTTAATAGAATTATTTAGTTGCGCAAATTCAGTACTTCAATGATTATAAGCTCTTTTTAGGGCTAATATATATTGTGCTTAAAAATCTTGCATATTACATTTTTGCTCATTTCTTGCTTCCAGTCATAAAATGTCTAAAACTACCACAAAGTACATAATTTGATTAGCGTAAATTACAGATTTTCAGCAGAAAATAAAGTTATATTAAATACTTTTGAGGATTAGCCAAAATTTTCAAGTATGAGCTTTAAGTAATTAAAACATAAGAAATTCTCATGGCTTATGCCAATCTTTAAGTACAATAAATCAATAAAAGCCACTGGATTATTTGCTTTATTTATTAAATGTTGACTCAAAACGATCGACAAAGCAAAATAATAAGGAAAATATATTCAAAGAAAATATTCGAATCATTGTGAAGATTTCACTAGCTTATATTTTACGCCTATGCATATGATTAATTCGCCTTAGGTTATTCCAATGCACAAGGCAGTTGAAGGCGATAGCTTTAAGAAACAGACTTCCAGTTGTATGCAGCTATAAGATATATTGGGCGATCCAGCTGAATCCGACTAATGTGCTCTCCCTTTGAATAATAAGTCTCTGTGCCAAGTTTCATCCGGATAGCTTAAAAACTGAGGGACTAGTTTACATACATACAGACAGACAGACAGACGGACATGGCCAGAAGCTTCCCTATATACATTAAACATTCAAGGGCGACATTAATAAAATATATTCTTCAAATCAATTTAAGAATTAAATTTATTTAAATTCAAGACAAGTTATATGAATAAGTTATCGAAATAAATATCGAGCGGCAATCTTGAGCAAAGAAAGGCTCATCTCTAGCCGCGATTGTGCCGTATTGCAGATTATGTTGTCACTGACGATGATGATGCCAAGTTTCAGCAATTCGTTCTCTGTTTGATGCGATATGAAGAACCGATTAACGGCATTGAAGTGCCCCGTTTGCCCCGTTAGCCACGTTTGCCACGTTTGAGGCACTCGGAGCACTCATATCAGTAGTCAGCTTGGTATCCTTGGCAGATTTGTGCAAACCACGAAAGCAAATTACGTTGACGATGAGCATCATTTTCCACTTTATTGAATTACCCCCAAAAAGCTAACCCAGCAAGCCAGGCCAAGAAGGCCAGGCCACAATCTTAGTGTGTGTGTGTGTGTGTGTGTGTGTGTGCCCCCTCATCCGGTTGAGGGTCCTGCTGCGGATTTGGTCTGTTTGGACGATTTCGTCAGCGCGATAAACAGAATTTCAATTTAAAATATTTTCCTGCTGCCTTAGCATATTTCGCTGCTGATTTCTTGAGCGGGGGACGTCTCTGTCAGCTGGCGCAGCGTCTTCAGTTGGACCCAAGCAGTAAAGAAGCTATCAGCGGGACGCTTATGGGCTGCTCTCGTAGATGGCAGGCGGTCCTAGAGGTAGACTACGCGACTAATGAAAGCCGCGTGAAAGCCAACGTCTCTGTCAGTGTCTCATTGTTTATCTCGTTGTTTGTTTGTTTTTTTGTCACATTTTGATGAGAGCAGCAGCAGCAGCAGCAGCAGCAGCAGCAGCGGAGCTTGGCTCCTCTTTTTTTTATAAAGTATATATGTACTTGTATATATAATCATCATTGTTACGCGCATTTGAGGCACTTTCGCTACAGACAAGCACCCCACAGCATCACAAGCCCTACAGCCCCACAGCCCCATAACTCCAGCCCCCTGCCCCCTTTCCAATCTCTCTCTCTCTCTCTCTTTCTGGTCGGCTCCATTCAGAGCTGCGTGCTTAAAAGAGCATTGCCCGTCGGCATTATGTTCTGTGTCAGCGCAAAGGCGTCTGCCACAGTACAGGGTATATATATATATATATATATATATATATGTATAGGGTTGGTCTAGCTGTAAATGGTGTCGGCATTGCACGTTGCTTTGTGGGTTAGCAGGCCTTGCCGGCGGGCAGGGGGCCTGGGGGAGGATCCATCGCTATGTTGGCCATGTTGACTATGTCATTTGCTAATTTAGCACAAGCTGTTGGACTACTTGCTTACAGTGGTTCAAGTTGCATTTGTGCCAGAAAGGTCAACACAATGTGGCAGCCAGAGCGGGCGGGGCAACAGAAAACAAAAAAAAAAATACATCATCAAAGCAAACGAACATTAATTAAGCAGGCCACAGTTCGTTTTGGAATTGATGACAAACAATATTCTAAGATGGACAGCATGTCTAAGTAAATTGCCCATTTCTCTTTGTGCATACAGTGCCAAGCAAATCCGTAGACCTAACCCAAGCTGAAATCTAAAACAATTAATACGGCGTATACGAACAGGTCTAGAAAACATTTATTTGAAATTTAATGAGCATTGTGTTTTTTGTTTTTGGTGCGGAACTTCTTAAATCATTATGATAAATGTACTGTTATATGTATATGAAAACAAGTGAGAACGTTGCAGTCGGGCGGAGCCGACTGCGTAATACTCTGATACCATTTTAAGAACAGCTGAAAGCAAGTGAACAGAAAATTTTTGCTGGTGTTTGGGTGACCCGAAATCGGCATTCCAAGTTTTTGGGAACGGGAGGGGCATGGTCGATCTTAAGAGGGGGTGACCAGAAGTCTATCTACCAATTTTGGTGACTCTAGCTCTAAAACTGTGGAAGATATAAGCTTTCGCGATTTTGGGGGCGGGAGGGCGTGCGGCCAAAAAATTTGGCCGATCTTTAGAGGGAGTGACAAGAAGTCTATCTTACAAATTTCTTGACTCTAGCTCTAAAACTGTGGAAGATATACATTTTCGCGATTTTTGGGGGCGGGAGGGGGCGTGGCCCCAAATTTTTTTTTACCGATATTTAGAGGGGCTGACCAGAATTCTATCTTCCAAGTTTAATGACTCTAGCTCTGAAACTGTGAAAGATATAAATTTTCGCGATTTTTGGGGGCGGGAGGGGGCGGGGCCCCAAAATTTTTTGCCGATCTTTAGGGGGCTGACAACTAAGTCTATCCTCCAATTTTGGTGACTCTGCTTTAAAACTGTGGAAGATATACATTTTCGCGATTTTTGGGGGCGGGCGGGGGCGTGGCCCCAAAATTTTTGTCCGATCTTTAGAGGACTTGGCCAGAAGTCTACCCTCAAAGTTTGGTGGCCCTAGCTCTTAAGCTGTGCGAGATATAGGCTTCCGTGTTTCGTGGGGGCGGGGTGGCTGGGGGCGTTCTAGTGGGCGTGGCCGGAAAATCCAGGACGCAATCTTTTGGGCTGGTCAGCCCTAGTCTAAATTCCAAATTTTGGGGACTCTAGCTTCAAAATTGCGGGAAATATACACGTGTTATCGAATTGTGCATTCATGTATATCGATTTTCGCGATTACGGGGGCGGGAGTGGGCGTGGTCAAAATTTTGTTTCTGTAATCTGTAGAGGACGTCACCAGTAATATATATTCCAAATATGGTGACTTTAGCTCTAAAACTGCGGGAGATATAAGCATTTCAAATTAATTTTGGAGGGGGGCTGGTGGGCGTAATAATGGGCGTGGCCGATTAACCTAGGATCCAATTTTTTCGGGAGGTCACCAGCAATATACCTACCAAATTTGATTACTCTAGCTTCAAAATTGTGGGAGTTATTCACGTTTAATCGATTTGTGATTTGAGGTGTATCGACATGTTATCGATTTGCCAGCCTCCCAGTGGGCGTGGCATAAATTTGGAATAAACTTGATCTGAAGCAGATAGCTATAATCATAACGCAAAAGATTTCAGAGTCTATCTAATATCGTTTCGGAAATACGCGCGTTCATCCAGACAGACAGACGGACAGACGGACAGACGGACAGACGGACAGACGGACAGACGGACGGCCTGACGGAGACATTCGACAAAACCAATATACTATGAGTACCTTCGGTATCAGAGTATAAACACTCTGGAATTTATTGATATCATTTATCAAACTTCTATTACAACGTTTCGCTTTAGCGTCTAAACACATTTGTCATTCGCAGTCCTTGGCAAAAAAAAATGTGGGAACTTCATAAAATGCTAGATATCAAGATCTCTTGAGACCTAAGTTGACTTCTAGTCTTAAATAAATTGAATTAAAAGATATAAATAGATAAGCTGTATTTCAGTTTTACGACTATTAGAATACCTTTTATTCAATGTTAGTCTAACAAGCTGAATATTATACAATACAAACTGTATAGCTTTTTTTAATTAAAATAATAAAATAATATTAATAATCCACAGTATTAAATGACAGACAGCTCAATAATAGAAAGAATAGTATTTTAAAATTTAGATTGCTATGATAATATAAAAACTCTACAGTATTTAAGGAGATACATTTTCAGATTTGTATCAGGTAAAGAGTAATTAATCATAACACAAAAATTTGTTACAAAACATTTCCTTTCATTTAAAAATTGTTCTCTGACATATTGCGAAACTCAAATTGAATTTCTCATGTTCATCGACTAGTTGCTTAATGTTTCACGACATGTTGCAATTTGTTGCACAATTGGGAGCAGGGGAACAATGTTCGTAGTGTTTGACAGTTAAATAATAATTGAAAAACTACTCGACGCACTCGGATGATGTATTGCTAACTTATCGACATGGTGCTGACAAGCAAATTAAAACGATTTGTTTGACTGAAGCTTAAGCAATCGAAATGCAATTAAACTTGCATTTGTATCACATGTAACTCCTTTGCATATCAAAACTTTTCACTGAACACTAGAAAACGTGTCACAGGCAAAGTTCAAATGGCAGCAAGAGTCAAATACATTGAAATTCTTAAAAGGTCGAACTTTTTCAACTATCTTTAACTTTTTAACATATCTTATACACTTTTTGAAGAAAATGGTATATTTATTTTGTGCTGAAGTGTGTAATGCATAGAAGGATGCGTCGGATATCCCCAAAAGTTATCTCCAGTATGCTTAGTGTGACAAAACAAATTGATCTGGCCGAGTCTGTCTGTCTGTCTGTCTGTATGTATGCAAACTAGTCCCTCAGTTGTTGAGATATCGGGATGAAACTTTGCACAGAGACTTATTATTCAAAGGGGCAGCACATTTGTCGAAATTGGCAGGTTCGGATAACTATATCTTATAGCTGTCATACAACTGGAAGTCGGTTTTATCCATATATTCCATGTTCTTAAAGCTATCGCCTTCAAATATATTTCTTGTATTTTCTTTATGTTAATTAAGTTTCCAGTTGTCGACTGTCAATAGTCAACATTATATAAATGTGTCAAGAAATATTCTATCTTTATTATATATGTGCATAAATACATTTATATGCATATGTTGGTATAATTGATTTCGTTCCACTACTGCATATTCATTAAGTTAAGCCAATGTGGGCCAAATTATTTTTAGTCCACTCAAGTAATAACAACTTTAACTTACCTGTCCATTCTCAAGCCCATTTATATGCCAAAAGTTAGCCTTCGTTTTTATATAAATTATAAACTACATTGCAACACAGTTTTCATAGACACAGCCAAAATGCTGTGGCATCTTTAATTGTTTTAAATGGACATTGTGGCCAAGTGGCTAATTAAAAGAATTACTTATGTGCTACAGTTTTTGTTTTGGGCTTACGGTAATGTACCCATTCATTATGGAAGCTCAACCCGTAATAATTCACTTTGTGTGATGGAACCCTAAAATGACGACAGCATCTTTTTGCGGTTTCCATTTAGGTGACCAGCACTGTGGCACGTCTCAGCCTTGCCCTGGGAGCTGTGTGGCTGTGACTCTATCTGCCTAATGGCCTGAGGGCGCCAGGGTAAGGAGTGGTGGAGGGGCAGGCAGAGTGACGCGCAGAGGTGCAGAGCCTTGACAAAGACTAACGCGCTCTCGTCACACACTTTGACACATTGTTAGGCAAACAAAAGATTTTGCATGCTAATTCGATTCTTCGCAAAAGCAGCACATACACAAACGGATAAGGCAAAATAAAAGGGGTGGATGGGAACTCATACAGCGACCTATATTTGGGGGCCAGTAATCCAAATTGCTTGTGTCGATTGTCCCGACTTTGGCGTCGATGTTGATAAAGCAGTCGGCTGCAGGCAGTCAGGCAAGTCGGAATCACAACCAGACCAAGAACCCAAACCCAAACCCAAGCCCAATCCTACCCAAGCCCTTGCGGCCCCCGATTGTCCGTCCCGTAGCTGTGCTTGTAATTTGCCTTGTTTCAGGCTTTCCGTTCGGTTCGTCTTTTTTTTGCGGAAGTGTCATTTTTCAGCCAAGAAGGGTTTAGTTTTGCCTTATGGTGTGGCTCACGCCCGCCGCAAATCACCCAGGTCCTGTGGCCCCCATCCGTCTGCCCCCCTTATCTGTCTGGCTTTTGAGAGATTTGTGTGTGTGTGTGTGTGTGAGCGTGTAAAATTTGAGGTCTAAGCAAGTTTACGTTTTAAATTTATTTATAATAATATTAATATTAAGGTTGACTGGCGCAGGTCCTGGATCCTGACTTGCTTCTGCTCCTGCTTAGCGGGCAACCTAATTACGCTCTGATAGGATTTTTGAGTAAGGTTACTGGCACTTGGCGATGTTGCTACACGGATACGCAAAAAAAAAACGGAGGCAGAAATCCAAAAGGATATGCCACACAATCTGCGAATGCTTACACCAATAATGCTGCATAATTTGTGGGTGCTGTTTTCTTGGGCGCATTTAAGCCTATTTAATTTGATTATTTAGAGAGTGCCGTATTGGTTGGGGTCGCCTATTAGTGTGTGTAACATATTTGAAGTCCATGTGCGGCTCAATTTGTAAATTGGGTGTACATAAGTCCATTAGTCAGGGACCTGAAACTCATTCGCAAGTGCTGCACATAAAATATGCGCAAAAGTTCGAGGACAAACAAAATTTGTTGGTCAACTTGCAAAAGTTTTCAGCAATTTCTTGGAACGCTTTTTGAGTCTCCGGTCGCTCAAAGTAAATGAAAAAGTATTAATATTTGCTGCTGCCAGCCGGCGGCAGTATTCGAATTATTTTTCCCCAGGGAGTGCGAAAATTTAACATACACATGCATACATAACACACAAACAGACACAAAAGGACATCAACATTTGGACCCTTTCGGCAGGCAGGCGAAATAAAAACTTAGCTCTTTGTGTTCCCCAAAACGCTTTCACTGCAATTTGGCAAAGTGTTTTTTGGATTACATTAAATCAGAGAGTTCTTATTTGAAATGCATTGTAAACATTTTAGAGATAGACCTTTGAAATCCTTCAAGAACCCAAACTATTCATATGATTATGATTCATTTTCAAATCTTTCTTAAACAAATTAATAAATTATGTTGAGGCAACTACAAAAAATGCTTAAAAATAGAATTGTTATGTATAAATTAAAAGCAGCAAAGAAAATGTGAATACAAAGTGACTTTCAACTGCTTTATTTTATTTGTAGAGCTTCTTTCAGATATATGATAAAAAATTCTTGGAAAATGAGCAAAAATTTCGTTTATTCAACATTTACTTCTGACAAATTATTGTATCATATAAATTTATTTTTCCATTGAAAAAGCTTCTCTTGACTTGTTAAGCTTTGTTGAAGCTTTTTAATTCTTAAGCAGAAAATATGCCTTTATTTAACGATATATTATAATAATATGAGAGCATATTTTTAAGGCAAGAACATAGAAATACTTCAAATTATATTTCACACATTTAGCATAAAGTTATCATATCTAAAAACATGCAATAACTTGTAAAAAGTAATATCTGAATTCAATTGTTCAAACATAGTTGAAATTGATTCCCGAAACACACAGAAAAAAGCATCGCTTTTTCCTATTTCCTTAAAGGGTGCACCACTAGCTGAATCCCCCCACCCATATTGTCATGTGTTTATTACAACGCAAAGTGCAGAACTAAAATGTAAACCCAGCGGCAACATGATATCCATTATCTTCCAGCCAGGGACCAGGGACCAGGGAGCAGGGACCAGGAACCAGGGACCAAGGACCCAAGCAGTGTGGCGACAATTTTGGCCGAAAGCGCGTGAAAAAAACGACATCAGCACCAAAGCAAAAACAGCTCAAAAACTTCCCAGTGTGAATTTAATTTTGTGGCTTAAAGTTGTTGGGCGTGTTTTTTTTTTGTATACCCTTTTAGCAACAATTGTATGGGGCATGATAGAGTCTTGCAACAGTAGCAAATGCAATCTGGACAGCATGGCAGATAATAAGGTTTAGTACATAATTCATAGATTCTCTTTGCTAAAGATAAATCATTGTAAATGGGATATTTTTGTATCCTGTGTACAGGGCATATTTCATTCGAGCACTTGCTTTAAAGCTGATGCTTTATTTTTTGGGACAACAACGTCGTTGCCGCAATATGTTTAATCAGCAGAGTAAACCAGAGAGTTGACCAGGCTCAGCAACACCTCCCACCGAAAAGGACGAGCACTTTGCGCCTTTGCTTTGCTGCTCCTGTCTCCTTTTGCTCCTTTTGCGCAGTGGCAAATAAAAGTTGTCCGGTTTTTTTTTATACATATGCACATGCCCAGACACGATGTACGATATTTATATGGTAGATTGTATATTTAATTTTAGTGCATCATAAAGTTGGCAAAGTCAATGACCAGTTAAGTCAACACATGAACCTGGAAAACTCCCAGGAAGGGGCAGTAAAAGTTGGACGTTGGCGCTTTGAATGCTCAGATTATCAACATTGTGAGTTATTTGAATTTGCGCACCGCTTACAATTTCATATAACATTTTGAAAGCTGACCTGCACGACTAAATGGAAGCCAAAAAAAAGTGTATAATAATAATAATAATAATAGATGCATATATTTGTATGGGTATGGCGCAAGGATATCTAGCATATTATTGAAATATGCCGCCGACATTAAGCGCCTACCTGCGGCCAGTAGCAACATCAGCAACAGCGAGCAGCCATCCAAAAGCTACCAAAAGCAACGCCGAGCTGCGTAACATTTTTACACTCGACTGGTAACAAAAAACCATATACATATATATATGTGTGTGTATTTTTGTAAAATTGTTGTACTCGCACCATGCGAAGGCAATGGGGTATAATCATAGATTACAGTGTATAGGATTAACTTGTGGGTTTCGAGATCATTTAGCTTTTAACAAAAGCAAGTCTTCAAAAATGAAACTAAATTTTTAATTGCATACTTTAGGGAGTCGACAAAATACTTTTAGCAGCTTGAAATCAAAGGTGATAAAAGTTAGAATTGTTAAACAAAAATGTCAAATCTAATACAATACGAGTTCAAGTTTTGTAGACAGTATTGTTCAGTATTGACTCTGCCAATACTTTATATATTTATATTAAATTAAGTTTCTTAAAATTCAGCTGCAATATGTATGCAAAAGAATACTTAAAGCATGCCAATTATATTGTATCTGCATGTCATTTATCATATTCAAGTTGTATTGATCAAAGCTGTCGTGCAATTGATTTGCAGTGAGCAGACTGGCTGCTATTGGTAATTGACAATAATGCACAACATTATGTTAATTCACTATACAGACATATTTAAATTTGAGTGAAGTGTAGCTAGTTCGTATTCAAGGAGTTCGGGTATCTGGCAGTCACGTAACTGTGGCCATGTTAAACGCGCAAACATTCGGTGTGGGAAGGAAGTGTTTCGGATAGAAGAGGATGTCTTTATGTATTGGTTGTAGGTGCTTCTGCAGCAGCTGCCTCAGCCATCCTTAAATTGTATGCTGGCACAGGTGGGCAAGGGAGGAATGCTGAGGTGTTGGGTAAGGTTTGGCTCCTGCTGTTGCTTCGTCGTTTTTAAACTGGCAGCTCCCCGCTGGATGCTTAACGTGGGCGCCCGGGCACAATGCGTTTTGATTGATGTTGCCTGTTCCTTGGATGCTTCCGGTTTTGCTTCTCGCTTGCTTACAATCAATTTAAATGCGCCGTTGTGCATTGTAAAAAGTTCCCTTTTGCTGTTGTCGGCTAAATCGTTATGTGAAAACCATAAAACTGGAATAGTGGGGCACAGGATGAAGCCCTCGCAATGGATGCTGTTTGCACTGCTCCACTCTGCTCTGCTCTGCTTGTTGTTGTTTGTAGCTGTTGCACTTTGCCAGTCTGTTGCAAAATAATGCACGTTTTTTATGGCTGAACAAACCGAATCATTTATCATCTTTAAAATGCGTACAAGGGACAGTGGGCTAATCGATACGATCAAATCGGCCCATGGCACACAAGACTCTGCCTTTTCCATAAATAACAACAATAGGAGCAACAACACAAATCAATCATGTTTGGAGACAACCAGAAGAAAAAGATATATACAAAATGACAAAAGCGAAAACAATCAAATGGGATTGCCAAAAATTTCAATTTACATTTTCTTTGTTATACGTTTTATAATCTAGAACACACTATGTACACTCAAAATAATTATATTTCCAATCGAATGCATATGCCATCTATGATTTTCATCAATTCGATTGACATTATCATTTTAACGAGGGTAGCTTTTTTGAATACTTAAATTTTGCTGCCTTGAAATATTTCCTGTGATTAAGGAATCCAAATTTTATTCATGTGTATACAAAACTGATTTGTGACCTACATTCATTCACTGTTAAATTTAAGTACTATTTGCTACTTTTTGTTGTTAAATTTCTATAAGCGAGCACAAAAACTTTACTAACAAAAGTGCCAAACTGTCTACAACAATCAGTTGGTCAATTTCTCAAAGTCAGAACTCGGTCGAGTAATGGTTTAATCCTCCCTCCGCTATCGTCCTGCCAATGCGCCGCTTCATTTGGCTTCGGAACTTGTTTGTTTTAGTACCGCAGTTTTAATTCGGTTAACTATTTGCAAATATTCTAATTGAAGTCATTTTTGGTATTTGGTTTCTGACTTAGATCTTCAACTGCTGTCTGGCCGCAAAGACGGCAGACACGAGCTATAATTAACTTTTCACTTCTAATTCCCAAGCGGTTATTGCGCAAATTGAATGATGTGCTCCACTTGACAGTTATCTTATTTTAGCCAAGTTGGCAAAGTGACGCACTCGGTTTGGGCTTCAAGCAGTTGTGCGTGTGTTGGTGTGTGTGTGTGTGTGTGTATGTGCGTGTATGTGCGTGCGTGTGTGCCTGTGTGTGTGCTTATGATTAGTGATAAGTGATGATTGATACCTTGTTCAACACAGATGAATGAGTATCGTTTGCCAAGCGAGTGAACATCCCATTATTTGTATAATTTAACACCAGCTTCTTAATTTTGGCACTTACAATCAGAAATTAGTCAACATTAATCAGGATAGAAAGGCGTATACTTATTGCAAACGGCTGATTAGGCCTGGAATGGTATGTAAAGTATAATTTAATAAACAACATTTTATATCATTGCTTATTGGTGATTATGATATTTGACATATAACACTTAAAATATTCTATATTATTTGTATGGCACATAGAAACATCTACTAGAATATTGAGGAGCTAAGAACTGTTATCCAGTACACAAAAGTTAAAAGTGAATCATTTACTACCATCTGGCAAGTTATCTGAAATCCACCGCTGAATTAGTAATACCCATGAACACATAAGTTTTGTACAGTGAACATATTTCAATTCCATTAAAACAATCTATTTTAAATCAATCATACGCACAGTATTACATTTCTTGTCAAAGCCAAATTCAATTGAGTACTTCAACAGACAAATTGAATTGTGGAAGTCTTCACTCTAATTTTAAATTCTTTTTATTTTTTTTTTTTTGTATACACCACAGAGTCGAGTGCCTAAATCCGAAAACCACTAACCAAAATGCTTTTAAGCAATCGAATGCAGTGGCTCTCAAACTGTAACCGCTATAGAAATATGTCTCTTTTCAAGTTGCGCATCGCTCGCAGCCAAATGGCAAATTCACGCAATTAAACAGCAAATTAAATTATGCATTTCAAATATACATGTGTGTCAGGGTGTGAGTGTGTGTGTGTGTGTGTTTGTTTAGTTGTTTGCCTGTGTCGCATGAATTGTGTCCGTGTTTCATGTGCGTGAAGTAAACAAATTGATTTCGCTCTTGATTTATTTATTTATTGGTGCACTGTGTGTGTGCACGTTCCCAATTTTTGCAGTGCCAAAAACACACAGAGGGAGGTACACAGACAGAGAAAGAGAGAGAGAGAGCGAGAGGAATAGGGAGAGAGAGAGAGAAAAGCACGCACACGACAAATTGTTGACCCCGCTGATGTGGACCAAAATGTCAGAGATGGCCGCAACTGGTTTTAGTTGGATGGCGCTGGCCTAGAAAACTCAACAGCGTGCCGCATGCATTGAACTGGACACCACTACACCACTACACACACACCTACACACACACACACACACACATAGCATACACTACTATAGCACACATAGCGTACAATGGTCATCCAGTGCACATGCGATTGCAATTGCAGTGATAGAGACACCCGCAGCTCCTGTTTGCCACGCCTCGTGCCCCAGCGACAACGCCTTGCTGCCACGCCCCTCGCTGCGGGCGATGATATGGAGCATCGTTTGCCATACTATCGCCGGCTATCGAATACCTCATCAGCGCTCTACGGCAGCTGCCCACAACTGCTGCCTCAGAGTCAATCTCAGAGTGGAGGTCAGCAGCAGCATAATCAGCAGCAGCAGCAGCATCAACAGCAGCATCAGCATCAACAGCCGCAGGAGCAGGAGCTGGAGCCGGAGCTAAGGCCATATTCAAGTCTGGTGCGCAGCAAACACAGAAGCTCTGTGCTGTGCAACAAATGTGCGCTGTGACGAAGATACAACCTAAGCTGTGAGCATCCGCAACAACAAGCCCCAAATAAGCCAGCAGCAGCAGCAACAGCAGCAGCAACAGCAGCAGCAGCAACAGCAGCAGCTGTTGATAGTCCCAAGGCAGTAGCTGGCACATTCAGCACACCGCGTTATTTGTGCCCCGAGTGCCGTTTTAACAACCAGCCGCTGGCCTGGTGGGTCTCATGTCCGCGTCTCTCCCAACTGCCACAACTGACAACGCCAGCAATGCAGCCAGCCACGCAGCAGCCAGCAGCAACGCGTCACTGCCATGCCACAAATCCGGCACGATTTCCACTGCAGGCCGGCAGCGCCAAGCAGCGGCATTGCGACAATTTCGGCAGCTATGCCACATTGCCCACCATCGAGCAACAGCAGCAGCTGCATCATACGCAGAGCTGCAGTCGACATTGTGGGGCAACATTGCCAGCTCCACTGCCACATCCAGAGTCAACGCCGCCAGCGGGTCGTTGGTATGCGCCCGGCAATGCCAATGCCAATCCCAATTTGAATGCCTGCTGCTATATGTACAATCCCACGCCCCACTACGCCCCCCAGCTCTGTGCCTGCGATAATTGGTATCACCAGCAGCAGCAGCAGCAGCATCAGCAGCAACAGCTGAGAAGCATCCCGCCACCGCCAAAGCCACTGGTGCCCAATGGCGGCTGCTACTTGGGTGAGTAATGAGCCTTCGGCTTGTTGCCAGTTTTCCCATTTAATCAACATTCAATTGTTTGCGCCGCAGGCTTTGATGCACATCATCCCAGTCACATTGCCGACGAGGAGGATTCCGCATTTCCAGCCCTCGCCGATCGTGAGTTCCATCTGTTGCATCGCAATATTCCCGCACTGCGTCGCAGTGGCGTCGACACAACACGCATACGACAGGTGAGCCGCTGCCAGTGCACTTACAGCTGTAACTGCTTGTAACTGTTCTCTGTTCGCTATTCTCTTGCACCCCCCTGTAGTACTTTTATCCAGATGGCGGCTGGGGCTGGATCATCTGTGGCGTGTCCTTTCTGGTCCACATCCTGACCACGGGCCTTCAGCTGAGCTACGGCCTTTTATTGTTCTATGCCGCTCAGCATTTACATAATACAAGCGGAATAGGTAAGTTAAATACATAAAACATTACGAGCTTAAGCTTGTATGTTAGATAATTAGAATGTTTGTAATCAATAAAAAAGTCTCTGCCATATTAATATTTCAAATTCCTTAAATCCTGTATTAAGTTTCAATTAAAGTGTAAGATCATAATTGCATCCATTTAATGGGTTTGTCTTTTAAAAATTGAATTCATGTTCTTGTCGAATGAACGTTAAATATGGGAGTATGTTAAATTGAGCCAATCAACAACTTTTCCGATGCCGTTTGGAATCAATGTACGTGCTTTACGAATTTCTTTTATATTTATTCTCTAAATAGTCTCTTAACTTTGTGCTGAAGTTTGTAAGCCATAGAAGGAAGCGTCGGAGACCCCCGAAAGTTACCTCCAGTATGCTTAGAAAAACAAAACAAATTGATCTAGCCATGTCCGTCTGTCTGTCTGTTTGTATGTATGTATGGTATCTAGTCCCTCAGTTTTTGAGCTATCGCGATCTGAAACTTTGTACAGAGACTTATTATTTAATGGGATATAATATTGGTCGGAACCAGTCGGATTGGACCACTATATCTTATAGCTGCCATACAACCCGAAGTCGGTTTCGCCCATATATCCCATGTTTTTAAGGCTATCGCGATGAAACTTTGCACCTATTATTCATTAAGTTTACTATTCATTTTTTTTCAAAAAACAGTAGAAGGGAGCACAATCGATTAAAAATAAAATTTCGTGATTCTATTTTTTTTATAAAATAAAATAACGAAGTAAATAAGTTATTCATTTTGTGCTGAAGTGTGTAGTACATAGAAGGAAGTGTCTAGAATCCCCAAAAGTTACGTGCAGTATGCCAATCAAATAGAAGCTAGTGAAATCTATCCATAGACTCGAAAAGAGTGTAAAATCTTCGGCACGCCGAAGATAATACTTCCCCACTTGTTTTCTGTAAATTCACAAGGTTTCTTTGATGAATAAATATTTGAGATAAATAAAGACATTTTTAGAAAAGCAAAATTGTTGCTTTTCTGGAATGTTTATATTTAATTCTTAATTTAATTTGATATTTGGCAAGTAAAGCTACAAGTAGGAACGTTGCAGTCGGGCGGAGCCGACTGCGTAATACTCTGATACCATTTTAAGAACAGCTGAAAGCAAGTGAACAGAAAATTTTTGCTGGTGTTTGGGTGACCCGAAATCGGCATTCCAAGTTTTTGGGAACGGGAGGGGCATGGTGATCAAGAGGGGATACATAAGACTGTGTAGCACTCAAGAAGTCTAGCTCTACAATGTTGATGATCTAAGCTTCAATTTAATTGTGGAAGAGTAAAGCTAAAATTGAGAAATTTGCAGTCGGAGCGGAGTGACCCGTAATACATTTGTACCATTTTAGACGCAGCTGAAAGAAGTGGAAGAAAATTTTTGCTGTTGTTTGGGGACGAGATGGCATGTCCAATTTTTGGGGACGGGAGGGGGTCGATTTAGAGGGACCAGAATTTCTACCGAATTTAGGTGCTCTACCAAACTGTATCATTCCAAGTTTAATGACTCTAGCTCTGAAACTGTGGAAGATATAAATTTTCGCGATTTTTGGGGGCGGGAGGGGGCGGGGCCCCAAAATTTTTTGCCGATCTTTAGGGGGCCTGACAATAAGTCTATCCTCCAATTTTGGTGACTCTAGCTCTAAAACTGTGGAAGATATAAATTTTCGCGATTTTGGGGGCGGGAGGGGGCGGGGCCCCAAAATTTTTGCCGATCTTTAGGGGGGCTGACAATAAGTCTATCCTCCAATTTTGGTGACTCTAGCTCTAAAACTGTGGAAGATATAAATTTTCGCGATTTTTGGGGGCGGGAGGGGGCGGGGCCCCAAAATTTTTTGCCGATCTTTGGGGGGGCTGACAATAAGTCTATCCTCCAATTTTGGTGACCTAGCTCTAAACTGTGCGAGATATAGGCTTCCGTGTTTCGTGGGGGCGGGGTGGCTGGGGCGTTCTAGTGGGCGTGGCCGGAAAATCCAGGACGCAATCTTTTGGGCTGGGCTGCAATCACCTAGTCTGCAAGCCAAATTTGGGGACTGGGACTCTAGCTTCAAAATTGCGGGAAATATACACGTGTTATCGAATTGTGCATTCATGTATATCGATTTTCGCGATTACGGGGGCGGGAGTGGGCGTGGTCGAAATTTTGTTTCTGTAATTCGTAGAGGACGTCACCAGTAATATATATTCCAAATATGGTGACTTTAGCTCTAAAACTGCGGGAGATATAAGCATTTCAAATTAATTTTGGAGGGGGGCTGGTGGGCGTTATAATGGGCGTGGCCGATTAACCTAGGATCCAATTTTTTCGGGAGGTCACCAGCAATATACCTACCAAATTTGATTACTCTAGCTTCAAAATTGTGGGAGTTATTCACGTTTAATCGATTTGTGATTTGAGGTGTATCGACATGTTATCGATTTGCCAGCGCCTCCCAGTGGGCGTGCTAAATGCATCGCAAAGATTTCGAGTCGATCTATCTAAATCAACGCGCGTTCATCCAGACAGACAGACGGACAGACGGACAGACGGACGGCCTGACGGACATTCGACAAAACCAATATACTATGAGTACCTTCGGTATCAGAGTATAAAAATACTAAAGCATATTCAATTGAAAACTTTAAACCATTTAAGCTTGCATTGATCTATTTTTAGAATATTTCTCCTGGTATCTAATGGAGTATAATGTTACCTTAGCAACCACTTAACTAGAGCCTTGAAAACATATTACGTATTTCTGTTTCAGAGCTGTTGGGCGCCCTGAGCTGGTCCATCTCGATGCTGGCCATACCGTTTGTGGTCTCGCTGTGTCGAAAGCGTTCCATACGCCTCCTGTCGATTGTGGGCGGTCTGGTCATGCCGCTGGGCATTCTGTTCACATCATTTGCCACGGAATTCGGTCAAGTTGTTTTCAGTTATGGTGCGTACTATAAGAATACTTATGAGTGCAGCGGAAGTAGCATACCATTTTGATTTGCTATGGCCCCATCCCCCTTTTGCTCCGCAGGCATCGTGTTTGGCATTGGTGTTTCCATGGTGCGTGAAGCCTCCACCGTGATGCTGGGCAATTACTTTAAGCGGCGGCGGCAATTCGTCGAAATGGTGGCCATGTCCGGCGAGGGCGTTGGCATTGCTTTGTTCTCCGTCATCCTGAAGGAGGGCGTGGGCAAGGCCGGCTGGCGCCTCGGCCTGCAAATCGTTGCCGCTCTAACGGCTCTCAGCTTTTTCATGGGCCTCATGTATCGACCGGCGTCCCTCTATCATCCGCAGCGTCGGGCCATCCAGCACTTGAAAAACCAGCGCAAAAAAGTCAGTCAGTGAAGCACAATGAAATTTGAACTCAATTTAAAACCAGAGTGTTTTTTGTTTTCCCCCTCAAAGTTACGCGAGAAGAAGCCAAAGCTGACGCATCAGGTGGAATCGCCCACTAGATATTTATTTTTGGACATATCATCGCTGAAATCGGTAACCGTTAAGATTCTATTAATGACATCCAGCGTGGCGGCATTCGGCATCTATACGCCCATGTTCCTCATGGTAAGCCGGATTGGATGATCAAGTTTGAGCTCTGGTTTGTAGCTATTTCTAATTGCAGGCCCTCAATGCTGCCAAGGAGGGCTCCGATGTCCAGGAGCTGGTGCTGCTGCAAACCTTCCTGGGCATCTCCATGGCGATGGGCGTCGTCCTGGCTGGAGCTCTGCTGCGTCGCTGCTTTGTCATCCGTCAGTTTGTGATCAACACCAAAATTGTTGCCCAGGTGAGTCTGGTTATTACAAATATTAAATGTATTTTGAGGGTGTTTTGTTTAATATGAGTGAAAACATTCGTTTTTGTTTATTTATTGATTTTTTTTTATTTTCCTTTGACTCTCTAAAACAACATTGCACAATTAGTAAAAAAGTCGGGTGGATTTGGTCTTCATACGAATTTTGTATGATTTTTAGGTGCAAATTCACCTATAATCCTAGCTTAAATAAGCGAGCTTTCAATATTTGTTGCATCAAAATGTGTTTTTGATTGATTTTATAAAATCCACATCCACGTTCGAAATATGCTTGAACAACTTTTATTTATTTGTAATTTTTAATGGCAATTAATTTGGGTCACATTTGAGTGATTGACCTCTAGTACAATTATGCCCAAATATTCATTAAATAACTTGGCTTTATACTTGCAGCTGTTCATATCGATTGTTGCACTGGCCATCCTGTTTCTATCCTTTGTGATGGGCTACAAAGGACTCTGCATACTCAGCTGGCTCTATGGCATTGGCCTGGGTGGCTTTCAGTACTCGCTGAAGATTTTGGCGCTGGAGCGGATTAAGCTGAAGCACTTCTCTAAGGCTTGGGGTAGGTTTGATTTGAGCTGCTTTGTTTGCACTTTGAGTAATGTGTTGGCTCCTTGCAGGCTTCATTCGCGGCGTGGAATCGGTGCCTGTGCTCATTAGTGTGCCACTCACATCGTTTCTCAACGATTACTCGCTGAAGTATGGACGAGCTGGTTATTACATTTGCTCGGCTGCAGCGGCCATCTCGGGCATTATCATCTTCTTCATCAGCGAGCCGCAGGACCAGCAGCAGCAGCAGCAGCAGCGAGGACACCTCAATGGGCATCTGCCCACGCCGATGCTGATGCGGCACTCCTCGGCGCGTCACCATCGGCCCAATCTGCAGCTGGACTATGGCTATGGCGAGTATCCGGCGCCCGATCTGCTCAGTCGCAGCTGCATCAGCCTCAATCAGATGGAGCCCTATCTGCAGGCCAGCAATGCCCACTACTGCCAACGTCACATGCATCAGCAGCCGCATCCGGCGCTACTGCAACTGCCCCAGCATCATCATCATCATCACACCCACCAGCATCCCCATCCGCATCCCCATCCGCATCCGCATCCCCATTCGCATGCCCATGGTGCCCATCCCCAGCAGCTCGCCTGCCACAATCTCGACCTGCAGCAGAGCCGCTCGCCCTACCAACTCGGCCAGGGCAGCATTGGCGCCAAGATGGGCAAGCGTCTGCAGCGGAGCCTCTCCTTCATCCAGCAGCACAACTGCTGCGATGGCCAGATGTACTGCAGTTGGCACAGCACCTACGAGCTCGGCTGCCGCAAGTCTCCCAAGTAAGTACGATCGTTGCAGATTATAATAAATACAGCTACGACTTCTCAGCATAAACTGGGGAATCTAGAAATCTGAATCAAAGATTAAATATATCATTGATCAGAGGCTTTTCGATTTTTATCTATTCATATAAAAAGAACAAATAACAAATTGTATAAATTTATCTACATACTAATTTGGTATCTGAAGTACTGATGTTGATATTGTATTTCGATCTTGAAGTTAAATCAAAACGATTCTGACAACATCAGCATTTTCATAACAGAAATTTCACTGAGAAACTAGATATAAAATATGTCGAAATAGGTATTTTCAGTGCGATTTGAATTCTAAAAAGCAAATATATTAATTTACCCCGATTTCCAGAACATAGGACTAGTAGTTTCTACTGGATTCTTTTTTTTAATAAGATAAACAGTAGCCAGAAGAAGGTTCGAGTTAATGAAAGCCAATTTTCAGTCAATATTACTCAAAGCCTATCGAAATTTGATTGTGCCCAGCTTTTTATAACTTTTAAATAAGTTATGAAGTTGCTTGATTATAAACAAAAGTAAAATACTAATAATATTTCAAAGTCATAGATATTTCAATCAAAATGTAAATTGAAATATCTAATTAGGGCTTCGATTGTAATGAGAGCAGTTCTTCTACAGCCTCCAACTTGATTCGAGTCAATACCCTCAAGTTGTTCAACATTTCAGCAAATTAACAAGCTCGAATGGAATAATTCATGCAGCATGTGAATAGTACGCACTTAAATGCAAATGTAATTGAGTGCATGTCTTTTGCATGATTAGGCATTCGGGATATTTGATATTTGATGGTTTAGCTTCCTGCAACGAAGCTGACGTTCAATTATCGAGTGCTTGCTGCCTTTGTTTAAACTCATCAGCAAAGCCATAGAAATGCAGGCAGCAAGTTGTTCGGCTTCGTGTCAACGGCAACAACAAGAACAAAAAACATCCTTGCACCATTTGTACGAATAGAGAAGAAGCAGCACTCACACATCCTCATTCGCGTTTTTGCCACGTGTTTATTTGCAGATCTCAGGAGCGACAGCCACTCATATGTACTTGCAGCCCCAATTCCACCACATATGGCGGAGGAGCAGGAGGGGGAGGTGGCAGCTCGGCACGCAGTCGGAGTGTGCCAGAGGGCCTATCGACCATGTCGCAGCAGTGTAACTGCCGTCATGGAGCAGAAGGCGTGGCAGCAGCGCCATCCCGTGAGTTTATCTACGTGCCACACGCCTATGCCTCGCTGCAAAGGACGCCGCATCGACAGAGTCGTCAGGGAGTCGGCACAGGAGCTGGAGCTGGAGTTGGCGCTGGAGCTGGAGCTGGAGCTGGCGCCGGTAGCAGCTGTCAGGCATCGAGAAGCAACAACCCACAGTGCCGGCTGAAGCGCTCACAGTCGCTGTGCCGACCCGTGCACTTTGTGGAGCAAATCACCACCTCGGTGTAAGGGCCACTTTGTATACTCACTCGTAATCTAGCCTAGCATATTTTGTAGTTGTACGTGAATCGAATTCCGAATTGTCACAATCTTTCTAGTCTTTTGTCGTAGTTAGTAGCACGTATAGTCCAACTCGATGTCGAAATTGTAACTGAAGTCCCACAAAAGCAAAAGCAAAAAAAAAAAAACAAAACGCAACTCGATGAATTTTCTATAACTATAAACCTATTATTATACTACTATACTACTATTCTATGCGGTTTCAGCGCATTGAAATCGCCGATTTCTAACCATACTACACACAAATATTTAGAAATAACACACTCTCCATATACAACACAGTTAGCAGACGAAAAGCTTTATTCATTGTCTCGAAACACAAACACACAAAACACAAAAGTATTCAAATGAACTTTGCTACCAGGCAAAAACATATTCATAACAAAAGCAAGAACGCAGCGCAACAATGAACGCAGATAAATATTAACATTAACAAATGAATAAGCAAAACAAAAGCGCCAAAATGAAAGCATATTAAATGGTCCATTTTCAAAACGTACACATACAAATACAAATTATCCACCGATACCAATACGAATAATACTCGAACTCAAACTCGATTCGAACTCATTCAGTCGAGGCAATTATACGGCCGAGGGCACAGTTGCTGTTTTATTGTTTCACTGTGCATCGAGCTCGTACTTGTACTTTATTTTTAAATTTAATATTCAATATAGTACGCGATACGAGAGACGAAATATATATATACATATATATATAAACAAAAAAAGAAACAAACACACACTTACAATTTTTGCCATACACCATTCGTTGTGGGATTGAGCCTTATTTTTAAAAACAAAAAAGTAGCGCATATTCAGTAAATGTGCAATTATCATTATTGTAATGATGTCTGATGATGATATCATATTTTAACTGCAACTGCAACTGCAACTGCCAATTGCCAATTGCCAACTGAGGCTGAGGCTGAGCAAGCACAATTTCTGGATCACATTTACAAGCGCTTGGGTCATAGGTCAACCGCAATTAAACAAAGCGTATGAATAATATTTCATAATAAAAGAGAGAAAGAGCTAGAGCGAGAGAGAGAAATATGGCAAGTTTAAAAGCCAACTTATAATAATTAAACCATAAATACATACTCGTTATAGGGACATATGTGCAAATACATTTAAACGATATAAATTACAATGTGAGCGGAAGTAAAAAACGGAAAACAGAACACTTTGAATTACAAATTCCACAAATAAACGGCACATAAATTCAATTATATTTCAACAAACTATTAAAGTATTAAATTCATTAAATTAATGAATAATTAAATACATTTTTAGCATGATTGAAATGTTGACTTCGGCTTACCGAAGATTTAATACTCTTGCAGACAAATTTATTATACATTGCTCTAATTGGAAAGCAGAATAAATACTTTGACTCCAACTCTGATTGAGGATGGCAACTGAAAAGAGCATTTAATTTGATTGCAGACAATTAAAATTGTTCTTATCGCTGCTGCACATTTTAATAAGCATTAATGAGAGCTTTAATCGCAGACACATAATTTAATGGAGAGCATTAAATACACTCTGCAAGGGTATAATTATGAAAAAAATATACAAATTGCGAGATTGCTTTGAGCAACTTACTGCCATAATATGCAATAAAAATACAAATTAACTATGTGAAGCTCATAAATATGTGAATTAAACAAAGAAGACAAACAACTGCAATTTGCGATGTCATCAAAATAAATTGAACATAAATTCTTTTCACAACTTTAAACAATTTGAATATCTTCACCTTTTTCTCTGTGTTTATTACTTACTACTTTATAATTTTCTTTCTCGTTTATTTTTTTTGTTGGTGACACAAAACTTGCGCCGTTTGTGTTCAGCGAATAGTTTGTATAAATTTAACATAAATTATTTATGGCTCACACACACACACAGAGACACAAACACACTCTTACACACACACACACACACACACACATACAGACACCAATCATGCATATCTTAATGCCCCGATCTAAGCTCTAAACAAAAAAAAAACACTATCTACATTTGTTAAAAACTATTTAACTTAAGATACAATTGTAGCTAAATAAATTCCCAAAACACGATGACAAACGAGTAAATTAGATATAACAATTTTCAACTAGACGTTTCGAGGACTTGTCGAACGCAAATCAACTCATAAATATTTGTAGTTTAATAATAATTGAATTTGTAACTCTTTATCATTAGTAGTTTAGTGATAAATGTTAATAAAAGCGAATGCGAATGCGAATGCAAATAGAAAACCGTAAATCTCATTCAAGTGTCAACGCAAATTGAAATACCCTCATCCAGGAAGGCCTAAATTAAATATCACAGCTTGGGGTTAACCACAGGATGCAGGATTCTCGGCTGGGCTCACCGTAAACTTTCATTTATTACGTGCTAAAAATTAATAAACCTAGGCAATGGCTTCCACATTAGCCACGAAAATGCCATATTTTATTTATTAATTAAATGGCATTAACATAAAGCGTCAATTTGTGCGGCCAAACACACACACTCACATCTACCAAACTCTAATGTCAGGGCGATTAAAAACTTTGACCCCCACGTTAACGAAGAGTCAAAGTGAAGCTCCGCTTCCGTTTTATAATATGTACATATAGCCCAGGGCGCCATTATGGAACGTGCCTAGACTGCAAACAGTTAGGCAAGTAAGCAAGCAGACAGCAAGAACAATAACAACAACGACGACAACAACAACAACAATCCAGACAACAACATTTTGAACAACGGCGTCAATGACATGCTCAATTTTTCATGCATTATGCTGGCGCTCGGTGCGTATGCTTAATATTTGCCAGATATTGACTTGAGCACAAAGCACAGTTAAGCTTGCCAATATTTGCCCTGTAAGCCGAAGGGAGGCGACAGATTCCACACAGAAGCCGTAAAGCCAGCCTTAAATGCAGAAGACAATTTGTGCCGCCTGCCAAAGTCTATATAAATGCCTTACGACTCAACTCGTACAACTATTTATACAATCTATATATATGTGTATATATATATATATATATGTGTGTGTGATGTGTATATGTGTATGTGAGTGTGTGTGTGCTTGGCAAAACAATGCGAGCGTGCAGGCATGAGAGTACGTATACGCAGACTATACAAACAGATCCAACGGTAACTATTGTATATATTTGGTATTTGGCCCTAACTAAATGCTGGGCATTTCACCTAAATTATTCAGTTGGCTGAAGAGATTCAACAGAATCAATTAGTATTGCTGGCCTATCATTTTCAGAAATTCTTTCCTTGGATAACACTATTAGATGGGAAAGATTTTGAAATTTATTAGTAATTAGTTGCTACCGAAATATAAATATTATTTAATTTGGAAAATTTCTTGAAATGGTTTTGAGTTATATATAGAGTTCAAATTGAAATAAAAGCTTTACACATTTTGGCTTAATGGTTAAAGTCAAGCCTGCAGCAGATCCAAGAAAGTGTGCTGTGAAAACCATAGCAATATTCCAACAAACAGTCAGATGTTGTTGTTGTTGTCAGTAAACACCGAAGTCAAACATAAGTAATACTAATTGTCAAACAAAACAGAGCTGCGTGTTTATTTAAATTAAGGCAAAGGCAGAGAATTGCTGGCTGCAGTAGGGCCAAAGATAAATAGGTACATAACATCTAATTAGAAGGGACAAGATGCCAATCTCGGCGAATCTCCGGAGTGTTGGAAAGACGCGCCAGATTAAGTAAATGATGTGACAAATTTTGGAGCATAGGCAAAAAGTTTTGCATTTGTCTTCAAATCAAATGCTAAAGATATGCAAAAGAGCATAGCAGGCTCGTTGTTTCGAAATTTGCGTTCCGTTTCGCTGATTTCGGGGGTTGGTCCTGTGAAGTCAGCGACGAGCCGAGGCCGTGTGAAAACAGTCGCATGCCAAAGTCAACTTCACGCCACATTGTCGTCTAAATCGGTGGGGCGGCTCTGGGGTAGCGGGAAGCGGGGGACATATGACAGGATGCCTGCAGCCAGCAGCCAGGAGACAGCTTTGTGCCGAGTCCTGGCCGTGTCCTGGCCAACTGTCTGTGCTGGCTTTGTTGACACAGCGGCTGCAGCCGGCAGAGGCGCCGCTTGTGCGTTGTCATGCGCACACGCATACGCACTGTTGCCTACTTCCAGGCGTCTTTCATTGTTGCGCTTTTGCCGCCACCCAGTGTCGTAAACATCTGTTTTGTGTTTGCCTTTTGCGTTCCAGTTGCGCACGCTCTCACGCTCTAGCTCTCTAGCTCTGTCTCTCCCTCCAGTCGCAGCATCCTGGCAACGCTAGCGTGTGCGTCTGGCCACGAATTCAGTTCCAGCATCAACGCCACGGCGCACGGAGCGTGTTCGACTCGCAACGCAAACGGAACACGCAGCAGCAACGCACACACACACAGAACAGAAACAGAGTCCAGAGTCCAGAGGCAGCAGCAGGAGTCAGGCGCTGCTGACTAAAAACGGCCTAAAGTAATTTTCAGCCGAGCGATTTTCCACATTCGCCACCAGACAATTAAAAAGACATTAGCTAAAAACAAATCCAGCTCAGCTTCTATTAGAAGTTACGAAATTCGAAATGTGACTTTTTTTCACAGTGCGTTTTGCGTTGCTTCTTCTGTTACATTTCTTCTTTTTTTTGGGCAGTGCGAATATCGATTGCTGCCTGCCTTGCATAAGTCGTCCAGAGATTGGTATATACAAACGCAGTAACGCAACGCGTGTGAAAGGTAAAACTTAAAAAAAAAGAAGAAGGGAAGAATACAAGAATACAAGAATACAAAACAATAAAAGAGGCAGCAAAGAACAAGAGATGCTGCAACGCCCATTCACAGCGAATGCACAAGAACAACGAAGGCAACTTGTAGAAATTAAGTTTTAATTATACGTATTGAACACAGCATGTGGATAATGATGTTCCACAGGACGACAATGACTATGATGATGATGATTATGATGTTGATGCAGCAGCAGCAACAGCAACAACAACAGAGGCAGCTCCAAACGTGAATCTCAAACAATTGCCAGTAGCAACAACAGCGACAGCAACAAGAACAACAACAACGAATCGTTTATATATAGCCTCAGCAGATTTCGAGCAAAGGTGTGTGTGTGTGTGTGTGTGTGTTTGCGTGTCTGTGTGTGTTTGCTAACATTTATTTTTGGGCCAAAATGGATATCGCCTTGCGTAGCACAGCATCAGCGACTGGAACTGGCCCACACATTGGCACTGGTAAGTCCTTGAGTCCTTGAGACTCAAATGAACACGGACTCTGACGCTGAACGCGCAACATGACAGCTCAAAGACAACTACAAACAGTTACAGTCACACACTCACACTCGCACTCACACTTACACACATCTAATCGCATATAGTACATTTGTGTTTTACTCCACCCTATTGTGATTCATTTGTCTATCTACTAATGGAAACAAACGCAGATACTCACCAACAATTCATTTTGCAGGTTTACATCATGCGGTCTCATTGGGCAACATTGAAGTATCCACGAAGGTTGGTAACACGCAAAAACTGACTAAGTACGAGTTGTACTTAGTTCGTGGGGATTAATGAGCAAATTAACAGGACAAATTATTACAATGACTAATAGCTGAGATTTCAGTTGACAGAAGTGATTGATTAGCCGAAGGACAGCTTCATTAATTTGCTGTCAAATATATCTATATATCTTATTTCAAGATTTGCAGAAAAACTATGTACAAGATTGTCTTCATTTTCTTGTGTTTTTAATATATTATACATTTTCATTTCAGTTTGTGTAACTCATAGTTAAACTTTGAAAAATATCCTGTTACTAAAATTATTTATGGACAATTTCCGGCATAAAGTAAATAGTTGAGTGTTTCAATGAAGTTCATATAAGATTCGTAATTACTTTTAATATAGTTTTGACTATTTATTTGATTAATCAACATTTTCTTGGTTTTTAGAAACTTTTATAAAAATCCCAATATTTCTTAGTTTATTTTTCTGAATATTACGCATTCACATTTTAATATATATAGCAAATATAAATTGTTCTGATATACTTAAGATATACTCAAAAGCATAAAGGTATTACCGATTTCCTTATATATTTGTTTTATACCGCTTAAACTTTCAAATGCGTATACGTTATATCCGTAACTTTTTACTTTAAAGCTTTGTTTCTTCCGTAAGAAATTCTAAGTTGTTCGCTGACAATAAAGCTAGCTCTAACCCTTATCAGGCCACCCATTCCAGCCACATGGATCGCAGCTACGACTCTGAGGACGAGCACACGGGTCGTCGACGTTTGCGTCAAACGCTCTCCACCGAATCGCAGCCTCGCACCTCTGTCTACTCGCGGGGAGACATTAGAGAACAGGTGAGCAGGCCTAACTTATGCACCATTATGTCCAGATAATAATCCTAACATTCTTTTATATATAGTACTGCCTTACAGATCGTCAGCTGCATAGCATTGAGCAGCGTCCGCGGCGGGAGCGCTTCTTTGGCTGCCTATCGCGTAGGGGACAGACACAGGCGAGCAGCTTTCTGGGCGGCTGTGTGGGTCGACGTGTACCCTCCGACGAGAATCTGGCCGCCTATGCGCCCTTCGAGAAGTATCCACGGTGCGTATGCGTAATGAAATCCACCTATATAATATACTTTGCTCACATTTGTATTTGTAATTGATTTAGCTTTCAAAACAACTATACGGACACACACGAATTGGATAGTTCCTATTTTCGCCGTCAACCGGCTTCGATCTTAAGCACCGGCAAGTCCAGTGAACCGGATTTGGGTGGTCGCTACACCTGGATAGGCCAAGCGGCGCAGGCGAACAACAACGGCAGCGATTACCACACGGATTCGAGGTACGTGTCAGATAGTTGTGGGGCAGCCAGCCACAATCCCAAACGAACCCCCCAAAAGCCAAAAACCAAATTGTACATTTCTATGCCAAGCTGTCGCTAGAGATCATGCTTACCTTTACTGTCGCACTATCTGTAGTCTATCTATCTCTCTATGTACCATACAAACGCTTGCATTGCTTGCTCTTTTAACTATTCCCATGCAACAACAACAACAAAAACAACTACAACAACAACTACAACAAACATTAATAATAAATACCAACAACAACAACAAACAACCAGCCTGCATATCATCTTTGCATAATGCCAAACGCTTTTTGCTTTCAAGGTCTTTCGCTTTCTGTCAACTACACTGCAATATCTTTGCGATAAACCCAAAATCAAAACCAAACAAAAGCTGTAAAATATATTTCCTATACTTTTCGTTATTCATTCACCTTCCCCCTTCTCTCTAAAACGACTAAAAAAAACCAATTAAACAATTGAAACCAAATCCAATTACTAAATGACAAAAATGTGTAAAAAAGGGCAACTTGTTGTACAGCACCACTTGAATCCTTTTACCAGGATGTTTTGCTACGGAATTATTATGTCGAGCTTTGCGCTCCACCACATCCTACACCACCAACATCACACACCAATCAAATCGCTAATGTAAATGTTTGGTATGTAAAGTGATAAAAACATAACCTTTAAATCTAAACTTAAATTACAATTACAATTACAATTACAATTAATCTAAAAACTTAAACCTAAATTAAGAAAAAAGTGCGCTAATTAAATATGTATTTTTTTTATATATATATTTATATATAATGCTATGTGTCTGCACGTGACTAAAGAACAAGAAATCGAGCAATGTTTGTTGAATGCCCAATTACTCTATCTCTCTCTCTCAAATGGTTGCTAATAGTTTTGGTCTTTAATCTGCTCCACAGCTCGTATCACTGCCCCACCTACGCCACAATGCCAACGCCACACCAACATCAGCAGCAGCAGCAGCAACAACAATCTGGTAACCCCAGGTGAGTAATAATGACATAAAAGACATTATCCAGTCATGACCCTATTTCCCACAAATGCAAATTTGAATGGAGAATATCAAATGAAATCATTTCATTCTTCGTAGAGGCAAAAAATGTTTACTAAAACTGAATTATTACAAAATATATATACTAAAAAACTTTTGCTATAAAAGAGTTTGATTATCAGTATAGTTTTTCCAATTACTTTGCATTCCCTTCTGCTTTTTTATGTAAATTGTATCAGAATCCACAAAACTTAAGCTTACGAACATTAAAAACATAAATATGAACAGTTGTTTTGCAAAATTGGCTCACATATTTTCAATACCTATAGAAAAGCATAGCACAGAATCATTTTATCTGACACTCCATTTCACAGAACCAAACACGTCAGCTTTGCCAGATCGCATACCCTGACCAGTTTTGACACTGTCAATGCGGGATTCCGCTCCTCGGGTCGCATGAAAAGTGCGCGCAGTCAGGAGCGTTTGATCGGTGGCAAGAAGCCCATCATTGCCACGGGCTCCATGTACGAGACGCTGCAGCCCATGCTGCCCCATCAGCAGCTGCCCCAGCCTCAGCAGCAGCAGCAGAGCTCCACCTTGCCCAAGACTTGGCTGCCAGCTCCAGTGCAGCTGCAGACATGTCAGCATCATCATGGGCCCATCCACCTACACCAGCCGCTGCCGGGTAAGTCAACATCAGTTGCTTCAGGCTTACCCTATGTTGACTGAGCTTACTCCACAGATAACATGCTGGGCTTGATCATACCACAACCGCTGCCAATGGCCCTGCCGCCGCCCAGTCCTGAGGTCCTCATTCTGGAGAAAAAGTTCCGCAATGCGATGAAGACGCAGGCGACCCAAACAGAGATCGCTGCTCGTCGCGAGGGTCTCTCCAACTCGCAGATGCTGGAGCTAAGTCCACGTGCTCCACATCGCGTCAAGGTGATGTCGCAGGGTGCTCAGACGAATGGGCTGCAGAATGGCAAGAAGCTGACAAAGAGCCTGTCGGAGATACCCAATGGCAAAGATGTGATGCATCATCAGCATTATCAACAGGGGTAAGTTAGCTAAGCGGGTATAGCTAAATAGCAGAAACTTGATAGTAATTGCAAATATGCTTAGAAGTGTTTGATACCTTGAAATATGTAAGCTTAAATGGGCGCCTTATCAAAATGGATACTCGCAAAAGAGTTGGTCTTCAATTAAAATCGTTTCTTTAGGAATTTCGACTAGGCCAAGTATCCCTAGAGCTAAGGAATGTGTCTTATTATTTAAGACTAACTTTTTATAGACATATGCTTCATAAAAGCTTACTACTCCATATAACCACAAGCATACTAAACCTTTTACTTCTTGTTGCTATATCCTACTTACTTTCAAAGATACTTCCTATTATCATTATCATTTCCTTCCTTCCATCTTCCAGTTCGGCGTATCCGCACGAGTTGATTTACCGCACCCAGTCGCAGGATGTGACTCCGCTGCAGACTCTCTCCGATGCACAGAACAACATCATGTACTACAAGCCGCCGCCGCCGCTCCTCGACGCTCACAGCTACGGTCTGGGCATGGAGCACTTGGGTCGCGGTCGGAACGAGCAGAATGTGGAGTACGTGAATGTGAATGCCGCTGCGCTGGCGCTCAACGAGAGCTTCGACTACGAGAGCAACAGCTTGCCGAGACGGGCGTGCACCTCTCACGCCCGCACCGAGACGGACTACTACTCGAACAGCCTGCCCCGCCGTCCGGAGGCACTGCATAGCCACGATGTCTGCAAGCACATTACGGAATGCGCCGAGCTGATGACGGACAGTGTGCCACTGGATTTCACACGGCCCCATTTGCTGCCGCCACCCAGCGAGTACTGCAAGAACGACGAGGATCCTGTGGAGGAATACTACGAGGACGAGGAGGAAGAGGATGTGCGCGCGCATGAAACGGAGAGCTACAGCTCGGAGGTGTGCATGGAACAGATCACAGCCGCTGCTCAGCAACGTCGCTTGTCCATGCTGCCAATGGACGACTACTCCCCGTTTCGGCGGGACGATATACGCCGCCAGTCGATGCCCGTCTACGGGCAGACGGAGAAGCTCATCGATGGCTTTGGGCCGCGCAGCTCGTTCCGGCATCGGGACAAGGTCAGCTGCTTTGCGGACGTGCCGTCCCCGCGGGACGAGCAGGAGATCTTCATCGACTTCAAGCCGCACGTGTCGCCTAAGCCGAGTCCCAAGCAGCAGGTGAAGCATCGCAAGCAGCACAAAGCGCAGATCGCGATGATGAAGATGCAGCAGCAGCGGTTGGCGCAGGCCGCAGCCTTGACGCTGCCCAAGCTGAAGCAGCAGCAACCGGTAGAAGTGGAGGTTAGAAGAGTGGAGCTTGAGCCCAGTGACGATGAGGACGACGAAGAGCAGGAGCAGGACGAGGAAGAGGAAGTGGAGGATCAACAGCTAGATGAACCGCGCGAGCAGGAACCCGAACCCGACTCGGAGCAGCAGCCAGCGGACGATGATGAGCCACTCTATGAGAATATTACGCCCTGCAGCTGCAAGATAGAGCCAGCTGAAGTCCTGGACAAGCGGATGCAGTTCCGCAAGCGTTCGGTTAGCCTGGACGACGACTACTCGACCTTGACAGTTGCGTGCCAAGCGCCGGTATTGCGTCTGCCTTCCACCCCGGCCAGTCCGTGCCGCGAGGAGCTGCTGCTGGCTAATGTCTCCACTTATCCATCCTCCGACTCGCTGGCCAACGATAACACACGCGATCACTCCGATGGCATTTGGAACGAGTCCCAGGTGACGGTGCTCACTGCGGACCAGAAGGATATCTCGGACACTTCCTTTAGCTCCAATCTACTGCTAACACCCTCATCCAAGCGCAAGAACCTGCTGCTGCAGCATCAGCAACGCAGCTCCGTCGACACGGATGTACTGGACTTTGAGGAACTGGTGAGTGCGCTGAACAAAATTAGAACTTGCTATAGATATAGGAAATATAGGAAATAAGTAGGAAGTACTCGGTCATGTGACATTTTTCAGGTAGGGTATAAGACGCAGACTGTAAGGATGTTGTAAGTGAGTTATCGGACGGACATTGTATCCATTTATGTTGATGGCTTATAGACACATCAGATACTTTATAGTATTAATAATAACAAAGTAGGAATTCCTTGGCTAAGTAATTATGATTTTCACTTATTGGCCAACCCTTTCTATTCCCACAGAGTCCCACATATGGCCACCAGACACTGCCCAAGATAATCCGAACGCCCACGCCCACAACAACAAAGCCGGCTTCAGCACCCACACATCCGGTCATAATGCCCGCAATTGCAGTAACCCCCTCCAGCAATCAGCCGGGAGATTCACTCACCGCTCACAGCTCACAGCTCACCACTCACAGCTCACCACTGCCCAAGCGCAGTATGGTGTCCCGAGGGTCCGTGCCCGATGCCCGCCAGCTGATGTATGTGACGGGAGTGCCCAAACAGCGGTAGGTTGCAGTAGCTCCAAACTTATGATAGAAGGAACAGCAGTTAATTGATTTGCCCCGATTAGCCACTCGGATGCCTCGTTTCTGCCGGACTATGCGCGCAGTGCGGACATTTCGGAGTGCAGCACAAACACAGATGAGTATGCGACCTGCACGGACACCTCGAAGCGTACACCAGGTATTAAGACACCGCCGACAACGACTAGCTCCTCGTCGACGACACAAGTTCCAGGTTTGGGTGCCCCGACAAAAATACTGTCAGTGTGTGTGTGTAGTCTGTGCTCCATGAATGTTGTGTCATCGTGTCACCCCAGCAGGATGCAGTCAGTGATCATGCAACCGTACACCAATGCCTCTCACGCTTGCCGCTTTAGTACTACTCTAGCCTCTAGCCTTTAGCCTCTTAGCTCATCCACATTCACATCTATCTCTCTCTCTCTATCTCTGTCTCTGTCTCTAGTTTGTTGTTGTTGCTTGCCCGCAATTGCTTAAGCTGTCCGTAAATAAATCAACTCAAGATCTCAGTAAACTCCACCTTTCTGCTTTCCAGTTTCCACACAGAGCTCACAGCTGGAGAAGACGCACGCGGGCAGCTCCTTCGAGAGCGCCAGTTCGCTCTACTCCATGCGCGAGGAGCTGCTGCAGCATGATGAGAAGCCAACAGTAAAAACAGCCCAGCAGCAGCTCAGATCCCCGCTAGGCTCAGCAGCGGAGGTGACCAAAAAGTCACCATCCCACTCGATCAGCAGCACTACTTCATCGGGCAGCTGTCCGGTGTCCGGCCAGGCCATCAAGTCACCTGGGAAGGAGTGTGAGCCGCAGACCGTTAGCAATAGCCAGTTGAAGATCAGCGTGGCTGAATTGCCACAGCCATTGCTGAAGCCCAAGCCCGAGTCCATATCGGAGGATGAGCGCAGCGAGGTGCGCTACTCCTCCTCCGGCTACTACGAGAGTCCGCACGACGACGATGACGAGGAGCAGCTGGTGCCCAGAGGCAACCAGGGACGTCGCCAGCGGCAGGAGGATGAGCGCAAGCGACGCAAGACCAGCATGAAGCTAGACATCGAGAAGGAGAACATGCGAGCTCTGACCAGTCCCATCAAGAAACCCGTCGGCGGCGTTAAGGTGCTGTCGCCGGAGCAGCACAGCGTGGGCGGAGGCACCGCTGCCGATACTGGCAGTCCCAGCAAGATGAAACGTTTCCGTCCCAAGATCCGACGACAGCTGCGCAAGAGTTCACGCGAAGATGTCCTCGCAGCGGCAGCGGCTCGACGCGCCCGTGCCACGCCCACACCCACTCTGTACGGCCTGAGCAGCGCCAGTGGGGACACGGAGCTGCTGCTGGATGCAAGCATGACTAGCACCATGGGACCGAGAATAGTCGAGGCTACAATGACAACCACATTGGCACCATCCAGCGGCACCGGTGTCCCGCAGCCGCAGGAGCAGGCGGCGCCTCCCATCCTGAGGAAGCCCCACAGCTGTGCCACGCCCACAGCGCTGCTATCGCCCAAGCAGCCCGTCGCTGTGCTGCCCGTCGTCAAGTCTGCCTCAGAGGCGGGCCAGCTCAAGGCCAAGTCGATTGAGTCGCTGCGCTCCGTGTCGCCCGGCTCGGATTCGGTCTTCTACAGCGAGGCGGATGCCACAGCGGGGGGTGGGGGTGCGGATCAGGGTCACTGCCTGCACTGCGGCAAGGAGGTGGAGGGCAAGCAGCACTACAATGCCAACAGCGAGCTGGTCAACGATTCCGTGGAGTCCATACCCTACATCGAGCAGGAGGCGGACATTGTGAAGCCGCCCTCCGACTTCGCCGACTCGCCGGTAACGACGAAGACCACTCAGCGACTCTACAAGAAAATGGATAAGCGTTTTCGATCTGAGGAACGGTATCACGGCGAGCGCGGCAGGCACTACAAGACCAGGCAGGAGAACATTCGCGCCAAGGTGAGTCTGGGAGAAAGAAGATTTAAAACACCCTTAACTTTGTCAAAACTAATCAGAGGTTCGTTCCTGCTGCAGTTTTGGTCATGGTTTGGGTTCTGTATTAGATCTTCATTTAAGTTTTAAGCAATTTCTAATTTTCGTTTCTCTGCTAAACACAAGTCTAAATAAATCATATCTAGTCTAAAGCTAAAACTATTATAACTTTGTCAAAACGGAACAGATTTTCGATCTTTAATAGTTTTGATGAAACACAAGCCAAGATAAGGCTCCAAAGTCCCTAGAAATGCTCTACCAAAACTATAAAGTCCCATAAGTTCGTCAAAATATAGCTGAGGGCATAACTTTTTCATCATTGTTTTCAGAGTGAGGAACGTGGTCGAGCGCCCAGTCTTCCCAATACGCCCATTTTGCGACCCGCCGGCTCGAGTCCCTGCGTACTGCCAGATATTAACACGGATCAGAGCCAGCATATCATCTATAAAGGTCACTATGATGCGGGTCGCTATACGCGCCTCACCGATAATGATCTGTGGACCCAATTGGATCATCAATGCTTCGGTAGCTTAATTTCTCTCCACTTTCTATCCAAACCCATTAATGTACCGCCTATACAACAATTTTCAGATCGCTCACGCGAGCGTCGCGCTTCCACGGAGTCGGAGAAGAGCTTCCATGCCAAGTACCAGGTGATTTTACATCGTCTGGTTCAGCGTCGCTGCACACTCGAAATGTATCATCGCCAGAAGCACAATAACTTCCGTAAGTGAGCGAACACCCTGTATTGTTTTCTATATTTGGCGCAACGTGCGCGTTGAATTGTTGAGAGAGCGACGTGAGCGCTTTTTATACCCTAACCGGAGTAGTATGCTTTATTGATGTAGTTGACTAGTGGTTGTTGCGATAGAAATACATAAACTTCTATAACACATTTATTTCAAATGTAAGATTCTAGTCCTTAGACGATGAAAATTCCAGAGCATCTGCCTGAAATTATTGAGACATTTTGAATACAAACCAGTAGTTGTTGCAGAGTGAATACGAACATACGAACAATACGAACTCATATTCGATGGATCATACTCACCCTCAGTGCGTATACTCATTTCTTAAATATGCTCAGTGCGTATACGTATTTTGTTTCAAAACATATATTTACGCACCCATGATCTTCCTTACTGAAAAATCGAATGGAGACCTTTTTAAGTAAAGTAAAATAACAGATGTAGGGTATTCAGTATTCGTCATTAGAAAATGATGAGTTCTGCCTTGTTTTCCCCCAGATAGTGGGTCGGTGGCGCTCTGGCGCTTTTCATGACCGGCACTTGGCATACGAATGAGACAAAGTGCCGAATAAAAAATAGTTTTTTAGCGTTTGATTCTGTTATCGAAAATAGTTGCGGTGCGTGCTTTGTTGTGTGCCGATCCGGCGGATCTCGCTGCCGTATTATCAAATGTGAAAAGTGCAAAAGCATTCCGAGCTGCGAGTTTCACGAGTTCACGTTGTTCAAGGCGAAAGTCGATCGGCTCATTATTCAAACTACATATTTACACAATACTTAATCCGAATGATTGGTGGGTAAACAACAAGTAGCATTTAGAGGGTTTTAGTCATATCTTTTTCGTTAAATGCCACAGAATTAATAGCGTCCAATTCGGCGCCGGAGTCGGTGAGGCGCAAACTTGAGGAGGTCTTGAAGCTAATGCTCTTGGTATGGGCACGTGAGAGTTTCGTCATAGCCAAACTCAGCAACGGCGCGCACGGTAATGTGTCCGGAAATAAAATCCCACAAATCATCTAGATCAGCTGTTTATGTATATGTACAATTGTATCTCCCACGTGGACAGGCGTGGACAAAACAGTCGTCGTGAAGAGCGATTCGGGTGAGTTTGGATTTCGCATACATGGCTCCAAGCCGGTGGTGGTGGCTGCCATTGAGCCCGAGACGCCAGCGGAGAGCTCCGGCCTGGAAGTGGGCGACATCATCATATCGGTAAACGGCGTCCAAGTGCTGGACAAGCATCACACGGAAGTGGTCAAGATAGCGCACGATGGCTGTGAGAAGCTCGAACTGCAAGTGGCACGCACCATCGGAGTACTCATGCACGAGCAGCTGGAGCCACCCAGTGAGCCCATCTTCAGCGGCTACCTGTGGCGTCAGAGCGGCCAGGCCAAGGGTGCTCCGAATACGAAGAAATGGGTGCGACGCTGGTTCTCGCTGAGGCCGGACAATTGTCTGTACTACTACAAAACGGAGGATGTAAGTCGTAGAAATATCTCTTTCAATATTTAGTGACTAATTAGTTGATAAACTAATTCAAAATGCTCCAAGTGATACAAGATGATAGTAACACACATAAAGTTTTCACTCTCAGATTTAGATTCATATTTAAACATAAATAAAGTGGCCATGAGCTGACAAATCGGTTAGGCTTAAAATCTAAATAATTTGACTATCCAAAATCACTTTTTCTCAACATTTTTGCACTAATGGTTAACCGAAAATTGTTTCGAAAAAATTCTAGGTTGCAAATATGGAAAAAAAACTTACTTTTGCTTACAAAAAATAAAAAATAATAAAGCACTACAGTTGAACACAAGAATTAACAATAATTGTTATACTAATACTATATATAATGACTATAATTTAAAAAGATTTTCTAATTCGTTTCACAGGATTCACAGCCCGTGGGTGCTATGATAATGGCCAAGCATACGGTGGACTTGTGCCCCATCGATACTGGCAAGCCCTTTGCCTTCAAAGTGGATTCCGGCGAGGGCATTCCCATGTATGTGGCAGCTGATTCCGAGGAGCTGACTAACAGATGGTTGAACTTGCTGCGCCAAGCGGCCACCCAGGACAATCAGTGGCTGGACAAAAGGTTGGATCACAACTTGAACTCGATCACTCTATCTCTCCTGCTCACACACACATCTCTTTCCCTTTCTCTCACAGTGCCCGTTGTTTGTATCAGAGCCCCGGCAGCATTATACGGCCGGATTGCTTTGGCCATTTGCTCAAATTGGGCTCAAGGTGGTGCGGCTGGTCGAAACGCTATTGTGTACTTAAGGATGCCTGCCTCTATTTTTACCAAGATGCAAATAGCAAAAGTGCATTCGGTGAGTCACTCAAACGACAAATAAATAACTACACGTCTGCTCTAGAAAGCCCTAATCGAAATTAATTAGCTGGCAGATACCCTGTAAACTGCTAGTATTTTAATAAATTATGTGTTTATTGTTTGATAGTTAAAATACTTACAGAATTCAAAAGCAAGCAATTTGCGTACGATAAAAACTTGAAGAAATTATATTTTAAATTTGCAAATTTGAAAGTTTGCTGTCAAAAAATATCTAAAAAATATATATATTTCAAGTAGTTGATAGAGATTAACAAAAAGGCAGACATTAGGTGCCTGTGATTGTAATCAAGTATATATAAAATCAATCCCAGATGTCTGCTCTTATCATACCCATTTTCTAATATTTAGTTAGTACATGGTATTTTTAAAAAAGCAGACAGCAGACGCTTGCAGCTAATTAATTAAGTTTTTTGTGAATCAATTTGGTTTCGTCTAGGCATGGCATGTTTGCACGGCTATAAGGTGGCCTCAATGTCCGCCAATGCGTCCGGCAAGAAGAACTCATTTGAGATAATACCACCAGAAGCGAAATTACGTCACTATTATTTCTGCACCGAAAGCGAAATGGACAAAAAGCGGTAAGCCAAATGCAAATTTCAAATGACATTGTTTATCACAAGTATGATTACACTTACAGTTGGATATCCGCACTGGAGTACTCCATAGATCGGTGGATCAAGTCCGGGTAACTAAGGTTAAAAACACGCTCCAGATCGGCCCTCAACAGCCGACGGAAGCGTCGAAGTTTTAGCTACTTCATGGATTAGTTTGTGATCTTGTGTGTGTGAGGGCAGCTGGAATTCATACTTGGGACATTAGTACGGGTACTAGGTACTACCAACTAGCACTTAAGCAACAACAACAACAACAACAACAAACCACAACAAACAACAAATACAACAGAACAAAAATTATATAGCAAATAGTCCAGAGTTTTTTATAGCTACTAAGTGACAAGGAATTTAGGCAGTCAGTCGAATCGGGTTTAAAACTATTTTGAAGTGCATACAAAACACATATAGAGAATGTTGTGTGTGTATTCTTGTTATATATACTTATTATAGCTTATACATACTTATGTTTAGTGAGGTTGTCTTGTTATACACATACACACACACACACACACACACAAAAACACACATACACACAACAACGTATATAGTATATATAGTATATATATATAGCATATGATATATACTAGTAACGGACATACATACATATTAGTCTTAAGAGCATGCAGCTGACCAAAATATTGTCGAAAGTGTGTTTGAGTTGAAACTAAATTCATTAGGCTAGTATTGTATTCAAAGGCTCAACCACATGGCGATTGATATCCTTTTTAGACGGGTATCTGCACTGTGACAAATTATTTACAAGGCATAGCAGACAAACAAACAAAAAGCAGATTAAGCATTAACTGTTGTCGAATTACTCATGACCAATTTCACATCAAAACCAAAACAAACAAAAAACAGAAAATAGCAACTAAAGGAAGTTAGAAATCGTGAAATTAATAAAAAAAAAATAGATTAGTATACATATTTGGCCGTACCATAATGGTTTAATATTTATGAATGCTTAGTTCCACACTAGATACAAAATTATTGTGCATATTTATAAGTGAAAACGGTTTTCGTCCTTATTGGAAAGAACAGCAACAACAACAACACAAGTTTGCATACAACAACAAGCGAAAGAAGAACAAGAACATGATGGTTTATTAGTTAGACACATTTATTATGATATTTATAGCTTTTTTATGAACATTGGGAAAAGGCGCATTGTAGCTAAGCTTAGTTTTTGATAGGTTGAGTTTTTGAGTGGGATTGCCATCCAGTTTATCAACAATAATATGAGTACACAGCATACTTCACAATCCAGTAGTTACTTTGTCATATATGCAATATATGATCTTTAAATGGGCTGATTTCCCTTCTTTTGTGGAGAAGTGTGTGCATATTGAATACAATTTTGTTGTTACACACACATACGTATATACACAGACACACACTCACACACACACACATGTGTATTTTATATATTTTAAATAGAGATTTCCAATCAATGGGTGTGCTGTTTCATTTAGATATTATATTATATTATATTATATTATATATTATATGTGTATACACATGACGGTGTGACAGTCATTTTTATGTTATTTGGTAAATGTGAGCAAACCTTTAAAGAAAATACCGAAAATAAACAAAAACACTAAATAAGAGCTTTAATTATTAAATAAATAATATACCAAGAACAAAACAAAATATATATATATTTCTTTATATTGTGCTGAAGTAAGCATCGGAGACCCCCAAAAGTTGCCTCTAGTATGCTTAGGGTGACAAAACAAGTTTATCTACCCATGTCCGTCTGTCTGTCTGTCTGTATGTATGGAAACTAGTGCCGTAGTTTTTGAGCTATAGCGATCAAACTTGGCACGGAGACTTTTTATTCCAAGGGACAGCACATTTGTCGGAGCCAGCCGGATCGGACCACTATATCTTATAGCTGTCATACAACTGGAAGTCGGTTTTAGTCATATATCCCATGTTTCTAAAGCTATCGCCTTCAATTTACTTGTACATTTGAACATCCCTGTTAGAGATCAATGTTTTAAATTTCAAAGCTATTGAGACATAAAAAGCGAAGATATGCTTCATAAGCTATTTTGAAAGAAACAGAGGACATAGGACTAGTCTGTAGCATATGCATAAGCGTAAAATATAAGCTATGGGAATCCACAGATTCGAAAAGAGTATAAAGTCGTCGGCACGCTGAAGATAATCCTTCCCCACGTGCTTAAATTGTTTTAGATTGATGATTTTTGGAAAGAATCTTCTAACTACAAGTTAGTATCTACGACAATAAATCCGATTAAAATAAGTATTCCTGACAAATGTTGTAAATGTATAATGCTGACAGCTTGAGGGCATTGAATTGCGTTTAAAGATCATTAATTTGGCTCAATGATGCAACGAACTCGACTCCTACCTGCAAACTGCAATGTGTCCAACCCCCCCTCTAATCTCTTGGCCCAGAGTCCGGCTGAGTACGGCTCAAACGAAGCATTTCGAATGCGATCAATGAACCTGTCCGTCAGCTAGCTGCATGGCTGCATATCTGCCTGCCTGGCTACATGTTTAACACAAATTTTGAGTAATTTATTTGAGATCGTTAAGAGCTGCAAAATATGCACACGGCAGCCGGCACTGAGAAGTCAACGACTAGCATAACAATTCGCTCGCCCTATGAGACTGCTACCGTTTTTTTTCTATCTTTTTTCCTCTTTCCGTTTGTTGTTTGTTGTCTTCACCTACCTATTGCTCAGTGTGTCTATTCGTACCGCTCTCTACATGTTTGTTGTTTTCAGATTCAAGTCACGGCGTCGACAACGACAACAACAACAACAACAATAACAATTTAGTTCCACTGTGCGGCCCCTGCCACTGCCTTAATTATCTCTTCGCAGCAGCCTTAGCCTTTCTGCGTATTTCTTCTGTTTCTACTTATTCTGTTTCTTTGATTTTTCGATTTTCCTTGCTACCTTTGAAACAGTTGGTGGCTCTGCATCATTATCATCTGCCACATCATCATCATCATCAGCATCATCATCTGCAGCATCATCGAGGCGTTTTCGTCAAACGTAACTCCCTCTCTTTGGGACCACAGACTTTGCAGTGGCAACCAACGAAGACCCTGACTGTGTTTTTTTTTTGTTGTTTCCCTCTTAATACTTAGCCGCATACCTTTGCTGTTGTACTGGTACATGTGCGGGAGAAAAGGTTGCCAGACTGTTGAGCGATCAACCTGTTGGAATACTGGAGTCAAGCCTACATACGATACATATATTCTTTTGAGGAGTAAGCTATAAGACCCTTGTAATGTTTGAAATCATTATAAGATATATTATTATATTTCTACTACAAGTTATGGAGTGTTGGATTGTTTGAGATCACTTACTTGATGCTGATTTGCCGAATAATACAAAAAATAGATCAACTACATAGTTTATGATTCATTTTGCTATTAGCCAGTTATTGGCATTTAAGGTTGTTTTATAAATATAAAATAACTATTATGATAAAATGTATTACAATTAAAAACAAGTTGCTTTTCAAAAGCTAAATGTACGACAGATACAAAAAGCATTTGTAAAGCATAAAGGCTATAGACCTACAGGGTTCTTCATGTTTGTCATATTTTTTGATAACACACCCAGTCGTAATACTACTAACCCAGCCAGCGTCGTAACTCCCTTGTTGCGCATTGTGAACGCAGCTAGCTGAGAACTGAGTGGATTGCTAAATGCAATCTGGCAACTCGTGAGCTTGTTTTCGTCTACCCTCGAAAACGGTAAGCAGTCGGTAAACAGGTAGCTCTCTAACTGACAATAACTCGTCGTACGTATGCACGTTCCGTCTGTCTGTCTGTCTGTCTCTCAGTCTGTCCGTCTGTCCGCAGCGTGCGACTGACTGGCGTTCGGTTAGTTGGTTTACCAGTTGCGCTTGGGTTTTCTGACTTGGCTGGTTTCGAGCGCAATCGTGCGCTCTCTCTCACTCTCTCTGCCCCTCTCTCGCTACTCGCTGCAGTTGACTCTCTCGCGCTCTCTGCTTGAATGAGCCACGACGACGACGACGACAGCGGCTCGGCAATACTCGGATTAGTCTTCGAGTGTTGATCGTAGCTGACGCACCTGCGCGCGCATCGTGGCCCCAAATTGGAAATTGTATGCGTGAGTGTGCACATGTGTGTGTGTGTGGAAAAATGCAGGCATAGTGAACTTGTTGCAACGTCGCAAACCAAACCCGATCACCCTACTCCCTCCGCTGAAAAGCGCTTTTCAGTGCAAGCGTGTCTTCGTCGTCGCCGTTGCGGTCGGTCGGTCGGTCGTGTGTGTGTGTGGGAAGAGTTTGGGACTACTTGAGGAGCGAATTGGTAGCTGCACTGGCTTCAGCTCCTATTTCAAACAAAATGTAGAAAAACACATTTCAGCTGCCGTATCTCGTTTGTTGCTTGGCTCGTTCGCTCGGCTTGCTTCGGTTTCGGTTTCGGCTTGGGCTCGGACGCGATTCGGTTTTGCTCGCTCGCTGGCTGGCTGGGTTTCTTTCGTACGTGGTTTGAGTTTGTGTTTTTTTGTTTTTTACGTGGTTTGTGGTAGCTGCCGCTGCTGCTGCCGTAACACCCGCGACCGCGCGCGACTGATCGTGCCGTGATTGTATCGCGCGCACACAACCGCAGATACATTTGTATCTGTGTGCGCGTGCGTGTATCTAAACTTGATATATATATATATATTTTGCAAAGCGCTCAATACGCTCGTGTTATCTAAGCCGAAAACTACATTTACAGAGATTTTCATATATGTATGTACAAAATCTAATCAGTTGTATTGTTTGTATTCTAGAAATCGCACAAAAAGTTAAAGCCACATAAAAACGAAACGAAAAAAACTAAATAAGCTAAACGAAAAATACTTGGAATATACTGGCCAAAGCCGAGCTTGAACGAGCCCTCAGGCGCTCTTCGCCGCAGCCATCAAAATTGTTTACAGGTAAGCTATACGCCTCCAGCGGGCAACACCCCCTCCAACAAAAAATCCCAAAAAAATACAACAAAAAACAGCCAACGAGAGATGCCACAGAAAAAAAATTCCGCAGCTTAAAACTCTGCTTTTTTTGTTGTTTTTGTTGGCTGTAGGGTCTAGCTAATTATTTTCTTTTGATTTTCGCTATGGCCAAAAGCAAAAGACAGCGAGTAAGAAAAGTAGCGAGTGGGCCTGAAGAGAGCGAGAGCGCGAGAGAGAGAGCGAGAGCGAGAGCGAGACTCGACTGTAGCGAGTAGCAAAGTAAATACAAAATATATGTTGACTGCCAAAACCTGCTCCAAGCACACACACACACACACACAGGCACACACACAGTCAACGTTGGAGGCTCCGCCACAGTTGGCGGTTTTTGGGCAACTGGCGGCGGCTGCCGCAGCGGCTTCCACTACAACTGCATGTGCCACTGTCATTGCCACCGAACTCAGTGTGGTGCCTGTGCCTCTATCTTTGCCTCTGCCTCTGCCTCTGCGTTCCATTGACAGGCAGGCGGCCTGGCGCTCTGACTCCGACTCCGACTCCGACTGCGACTTGGTTGGAGTCTCGCTCCAGCTCCAGCTCGAACCTTCGCTTGGAATGTTTTTTCATCTTTTTTATTGTTGTTGCTGTTCGTTTTGTCTGTCTGTCTGTAAACCAGTTCACTTGTAGCCAGTGCCAGTGGCCAGTGGCTCTCAGCTTTAGTTTCAGCAGCTCTCGTCGTGCTCAATTTGAATCCGGTTTTTTTGGACTTGGTCGTCGTCGTCGTCGGCTGTCGTCTTGGCCGTTGCCAGCTTGGCTTGCCGCGCACTTTAATTGTTCAGAACGTGTGTCCAAAGAGGAAACGCAATTGCCGCAAGCTTCTGTTGATGCTTGGGGTTTGGGGCTTGGGGTTTGGGGCATGGTTACCATACCCTCATCTCTGCTCTGCCATCTACATCGCTCCAGCATCTTTGGTGCTTATTATACTCTTTTCGAAGAAAATAGTATATTAAGTTTGTCCTGAAGTTTGTAACGCATAGAAGGAAGCGTCGGAGACCCCCAAAAGTTACTGCCAGTATGCTTAGAATGACAATACAAATTGATCTAGCCATGTCCGTCTGTCTGTCTGTCTGTCTGTCTGTCTGTCTGTCTGTCTGTCTGTCTGTCTGTCTGTCTGTCTGTATGTATGCAAACTAGTCCCTCAGTTTTTGAGCTATCGCGATAAAACTTTGCACAGACACTTATTATTCCAGGGGACAGCACATTGGTCGGAGCCGGCCGGATCGGATCACTATATCTTATAGCTGCCATACAACTCGAAGTCGGTTTTGGCCATATATCCCATGCTTTAAAATCTATCGCAATGAAACTTTGCACACTGATACTTATTATTCAAAAAGACATCACATTGGTTGGAGCCGGCTGGATCGGATCACTATATCTTATAGCTGCCATACAGCTCGAAGTCGGTTTTGGCCATATATCCCATGTTTTTAAAGCTATCGCGATACAACTTTGCACAGATACCTATTATTCAAGAGACATCACATTGGTTGGAGCCGGCCGGATCGGATCACTATATCTTATAGATGCTATACAACTGGCAATAAATTAAATAAATTTAGAACAAAAAAAAAATGTTACGCGACAAAACGATTTTTACAGCTTAAGAAATTTCAGTGGTGCAGTTGGCAGAGTGAAAATTGCCTATAGGTTCGAAAAGAGTATAAAATCTTCGGCACGCCGAAGATAATCCTTCCCCACTTGTTTTTCCTTTGATTTCTTTTAAATGCTTTAGTTTTCTTTTTTGTTCCTCCGACCGCTGCTGATGCTTTTGGAAAACGCCTCCCGCGCTCCCACAGTCTCGTTTTTCATATTTGTGTGCTGGGCTGTGCTTTAGATCTGGTATTGGGCTATTGAGTATTGGGTATTCGGGCTCCATTCGCTGTGGTTCTATAGAGAGCCATTGGCTTTTGTCTCGCTTGACTGAAGCTGGAGCGCTCCAACTCTTTGAATTTTCATCATTATTGTTTGTTTATAGGCTATTCGCTGTGTGTGTGTGTGTGTGTGTGTGTGTGTTCTTTTTAGCATAAGAATAGGCACATAAAAGTTTTCTGGGTGGGTTTTTTTACCATATCACATTCGATATTAGTGCAACGGTAGGGAAATGACTTTAAATGGCTTATTGTGGGCTGAAAATGGCGCTCAATAAAAACCAAAAAAACGAAATTCATTAAAATCAAAACAAATTAAAAGCAGCTTAAAGTTTAGTTAAACAAAAGACAACACTTGATGCTGAGGCCATAAAACCAAACAAACAATGGAGCATATAATTTGCCATTAAAAGTTATAGTCGGCCACGCCCCTTTTGGCACGTGTATAAGCTTTTGACTGGCGCTTGATAGACTAGACAAGTTTTTAATGTTTCCGTTCAGTTCTGATTCTATTCATCACATTATGCATTCCACTATCTGGATAGTGGCGTTATTTGAATAAGTCGATATATTCAAAAGCAGAAAGCGTAGATTTTAGCATAACATTTCACTTCGGTCTGAAGTAGCCAATGATTAAGAATTATCGACAGTCAATGCACAAAAGAAGAACTCAAGATCGCTCCATAAGAAGCATGAAAAACGATCGGCTTAAGGGGATTAGCATGCCGAACAGGGTAGAACGAATGCTATAAGGAACTGACCACAGCACAGGCAAACCACTCACAGAGAGAAAAAGGGAAAAGACTCTTTTTCGTAAACTCATAAATTCAGAGATTAATGCACCATTTTTTAAATTAAAGAAAAGAAGATAATGGAAAAAGGTTTTCGAATTGCATAAATTCACAGATTAAAATTTCAATTTTTAAGTGAAGTATTAAATTGTATTGTTTAACGAATATAATAAATAGAAACTATAAGAGGTTTTGAAATTACAGATACATAATGAGCAAAAGGTTGTTTTGAGTTGCTCTAGTTTTCGCATATTGATTTTTTAAGTTAAGTTCCAAATGATAATTTAGGAATATTGCTATAAATGTATCGATAAGGCCTAACGAAACTATCGATATTGTGCCGATATCCGACTACTTGTTTTCTGCTTTATAATACCTAACTAATTGCATAATAAGCATAGAGAAAATTCGTTATATTCCTAGCTGAAATTCTCTTGTATCTTAGTAATTATCATTCTAACTAGTCTACTATCCATAGCCATAAGCTACACAACGAACCCATCAATTATGTTGGGCTACAGAGCAGTTTTTCTTTTTTTTATGATCTTCGCCGTTTGATCATAATAATTACAAATTATGTTTTTCAATTTATGTGAACAAGCTAAGTAATCTAGAGAGACAGATAGAGAGAGAGAGAGCAGCTGCACTGCAAGCCCATAAAACTTCATTAGCAGCTCGGAAAAACCTGGCTGGCGAAATTAGCAAAGCTTTTAAATTAATGACTGCACACTCGCACACACTAGACAGAGAATCTTGGGAGGAGGGATGGGATGGGATAGGAGTAGGCGTAGGGTATGTGTAAATCGCATAGATATTAATCAAGAAAATTATAGACACGCAGCAGCAGAGGGGGAGGAGTAGCTAACAACAACAACAACAACAACATGAAGAAGAAGAAGCGCTGATGATTGTATGGCTAGAGATTTTAATAGTTTTTGAGTTGAGCCAAAAAGGGTTGCCTGACTAACGCATACACTATGTGCATGCAGGCTATAATTACAAGTTGTTTCTTTTACTTTTATTTTTAGTTTCCACTCTGGTTTTTTTCTCTTTTTTTTGTTGATTATTAGCTACCTTCGCCTGGCCCGAAGGGATTAAAACTGAGCATATATGCTGACCCTTTCTTGTCGTGTGTTGTTTGTTGTTGTTGTTGCTGTTGTTGTTGTTGTTGTTGTTGTTTTGTAAGCAAACTGAAGTAGTCTTGGTCCAAGCCCAGATAGTATGAGTAGCATGAGGGACAAAAACTTCGTCTCGTTTCTATACAAATAATAAATCCCTCTGCGCATGTGTGTGTGTTTGGTTTTTTTCTTCTTCTGCTTCTTCTGCTCGTATTTGTTTGTTTTTTTTCCTCTGCTTTTTTATCAACTGCTTTGAACCTTTTTTTTCCAGCGTCTGCTGGTCTCTTTGGCTGGTTGTTTACACAAAGCCCAGACCCACAGCCATAGCCATAGCCATAGCCATAGCTATAGCCATAGCTATAGCCATAGCCATAGCTATAGCTATAGCCAGACCTTCTTGGGCCCAGAGCAGGCAGCGAAAAGTGGCAGCCAAATTGCTCCTCGATATCTTTTATTTTCTTCGCCAGTAGTTGTTGCTGTTGTTGTTTTTTATTATATGTGTGTGTATACACACATTTAAGCCTTTAGCTTCATTTGCTGGGCAACCGTTTGCGCAAACGTTTCATGCATATGTATGTGTGTGTGCATCTGTATCTCTATATTGTATCTGAAAGTACACAGCTCTCTCTCCCCCTCTCTCTCTCTCTCTGTTAGCTCTCGTGCTCTTTCTTTCTTGCCAGCAAGTACGTGCGACGTTGTCGACTTCGCATTTTGCTGATGATGTCCATTATTTACATTAATTTTATTTGTTTTTCTTATTTGGCTTGACGTTTCAAAAGTGCCGATGTTTCAAAAGATAATGAACATACAGTGAGACATAGCGACAGACGGACAGACAGACAGACGGACCGAGAGGGTCGAACGGTCGACTGTCGGACAGTTAGACAGTTGAGACAGCTTAGACAGTTAAACAGACACCGAGCCCCAGTCATAAATGCACATAAGTAAGAAGAAAGACAACAACAACAAAAAACAAAACAAAAATAAGAAGCATAAACCCAGTAAAAAGGAAATAAATAAAATTAAATGCGACAGCGATAGCGAAAAATCCCCAAAACGAGTTACCTTTTTTTCGAGGCTATCACAGATACGTGTCCGATATATAAATATACCTATATAGTTCATTACGTATGCGCTATATAGCAGTTCCAGTTACTCGGAACTACTGGGGGGATTATTGAATGAGTATCACTTGGTCGAAAAGTACAGCAAATGGCTAAGTAAGATCAAGTGCAAATACTACAGTTTTGAACTTAAGCGAATGTCAACTGATGATTCGTAGAAAAAGTTAACTAACTTGTTATATAAATATTTAAAATGCATACAAATTAAAAATTGTCACTATTGGGTGTTATAAATGTTATGTGATTTCCCATAAGAACCTTAAGTAAAAATATCTCATGTCTGAAGGAAAGAAATGTTTTAAAACAATTCTTTTATAGAATATTATGGAATATTTTACATAGAACTGTTAATAAAGTTATGAATATTGAAGAAAATCTTAAAAGTACTAAGACAGCTATGAAAAGTGATCGCTTTTCTTGAACCTAATAAAAAGTACAAGTATTTCCAATAGTAAAACAGAAATCAATTAAATATATACTCCTAATGGAATGTATTAGAAATAAACAACTAAATAAAATCGCTAAAAGAAGGAGATAACTATATCAATATTATACAAACCACAAAGATATTTACTAGTTTTGCGAATGAATCCAACTTGAATGTTAGCTAATGTTCACAGTTACAATTTAATCACATCTTGCTGCCAATGGAATAGATGATAACTTTCCAGTCCAGCAAATCACATGCTGCCATTCCCATTCGAAAAAGGCCCCATGTCAGCTCTAATCAGACTGCGCTATAAACTATCTATCTTAGTTGGCCCAGAGATCTAATCTGACAGCCATACAGAGCCACAGCTCAAACATTTCTCTGGGCACGTGCATGGCACAAAACGTTTACCTTATAATGAGCGACTGACTGTCTTTGGCTAAACCGACTAGATATCCGTAGCCAGAGGCAGCAGGGTATATAAGCCTACACACACACACTGCTTTCTGCACTACTGCCATGATGCAGCAGTTTCAACTATCTACTTATCATGGCAGACAGGCAGAAAACAGACGAAAACAAGTGGGGAAGGATTATCTTCGGCGTGCCGCAGATTTTATACTCTTTTCGAACCTTTAGGCGATTTTCATACTGCCAACTGCATCACTGAAATTTCATATGGCCAAACCCGACTTCGAGTTGTATGGCAGCTATAAGATATAGTGATCCGATCGGGTCGGCTCCGACCAATGTGATGTCTCTTTGAATAATAAGTGTCAGTGCAAAGTTTCATCGTGATAGATTAAAAAACATGAGATATATGGCCAAAACCGACTTTGAGTTGTATGGCAGCTATAAGATATAGTGGTGCGATCGGGTCGGCTCCGACCAATGTGATGTCTCTTTGAATAATAGGTGTATGTGCAAAGTTTTATCGCGATAGCTCAAAAACTGAGGGACTAGTTTGCATACATACAGACAAACAGACAGACAGACATACATAGCTAGATCAATTTGTATTGTCATACTGGCAGTAACTTTTGGGGATCTCCGACGCTTCCTTCTATGCGTTACAAACTTCAGCACAAACTTAATATACTATTTTCTTCGAAAAGAGTGTAAGAAAAAGGTAACAGACACAAAACACAACGACTAAAAATCACGAAGTGAAAACTCATTTCAAGTCGAGAACATTTCCAGCAAATGATAAGCAAAACTGTCATTGCACAAGAGCAAGAGGGGCAGACTGGCAGAGAGAGAGAGAGAGAGAGAGAGAGGGAGATCAGTTTATGCGCAACTGGTTATATGTATATTTAAATGTGGCTTTAGCGCAGCAAACTTTTATGACAATATGATCGTCATAATCATTATAATTATCATTATCAGCTTGGCTTGTTCCACTGCTCCTCGCTTGTTGTTGCTTTTCTCTGTTGCTATTATATTATCGTGATGATCACGTTCCGGTCCGCACTGCAAATGCAAAATCCCCCGACTGCCAGAAGCCGAAGCTCCCGTTGCGTAAATCCAGTAAGCAGTCAGAGTCGCTTCGCTTCGTCTCGCGTCTCGGGTTCGAGTTCGAGTTGGGGTTCGAGTTCGGGTCGGGCTCGGGTCGGGTTCGGGTTCGGCTACCGAGAGTCAAGGCTCGACTGCTGCTTGCTTGCTTGCCTAACTGACTGACTGACTGCCGTTTAGTTCGCTTAGGCTACCAGTTGCATTTGTATGGCTGCTGCCAAATGCTACTATCTATACACACATACGCACATACATACTTGTGTGTATCTCACTCTCTCTATCTGTGTGTGTGTATTTATATCGCTACCACTACTGTGTGTGCGCTGTGTGCCGCAGTTAGTCAGTTTTTTTTTTCCGAGACGCACAATCTTATCTAACCTGGCAGAGTCAGTCGACAACTCCAACTGCGATCGTTTCAGTTCAGTTCAGTTTAGTTTCACTTGCCGCCGCCGTTGCTGATAATACAAAAATATAAAAAATAAACAACAAAAATTCATTTGGAAAAAATTAACTAGCTATAAAAACGTAGTGAAATAAATTGGAATCAAATTATACCCTAACTGTTCTATGCCAAAGTGCATGTGGAAAATACAAATAAAATTAATGGTGTTATATACACATGAATAATGACTACTGTATTTAATACAAAGAATATTTGAAGTGGTGCCTTAATGCTGAATACTTAAAATAATATTCGGATATATATTGAATGACTTATCGAATGTGTTCTAATATAGTTTGTTTTTTACAGTGAGTATTAGCAGAGATGCTCAAGAAATAAAATAAAGCACATTTGTGACGTTTTTTACTATAAATATCACAAATGTTACCTCTTGATCCGTTTTAATTTTATAAAAGTGAGAAATCTGAATCATTTAAAACGCTGTTTGCTTAAATTGTAAAATGTTTATGTGATGTTACACTAAAACGGCTAACAAACAACAAATTTACAAAGGAGAACATATAGAAATCGAAGTAAACATTTGAATAACCTATGTATATTGATTTAAAAACAAATTCCATCACTTTTAAGCTGATTGTATTATAATATTATTCATGATACGAATATTTCGATAATTCCAATAAGTTTTCGCTTACATTTTGCTAATGACCCATTCCGTAGCTGAGTTGAATTCCCTAACTATGATTTGTTACAAACTTTTGGCCAGATAAAGTATACGCCTAGCTACCTCATTGAGGGCAGGGTATTACAGCGGGGCAGACATCTATACATATATATGTATATGTATGTGTGTATACACTTTTTATTGGACTCGAAGAGCAATTAAGATAAGCTCCACAGAGCCCAATTAGCCGCAACAATTAACACAACATTTGACTAATTGCTATTTCAACCGCTTCTTCTTCCCCTACCCCTTGCCCTGGCCCAATCTGTTCTGTTATCACCCACAGGTGAAGGTCTGACGGCATGTGAGTAGCGCTATCGCCTCAATATGCCCACGGATAGCACAGCCAGCGAGGGCGGAGGCGCCATCCCGATGTTGCGCGCCTCCCGCATGGACCAGTTCATGTCCACAGTGGCCGCGGTGGCAGCGGCGGCAAGTGGTGGCTCCGGCGTCGCTGGAGCCGGCGGCAATGCGGATGGAAGTGGCGCTGGCGGCGACTCACGCAACTCATCAGCTAGCAGGATCTCGGCAGCAGCCGCTGCCTACGAAACCCAATTGGCCTACCAGCAGCACCTGGCCGCCTCGGGTCTGCACGGAGGGCCGCCGCATCATCGCGAGATATCCGCCTTTGTGCCGGTGCTGCCCACGCGCCAGGCGCTCGAGGCGAAGGCCCGCGCCGGCAGCAACTCCAACTACGAGATCATTGCCATGATGGCCGACAAGCGCAAGGAGCTGGCGCTGCGCGAAGCGGCCGCCGCGGCGGCGATGCTGGGACGCGGCGGACCGGGAGGCGGTGTGCCGCCAGGTGTGCCGCCACCGGGCGTGCTCTATGGGCCGCCACCACCGCCATATTTGACCGGACCGGGTCCGTCGCCGACGAGTGCCGGCAGCTTTCCGTTTCCGCCGGGCGCGGCCTCGGCGGCGGCGATGTTTCCGCCGGGCCTGGGTCCGGGCATGCACGCCGGCCTCGACCGGCGGCTGCTGCGTGCACCGGGACGCGCCTCGCGGCCCAAGAAGCAGTTCATCTGCAAGTTCTGCAATCGGCAGTTCACCAAGTCCTACAATCTGCTCATACACGAGCGCACGCACACGGACGAGCGACCCTATTCCTGTGATATTTGCGGCAAGGCGTTCCGGCGACAGGATCACTTGAGGGACCACAGGTGAGTGGACGTCTGAAGGTGGGAAGCGGGCGAGCGAGCGAGCGAGCAGGCAGTAGGAGGCGTGTCTGGTCTCGTAATTGCTGGCATGCCTCAAGGCGGCAGCAAGAGGAAGCAACAAACTTGAAAAACTAAGATTGAAGTGTGCGAAGTCGCCGCTTGAATACCCTAGAAAAAAGTGCAGAAATCATATTTAAATGTTTGCTCAGCGTTTGAAATTGGGATGTTATACTAAATATAAGCAATTCGCTTACTAGCCAAATAGCTTAGCTCTGAAGCAGGTATAATGAAGTGAAGAAATTTAATATATTTATTTATGGCTCAAATTGTACTAGCTAAAAGTTCATTTCAGTTTCTTGAGTATGCAAAAAAGAAAATTAATAATCCATTTGCAGCATCTTTTCTTTTGCTATACAAATTGTAAAGAAATTTACTAGTATTTTCTTAAAAAATATCCTTTGATTAGGCATAGAAAATAGAATTCCTTCTTTATAATATTCTTAGTTAATTTTTTTTGTTTATCTTAGATTATAAATGAAAAAACATGTTAAGGAAATTGATAATTGGGTTTTTTTTATTTAAAGCAACTATTGAAAGGTTATACTAGATTAGAATTATAAAAGATTGCATTAAGACTTTAAAAAATCGAGAAAAACATGCAAGTAATAGGAATAAATATATATTTGCCATAGCAGTTCCTTAAATACAGCCAACTGCTTGGCGAAATCAGTTGACTTTGACTTTTAGCCAAGTTATGCGAAGAACATGCCGCAAAAGACAAAGTTAATTAACTTTGTGGGCTTTCATTTGGGGGCCAGGCAGCAGTTGTCTGAGTTGTGGATACGGGATAGGGGATAGGGGATAGGGGGTAAGGAGTACGGGGTACAGGGTACAGGGTAATGGGGTACGGAGTACTCGATGCTCGGATGCTTGGTACTGAGAACCGGGCAAGAGCAGACAGCAGGTTGGCATTGGCATGTGTCTCATGTGCATGTGTGTGCTCATGTGTGTGTGTGCGTGTGTGTGTGTGTGTGTGTGTGTGTGTGTTGGCCTGTCCAAGACGTTGTGTGTCTTTTGATCGTTCAGTTTCGGTCCATTTGTCGTTTGTTTGCTTTGCCGCGGGGCTAATTTCTCAGCAGCAGCAGCAACAGCAACAACAACAGCAACAACAACTGGGGAAGCGAAGGCAATGGAAGAAGAAAAACATCACGAAGAATCTCGGTGCGCCTTGAAGCCCCCCGAGCTAAAAGGCAAAAATCAAGACAGACCCAAGCAGATCTCAGAGCCGAGAACCTGTTTTTGGCTCTTTTTTGTACCAGCTGCTGTTGCTGCTGGTTGCTGCTGATGCTGATGCGGCTGCGACTGTTGCTGCTGTTGCTGTTACTGATTCTGCTGCTGCTGCTGCTGCTGCTGCTGCTGCTGGTCCAACAACAAGTGGACGCCATTTCAAAGATGGCTGCCATAAACATAAAATATATCAGCGCACTTTATCTGAGCGGGGCAGAGATAATGCGGCCAGTGCAGATAACTGTCAACTTGAGCTGCCAGCTACCAGCTAATAGCTTCCAGCCAGCAGCTACCAACAACACAAAAACGAAGAAGAAGCAACGCCCACGCAATGAGCCAAGTTGGAATGTGTATAAATGTTCAGTTTTAGAATTGCATATGTGGCGAATGTAATATATATAATATAATATATAGTACAGTATTGATATATATAATATTGAATGTAGCGTAGTATAGTTATATGATATCCTTTAAGTTGTTAGCAATATCAGAGATGCCAAACAAGAAAATACAACAATTGTAGCTGCTTTTCACATATTTCAGGCTTTAAATTTCGTTTAAAATGTCTAAATGCCAATTCTGTGTATTTCAAATTTAGTTTGTATTTCAAAAGGCGCAGGTTTGGAACAATGCGAATTGTTTAATTCATCTGTCATCAAACAACTCTTAGAAAAATCGTTAGGAAAATTTAAAAACAATATTGGAAAAACCCTGAAAAAAATACCCAATCAGACCAAAAACCATAATAATAAAAAAAAACATAAACAAATTTGGAAGGCTTAATAAGACATAAGTAAGTCTACGAGTTAGTTGCGAGCTAAAAAAAAATCCAAAGTAGAGTTTTTACCATAGAAGAGGAGACTCTGAGTTGAATATAATCAGAATAGAGTAATCGACAGGGTTTAAGCTGGGAATTGTTAGTGGTACAACGGCTTTGATTAGGAGGGATAAAGTTACGGGTATGTCTAAAGGGACCAAGCAAGTTAATTTGATAATGATTAGAAGATTTAAATGCGAATAGCTCAATTCGTAGCTTCTGCTTTTATGCAGTTTTTACATTTCTTGAATATTTTGTATGTAAATTAAGTTACATTTTTCTTTACCTATGCCATAAATTTGTAGCATTTTGCCAGTCAGTTAGTTCTGAAACTTGATCAAGTATATTACTTTTGTGTTTATTACACCTTACTCACATGAAGCGTACTTCCAACCACCCCATTGAGTGCAACGAAAACATATAATAATACAACCCCCAACTCTTTCGCTCTCTCCCTCCCTCCATCTCTCTCTCTCTCTCTGCCGCATCAGATACATTCACTCGAAGGAGAAGCCGTTCAAGTGCACGGAATGCGGCAAGGGCTTCTGCCAGTCGCGAACGCTGGCCGTGCACAAGATCCTGCACATGGAGGAGTCGCCGCACAAGTGCCCCGTCTGCAGTCGCAGCTTTAACCAGCGCTCGAATCTGAAGACCCATCTGCTCACCCACACCGACCACAAGCCCTACGAGTGCTCCTCCTGCGGCAAGGTCTTTCGCCGCAACTGCGATCTGCGGCGCCACGCGCTGACGCACGCCGTCGGCGAGGTGAACAGTGCCGACTATGTGGACGTGGGCGAGGAGGACGAGGCGCGCCAGCTGAGCGGCGACGAGGAGGACTCGCTGCTGGAGGTGGACTCGCCGCGCCAGTCGCCCGTCCACAACCTGAGCGACAAGGCCGACAAGGACGAGGCGGAGCACAGGATGCGGCTGAAGCGCAAGGCCAGCGGCAGTGGCAGCAGCATCAGCACCAGCAACAACAACAACAACAAGAGCAGCAGCGCCAGCTACGAGCAGGAGGACAGCGAGGAGGAGTTCGACGACTACGACGACGACGAGGAGCTGCACGAAGCGGGCGCCTTGGACTTGGCTGAGGACGAGGAGCTCGAAGCGGAGACCGAGGAGGAGAAGGCCGAGGTGGCTCTGGTCGCAGCACGCTTCAAGCCAGGCCCAGCTGCAGTCGTTGGCAGCCTGCCGCTGGCCAAGCCGGAGCGCCAGGGCGTCACCCACTGCCACCACGAGGGTGGCGAGACTTACACCATGCGGCCCCATGGCGAGCGACCGCTCGAGGAGCTGCCACATGCAACAGCAGCGACGGCAGCAGCAGCAGCAGCAGCAGCAGCAGCTGTGGCCTGCTTCATGCCCAGTCTACGCTATGCGCCACCAGCTGCACCCAGCGGAGCACCATCAGCAGTTGCAGCACCACCACCACATCATCATTTGCTGCCGCCGGGCAACACTGGCGATCCCTATTTGCCCATGCTGCACGTGCGTCGCGATCTGCACCACAAGACGCTGAACCTCAGCAAGACGACGACGATTCCGGCAACAGCGCCCAGCATTGTGACCGGCAGCAGCAGCAGCAGCTCGGAGCCATCGCGACCACCCTCGCAACCACTGCACTCGCCACACGAGGCGCTGCCCAGTTTCCTGGGCTCCATACCGGTGCGCAAGCGGATTTTGCCGCCACCGCCGCCGCTGGTGGAGCTGGTGGATCATCAGCGCTCGTTTCTGGAGAATCCGATCTATGCTTTGAACATGTCGCGGCATCCACCAAGGCAGCTCCTGTGCAAGCCAGCGGCAACGGAAACGTGTCCCGCGCCCGACAAGCAAGCGACGCCAGCAGCAACAGTTGCTGTTGCACCAGCAGCAGCAGCTGCAGCAGCAGTTGTTGTTGCACCAGCAGCAGCAGTGGTGGTTGCACCAGCAGCACCACCCAGACGCACTGGCTTCAGCATTGAGGACATCATGCGTCGCTGATGAATGTAACAAGGATGATTCGCATTGATCCTGAACGCTATTTAGCCATAAGCGCACTTTTAGTACATTTTAGTACAATGTCTTGTTAGGCAAAGGCAATAAGAAAGAAAAATACTTTAAATACCACATAAGTTGCAGTTTCAGTACAGCAAGCAGGCGTAAGAGTAAGAAGAAGAAGTGCCACACAAAAACAGTTGTTGCATTTGCTTTTTAGTACATTTAGTACAGCTAGTTTAAGTACAGATTATTTCGATTGCGCTTTTAGTGCATGGCGTAAACGTATCTTTAGACCATACTAGTTATATAAGTCGAGAGTCTATCTATTTAGTTGTAGGCCAACACTAAGTGTTGTTTTTCCATCGTTAGTAAGCTAATTAAAAAGTTCAATACTAAATACTTGTATACAACACTAATTTATGTTTTAAATGTTTAGTTCATCTTGACGGCAATCGTATCAAGATATGCGCTGAGGGAAATAAAGGTTGAAAGTAAACGTAGCTTAGTAATAGCGACAAATACTAAAACAAACAAACAAGTTCATTCCAGTTAAATTTTTATAGGCTTAATTTATAGCAATCTTAAGTTTTTTGTAATCGACTAGAGTCGAGTCTTAGGTACAGCCTTCTAGCATTCCATGGTCTTCCTTGAATTTTAAATGACTTTGAAAAACAACTACAATTAAAGCATATATACATATATATACACACATATATTTAAATAAAGTTTGCATTGAAATTCAAACTGCTCGTGTTTTTTTTCATGCGTCTGGTGAATCATTCGCCTCATCAATCAAGCAACATCCCAGCCATTATTTCTTCTTCCAACTTGTACTTCAGGCACGTTTCGCCTAGCTCTTCCACACACTGCTTTTTAGCGGTTGCGGTTTGCGGAGGGGGGCTCCTCAGTAGGGGGGGCCACGCACCTTTCGGCGCTGGAATCGAGGCAGGTTCCTAAGTGCCGTACTCGAACACGTAGAAAGTTCAATTAATGCGGCACGTAAATGGCTGTCATCAAGCAAGGAGACTTTTTATAGGTGCCCAGCCCGCCTGACGACATCAATCGCTTAACTACACATACTATAAGAAATATACAAAAATTATATTAGCAGAGATGAGACAATAGTGATATCACCAGTTGCCGCCGCACGTGAGCTGCCTGCTGAAAAACTGCGTGAGAATGGCTGACAAATTGACAAAGTTTTTCGAAAGGAAGTCGCCAAAGTCGTACGAAATGAATTCATAAGCAGAATTCATAAACAAGTGGAGCAACGGCACTCAAGACTAACCAAAAGTAATAAAAGCATATTGCCAAAAACTTTGCCTTAACAATAGGCATAAAAGGAACTGCGTTTGTCGCACAAATCCCTCAATTGGTAATCATTTTTCGGAACAAGCCTAAAAGTATGCTGTGTTAGCTGAAGTTCAAGGCTGAGCTGATATACTCATATTCTGCTGTAAGGTTACTTAAGTTAACAGTTGATAGATAATATTAGATGTTTGTTACTATCTATCTACTAGGTGATGCTAATGCAGTTCCTATATGCACATTTGACAAAGGATGCGTAAAACTTAAAACTTTGCTTACCATAGTTACTGGTTATCTTAAAGCATAATAAGAATAATTCTGTTTTTTCTTTTCTTCATGTTTATTAATTTTTTTGCATAAATGTTACTTAAAATATTTGAATTTTCAAACTGCATTAAACAGCTTACTTATTATTTAATGCCTAAAAGTATGCCACATAAATATTAATTTATATATTTAAACGCAAACAGTGGAAAATATTGTCAAAATTACGAAATTGACGCAAAAATCAATAAATACTTAATATTCATTTGTATCAATAACTGTTTTTTACCTATCTAGGTTAATTAAAGTTGACTATGGAATAATAATATATTTAAGTTTATTTAGTATACTTTTGATCTATTACAATATTAAAATCAAAGAGTAGCTTGACTTAGGAATAAATAATTTGTTTAATTTAAAAAAAACCAAATAACTAGAAAACAAAATAAAAATATTAAAACTGTTAATTAAGCCATTTACTATAGTACAGAAAAAGCATTTCCATATATTAAGTTCCGTATATTAAGTTTGTCCTGAAGTTTGTAACGCATAGAAGGAAGCGTCGGAGACCCCCAAAAGTTACTGCCAGTATGCTTAGAATGACAATACAAATTGATCTAGCCATGTCCGTCTGTCTGTCTGTCTGTCTGTCTGTCTGTCTGTCTGTCTGTCTGTCTGTCTGTCTGTCTGTATGTATGCAAACTAGTCCCTCAGTTTTTGAGCTATCGCGATAAAACTTTGCATAGACACTTATTATTCTAGGGGACAGCACATTGGTTGGAGCCGGCTGGATCGGATCACTATATCTTATAGCTGCCATACAACTCAAAGTCGGTTTTGGCCATATATCCCATGTTTTTTAATCTATCGCGATGAAACTTGCACCGATACTTATTATTCAAAGAGACATCACAATGGTTGGAGCCGGCCGGATCGGATCACTATATCTTATAGCTGCTATACAACTGGCAATGAATTAAATATTCTTAGAACAAAAAATGTTACGTGACAAAACGATTTTGTACAGCTTATGAAATTTCAGTGGTGCAGTTGGCAGAGTGAAAATTGCCTATAGGTTCGAAAAGAGTATAAAATCTTCGGCACGCCGAAGATAATCCTTCCCCACTTGTTTTTTGTTGACTATTTCTTTAAGACCTGCTTTAGTTTATTTCGTAAACGAGTACTCAATTACATTAACGTTAGCTCAATGGCCATTTCGAAACTTTGCATAATTTTAATTTATTAATTTATTTAATTTTATTTATTATTCATTTATTTCATTTTATTTTCATAGCAAAAATGGCAAACGACTGCTTTTCCCTTAAGCACATATAACATAATAATAAATAACAGAGAAGCAAACTGTAAACTTAACAGTGAGCACTAAACACAGCTCACATTCGGGCGACTGTTAGTGCAACAGCATTCAAGCAACAGGTAATGATTCAAAAAAGCTGTAAAAGCTGTTGCTGTCATTTCGGCCAAGGTAACTCAACTAACTGCGAGTGGCGCGCTCACTGAAAACCAAAAGCCAAAGCAGACGCAACAACAACAGCGACTGAAAACCCGCTCAACAGCAACAACAACAACAACAACGATGCGTCCAACTGACATTTTGGCTTTGTCCACTTGCGAGCGAACTTTGAATATTTTGTTGTTGTCGCTCGCTCGCTCGCTCGCTCAGCGTAAGCTTCTTAGCGGGTGTTGTGTTGACTACTGGCCAGAGCGAGAACGAGAGAGCGGGAGAGAGAGCCCAAGATTTGACTGCGAAGCTCTGGGCCACTCAGTGCGCTCAGAAGGTGAACGACGACGCGACCGAGCAGACGTGTGCGCGCAGAACGCAACGAATTTTGATCTCAACGGTGCTTTTTCTCTCTGTTGTCACACACATATATATAGAGAGTGTTTGTGTGTGTGTGTGTGTAAGTGTGATCGCTGCTGACCGCGCCTTAAAGCCAACTAAAAAGCGTCGTTTCAATAGCAAAAACAATGCGAATTAATATGCCAAATACAACAAATGCGTAAGCGAAAGTGCAACAAGTGCGTAAAGTGCTGCAAATTGCATTTGCACAGCTGCGAAAAATACTCGCTGAAAAAAAAGTGAGGTTGTGTTGGTGCGTCGCTGGCTTTCTGGCCAACCGACTATTACCAAACACACCTATACCAATACCAATACCAATACCAATACCAATTGTGGCAGCAACTGCGAGCACACAAAGCAAAAGCATAAACACAAATACACGCGCAATAAACTTCAAGTTGGCTTGAAGAAAAAAGAAGCATATTCTGTGTGTCTGCTCGTAATTAGAACATTATGGAATGGCGTGGAGAGAAACCGTTAAGCCAAGCTCGAGCTCATTAGTGCGAATATAATGCAGCGGCGCGTAAAGATTCAACTCCGAAACTGAATCCGAAAACTGATTCCGAATCCGAATTTGAATTCGAGTGTGTTGCACGCTTTCATGACTGCCTAATTGCCAGCAACAATTGTTCGTACTGTCGCTATTTGCTGCATTTCTGTTGTTGTTGCTGTTGTTGTTATTTGTGGCCAATAAACTGCAGCTCAGCCAGCCGCAACAGCGACTGCGACTGCGACTGCGACGCTGGCAGCGCTGCCGACTGCAGTTGCACTTGCCCCGCTGCCACTTCGATTGCTTCCACATTCTGCGGACTACTTCCGTTTTGCCAGGCATTCATTACATTACCAACATTGTTAGTTACTCACTTCCCATTGATGACGCGTTGCCGCTCGGCTTTGTTGTTGGCCAATTATGTGGCGTACGTTACAGGAAGTGGACTTTATCAATCAGCTAGGCTCGTCTTGCTGCCTCAAGACAGTTATAGATAATAGACTCGAATGCGATAAGCGATTGGCAAGAGAGAGAGAGAGAGCGAGAGCGAGAGCGGGAGAGAGAGAGCAGCTAGATACCTCTATATTAGATTGTAATATGTGTAGGTTTTCGTATTAGTCACTCGTATAAAATGCAAATCGCGTGCTCATCTCGTCATTTGTTTAAATTGCAACAACAACAAAAATGCCGGCACAACAAATGACTAAATAACTACAAATGACTAATAAGCATTTAAAGCTAATGCATGTGCTATTTGTACTGCCCATTGAGATATCTATAGTATGCATATTACTAGATCTGAAAAACTCTGCTAATTATGCCCAAATACTGTAGAAGTTATAAGTCTATCATTAAACCAGCCAGAAGAGAATATGAGTATATGCTTTTGTTTTATTATTTATTGTCTAATTAATTGTAGGAGCGCACAGAAACAAAACTCAGCGCTTTTAGAGCGTGATAAAATTTGAAATCAAAGTGATTGTTAAAAGCAGGTCAAAGGTGAAAGGTAATGAACTTGCAGGCTCATGACTAATGATGAGAAGCCCATCAAATTAAATAATAATGTGGCAATTGCCAATAGTAAAATAGAAAATTTGTTGCTAGCTTTGTTAACTATCTCTCTAATTGTCACATATATTTATATATCTATGATCATTACGTGTCAATTAAATCTATGAAAATCACATACGCTATTAAACAAAATGACAAATTTGGCACACATGTTCAAACAATAGAAATTCTGGAGCTGTTCTACTAATTTTTGCACTCTCAAAACCGGAAAATTACTTTAATATTGGGTTATTGTACTGGTGACAAAAAATAACCTGTTTATTTGTATTTTCTCCCGTCTAACTTTATCAAAAATTCGAAATTAAGCTAGAGCAAATCGCATACAAGCAAAAAAAGCGAGCTGACAAATAATTTAAAATGAATTACTTGCAATTTAGATAAGAAACACTTTTATTTGTAATTGATTGGACCCACTAAACGTATTTAGTAAAATTTAGTCAGTTAAATTTAGCTAAATTCCAATTGAGCCCTTTCCATTACTTCTGTATGCTAAACCCCAGCTATCTAATCAGTTTAAAGCAATACAATCACCGTTTAGTACTATCTTACCAATTTGATGTGTGCCTATCAAGAGTTATCGCAATATTTCAATGCTGATATCGCCACTTATATAATATGCTTAGTTACAATACTTCAAGAGAGCTACACTCAAAGGAACAAAGCTATTTACAAGAAGTTTAGTCAGCGCTTTTAGCCACTTAACGTAGCAAAATGCATTCCTCGGCATACGCAAAATGCCAAACAAAGTTAATAAACCCATAAAAAGGCAGACAATAAACTTTTGAATGCACTTTAGTGCAGCGCAAGTCGCAAGCAGCAACAACAGCAACAACAACAACAACAATAGCAACAACAACAACACCAGCATAGCTTGCAGCTGAGTCACAGATACATCGATAATAACGCACAAGGCCCCAAGACGCTCAGTTATACACAGAGAGAAATTGTGAGAGTGAAGGTAGAATATCAAGAATTGTAGATGGAATGTGAACTAAACTTAAAACATATATGTACACAAATATGTTCCTAAAGTTCCTTCTTGCGGTATAAATACTAAGAACATATTAGTTCCTAAAGTAGAAACCTGAAGACAATTTTTTATCATATGGCTTAAATCATTCCAAAGATCTTTAAATAATTTTTTTTAATTTTGTCATATTTAAGATAAATTAGCAATATTTCGATATTATTTTTATAAAGAAATATTATTTTTTGGCATAAGTGGAATCATATTTTTAGAATGCATAAATATTAACATAAATTTTTAGTTTTTGGCAATACATTTTTTAAATAAGAAAATTCTTTTCTTTTCAACTTTAATCATTTACGAAAAATGCATAATTCTATAGCACATACTTTAGGGTATTAGATTTTCCCGCAGTGTTTAAGCCGCGCCCGCAGCTTTAGAACAGAACAGAACCCCAAAAAAAAAAACATAAAGCTGCTTTGCATACAACATAAATAAAACTTTAGAGTTGGGGGCACCCAAAAAGGTGAGGAAAACTGTTGGGCGGAGATAGTCTTGAAAATGCTTTCTTTCTTTCTTTCTTTCTTTCTCATGGTTTTTTTCTACGCACACGTAGCCCACAGAAAATAAAAAAACAACAACTACCTTTTGCGGTGCGTGCGACGCTATCCACTCCCCCCCCTCTCTCTCCCCTCTCTCACTCTCTCTTCCTCTCTTTAGGGCTCGCTCCGAAGCTTGCTCTCTCGCGCTCACGACATGAATGAAATGCCTACACATTTACAGTTACTTTGCAGCTCACCGCGATGTGGAGCCACAACAACAACAACAGCCCAACTGCTTTACATGTTGTTTGGCTCTTCCTCTTCACTCTGCTTTGCTTTGTTGTTGTTGTTGTTGTTGTCGCTCACTCGTCATAATACTAAATGCAAGCAACTCGCTCAGTCGCTGCTAACGGTTCTTTGCGTACAGACGTGTTTTCGTGTATGTTCATACATATATATATTTTCATTTGTTATTCGGGGTGAGAACTGGGGGGAGAACTCAACACGACCCACTGAGTGTGTTGTATTGTGTTGTGGCGTGTGAATGTGTGTGTGTGTATTGGTATTTGTGTGTGTTTTGGTTTTGAAACGTTGTCAAGTTGTGTGTTGGCTTTTAGGGCTAGTTTGTGGCGGCTTATCAGAGATTGGTAACAATGCTATGGACTTGTGGCTTCTAAACAATATGAAATCTCGTATTTTGTGAATTTATTATGAAATGTTAACATAAATTAACCACATGGAAAATTGAAGTGAAAAACCAAGTGGAAAATAAACTTTTTCGTTCGTGTATTACGTTTGAAAAACAAAACCTGTGTGCTCAAAAGATAAAAACGAAGCTCAAATTACTTAAAATTAACTAAAAGCGCAGTTAAATTGATAAATAAAGCGATTATAATAATAACACAAAGTTAACTTAAAATCGAAAATAAAACATCCAAGAGTTTAATTAAGTTTTACTTGTAATTAAAAATTCATAATAACAGAAATGCAAATATGTATCTAATTAAAATATGAAATGAATTCGTTTATAATAATATTAAAAAAATAAATTAACATAAACCAAAGTTTATTAATGCATGTGAAATACAAAATAAAAGATAAACTCAAGAAAATCAGTTGCTTAAATTAAAATATTTGTTATTGGCTTTAGTTTTTTAAAATTCTCAACCACTTCATGTTAATGAATTTGTTAATTAATTTAATTTCCATTTCCTCTGCTCTTTAGCTAATTAACTACAATCAACTGCCCAAGCAATGTAAAAAAAATGCACAATATTAATAAGTAAAACCGCAATTAACAGAAAAAAATATAACGTTTAATTGTGTAATTCAACGCGTCAAAAGTGGATGGTAAAAAACAATGCACAAATGACGCTGCAACGACATAAAACGAACTCGCTACAACAAAATCAACATAGTTGCAAACACAAAAGCTGCCCGCCCACTGCCCCCAAATGGGCAAACATATGCACAATACTCCTCTGCCTGCTGTTGTCGTCGTCCTGCCAACTGGGTCGCGCACAACAGCAACAAAAGCAACTTGGACAACCCCATTCGGAGCTGGAAGCAGTTGAACTGCTGCAGGACACCGAAAACGAAAACGACAGCAACGATATCGAATTCGCCAGTCTCGATGGCGCCACACAACTGCTGCCAGCAACACGCCACGGCGGAGACGCCACTGCGGCGCCACCATCGACGCCCGCCCTCCTGCTGACATCATCGGCCGCCTCCTACACGGACCTCCAAGGCGGCGAGATTCTCAGCGAGCGCACTTTGCGCCTCAGCGAGAGTCCTTACCTCGCCCGCGATGACCTCGAGGTGGTGCGGGGTGCCCGGCTGACCATCGAGGCGGGCGTGACCGTGGAGTTTGCACCCACCAAAGGACTCAAAGTGCGCGGCGTGCTGCAAGCTGTGGTAAGTGAGAACAAAGCACAATCAGACAATCGTTGTGTACCCTGTAGATAGCACTATGCTATGGGGTATGTGGGGCTTCAAAGCGGATATGCACAAGTGAATTTTTGTTTAATAACAAACTTATTTGTATATTTCAACTACAAATTGTAGCAAAAGAGCCTTAATTATTTTTAAAAATTGTCATTGGGATCCTAAAGTACATGTATATAATACATAAAGCTATAATTTATCATACAGTATATTTGGCATTCAATAGAATAATACAATAAAATATTTGAAAACTAGACTACTGTACTAAAAATTTGTCAGGCATTAATTGTATTAGTGTTTGTAGTATTATCAGAGTGAATTATGAATCAGATCCTTCTGAGCTTTAAAATCCCTATTTAATTAAATATTTATCTTACTTTTTATACTATTACAATATTTTGTAATTTTGTTTGTCTTATTGCTCGTTTGGCATAAGTATTTCAAATATTTAGAGCAAACTCTTAATTTTATCAATAGACACAAGATACATAGATGACCTTTGCTGAAGCTTTTAGTAACCTGATCAGATTGATAGACTGAGAACATTGTTGCACAATCTACTTATGTCCCACAATAGTTTGATAAATCCATGATTTGAATTTCCACGTTTGGAATATAGGGTATGTAGAGGGTTCATTAACGTCACTATTTGCATTCCGCCTCATTGACTATGGCGAATGATTAAGTGCTGGCGGGGCACCTGTTGCTATCAGGCAACAGGTGAGTAACGTTAATGATAGATAAGCGCATAAAGTTTCGTAGTACCCAAAGCATTCACATTGTGTTCTTTTCTGTTGTTGTTTATTTGTTGACTTTTGAGCTGATAAGATTGCGAATGCTGGATTTAAGCAGTGCGATAAGAGTTCCATGTGGTAGTACTAAGAGCATAACACTAAGGGCAGAGACAGAGCATTGAGTGTAGTCGTAGGTTAGGGCGTCAGCGCATGCGTTGCTCCAGTTGGGTTCGCCCATAATTGGGTCACAGCAAGTTCACTTCCTCAATGAATCGTTGCACGATTCCAATTACAATAACAATAGCCATAACCATAACAATTACCGACGACTTCAAAGAGCCAACTCTTTGCTCTTTGCTGTTGCATTTACTTTGCATGTCCGCTCTGCTCCCTCAACTCCCCGGCCCTTTGCCTCCCTTCCGCTCCGTCACTTAATCAGCGGTCAGGGGGTCATTAGGGGTTAATTAGATTTAAGTGAACGACGTCGCATAATTGATGTTTGTATTAGACTGGAACTGGAACTGCCAAAGGGGCAAATTAGCTCGGACTTAAGCTGCCAAAAAACAAAATAAATATGAATACATTGCTTATTTTCTACTAATTTCCCATGCAAAATAGTTCGTGAATCATCGAGAATTCATCTCTTGACCTGGCAGAGTTTCATCTTGTCTAGTCTTTATTAAATTAATTTTCGTGTTTTGGTGTTTTGTCAATTGTACATGTCTGTGGGCGTTGCTGCTCCGAGCATTCATCATCATGATCAACATCAACGCATAGGTGTTAATTAACTGTTGAAATTGAGACGAGCCATACATAGATACTACCTAAGATCATCACAGATGAGTTTTCATTGGAATACGAAGGCCAAACGGGCGAGAAAATATCATAATTGAAAATAAGAGAGAAATATAAAAACTATAAGAAATTGGCCACTTCACGTTGCGTGTGGAGAGGCCAAATGCTGCGGTGAAACCGAAAGATAATCAGTGGAGATTCACACCTGATAATTATACGAAAATTGCACAAACAACAGAAAATATGCGGGAAATGTGGAAAAGTGTTTTCAGACTTGGCATTTCAATTATCAACACGGAACTTTCACAACTCATTTGCATAGATACTTTCTGAATTTAGAATGGGCGTGTGACGAAGAACTCTGCGATTGCGGTAGATCAGTTAAGAACTAAGCTGTAGTCTGGCTTTAGTATTATAAATTATTATTGTTTCTTTAAATAATCGGGAAAATGTCCAGTTTAAATCATTTAGTAGATTGATATTCCTCAAAACTAATATTCCTCTTTAATGATAGAGTATCAAAAAATCAAAAACAAACTATTATTAAAACTTCAATCCAACTTATTAAATTGATATTACAATAAAAATAATATCGCAGAATCTTCTTCGGGTTATAACAAATTTGTAGTAAATACTTTAAGTACTCATATATTAAATTCTCTATTACATTTACTTCTGCAGGGAACTCCCACAGCTCGTATTGTCTTGAGATCGCAAAGTAATACTGCGAATTATAAAATGGAGCTGCCAGATGATCAGGAGAAGGGCATCCGATTGGTGGATGGCCCAACACCTGTCGAGGGACGACTGCAGCTGTACCACAAAGGCTCCTGGCGTTCAGTTTGCTCCAATTCAAGAAAGTAAGTTAGAATTTGCGGGTGACTGTTTGCCCTATCCTCGTAAGAGTGTTGTACTCATCAAATGGTTTTTCTTTCGAGTAATAATATAAGTTTGAATATGATGATCAAGCTTTCGTTATTACAATATTAGTTACCCACTCCAAGCACTAATAACATTTATACTTTCAGCTGGACATTGGCAGACTATTCGGTTGCCTGCAAGCAGATGGGCTACCGAGGCGGTCGCTTCTGGAACTGGGTGGAGCGCACAGCTGGCTACTATCCCCGACTGCTGTACGAGCAGCCCAAGTGCCGCGGAGGCGAGAACAGTTTGCTGGACTGTGCGTGGAGCACGCGCCAAATGGGCGCTGGTTCGTGTGACTACCACAACGATCTGGGCATTCAGTGCCAGCCGGTGCACTCGGAGCCACTGGGTCACTGGGGCGGTCTGTACTTTGACAATGCGCCCTCGACCAAGTCGCTGGGCAGGGACAACACCGTCTATGCAGCCCAGTCGGAATCGCGACTCAAGTATGTGGACATCATACGAGCGGGCAACGGAGCTGGATTCAGTGCGAAGTCGGCGCTGGAGGTGCAGGGTCTGCCGCCGCAAATGGAGCACGTGGTGATCAGTCACTCGGCCTACACGGGCTTCAACAGCACGCGACCCTGGGCGGGCTTCCAGCTGCAGAACGTGACAGTGCGCAAGAGCAATGGCATCGGCATCTTTGTCAACTCCAGCCAGGGCCTGGTGCAGCTCGACGGCTGCTCCGTGGTGGACAATGCCGCCGATGGGATCAAGTACGTGGGTCACGATCTGCGCGGCACGGAGCGCACAGATCGGGCGAGTATCTACGACTTTTGCACACTGCCCACAACGTCGGGTCAGACGTATCCCATTTCGCTATCCTTCACACAGAAGTACTACTCGGGATCGGCAAAGGAGTGCGGCAAGTACTTCTTCACCCGACCCGGCTACTATCTCACGCTGCACTTCGAACACTTTGTGCTGCAGCAGAACGAGACGGCCACCGTGGAGATCTTCGATGGTGCCTCGACCAACGATCGGCTGTTGTTCCTCTGGCATGCGAGGAACTTCACACGACCGCAGAGTGTGACCAGCACCAAGGATAAGATGTTTGTGCGCATACGCGCCGATGCACGGCGCGAGATGAGCGGCTACTTCCGGATTACCTCGGGTGACTCCGTGGCCTACGATCTGCGTGTGTCGCAATCGACCGTGGAGGATAACGGCGGACGTGGCGTGGCCATCGACAATATACGCTCCAAGCTGCACGTGCATGCGAGCTCCGTGTCCGGCAACGGCCATGTGGCCGGTGTGCATGTGACCAGCGGTGCTGGGGACGTTAACATCACCAGCAGTAACATTAGCTTCAACAACGGTGCGGGTGTGAACATCACCTACTATGGCGGCAATCGGAACATCTCTCGCTCGGCCATCAGCTCGAATCGGGGCTATGGTCTGGCCACCTGGCTGAATCACACCAGCGATGTGGAGCGTGTGGAGTACATACCGTTCAATCAGACCACCGTTGTGGAGTACTCACAGATTGGCGGCAATCTGGAGATGGGCGTCTTTCATGGCAATTACTGTCGGCCCATTTGGGTGAACATCACGGGGAACAGCTTCAATGGCAGCCAGCAAAACGACATATTCGTGGAGTCGTGCTACCAGGCCACAGCGAACGGGCAGCCCAACATGCAGCTGCAGCTGGGACACAACATGTTCAAGTACAGTCGGGCGAACTCCATCTATCTGAGTCCCGCTCTGAATCTGCAGGGTCGCATCGAGTACAATATGTTCCGGTACGGCGCCTATGGCTGCATCTATGTGAACAACGACTACATCTACCAGGAGTTCAACTATCTGCCGGTCAAGTTACTGATACAGAGCAACTACTTCATGCGAAATAGTGGCCTGCATGTCGTCTCCCTGGCCCTCTCCCCCTACAGCCGTACCGAGGTGCAGTACATCCTGTTCACTCGCAACTTTGTGCGTAGCAACAACATCACGGAGGCCTTCGGTCCGCTCATCGCTGGGAGCGAGGGCAGCGATGGCGCCGGACGCCTGAATCCGCGTTCGCGTGTCGCGGCACCTGTTGTCGTGGGCTCCAGCAATGTGGACATATTTCGCAATATACTGCACAATCTGGACTCGGCCTATGAGATCGGCTCACAGCTGACGGATCAGAGTCGCATCATTAATGCCACCTGCAATTGGCTGGGCCACACGGACGAGAATCGCATCTATGCGCGACTCTTTCATCGCAACGATCGCTACAATCTGGCCAAGATCAACTATATACCCTATCTGCTGCACAGCTCCAATCCGGGCTCCACGGCCATGATCACCGTTTCCACAGTTGTGCCGCGTTTCTTTCACGAGGGCAGCGACCTCATTGGCGGCGAGGTGGACGGCCAGGACATGGTGCCAGCGGGCACTTATACCGTCACCAAGGACATCAACATACGGCCGGGCGGCAAGCTCATCCTGCAGCCTGGCACAACGTTGCGCTTCGAGCCCAGCGTCGGCATGATGGTAGCTGGCAAGCTGGAGGCGCGTGGCCGACGACCCGACGATATACTCTTCACCCTGAAGCGGGAGACCATTATTGGGGAGCACAACGATACGGAAACGATCGATCTGGACACCGAAACGGAGGCCATCGACATGGAGACAGAGGTGCTGCCCGTGGATGGAGTGCCGCGGGTGCCAGTACGGCTGGTGGGCGGCACAGGCGCCCATGAGGGTCGCCTGCAGGTGTACCTCAAGGGTCGCTGGGGCACCGTCTGCGACTACGGCTGGAATGTGCTGAATGCGGCGCTGGTCTGCCATCAGCTGGGCTACTCTCTCAATCCGCAGGACTGGCGACTGCTGCGCTCGCAGCTGCCCAACGCGGGCACCTCCGAGGATGTGCTGCTGGCCAATGTACGCTGCACTCCGCACGATCGTGATGTCACCAAGTGCCGGGCGGAGTACGACTTCGAGAATAGCTGCAGTCATGAGAACGATGTGGGACTGCGCTGCTACGAGGGCGCCTGGGCGGGTGTACGCTTCAGCATGCTGGCGGAACGGGCCGATCTGCAGTACGTGACTGTGGAGAAGGCTGGTCTCTTCGACTACACGACGAATGCGTTCAAGCCGGCGGTGCAAATGGATCATGCGCGTCACAATCTGGAGAATGTGCGGGTGGTCAACAATCTGCAGGACGGTCTGGGCATCATCTATGCGGACATCTATGCGGGCAAGTCGGTGAACAACATCAAGAACTCCGAGTTCTCGGGTAATCGCGGCAGCGGCATCAGTCTCAAGCAGCTCGACTTTCGCATCTCCGGCTCGATCATCAAGGATAATCGTGGCAGTGGGATTTCTCACGACGCTGTCATTGCCTCGCTGGATCAGAAGGAGATTGGCGGCTGGTTTAACATGGCCAGGGATTTCAATGCTTACGACACGGACTACGATCCGTACCTGCTGCCACACGAGATCGCGAACATTGATCTGGGCACCTTTGAGCACAAGTATATTCGCACCGAGGAGCTGCTCGGTCAGTCAATCAGTCGCAAGATTGTGGTGCAGTGTCCGGCGGGCTATGTCATTGGCATACAGCTCCTGAATCCCATACACAATCTGTCCACGGAGAGCATTAGCATACTGAACGCCCGCACGGAGAACATACGCAGCGATCTGTGGCAGGTGAAGCGCGATCTGAATGTGTTCCCAGCCACGAGCAGCAGCTACGGCATCATCATCTACTACGAGAGTGGTCCACAAGCTTTAGGTGGAGCTGTGCTCATGCTCAGCACGGTGACAGCACCCGTGCAGAATATACGCAATCGGATTGTGAGCGGCCCGGTGCCCACTCTGACCATACGCTCCACCAAGATACAGAAGAATCTGCGCGGCATTACGGGCTACTACTACAATCGATATGTGGGCGACAATGGCGAGTATTATCTGCGCAAGGCGAATGAGTCGATCAAGCTAATCAACTCGGAACTTAGCTTCAATACGCGCGAGGCGATCTTAATCAAGTCACCCTTCTGGGACGTCATCTCCAGTAATCTGTCGGAGGTCACTCTGCACTTGAACGGTTCGCTCATCAGTCAAAATGGTTATGGCATACGGCAGCTGTCTAAGGACTTGCGTTCCTCGAACAATCTGTTTCACTATGTGCTCCAGGACTCGACCGTGGAGCAGAACACTCATGGTGGCTTTCAGGTGGCGTTGCCCTATGTCTGGCAGTACAATGAGAACTTCACCCACTCGATATACTTTGGGAACAGCACCTGGCAGCGCAATCGCAACCTTCACATTGGCGTATATGGTCACTATGCGGTATTCAACATCACCTCGAATGTGTTCCGGGAGAACATCTGCCCTGGGGCTCTGATCTCGTTGGAGGGCATGGAGAAGCGTCTGCGCTTCGATAACAATCGCTTCGAGGCGAACAGCGCCAAGTTTGTGCTGCTCTTCAAGGCGGACAGTCTGAGTGAGATCATTGGCCAAGTGCCGGCCAGCATCGAGTACAACACCTTCAAGGGCAACAACATAGTCACAATGACGGCCGACTATCGGCACTACATGAGAGCCGCCCGGCGCATACGCAAGCAGCATCAGCTGCCCAGCTCAGTCATTCGCCTGGATGGCGTGCAGAATGTTCGATTGTACAGGAACCTCATTGCTGACAATGAGATGGATTACAATCTGGTAGCGGGTGTGAGATCGGCAAGGTTGAACAACTACTTCTATGCCGCGGAGAACTGGTGGGGCGGCAAGGATGTTGCTTACATTGAGTCGAAGATCTTTGACTTTGACAACTGGAACGATCATGCGGATGTGATCTATCAGCCGTTCCTCATCGAGGACAGCTACGACGCGAGCGTCTCTGTGGTAGCGCCCTTCAACGAGGACTTCAACCTGGCCACCTATCGGGGTGGACGCGTCTATCGGGACCTCACGCTGCCCAAGCAGTCGACACCCTACTATATAGCCTCGGACATAACCGTTATGCCCGACACCACTCTGACTATACAGCACGGCGTCACGCTGGAGTTTGAGCCGAATGTGGGCATCCTGGTGCTGGGCACCCTCATGGCCATTGGCTACAAGGAGTCGCCGATTGTGATGCGTCCGTTTAGGAATGCCAGCAAAGAGTCCTTGGTTCAGGCACCGCCCCGCAAACGTTCGCTGGAGGACATGAGTGCCGCCCTCACGGACTTCGACTCCATACGGCTCTGCACGAGCGCCAGCAACTGCACGGGCGATGCGGACGGTCTGTTCGGGCTGAACGAGGGCTTCCTGGAGTACTTCAATCACACGACACTGCAGTGGGTGCCCATTTGCGACGGTCGCTTCACGGAACGCAATGCGCAGGTCGTCTGCCGGGAGCTCGGCTACGATCCGCTGAACGTGTACTACGGCCACGACAGGCGCATTGAGTTCCACACCAATTCGCTGACCCGCATCTGGTCCTGGGTGCAGCCGCTGGAGTGCCGTGGCGATGAGGAACGCATGGAGGATTGTGCGGAGCGCCTCAACGGACAGCTGTACGGTCATCGGCACGAGTGTCGCTGGGACGATGTCTACGTGTTTGTCAGCTGCAATGGCGTCGTAGACGATGAGGTCTTCTGGGGCGGCATACGCTTTGCCAACTCCAAGTTCGAGGAGATCCAGTACGAGCACCGGCTGCACAATACACGCTCCCACGGCGGGCAGCAGCAGCGCGAGAGCCAGCTGGAGTTCGTTCGCATCGAGCAGGCGGGCATTCTGCACAATCACAAGGCAGCCGCCATTCAGGCCATACACAAGAACCCCATCATCAGCTCCGTCAGCATTGTGAACTCAGCCAACGACGGCATCAACTTGATAGCGCCCAGCGGCAAACTCAACCTGAACCACCTGAATATCAACAGGACCCTCGGTACGGGCATCAGCATTGTGTCGCTCAGCGGCGAGGGTCGCGACAGCGATGAGTCTAGCTTTACACCGCTCAAGAAACTCGACTTGCCCTACAAGCTGTTTTCGCTGGTGGACATCTGTGATCCCCAGAAGGTGCTGACCATCGAGGAGCGCATGCTGGTCTACTACAAGTACGACAACAATCCTGTTAACTGTGTCAAGATCTTTACGTCCGCCTTTCGCGCCAAGCCCATTGGCTTTCGGCTGCTGCAATCGAATCTGTTCAATCACTCGAAGCTCTATGGACGCACGGATTTCATCAAGCTCTACGATGGAGACATCTACAATGTAACAGCTGCGTATCTGGGCAAAATTGAGTCGGACACGGACAATCAGCGCTCCTTCTTCAAGACCAAGGGTCCCACGCTGAGTTTGCAGCTGGTCGCGAGTGGTGCCCCAGAGACACATGGCTTCATAGCGGAGATCGTGACGGTGCCCATCTCTACTTTGGGACAATGTAAGACCCGTCGGTTAATGGCGAAGGAAACAGCTCCTCTTTCACAGAATAAATAAATTATCCTTACAGATCGCGATGCTCTGCACAACATAACGGACTCGCATATTTCGGGTGCTATGAAGGGTGCTATTGGCTATGCCTCCGCAGGTGAGGTAACCCCAACGTTGACGCTCATCGGCAACCGCATCGAGAGGAACTGCAAACAGCTGTACGGCAATTTCTCCACATGCGCTTCAGCGCTCAACTTGGACGTGCAGAATATGAATTCCCTGTACTTTATGGTGAGTCTCTAAGCTGACTTGACTTATGGAGCTTCTTACTTACTATTATAATTCCCGTAGAACAATCTGCTGCTGGAGAATCAAGGTGGTTTGCGCATTCGTGCAGATTCCCGTGGAACGGCGACCTCGTTGCGTGGCTTCGTGCATCACAATCTGTTCATGCGGAACCGCAATCGTCCTGCCTTGTTCGTAGAGGGTCGCCAGTCGTCGCCGTACCAGGAGGTCGAGCTGTATCGAAACTACTTTGCCCAGAACAATGCGGGCTACGAGGAGGTCATTCGACTGTGTCAGGTGGTCTCCAACTTTAGCTACAACTATGTGCACAGCAATGTGGGCGGTCGCATCATGGAGGTGTCCGGCTTTGAGAAGGTGCGCCTGCAGATCTACCAGACAACGGCCCACAATGGTTTCTATAGGTAGCTAAACATTTTCTACATCCTCATTTGAATAGAGTTTCACATATGTCTAAACTAGGAACGTGGCCACCAACTGGATGTCGCGAGCGACCATTGTGGCAGGAACTGCAGGTCAGCAATACGTGGACAACATATTTGAGAACTATGACAATGACTACGAGCTGCTGACAGTCAACAACTCCATGTAAGTAACCAATGCTGAAGTCAATTGCCGCTAAGTCTTATCTGCCAATCTGTTAGTCTCATCTAAGCCCCAAAAGTATCTTAAGCTTTCTTATCGTAGTTTCTATAAGTTATATACGTACTGTTTGTTAGATAAAGATAGCTGATGTGTAGCGGGGAATTTATTATAAAAAATATTGTGATATTGCCGAATGGATTCACAATTTCATTATATATTTGATGGTTTATTAAAGTGGGAAAGGGATGGTCATTGATAATATATTTGGGAAGTGTCGGGATCTGTAATTTATATCTCTGGATTTTATATAGTTCTTATTTTCATATCTTCAGCTACATTTGAATCAACGAATCTTAAATAAGCAATGTATTAGTATTCAGCTTTTTAACTAGAATTTTTTAATCGGACTCGAATAATTAATAAGTTGACTACTATAATAATGGACTACAGCTCAGAAATATTTATAGTTTCCTCTCTGTGTAATTATAATCCCACTTATACCAAACATTCTTCTCTACTCTATTTTCTATTTCACTCTTTGTCTCTCGCTCTTTTTCAACACGTAGTATGAGCTTTGATTATGAAAACAGGTAAGCACTTTGCTCATAATATCCCCACAAATAGACCATTCTAATCTCTCTCTTACTCTTACTTAAGGACCTTTGAAACGTGGAGCTCCAAAATAGACGCACGTCACAATTACTGGAGCTACAACAACACCATTTCAGTACAGTCACGCATTAGGGATAAATCCGGTAAGCATCTATCTATATCACTACCAAAATACTTTTAATTAACTGTAAATTGATCCCTTCCAGATGATCCCATGCTGCTGGAGGTGCTCGCAGTGCCCTTCCAAATGAACAACGAAACCATTTTGGATGGCAAGTGTCCACCCGGTTGGACTCTGGTCCTGGACACCTGCTTTATCTATGTGGGCGCTCCAATGACCTTCCATGAGGCGCGCGACTTCTGTCGATCGGAGAACTCGACGATGCCCTTCATACGCACGGACAGCACCACTCTGTGGAAGTATCTGCAGAGCCAGATGCGGCATCTCAAGTATCCGGAGAAGGTTTGGATACAGGACTACAATCACATCGAGCGCTGCACCAGCTTCGTCTTTGGCGAAATCGAGGTGGAGGATTGCCGCAAGGAACGGGGCTTCATCTGCGAAATGGATCCGAGGGTAAGCTTAACAGGAAGTCAGTGTAATCTTTGACTTACATACTTACATATCTTCTCCTGCTTATAGGTAATCATCGATCCGTTGTCCTGGCGCGCGGACATTTTTGCCATAAGTATTATCTCGGCCTTTGTGCTGGCCATCATCCTGCTGATCCTGGTGGCCTTCTGCTGGTTCGCCAAGTCCAAGCATCGCCACGTGCAGCGCCTGCAGCGACGCAACAGCATTCGCCAGAGCCTGCGCAGTCTCAACAGCATCGATCCTCAAGGATCGCTGCGCCGTCGACCCAATTATGTATGATTTCTCATCGCTTTTGTCACCACTTGAGTTCACTTTAGTTGAGTTTGCTTTTGTTTTCTACTTTTTCCTTTTCTTTTTCATTTCACTTTTATGTTGCTGCTGCAGAACATGTCCTCCAGCAACGGCACCTTGTCCAAGAGCCAGGACTATAAGCAGATGGTGGCCAACGGCTCCATCGACTCCATGGACAAGAGCGTGCTCAGCTCGGAGGCGGGCAGCTTCGAGGGCTACGACCAGAAGCCCCACTACAACGAGTACGTCAATCAGAATGCCCTTCGGCCAGCCGGACAGCCAGACAGTCAGCAGCAGCCGCAACAGCCGCTTAAGGTGGCCACCATCTCCAAGGGCAGCTCGCATCGCGCTCGAGCGGCTGCTGCGGCAGCTGCTCTCGAGCCGGATGCCTTCGAGCTGAGCTACCGCAACGAGGGCTTCCGCGACAATTCCACCTATGGCGGTGGAACACGCGCGAATTCGGTCAGCACCAGCGTGGCGGAGGACACGCCCATCATACACCAGACGGACGCGGAGACCGAGGAGCTGGGCTCGGATTACTATGGCAATGCCAGCACGCTGCCCCTGCGCACGGACACGGGCGGCAGCAGCAGCGTGGGCGGTAGGCGTGGCCAGCCGGGACTGGCCTTTCTCAGCGAGCTGAAGCAGAATCTGCCGGAGTACCAGCGCAGCTCGCACAGCAGCTTCATGCCGCAGCGCAGCAGCGGAGAGTCGCTGCCCTTCGACCAGAAGCTCGAGCAGTTCAACTACTCCACGGAGTCGTCGCTTTATAGGCCGGCGCCAGCAGTGCCGCAGCAGCAGCAGCAACAGCAGAAGCAACCATCTCCGGCGGACATGCGACGTCCGGACTCCTACTATACGGCCGTGCGCAGCAGCAAGGCGCCCACGTCGCATTATCGCACGCCCAGGCCACTCGCCCAGCCGCCAGCGGCGCCCATTGTGCACGCAACGCGTCCAAAGACTGTTTACCAAACCGCCACGCCGGAGGAGCCGGCCACGGCCACGCCCACTGCCAATCCGTATCATCGCTCCAAATCGGAGGCGCTGCTCGAGACGGATTTTGATAGCGAGGCTGGGGATGGTGGCCTGATGCCGCTGCACACCAATGGACGCAGTCACAGCCAGCCCCTGGAGACGGCCATGTAATGGATCGTCTGCTCCCACTGCCCCTCCCCAGCCCCTTGCCCATCATTTCCCATTTACAACGTAGTTTTTAGTTTTGCATAAAAAAAGAATACTTTTAAAGAGATTATGTTAGCCGACGAACGAGAGACGAACGCCCCACGTTGTTTTATGTAGAAAACTTAAAGCATTCCATCCATTAGTTATAAACATTAAGACATAAACATACACCATTAAACGAACGCGACAAAAACAAAACGAAACAATATTAGTATTTAATTGTTGTATATAATTGATTATTCTAATAAATATAAACATTTTATAAGTAAACGCCAATATAGCAACAAAATAAATGATTGTGAACATGCTTGTGAACGTTTTCGTTTCAAAACATTATAGAGTTTTTTTGCTATTTGGATGTAGATTTCAATTCGCTTGAATTATATGTGATTCCAAATAAATTATTCAAATTCAAATTCGAACAGTGATGGCGCCAACTATTCAACTTAACGAAACCTCTTCGATAAGTTTAACGAAGATCGAACAGTGTGGCCATACAAAGCTTTTAAAAAAATATACATATATAAATGAAATATTATAAATACTGTTAAAAACTGTTGGTATTTTTTTTGTTTATTTCTACTTTATTTTGGTTTTTCTTAGTTTTCTGTTTGTGGTCACACCGACAGCTTGCAAGCATCTCGCAAGGGCATAAAAATTGTTGCAGTTTGCAATTAAATCTTATTAAGGCGCACATAAATAAATATTATATGCTTTATGCAGACAACTGCGACACCAGGACAACTGTGAGGGGCAGGAAGAACGCAAGTATGCTTAATATGTGCTACAGTGTTTAATTAAATACCTTTTCTTTTCAGATACAGTTTCCCGAATCGCCACTCTCAATAAACGAAAGGCAATTAATAGATTTTAGTTTTAATTTGTCTAGTAGGGAATCGAAAAGTCATCGCATGTCTAAAGTAACTAAAAATGTTGATATTCTTGAGACTTTTTCCTGTTCAGGTCGCATACGGTGAATTTCTGCCAACTTTGTTATTAGCACTCCGAATGCACAGTTTTAAAGCCTGGCAATTTGTTTTAAGGCGCCACAATTGCCTCTCAGTCTCTCAAATGTTTCCTGTGTATAGTTCCGTTGGACCGAGTGATTTTAATGGTACCATGATAAATTTTGTATTTCAACTTGCTTCCAAATTTGTACCAAGCCAAAGGTTCACAAGATTACAACCGTCGACGAATTGGAGTTTCCGGATGGTGGACATGGGTACTGCTGTGGCATTCGTTGTCCTCCCTGGACTCGGTTTTCGTTATATATACAACACCAAACTATCATATGTCGACAACAATGTTATGCTCAGCAGAATCCATCTGCAGAAGCCAAGAAATAAGCACAAATCAGTAGAATGGATAGAATACTCACTTTCGTTTAGATTTTGGGTGGGTAGGCAGCGGGGGTCGTATATGCTACACTCAAAATTTTGTTCCATTTCCTAAAAATCTAACAAGATTAGCGATTAGTTTGCATTTTCTGACGGGCATTATGCGGAGCCTTCGACGACGTGTTGTAGCAGTGAGCTTTGCGTGATGCACATCTGGACACAGGGTGCACTCAACGTCCGGGCGACAGAATCAGCAGCCTTAAAAGGAATTTAAATTTGCAATTAAAACTAGCTACAAATAAACATGGGCAAGATGTGACCAACCGCAGCAGCCACGACACAAGCCACCACCGCCCGCACAGGTGGCCGCAGTGGCAGCACAACGCATCCGTTTGTTGTTCACGCCCATGGTCATATTGGCGTAGCGCATCGGGACCGAAGGGGGTACGCGTGTGGGGCACTTATCCTGTAGGCCATTACGCTTGACGCAGTCGCATGTTGTGTATAGGATACCCATGCGCAGCTCACGACTGCCACAGCACCTGGGCTGCAAAGTGGGATTAGTTGGGCAAGGAAATATCCATTTGAGGTACTTACCGCAAAAGGTCCGCAACAAGGCCCGCACATCTTGAAATTTGTATATTCTACATGAAAACGCAAAATTCAAAAATAATCAGCACTCAATTAATGTCTAGAATATTTCCCACTTACTTGTTTTGTTAAATTTTTAAGGAAATTTAGAATTTTGTCTAAAATTTAAAAGCAAGTCGAAATGTAAGGTCCGAAAAACAGAAAACTAATGATGACTTTCTCAGAAGCCTAACAGCCTCGTGCCGAAAAGGTTGACACCGATTTGAATTCGAATTCATGGCCTACTTTATGCATTTTCAAGTCTTACTTTGTTTTTCTGTAGAGAACTATTATTGGAATATTTGAAAATAATGTTTTAGAGTGCAGTCATTCATGTTATCGGGTGATTTATATGTATGGATTGTATATAGTTCCCATTTGATATCTTCTGCTACATTTGAATCATAGATTTTTAAATAAGGAATGTATCAATATTGCATTTGTTAAATAAGGAAGCAAAGATATTTGATCAATTATAGTTTGTTTGACATAATGTTGTTAAGAAATTACTTTTCTACTCATTGAACGAAGCTTAAACACATTGTTAGAGAATAATTAGTTTTTGAATGATATGTATAAATTAAATGCTACTAGTATAAATACTATTTATACTCTTTTCGAAGAAAATAGTATATTAAGTTTGTGCTGAAGTTTGTAACGCATAGAAGGAAGCGTCGGAGACCCCGAAAAGTTACTGCCAGTATGCTTAGAATGACAAAACAAATTGATCTAGCCATGTCCGTCTGTCTGTCTGTCAGCCTGTCTGTCTGTATGTATGCAAACTAGTTCCTCAGTTTTTGAGCTATCGCGATAAAGCTTTGCACAGAGACTTATTATTCAAAGGGACAGCACATTGGTCGGAACCGGCCGGATCGGACCTCTATATCTTATAGCTGTCATACAACTGGAAGTCGGTTTTGGCCATAAATCCCATGTTTTCAAAGCTATTGCAATAAAACTTTGCACATATACTTATTATTCAAACATACATAACATTGATCGGAGCCGGCCGGATGCTACTAGTATAAATACTATTTTTAAAGTGAAATATGTTGGTATTTTTTTGGCCTGAATGCGTTTTCCGTTTGTGGTGACACTGACAGCTTTTAAACATCTCGCAATGTCCTAAAAACTATAACAAATTGCAATTGAACCTTATTGAAGCAAACTTTAATAAATATTGATTAATGAAGACAACTGCGACACCAGAACTTCGAATGGGCAGGAGGAACGCAAGTATGCGAAATATGTGCAGCAGTGTTTGAATAAATACGTTCTCTTTTCAGATACTATTTCCCAATAAATAAAAGGCAATTAATAAATTCAAATTTTAATTTGTCTAGTAGGGAATCGAAAAGTCATTGCATATCCTAAAATAACTAAAAATGTTGATATTTTTGAGACTTGTTTCCTGTTCAGGTCGCATTAGGTGAATTTCTGCCAACTTCGTTATTGGCGATCCGAGTGCACAAAGTTTTTAAGCCTGGCAATTTGTTTTAAGGCGCCACAATTGTCTGAACAGTCTCAGATGTTTTCTGTGAATAGTTCCTGTTGGACCGAGTTTTTAATGGTACCATGATAAATTTTGTATTTCAACTTGCTTTTAAATTTGTACCAACCCAAAGGTTCACAAGACTACAACCGTCGACGAATTGGAGCTTCTAGATGGGGGACATGGGTACTGCTGTGACATTCGTTGCCCTCCCTGGACTCGGTTTTCGTTATATATGCAACACCAAACTATCATATGTCGACAACACTGTTAAGCTCAGCAGAATCCATCTGCAGAAGCCACGAAATAAGCAAAAAATCAATCAGTCGAACGGTTATTAAGAATTCTCACTTCCGTTATGTTTTTGGGAGGGTAGACAGTGGGAGTTGAATTTATATCGTCTACACTACTTCAAATTTTGTTCTATTTCCTTAAAAACTAACAAGATTAGCGATTAGGTTGCATTTGTGACGGGCACCAAATATGCGGAGCCTTCGACGACGTGTTGTAGCAGTGAGCTTTGCGTGATGCACATCTAGACACAGGGTGCACTCAACGTCCAGGCGACAAAATCAGCAGCCTTAAAGGGAATTTAAATTTGCAATTAGAAACCAGCTAGAAAATCAGAATGGGCAGGATGACCCACCGCAACGGCCGCCGCAGGCACGAGACAAGCCACCGCCGCCCGCACAGGTGGCCGCAGTGGCAGCGCAACGCATCCGCTTGTTGTTCACGCCCATGGTCATGTTGGCGAAGCGCAGCGGGAACGAGGCGGGTCCGCATGTGGGGAACGGGAAGCACATGCAAGCGGGTCGGCCTTGGCACGCCGCTCTGGGGCACTTGTCCTGCAGGCCATTGCGCTTGATGCAGTCGCAGGATGTGTATAGGATGCCCATGCGCAGCTCACGACTGCGACAGCCCCTGGGCTACAAAGTGGGATTAGATGGGAAAGGAAATATCGATTTGAGGGTACTTACCTCCAAAGGCCCGCAACATGGCGCGCAACACATCTTGATATTTGTATATGCTACATGATGAAAACACAAATTAAAAATTAGTCACCATACAATTAATCTCCATATAACATTCCACACTTACTTGTTTTGTTAAATTTCTCTGGAAATTTTTAATTTAGAATTTGGTCTAAAATCTAAAAGCAAGTCGAAATGTAAGGTCCGAAAAACAGAAAACTAATGATGATTTTTAAGAAGCCTAAATGCCTCGTGCCGAGAAGATTAAAGTCGACTTGAACTTAAATTCATGGCCTACTTTATGCATTTTCAAGTCCTGCTTTGTTTTTCTGTAGAGAACCATTTAGAATGCAGTCATACAGGCCACTGAAGACCCAAGATCCGCTTACAAAGTCCTGGATCCTGCATAAATATTGATTATGCAGCATATACATTTTTCATAAGTATATTATTTATATTAAGCTTGAATATTTCCAAACATTAATTCATCAGAAGACTCAAGTGTGCTGTTATCCGAACGATTGAGGTTGATACTTCAGAAGTATAATATAATAATAGTAAAAGGTTTATTTACGACTTATTTAGATTTATTTCAAATACGCAAATATAATCTTTTATATTACTACCCCTTCATACCCAGTCAACCCCAAATAAATGAAAGAACGTAGAATTGTAGATTCCAAAATATATTTTGCCAAAAGTCCATCAAATAAGGGTCGAAAATTTAGTAATGCTGAAAATTTAGAATTTGTCAATTGTTCAAATTCGCAGAAGAGCTTGAGATTTGATTCCTGCTCAGATTCGCAATCGTTTTTTCGTATTGAAGCGCCGCAATTGCTTTCCAATCTCAAAGTCTTCCAAGAATAGTCCAGTCTCCTAGTTGGCTCGAGTTGTTTCAGTGATGCTACAATATTATCTTCCTAGGCTCAACTTGCTTCCAAATTCGCTGCAACCAAAAGTTTCACAAATACATTCGTCACCAGAAATATGTGTCAATGGACGTTTGACTTGGGAGGGGCTTCGTGGAATTGTTTCATTTAAAGTTATTTTGCGTAATGCATGTACAACACCGAATTATTTCTTGAAACGCTTCCTTCACGTTGTTCAGTCACGAGCTGGTTCCTTAGAAGCCACCTGGGAAAAGCGAGAAATAAGCACATCAATATGATAGCTACTACAACTACTTACAATAGAGACTAGGTGGCATTGTGAGTCTACCATTTTCCTTAAAAATTCGATGCGGAATGCGAGAGCACGCTAGCAACAACATTTCGGTGGTGTGTTGTAGCAGTGAGCTTTGCACGGACCACACCAAACACAGGGTGCATTATCTTTTCTTATCAAGTAACGTGCGGGACAAAAGCAGCAGGCTTAAAGTGGAATTTTGAATTAGGATCTAGTTATGAAAACTATGCTTTGATCCATGCTGTGGCACGCCCAGTTCAGGGCCGCTGCGTCGGACGGACAGTTACGGAACGGAGCAAGGAACGGACGGAATTGGACTAACCAAGATTTGGTCCAAGCGTACTTCTGCTAATCGGACGGCGGTAACTTACATGGATACGTTGGTGGTGTATTCCAACAATTCCAAACCCGCGGATCGGGTATGCCACCCTCGGGCAGGGGCGGACAGCAGACGCCTGGCGCAGGTGAGCACGGAACGGGCGAGGGAGCACCGCACGGCGGACTGTGCGGGCCACAGCATGGCCAATGATTACAGGGACCACAGGGACCACAACCTCCGCAGGGACCGCATCCTCCGCATGGACCACATCCGCCTCCGCACATCTTGTAGAAACTTTATTTGGATTAATTAATTATTAAGGAAAATATTTTGTTGTTTTGTCTTTGGAAAATTTAGAAGCTAGTCGAAGCGTAGGGATCGAAAGTAAGAAACTGAATGATAATGTTTTGGAAGTAGCACAGCCTCGTTCCAAAAATTTTTCAATCGAATTTCGGCTCAAATTCATGGCCAACTTTATGCATTTTCAAAGCCTACTGAGTTTCGAAAAAAATACAAAGAAATTCAGGCTTATTGCCGAAAAGTCAAGAATAAAAGCCTATAAATAATGCTTAACACATTTTAATTGGCGACTTCAAAAACCATTTAGAAACAGGTTTCTTTTCCTAAAATTAAAATGTTCAAAATTTTTTTCCAATTTTTTTTTTTTACCGTTTTGAATATTTTATTTCTAAGAGCGAAATCATCCAGGGTCGACAAATGTATTCTCGATGAGCGCAAAACTGAAGTTCGTAGCTCTTATCAACTGATTTATATGAGTGTATATACAAATGTGATTAGACACCAGACAGTTCAAATGAACCCACTTAGTATAACTTGGGTATTCAACGCAGTCGGAATCATGCTAAAAGTAGCGGTTATCGGGGCGGGTGTTAATGGCGTTACGAGTGCAATCAAGATACTAGAGCATTACCAAGACGAGAAGAAGACAAATGTGCAGGTGACAATAATATCTGATGAATTTACGCCCAATACAACCGGCGATGGATCGGCGGGCCTTTGGGGACCCTATTTGCTAGGTGGCACATCAGAATCAAAAGTGTAGTAAGTTATATATACATATGGGAATGGTTATTGTATAGTGCATTTAAGATACTTTGTGTTTTTAGCAAGTGGTCGAGGGATATGCACCTGTTTCTGGAGAAGCTTTGGCTAAGTGAGGACGCCGGCGAGGCGGGAGTCTGCCTTGTGCCTTGCATCCGCCTGAGCACGGATCCAAATGTCAGTGTTAGTGATTTCTGGCGGGATATTGTCTATGGTGCTACAGATCTCACAGCTGACAAACTGGCTGCTTATAATAAAGACAGAGACGTTAAGTTTACGTAAGACTATTGCATATTTGTATAGCCAGACTGCAACTGATCTTATCACTCCCCCAGTTCGGGTCTCTCCTTTGTTACCTACACCTCGGAGCCAATCAAACTGCTACCCTATCTGATGAAGCGCTTTGTGCGCAGAGGTGGACGCATTGAACAGCAGAAGGTCACAGATCTTGAGAGGCTAGTCAGTGACTCAGCCTACGATGTGATTGTCAACTGCACAGGACTCGGCTCCAGGCAGCTGCTTAACGATGAGACCATGTATGCCGTGCGTGGACAAGTTAGCAGGATTAAGGCCAACTGGGTGTTCACAGCCGTCCTGGATGAGAGTGATGTGGGCAACTACATCATACCCAAGTAGGTCACGTAACTTGCTGCTGCCCACTTGCCCAGTGTTAATATGCTTTTACCATCAGCACCGAGTCCGTGGTCATTGGTGGCACCCACCAGGAGAAGGACTACAACACCCAAGTCAGTGAGTCGGACAAGCGATTCATTATCGATGGCTGTCGTAGCTTGATGCCGGGTCTGGAGCACACTCAGCATCTGTTCGATTGGGTTGGCCTGCGCCCAGGTCGCGTCCAGCTGCGCCTGGAGGCGGAGCGGCGTGGCTCCAAGCTGCTCATCCACAACTACGGCCATGGCGGCAGTGGAGTCACCCTCTGCTGGGGCTGTGCCGACGATGTGCTCACTCTGTTGCTAGCTGCACAGCTCAACTGCAAGTTGTAGCTCTTCCGATTTGCTAGTGTATTATCAGCTGAAATCAAGTACTTGATGCTATAATACTAATTGCTAAAACATGCGAGTGTATATCAACAGTAAACAGCGCTTATCAACATTTGGCTTTATCGCTCGCGACGCTTCGATTCAAATTGTTTTGGTTCCCAAGTGAACTATCTCTAAAAACAACTAACCTGTAGCCCTTGTTTTGTGTGAAAAAGAAATGAATACCTTTATGTATCTATGAATATATATCTATACAACAATGCTTATCGAAAAACATTCGAATTTTTGATTATACTCTTTTCGAAGAAAATAGTATAAGTTTGTGCTGATCTTTGTAACGCATAGAAGGAAGCGTCGGAGACCCTCAAAAAGTTACTGCCACTATGCTTAGAATGACAAAGCAAATTGATCTAGCCATGTCCGTCTGTCTGTCTGTCTGTCTGTCTGTCTGTCTGTCTGTCTGTCTGTCTGTCTGCCTGTCTGTCTGTCTGTATGTATGCAAACTAGTCCCTCAGTTTTTGAGCTATCGCGATAAAACTTTGCACAGAACTTATTATTCAAAGGGACAGCACATTGGTCGGAACCGGCCGGATCGGACCACTATATCTTATAGCTGTCATACAACTGGAAGTCGGTTTTGGCCATAAATCCCATGTTTTCAAAGCTATTGCAATAAAACTTTGCACAGTGCTTATAATTCAAACATACATAGCATTGATCGGAGCCGGCCGGATCAAATCACTATATCTTAAAACTGCCATACAACTTTAAATAAATTTAATATATAAATTCAAATTGATATCATATGATATCAATTTTTACAGATGAAAGTGCTGCAGTTAGCAGAGTGAAAATTGTCTAAAGGTTCGAAAGAGTATCAAATCTTCGAGACGCCGAAGATAATCCTTTCCCCCTTGTTTTCTATTAAAACCAAGATACAATAGGGCTCTCAAGTCCCTGTAAATGCCTTTCAAACAGCTAAAACTAACATAACTGTGTCAAAACTGATCAGATTTTCAATTTCGTGGCAGTTTTGATCATGGTTCTATATTAGATGTGCATTTAAATCTGATTTCTAATTTTCGATTCTCTATGAAGCACAAGCCAAGATAAGATATGGTTCCCAAGAACCTAGAAATGCCTTTCAGACATCTAAAACTCCCATAGCTTTGCCAAAACTGATCCGATGTTCGATACTGAAACATATTTTGGGTTATATGTGAATTTAAATTGCATTTAAATATTCCCGAAAGTCGGCCACAGTGATTTTTTTCATTTATGCCATATGTCCTAATAGTAAAATATGTTTTACACTTCATTTGCTCTCGCTAGTTCTTCCTCCTTCTCCTTGAGCTCCCTTGCCCTTAGAGCTTCGTGGAAGGCTTCAAATCCGGGCCAGAGCTGATAATTCACTATTGGATCCAGAGGCAGCACATAGAGCAGCGCAAACATCTCATCCAGATCGCGAAGGCAATCGAATGGTCGCTGATTGCCCTCCACTTTATAGATGGAGTAGATGGATCGCCCCATTTCCGAGTAGTCAGCCATCTCGGCGGCATACTGTTCCCTGGTGCTGAGGGCGATGAAACAGACCCGGGGCATGTGCATGTGCTGGGCAACCATGCCGAACACATCGAACATGCACATGAGGAAGGACTGATCCTCGAACAGATGGCGTGGAAAGCCTACTTCGTGCACAGTCAAGGAATCGAAGTTGTCCAGCTGCAAGCTCTGCTTGGTGCGTATTATCAGCTCCTTCTTCAGTAGTATCAGCTGCTGGAATAGACCTTTCGAAACTGTCGACGGCAGAAAGATCCTACAATCGTTGTATTCTTTAGTTTGTCTATAGCGCATTAGCAAATATTCCCAATTCCTTACCAGGAATGCCACTCGTCAGTCATCCATTCCATTAGGGCAACGGCTATGATCTTGGTTTCACTCTCGTCCATCATCATAATGGAGCACTCGTTGCGTAAAATGTGCCTGCAATATTCCGAATAAATACCCTTCATTTCCTCCAGTTCATGCAGACCCAGTCCCTCAAAAATAATGTTCTGTAAGAACGAGTTCTCCCACATAAATTCTATGACGATATTATAGTTTCTGCTAGGAAACATAAAAGTTAATACGTTTCGAGTCTTTTTTTATTGGCATTACTTGCTTAAAGTGTATGTCTGTTACGGGCATACCCTCCCAAACATCCCATTTGATGTCATATTGCAAAGGACGCACATCATCCATGGAAGTATTTACTTATTTATTTCCCACTTTAAATTTAGAGAATACACAAAATATTGTTATTTTTTACTAAATATATATATTTTCCATATATGACGTAAATTTTGTTTTAAAAGTCTCTGACTTTAAACACCAATAAAATGATTAAAAGTTAACACAAACATTTAAGCGATGTCCTTCTGCATTTTTTTGTATGGATGTAGTAAGTATACTTTAACCATAAGATCCAGATGCTAATTCAATAGACTCGAAACCTCTTGTCAAATTTCTTAGGGATAACAACATGGAAACCCTTTTTACAGGATATCTCAAAGTCGCGCACTCTCGCTGTTTATTTGCAAGGGTCGCACATAGTTGGCATATCATTCGGTTTTACGAGCTGAAATGTTTCATTCCCATAATTGTGTGTGGGCTCGCCGCAATAACGGTAAATGTGAATGTGCATTAAAAAATGCAAATGATACATGTGCGGGAATTCCAGTTGGCATAATTAAGTGGGTGTACAAGTGATAACAATCAAATGAAATAGGTGTAAATTTAATTTGTCTAATGTCTCAATTTGAATAAATATCCGAAAAAGCATACGCTGCAAAGAGGTATGTTAATAATAATAGCATCGACTGAAATATCCACCCTGAACGGAATACGCATTAACATTCGAAAATAGAAACACGTCTTATACACCTCAGGACTAGCCTCACTTCTGCTCAGCTAAGTCGGATTTTAAAATTCAAAGCACCACGGATATCATTTACGGGGTGACAACAACCAATTGGCAACTGCCAACTGCAAACTGGCAACTGGCAGCTGGCAGTTGGGCTAACTGAATTTGGGCAATGTCAAAGCCAAACGCCACTCGGCGCATTTTTAAATGTTTCCAACATCTTTGGTCCTTACAACAACCATGCCATATCAGCCTGTCAATTGGATATTTAAATACAGGCGACACTTTTAATGGCAAAGTGTCAAAGTTGGGGAAAGCTTGCAACTCGGAGGTTGGAGTTACGTGAGGGCATGTCTATTCTGAACACGTAATGCTCCTGTCTCGTGCCTGCTGATAAATTGAATATTGAAAAGAAATAATTCAATTTTCACTTTCGACTGGCTCATGTGAGGAGAGTTCTAAGCAGGAATTCAATCAATTTGCTCCTCAACTTCATGACTTCAAATTATAGCTATAATCTCACTGCCAGTGTAACTTGACCAAAACTTATCAAATTCGTGAATATATTTATTTTAAATGTGACATTTGAGCTTTGTTTACCTTTTGTATATTTTGTTGTTTATTTTTGAGAAATTGTATTATATTAATATATCAAAACTTATCGAATTTGTGAATATATTTATTTTATATATGAAATTTTAGCTTTGTTTTTGAAAAGTTCTATTATTTAAAATATATCTTTAAGCAACGTATTGCTACACTAAAATGAATTATTACAATTAATTTTCTTAAATTTAAATTTAATTATATTCTATTATATATTATATTATATATCAAAACTTATCGAATTTGTGAATATATTTATTTTAAATATGAAATTTTAGCTTTGTTTTTGTATATTTTGTGGTTTATGTTTGAAAAGTTCAATTATTTAAAATATATTTTTAAGCAACGTATTGCTACACTAAAATGAATTATTACAATTATTTTTCTTAAATTTAAATTTAATTATATTAATATATCAAAACTTATCGAATTTGTGAATATATCTATATTATATATGAAATTTTAGCTTTGTTTTTGTATATTTTGTGGTTTATGTTTATAAAGTTCAATTATTTAAAATATATTTTAAAGCAAAGTACTATTACACTAAAATGAATTATTACAATTATGTTTCTTATGTTCTTTTTGATTTTAAACACCAGTTTTCTGCCAGTTTGCTTTTCATATTCCACAATTTGCTCAGGCACACAAAATGTTGAAAATTTCTCAAAAATTCATAAAAACAAATGCGAATTATTTCATGCAATGGTTTAGAAGCACATGAGTTCGAGTTTATGACGTGGCATAAAAACGTCTCACTTGGGACTCCTTTAATCCGCCAAATTGTTTACACACGCAATGCTCCAGCTGCCCCACATCCTGTGCCCCATAGTCCTGTCACAAATCCAGCGCTAACCCAACCCTAAACCAATCCGTACCCAAAGAACCCGACCGACCCACAGTCGGTGGAAACAATCGCGAATTTGAATTCATTCGAAAATCGTTTAACGCTCGTTGGCTGTTTTAACGCGACACCTGCGCATTCCCAAAATGCCGCCAAAGGTGTTGCCAGCAGAAGATGGAGAACACCCCCTGCTCCCCCCCTTCCCCCTTCTACCACTGTCACCATGACTTGCTCTGCGTCGTTTTATTTAAAATCGAAATTGCGCAAATACAAAACGCGAAACGGAAACGTCTCTTGATTGTAATGGCCGTGGCCACATGTAGCCTGTCTGCCAGGACCGGGACCTGAATTTGGATGCACTTGCCGCCAGCCGCAAGGTGTATGCAGCTGTCTGTGTGTGCTACCATGCGTGCGTGTGGTGTGTGTGTGTGTGTGTGTTGGTGTGTGTGTGGCAAACAAATAAACAAAGGGTTCAACAAAAGCAGCGGCCCAAAGTAATTCAAAACAAGCGCGCGTTATTGAAATGTTTGAGCGAACTGCCACAGGATCTCGGATTAGCCCAACAACAATCCATCTCGCTCATCTCGCCATTCGCCGTCCTTGTTATCATTGTGTGTTCAGCACAAGGCAGCCCATTGTTTGTTTATCTACTCTTAAATGGCGAATAATCCGCGTACTTTTAAGATACAATAGACTGTTGAAACGCGAGGGTAACTGTAGGTGAGCAAGCTGGCTTTAAGAACAATCTTATTGTAAACCAATTGACAAATAAATAGCGACAAGTTCAGTCGAAACTGTTGATTTATAACTTATAATATATGATTTTTTTTAATAAATATGTTCTTAACATTTTAACATATCTCGTTGGAAGTACAACAACAAGGTTTAGATTATACCTAAACTGGTCTAGGTAACATACTCATTTTGGGAATAGGAAAATATTAAACTATACTTTTAGGCGTCACTTTGATAGTTAACATTTCATATGGTGGGAATATGGATGTGATAAAACGTCTCCAACCTTTTCCGTTAGCTTAAATTGGTAAAGGATATATATTTTAAAAAAATTACATAGAAGTTGTGAGTTTAATAAAACTTACAGCATTAATTCATTTCCCTGTTGTTATACTTGTATTTTGAGTATTTCCCATACTTAATATTTAATTTTTAAAAAAATCAGAATAAGCAATTGCATCTTAAAACTTTCTGCGTATAAAAACAAAAAGAAATAGGCATTTTATGAACCAAAAGTGCCACAGACAAATATTTAGTGTTTTAAAAGGCGCTTTTGTAGCCAAACATTTATGGGTCCCTTTGCATTGCCCCAAATAACAATTTCATGTGATAATTGCGCTTATAAAAAGAAATTAAACTTCCATTTTGTGAGCCGACTCGTTGGGAGTGTGTCGTGTGGTTTGTGTCTAGTGGCTTGGGCACTTGGATGCCAACAGGAGGAGGCTGCCAAGGATATGCCAGACAACTCCATGGGAACTTCGTTCAGTTGTTTCTGGAGGGGTTGAGATGGGGTTTTGGGGGTCTTGGAGGAGCGAACGTTAAGCAACTTCCGCTTCAGTTAAATGAAGTTAGCTTGTTGCGACTTATGCAAAAGTTTTCAATTGCCTTTTATTATTGTTGTTTTCCTTTATTTTCATTTTGGCGCTGTTCGCGTTTGTTGCCAACTCGACTCGACTCAACTCAAGTGAAATGCAAATTTATTCAAAAGTTGCCACCGCTGTCAGGAAAGTTGTCTGGATTAAGGTCTATGGCGATAATTAAATACCATTTTTCGCATTTATATTTGCATCCCGTTGAATAATTGCCTTCAGTTCACTCCTAATTTGTTTTATATTCAAGCCAAATTCATTGAAGAGTTTTCAGCTAGAATTAAAGACAACCTATGTATTTAAAATTATATATTCAACAATTCATTATATATTTATAATTATAGTTGAAACTGAAAATGTGTCACGCAACTTTGTTCAGCTTCACTTGCCAGATTAAAAATGTTGTAAGAGTTAAATATTTAAAAATTAATTAAGAGTGCGATAGGAAAATCGTCTAAATAACTAAATATTTGTGTAATTTGTATTTGGACATTATAAATAGTAAAACTCTTTAATAAACTCTTTAGCTAGCCTAAACATTTAAATACAATTTCTTTGATTATATATTATTTATTTATTTCTTTTGATTTCTGGCATCGTATTGCCACAAGGATATCGCTGAAGGTTTCAGGACCTTTGCCAGCCAACTTCTTTGGCCTTTCGACTGTATGTAGAATCGATAATTATGTATAGATGTCCACGTGGATATAAAAAGAAGAAACAGTTGCGCTCATTAGTGACACGCGATACTCGAATAAAAACAAAATGGCAAATCAAATGCTCAAAGGAACAAGAAAAAGCTGGCGAGGCGCAAATCAGTTACAACTATGGACAGTTATCTCAGCGGGTCATCTCTTCACGAAAGGACAATTATGAGTGGACATGCTAATTTGTGCGTGGCGGACCGGACCGGACAGGACCAAAGGACTGGCCAAAGGACAGGCACGCGCCAAAGCAGAATACCTCAATATTTGTTGAGCGAACGTGATTTGGCGCATTTGCCATGCGAAGGACATGCTAAGGACCGCGCCCAACTAGCTCCAAGACAGCGCCGCGCCCTGTCAACGAATCCTTTCTACCACACACACACACACTGAGTGACACACGCACTCGATTAGTTGCCCAAAAGTATGCAAAATGTTCTGTTAACGCTGCACAAACAGGCGCTTCAACTGTGCTCAACTCAACTGAACATGGAGGACGCGAGGCGTAACCACCGCGCACGCAAAGGGTTAATTAATTAAATGCGCTTTACAAATGCTTTGATATATACAGTAAATGTATATACTATGTATATATCCAACAGATGGCGCAGGTAACTCTCACAGCTAAAAGATACAGATCCAGCTACAGCTACAGCCACAAGAGACAAAACTCCGCCCAGGATAAGGCCACACCCCATTGCAGTGACTCACACCACCAACACCACCCACCACCCACCACCAGCACCACCCAGCCACCCAGCAGCAGGTTCGCAGCATCTTTGATGTAAACTTGGCAAAGTCTCAAGCAAGTGCCCCAAGCTATCGTTTTGCAATATTCAGCCACAATTTTCCGACTTTTGCCCCAACTGAAAACTGAAAAAGCTGAAGAGCGTTTACTTTAACGCTTCAATTGCTTTCAACGTGAATACTCGGCTAATCCAAATCTTACATCTATCTTTATAAAGGAAAACTCAAAAGCTGAGTCCAGGGTGTGTCTGTATTTCGTTTGTCCTGAACTCTTGAGTTTATATTTTGCATACATAATATTTACATTTAAACAAAAGTAAAGCTAAAGTAAAGATTTCAAAAGATTAAATGATCAATTTATGCAAAATTATTATAATACAAGTGGGGAAGGATTATCTTCGGCGTGCCGAAGATTTTATACTCTTTTCGAACCTTTAGGCAATTTTCACTCTGCCAACTGCACCACTGAAAGATATAGTGATCCGATCTGGCCGGCTCCGACCAATGTGATGTCTCTTTGAATAATAAGTATCAGTGCAAAGTTTCATTGCGATAGATTCAAATACATGGGAAATATGGCCAAAACCGACTTCGAGTTGTATGGCAGCTATAAGATATAGTGGTCCTATCCGGCCGGCTCCGACCAATGTGCTGTCCCATTGAATAATAGGTGTCTGTGCAAAGTTTTATCGCGATAGCTCAAAAACTTAGGGACTAGTTTGCATACATACAGACAGACAGATAGACAGACGGACATGGCTAGATCAATTTGTATTGTCATTCTAAGCATACTGGCAGTAACTTTCGGCGGTCTCCGACGCTTTCTTCTATGTGTCACAAACTACAGCACAAACTGAATATACTTCAACCAAGAACTAACTAAGTAGGTACTAAATTCTGGGTAACATTCGACTTATATTAACTGTTTGCAATAAGTTTTTCACATTCGATTAACATATTGTAGTGGATGTTGAAATCATGAATTTTTTAATATATTCAAGATAGAATAGTTTTTGTAAACTAAAAAACAAAACGGTAGCTCGACTATACTTGAATTGGAAATGAGATCTTTGACCTACCAAGACTTTAACATCCCGATTCCATTTTGGCTATAGAGTATGGTGCAGAGTCTATGTCAATTCAATAACTCAAATATCAGGACACTAGAAAATTGGCTTAGTACTCTCATCTGGCCTTCCGTAAGAAGGTCTCTTGTGTTTGGCTTGACGTCAATTCAAAGTACGTGGCTGTTAATTAGAAGCTCATTTTCAATTAATCAAAACGCCAAAAGAAGCGCCAATAACATCCGTTACAACAGTTAAGGGCATCGCGTGTCCTGAACCCAAAACAAAATTGAAAGAACAACATTATTGCTGGAGATGCGTACACACACAGCACACACACACACAGCATACACACACTGTACGCCCAGTTTGGCACGCCCACTTGTGGCAATGTCAACGCCAATTGATTGCCGCAGGACATTAATAATGCAGGCTGGCTGATTTCAATTGGAGTCGAATGTGGCGCATCTCATTTTATTCGTGTTAGCTGCTCACTAAATAATTCGAGACTCGCTGCCGAAAATTGTTTGGGGACAGCAGCAGCAGTGGCACATCAACAGCCTATCCACTTGCCATTAACGGCGCTTAGCAACTGCCACACAGGTAGCTGCCACAGCCAGGTAGATGCCACAGCCAGGTAGCTGCCACACGGCACACCTATAAACATTAAGTTGTCAATAAAGGTAATTCATTATGTCGCTCTCGAACGCCTCCGGGGAACGCCTTCGTGGCTAAAACAAATTGTCTGCCCGTTAAGCCAAAAGCCGCAGTGCCCCTTACTCTGTACCCTGTATCCTGTATCCTGTATCCGCATCCCAGCTAACGGATACACACTGTATCTGTATCTTTTTAGCTGACATTCACACTGCGGTTTGGACGGCTGCGCCATCGATGAACAATAAAATATTCCTCTGATGGGCAATAAAAAAGCTTATTGCTTATCGTTAGTCCTGCGGACAAAAACGCGAACTGCTTGGCGACGATTTGGTATAATTTAAGGCATATTCAACAGGATAACAGTTTGAGCTGTTATCAAACACTTGGCGCATAGTCCAACTCTTTATGCAATCAACTTATTGGATCATTGAACATATTTGGGAAACATTTAATAAAGCTAGTCTGACATTTCTGATTAAAAACATATTCACTTTAAGGCAGATCTGAAAATCAACATAAAATCGTGATACACCTCTCGCAGATGTTTCGAATTTGAAGTCGCGTCCATTTTCTTAGCGTGTATATAAACACATAATACTCTATTATATCCTATATGAGCTGATTCATTTGGCTTACAAAACATCGAAAGCATATAGAATCAACTGATCAGATAGCTCTAGAATTCGAAAGACCTGCGTCTACTTTCCAGCTAAAACAAGTAAGAGAGCTCTAGTCGGGAGTGCCCGCTTAGGAGATACCCTGATCCCAGTCCTTATAATTATTCATACTAACCTGTCAGTGTACATACATACAAACACACACGTGCTGCAAGCAGTGCAAGCAGTTCAAGCAGTTAGCTTGCTTTTCGACTCGGCTGTTGATACTGGTCAAGAATATATACACCTTATATGGCCGAAGATGCTTCCTTATGCCTGTTACATACTTTTGCACAGCTTCATTATACCCTTTTTACCCAATTATAATGGGATCGGGACATACAATATACAATTTCTGTTACTTCTTGTTTTATATGTCAAATATATTTTTAATTAACTACAAAAGTCATTGTTTCTATTACAAATTTCATATTCTAGATATTCTAGATCAAAAAGCATAAGTTATATTTAAGAACCTATGCATAAACAATAATATTTTCTTTTTTAAATTTAGAGAACATGCAAAAATATCATACTGAAATAAGTAGCACTAGTTTATCCTCCCCCTTGACTTTATATTCATCACATTTGATTGAAGTGGTTATGCTTGAGAAGTTGTATTTATTATTCTAAAAAAAAACTATATAAAACTATTGATGAGTTTTATTGTCATTCGAAGATGGTCGAGCAATCCTTTTAGAAATAGGATACGCCAGTTATAAATTGCAAATAGATGTGAGTACACAGACAAATATCCACTTATTGAGTATCTCTAGCCGCACAATGTCTGTGTATCTGCTTACCTGCGGTGACCAGAGGACATGGACGAGGACACGGACAGCGACAGGGATGTGGACATGGAACTAGATACTTGTCGTTGTGGTTGCTGCTCTCGGTATTTCGCGTGACACGTCAGATCAATTTTGCGAAATATATTTTCTCTGAAATTTATTTGCCTGTCATTAGAGTTTGGCAAAACGTGCTTTGGTCGCATTTGCAAGTGCTCCACTGGGGGCAATGGCTAAAACAGCAGCCGCTATCCAGAGTCAGAGTCAGAGATGGAGTCAGAGATGGAGTCGCAGCCAATGGGGGCGACGCGGTGACAATCCATACGTGAGTGGCGAATAAGCAGCTGCAACAAAATGGGGAAAAGCAAATTTTGTTGTATCTGACGGATACGTGTGGAGCGCACAGTGCACGTGTGTTTTATGAAAATTGCGTTTCGATTGACAAAAAACCACAACAACAACAACAAAAAGAGGAAAGGCTTAAGGGAGAACGAGTCGCAGTCGCATAAAATATGGCAATTTATAGCGAAAGTCTTGCGAGCTTTATGTGCCTCAATCTACCCATGGAATATTACGCTGATGAAATTGTTTTCATTTCGACAATTTTCGTTGGGCAAACGCGTGTCGACGGGCGGTCCTCGTTGGCTCGTCCTGTTCGTCCTGCTGGCAGTCAGCATATTTATTATTTTATTAGCGGCGTGTGCTCAACTCACTCCATTCCATGCCCAGTTCCCAGTTCCCGCCGCCGCTGGGTGTGGCGTCTCTGTCTCTGTCGCCTTAACCCTTCTGCCTGTCTATTTTGGCCAAAAACTGTGGCCAGCCTGTTATGATAATTAAGTAATGGCTCCGTCCGCATCGCCACATGTCCTTGCTAGTCCTTAAGTGCTGCCCACTCGAGCGTCACTCTTCATGCAAACGGGATTCACTTGGACTTGGACCTGGTCAGGCCTGCCAACAACTCTCCAAGTCTGTCCTGTGTCCTGTCTATCTGTTTGTTTGCTGGTTTGTTGCTTTGTTTGCCTCTCGTGTTGGTTTTCAAATTGAGTTAGCACTGTTTTTGTTGCCGCATTCGGTATTGTTGGCATGAATAATTACCGGAAAAATCGTAACTCTGTTGCACATGCATAATGCATGTCTTGAGTCAACACATTTCCATTCCCATTCAATGCCACAAATAGTTCAAGGCGTAAATATAGTCAGTTATTTATGTGCAGCACTGTTATACGATACAAATATTGCCTATGGCCTAGATACATATATATAGGCAAGCTTTAAGTTATGTCACAACTATAACTGAAAGTGTATAAGCTGATTGCACTCAATTATTTTCATTACTTCCATAATGAAATCATTATTGTTAGCAGTAATGAATCTTTAAGATATTTATTTGAAATTAATCATACCTAATATTTATATTTTATTTAAATTTTCATTTCATTTTGCAATTTTAAATTGAATTTCATGTAATTTTTAATTTTAATTATTTTCTTATGCCATCTAAGTTTATTTGAAGCAAATAAATAAATAAATATTCTACAAACTCTTAGTACACGATTTCTTCTCATCGCATTCACTAAAAATTGTATTATTTGTATCAATAATTAAGCACAGACTAAGTTATTTTATTTTCATAAGTTCTAGAACATGATATTTTTAGCTCATCTTTTAGTTTTATGTTTAGGGTTAAAGCTAAATTTGAATTAAATAATTTTGTGTGCCTTTTATAACTAGTTGGTTATAATTTGAAATTATTAGTTATTAGCTGTATACGATAACAAGTGCAGAATATATTAATATAAACTAAAAAGTCTTAAAAAATTCTCAAAAATTACTTAGTTTCATTGAAAATTATGCTTAAGCTTTAAGTGCTAATAATATTTCTTAACTTACTACTATCAATTCAGTAGAAGTACAATTCTCCAGCTATTTGTAAGTTTTTATCTTTCGATAGTATATTACCGTTTCCTGTTGTATAATATCGTATATCGTATATTGGGGCGACTGTGGTGAATGGGTTGCTTTGCCAAACGATTTGTTAAAAGATTTCATTTATGGTTTTATGCCCACATGCCACTTAACAACTACCAACAATCGCAGATAAAACAGGGTATAAAACAACGCGCTCTGAGGCAACCAAAACGATAAAAGGCCACCCAAAATCAATTGAAGGCATTGCGCAAATATCAGGCTGTCAGGTGACAATTTCTGTCATGGACTCTGGACAGGTTCTATTGCAGGCAATTAGCTTGGCATGTTTTGTTTTTTTGTTGGTAGTGACTAGTAACAGTTGCTATCTGTAGAGCTTAACAGTTATCGTAAGCTGTGCCGGGTTTTATCGTCATATCTGAACGTTGAAGATTGGTAAACCATTTGCTTTTGTTGGGGGCAAGAGTTCAGTTTGCGGCATGGAACACAAAAGACCTTAGTGCTTCCTAATTGCGCACTAAATTAAAAACGAAAAACTGAAAGAATTATAATATGAAACGAGCTCAGAACATGAAATGTACCGCCAATCAAAAAGGCGCACATAAAAATTACCAACTCAATTGCCGAAAAAGAAACGAATTGAACAAATGAATAAATAAATGGGCTGCTCAACTGGTTACGAGTCATTTAAAATTGTTGCTGCTGCTTTGGATGCCTTTGGGTACCGCCTCTTGTGTCAAAACTGCGACTGCTGATTTCAAATCGAGCAACCGAAGCAAAACAATTGAAATCCCACTCAATGAGAATTATGATTAACTGTGCACCAAAAAATACAAAATAACATAAATGCGCTAAATATCTACAACAATTATCAGGCGAGCTCCTTTTACATCGATGGGGAGTATGAGAAGTTGTGATATTAGCTTAAGTCTGAAGTTTGCTTTTAATATTGAATAAGACTAGGTCGTTTCTTCTTCTCCCTTCAGGATTTTATGTCATGTTATTTATTTTCTACATTTTGTTATATTTTAATTTTACTGGCAATATATATATTTTGAAGGTTTAGTCATTTGTTATATTGTTATATATTTCACTGAATTTCTTATAATATAAATGTAAAATAATAAAAGTTTTTACAGTAGTATCGTTAAATATTTAAAGTTTTTACGGCCATTATCTTCTTAATCATAATAAACAATGTATCGGCTATATATCCTTTGAAAGCTTAAACTAATTTCGAAAAATGCAGATATCTCATCACAACTTACAAATTGACGAATCATATAAATTATGTATGCATATACACTTATATTATGTTGTATATCTTAAACTAATTTCATCAAAAGCATATTTTTTATCATAACTTATATTTACAAATCATATTACATATGTTTCTATAGGCAAATGTCTTGAACTCACCTCGTTATGGAATTTTGTTTTGCGGTTTCGCTTTGCTTTCAATGCCGACCTCATCATCCCCACATTGACTTTCGATGGCACCCACACTCTAAGCCACCCTGCAACGAGGGTAGACTGCTAAGTTTCAAAGCGCGCAATATTATTGAGAGTACATTCGGGGCTGGCTGGCGATCAATTTAAATTAAGCCGAAGATTTTGTTTTAATTAAAAATCTTCAAATGCGCTTAATGACAATTAATTGGTGAACATCATCGGCTCCCAGTCGAGCCGAGGCAGACTTCTAGCTTTCCACTTCCACAATTTACACTCCGGAGATTGCAGCGTCATTGCGGCTGAATGATCGCATATATGTGTATATATGCCATATGGCCACCAGTCACGCAATCCCCCATAAAACATACAACTCGGCTAGAAGAAGAAGAGGACTGCAACTGAGTCGGATGGGCAAGCGATTCTTTCAATTGAAACAAATCAAACTGGAAACTCAAAAGTGACGAAACACCCACGCAACGCCTTCGATTGTATTTGGACTCATTGAATCGGGCAATCGAATCAATCGAATGATACAATATATACATACGTGATATATGGGAAAATCACTCGATCTATCAATGTGTAGAGTTCAAGATTGTTTCCATTTGAAATGCTCGAAGCATTGCAGCTGTGGGCTTAGAAGGTACATATTTATTTCATATATTTATTGTTGACTAGTGTTAGTCGACACAGAAATTTTAATTATAAAACATTTCAAAGTATGAATAGTATTTAGAATATTTAACTAAAAAAATATAAATTAAAAATTACGGAAAAACCAAAAATACACAATTAATCCAAACAAAGAATAGAACATATTGATATTGAAATTGACAAACCCAGCAAAGGATATTTTTTTGAGTATTTACAAACATATTTACAACATAAGCAGTAAAATGTAAAATTTTGTAGGCACTTTAAGCAAACTATAATCTGTATTTATATATATTTAATAAAAGTATAGGTATTTAAAATCTCATATTAGATTGCTAGAAAAAAATCATTTTAAAATGGCTTAGCTTATATTCTTTTTAAATTGGTATTTATTTAAGAAAATGTGAATGAATGAACTAATCAAAAATTAAATAGCAATTACTATTATAATCATAACTTTAGTACTTATATTATTACTTATAGTTTTTATATTGACAAACTTGGCTGGGCCTATTTTTACAAATTTAATGCTTCATTTTCTTTATTTAATAGTTATATTAAATATTAACTCACATACAAAAGTATATCGCAACTACTTATTCAAAATATCTTATGCTAACACCAAATGAATTCGTTTTTATCCAATGTGGCCTTTTTCAATGCAACTATTAATTAATTATTAGCTGCTAAAAACAGGTTTTCTTATCTCTTATAATTTTCAACGCATGACGTATGCATATAAGATATATAATTGACCTATTATGACACATTGTTGTAGTTAGAATAAATGTGTGTGTGTGTGTGTGTGTGTGTGTGTGTGTGTGTGTGGTTGTGTGTGTGTGTGTGTGTATTTCCCAGAGGTATTTAAGAGTAGGGTAAACATTACTAACCTCGTTACTTAACCGCAACAGCTTATTATTAACTTTACGACTGTGGAGCATACAACAGAAGGACATTGGGCGTGAGTTCTAATGATGGTTAGTAAAATGAAACTAATAACTAGTTACGGTTAGTCCAAGGAGCAGGGGCAGGAGCAGGAGGAGGAGGAGGAGGAGCTGAAGAGGGTGCATAAGTGAAAGACTGAAAGGAACTGTGAGTAATCTGTGAACTTTACAATCAACTGGACTCGTGGCCAGCTGACAGTCCCAAAGGGCAACAACAACAATGAAACACAACTGATGGACTGCTGATGACATAATATGCAAATATGTACACACACACACACACACACACAGATATATATATATAGAGGTGCACTACATAGTTTTTAGCTTGATTTCTTCAGGGAATTTCTCTGCATGCCAGCTGACAAAATGAACGACTCTATAACACATTCTATTCCATTCAATTCTGTTGTGGCTTGCAGCTCGTTTGTCTTTTGGTAGTCGGTCGGACTTGGTAATTTAGTTAATTACTCCAACATGTTGCTGGGGAAGGTGCGGAGCTGTGTGGGCGTCCCTTCTAATCGCCGCCTTTGACAGCTGAATGTGTCAGCGGGCTGCGTATTTAGGTGCCAAGTTTTTGCATAATTGTAATTTAAATAATTACTCCTTGCGATTAACCCAGTTTCGCATAACAGCTACCCCGTCCGCTGCCATCCTCAGCTCAGCTCTGCTCTGGCTGCTCAATTTGCTGCATTTGGTCGTCCATTAGCCCGCATTGTCTTCGGCACACACAGTTGTGCCACCAGTGGTTGCGTGCCACATCGCCTCTCACTCCACCTCTCCCTCGCCCCAGTCGAGCTGAGCATTGTTATTATTTTGTCACATGTGAACTGAGGCGTAAGCGAAGCGATTACAAAAAGGGTGCACAGCCAGGACGACTGCGGCCTACAGGCTGAGCTCTGTTTGCATACATATGTAGCTAAAATGCTGCTTGCGGCGCTGATTGTTCCTTTTGTGTATATTTTTGAGCCGCTGAAATCGAGACTTACCCTTTGATCCCATTGCCTGCCCCCAGCTTCCGCTTTTTGTGGTTGGTGCCTGATCGAACATTATCCCATAATTATAGGGCTTCCGTATGTTGTGGCCACATTGGGCATTGGCTTTTGGGCGCACGTGCGCCTTCTGTTCTCTCCTGCTGCTGCTCCTCCTCCTTCTCCTGCTCCTTGTTGATCCCAATATTTATGCAACAATTTAACCGCAAAATTTATTCATGATTTGCCAGAAATTGTTTTAAAGCTTGAACCCTTTGCTCGCTTCTCGGAACAGCGTCATATGTCGTTATGTTGTGGGCAATTTTCGGATTAGCCGATTTGTATTTACATTAAACGGTTTAAAGGGCCAGCGAGTGGATTTTCGCAGCGGAAATTGGAGAACAAATAAGTTAAATATACGCAAAGTGAACTAAATGTGAAAGAATATCAGTCAGTACTTAAGTTATATCAGGACTAACATAGAAAGAAAGTTCTTAACTTAATGATTTTGTTAGACTAGGCGTATGATTATTTTGAAGAAATATTAACTCAGGTATTCTCAATTGAACAAGAAACAAGTTGTTTCAGTTGCCTAGAAACCCATTAATCTAAATGATAGAATGATTGAGACTCTTTCGTTATAATCCGTATCTAGATCAAGACTATTTATATATGTGTTAGGTCTGAAATGCCTTCATTACTGCCTCAGACATTTCGTAACTAAATTCATAATGCCCCGCCAGCTCCAAATGACTGCAGAAGTTGTAAATTGTGTACTCAATTGGCATCGCGATATTACTATTTGCTCGCCAAATATAAAGTGCATAAAAAAATAAAACAGTTAAAAACAATTAAAATTTTGAAATCATGCAAAAGTTCGAAAATGTCAAACTCCGTAGCGTGAGAAGTATTTTTGCAGTGAATCAAAACCGGAGAAGGAGAAGATATTTTTTACAATTAAAAATGTGGTTAAAGTTGAAATTGTGGGAAGCGGCAGAAAGACAATGCACTGAGCAAAATTTAGGTGTGCATAAGTAATAAAAATAAAGCGATAATGGGAAATTATATATTATATATGCAGCTAAAAGCGAAAGAATGAGCGAAACTTTTCAAGTATCATATAGAAATCTAAGATTTTATAAAGTCTTTATATTTATTAAAGTATAAAATGTATACAAACATATTGCAGATAAAAAATAAAGCTTGATTTCAAGTGTCTATCTTTTGTTAGCAGTGTAAAACTAGGTTTGCATAAGAACTAAAAATAAAGCCATAATATGTTATTATAGCGGATAAATACAAAAACTTATAATTGTTTGAATCTGCAGCTAAAACCGAAAGAATGTGACCGAAACTTTGCAGTATCAACCTGCATCTTATAGAAATCTATGTTTTCATAAAGCCTTTGCATTTACTTAAGCATAAAATGTATACAATTATATTGCATATAGGAAATCCAGCCAGATTTGAATTGTCTGCCTTTTGTTTGACAGTGTAATCCACAAATCGTTTCAGACATGCGATTTTTTTGTCACTCTATCAATTTGCAAAGACTCGCCCAGTCCAGTGCGGTCCGGTCCGGAACGCAATGTATCCGTTGGATGTTTGGTTGTTTGGATGTTGGTTGCGCCCACAGCGTGGATATGCGATATGGCCATGTCACCCTTTTCATTAGGCTCCATTAAGAGTGTTGGGGGATTAATTGAATTTAATTGATTTGCCAAAGCAGACTAAATTGGCCACACTGTCTAGATTCCGGCGCGACTCGCTGCTCCAACAGCAGCAGCAGCAGCAGCAGCAACAGATACAATATCCATGAGATACATTACAGCAGCTCGCCACTCGATTCACTGGTTGGCTGGCTAAATGAATGAGTACATGGAATGGATTCTACTTTGTCTCGCAATCATTTGATCATCTAACAGTGCTTGCAAATAAGTACACACGAGTACATATGAACTTTTATATGACATCATCATCATGCGGGTCTCTCGCCCTCTCTCTCACTCTCACTGTCACTCTCCCTCACTCTCTCTCTCTTGTGATTGTGTTAATTGCATGATGAGCCGCCTGCTCACAGCTTGAGATCATGAGCTGGGCCTGGGTGCATGGGTGTGAAGTCTGGGTCCCTATTGGATTGGGCCCCTGTGGGCGTGGGATCTGGAGCTGCAGAGCTCTCGAGCGACTTTTCAAGTAACCGCACATTTGACACTTTTGACAATGGAACTGCTTAATTACATAGATTATCATCAGTGCAGTTGCTGTTGTTGTTGTCGCTGCATTGGACAATTATGCGCTATGTTTAACTGGTTCTAAATATAGATGCAGCGAATAAACTGCTTCTAACTAATGAGTTTCAACTGTGAACTGGAATTGTGACTGCGCATTCAGAAATTGTTGTACACATATTGGAATAAGAGCAGAAATACTATGGAAAGTGTTACGAATTGGGAGAATATACCAGAGAGTGAATGAAAGCTAGAGAATGTGTAAGATTTGCGTGTTTTTATTAAGCTGTCTGTTAATTAAAGAAATCACGTTTTCAACTAGCTCGTCTAGTATTAAAAGCATTTTGTTAAGCTAAACAGCAAATTTAAATATAAAATTAAATTTATACATTAGTCATCCAATAATCCACCTTGTATCCCAAACATCACATGTTATTTTCTTGTGTTAAAGTAGATGGGGAGTTGAAAAAAAATATATATATTAAAAATGTTTCTGGGGCTGAGCTAAACAAAAAATTACAAATTTTCGATTTTTGAAAAAGATACCATTAGAAAAAGGCTTATAATCAAAAAGCAAGCCGTTTGAATATTATCTTGAGTTTAAATATTTGTATTTAATATATTATTTAAGCAGAAGTATTACATAATTAATATATTTGGTATTTCTTCTTGTTTATTTGATAAAAAGACACCTTAAAGTGACATCCAGACTTTCAATATTAATAAATAAATAATAATTATAAATTTGATTATCTTCTAATTATTATGCGAATTGTGCGTAAGTAGTTCATAATGGATATTTTACAGAAATATTTCAAGCTAGATATCAATTATGCAATAAAACGAAACTGCTAATGCCTCAAGACCAACATCGCTTTGTATCTTAAGCTACAATTGTGTTAATATAAAAAAGAATAATAAAAAAACACGCACTACATATATACGAATTCAATTGTTATTGATTGTAAGCCGTTTATTTGCTTTTGTTGTTTAAACTTGCACAAAAAGTGCTTGCCAATGTTGACATTTAAATCAGTACTCAATTATTTAAAACGAGACAGCGGCAAAAAAGTACTTTCAAAAGCTGCCCTTGTCCGTTAACTAAATAACACGCACACTAACATATATGCATATATATATATATATATATATGTATGTATGTATTTACATATGTACATGTGTATTGTGCAAATATTTTGGTTCGATTGTATTTGTTTTACCTTGATTTAAACAGTGCGCTGGCTCCGCCCCCAACATGGCAAACTGGCACTGGAATTTTTTGGATATGGCTGCTCTGCTTTAGCACACACACACACACACAGAAGTGGAGCTCTGGTTATTGGGGGATAGGGGGGGATTGTGTGCCACCAATGCGAGGTGAGATGCGAGGAGCTCCTCCCACTTTGGGCACCGGACTCGACCCAATCACAGCGTTTGGGGCACTGCGCATGGTAGGGATTGCGATAGCGCCTCTGTTTTCACAGATAACAAATCTTAATCGGGGCAATGGTTGCTTGCTTATCTGTTGCCCAGTGGAAAATCAATCGATTCAATCGAATTCGTTTGTTCGGTAATTAGCTTTTGGGCGACAACACATTTGTGGTTGTTGTTCTTTCTGCCTCTTCTCCCTATTCGCTTTTTAGACTCTCTCTTTATTTTTGTTAAATCTCTGATGTGGCGACGGCCCCCGAAATTCCCATTGTGCGGTTAGACAAACAAAAGGTAAACCTTATAAATACATTTGCAACTAGCCGCTGGAGCTGAAATCAAAATCATGTCAGTCAACCTGTTATTGATAAAGCGCACAAAAAGTGCTCTTAGTTAAAGCAAAATACTGATTTCTATTTGCGATGGGTTTCTATTATAGAAACTATCTGAATTGTGCCCAATATGTGTCAAATATACACGGGTTTTATTACTTATTTTAATATTTTTACTTATTTTATGAGTATGAGGTATATTTTTAATTACTTGTCATTGTTTAAAGGTTATGGGTTATTTCTTAAGAATTTCTCAACTTATCAAATGAATGTCTTTCATAATCCTCATTATCTATCTTATTTCATTTACCTCATAGATGAATGAAGAAATAGATAAAAATGTTGAAAATCATATACTGAACGATCTTCAAAAGAATAAATAAGTCATATAATTATATATTATTATATACTGAATGATTTTTAAAAGAATAAATAACTCATATAATTATATATTATCATATACTGAACGATCTTCAAAAGAATAATTAAGTTATATAATTATATATTATATATAATAAAAATTAGATTTAGATAATATTAATTAAATTATGATTACAATTTTTCAACTAATGACTTATAAAGAGTGTCAGTTCTCATCACAGCATCAGCTTATATAATAACTACACTTATAGTAGTTGATATTATAAAAATAGTAGGTAGTATGCTTATTTTCTCAGATTAATCTGCTGAATAAATAAAGTATACGTATCTGGGCTTTTATCTCGTGGTGGCAGCAAACAAACCCGATCATAAAAATAATTATAACTTATCAATAAATGTGGGTTTTCCAACGAGAAGGTAAACGAGAATGAAAACCCGCAGACTTTGTGTCGCCACACAGTCAGATATAGTACATATAGACAGACATCCAGACTTTGTTGACACTTACATGTTGTAAATTATACAAATAGCAATCAACAAAGCTGTGGAGCATTTGCCCTTTTCTTTTATTGAGCTGACTAGCGGACATGCATGATTATGCTATGCATATAAAATACATACATACATACATACATATATGTATATGTATAAGATATACAAACTGTAAAGAGTTTGTCTAAAATCTGTTAGAGCTTAACTTTGATCATGCAGTTATTTGTAAAATTGAAAGAAAAAAAAACATACTTTCGAGTTGTGTTGGCTTCCAGTATCGGACACGGAAACCGAAAAAAGTCAATAATTACAATACAAATTGCTGTTTGTGTAAATCGGGCCATAAATATTGAGCAACTATAGACTCCGGGGAGCTGTGGAGAGAAGAGGACTTGCTGGGTCGTCTGGGTGTTTGTGGTGGCTATAAAAGCGGAGTTTTATTTCAATCTGCCGCCTCTGGGCGTTATACAAGGGCCTATCAGGCCAGCTAGCAATCGATCTGTGACCCACCATTGCTGTCGATTAGATTAGCACCACACAAGCAACAAGCACCACTCTGCTAGGTGGACAACAGGAGGCTCGACCCACCGAGCTGCAGTTAAACGCTTCAAGGTGGCAGTTGAAAGTGGGCGGTGGGCGGTGGGAGGTGGTTGATGGTTGGTCTCTATCATCAGTTAGCGTCCCGTTGGTGCATCCAGATCACAGTCAATACGCACACACACACACACATCTATCGATCTATCGAAGAGGCACTAAATCAACAAGAACAACAGCAATGCCGCGTCCAACTGGAGTCAGAGCTATAAATAATTTATTTATAGCTTCGGTGGTGGAATATTGCCACCACACAGAGGTAGTACGAGGAACCAGGCACCAGCACCGGGCACCGGGCACCAGCACCTCAACGATACCCATCGAGAGACGGACACGGATACGGGGCAATCAGCATGTGCTTGTTGTTGTTATTGTTTTCGCTGATTGCCGTCGATCCGTCGATCCACTGAAGCCGTTCTGCTTTAGTGACTTGCGGTTGAGGTTTCTCGGCACCGAAAATTACTTTGATAAGGCGATTGTGTGCGCTGATAGCTGATAGCCATGTTATTATTAAGGGCTATTAAAATTCTGATTGAAAATTCATGTCAAAAATATATTTTATTGCCATTGTAAAACTTCATTTGGGTCTTTATTACATACAATCGTACCGTTAGCGTTCACCTACTTGTGCCATTTCCTTATAGATATTGACGGAAAATCATATACAACAATTTATGCCTGGAAAGGATCAGCTTGCATGCTGACAACATGCCGTATACGTAATTTATTGGCTCCGAATTACTTAATTGCCTGACTTGGCCTGTTTTGCATTTTGTAACTACTTATGAGACAAGTAATTATTAAGCAAGGGTGCCACTATATCATAACAATCATTTCAAAGAAAGAACTATAGCTTGAATATCTAAGGTTTATATATCATATATATTTGTTTATATATTAATTTACAGATAACGGTATTCCCAAGTACTATCTGAATATTTGTCAGGCACTCAAAGTTCAATTTTCTTTGTACACAATTAGCACTTTCTATACTCTTTTCCTACCCATCAGTTATATCTTTAGTAATTTATTTGCTTTTATTTATTTATAAAATATTAAAATAAATCGCCAAGTGCTTGAATTATTGGAGCTTTTAGTTATTATTGCTATCAATGCAATACCAATTTATAGTAAATAAGAAACTCCAGAAAGGAATCAGTCAAAGCGAGTGCAAATTAACTAAATTTATTAAAAGATATGCAAAAGCTTGAAATAAAAACAAAACTTGTATATAAAATTATACTCAGATTTCGTTAACTTCTTCACATTCCACAAATTTGTTCACTTTTGGTCCACACTTAATGGGAAAACAAGTACATGAGGGGAGCAAGCAAGTAAGTCACAGATTTGTCTCATCTTTTGCTGATTGTGTGCTTATGTGAGTAAATGGAGGGCAAACAGAAACATGTCTAAGCTTTTTCAGCATCATAAATAATAAATTTCGACAAGCATCTAATTTTTAAAAACTCATGCATTTAATTGCGACATTAAAAGCCCGACTCTGAGTACAAATAACGCAGCAGCAAACACTTAAGAAACCAACATCAACAAAAAAACTGTCCCCCCTCGAGTCGAGCTGGAATTTGGGTTGGAGCTGGGTATGGGGATCGGGACTGGCAGCTTGCCCCCAGAAGCATGTGTTGCTTGTGCCCCAACCCACACAAATTATGACAAATATTTACAAAACAGAGCAAACTAATGCTCCCATTTCAACATGCACATAAATAAGTGCTATGAGCTCCCGTTCCCGCCAAACTTTTCGTCACAGATTTCATTTTTTGCTCGGCCCAGATCCCAGAGACCAGATCTCAAAGACACACAAATACTAAATTACATATTTGTGTCAGTTCGGGAATCGGGAGGCGGGTGTCGGGAGTCGGGAGTCGGGAGTTGGGCGCCATCTGCAACACATGGCAGCGATTTCAAGAATTACACACTAAATTTAGCATGCGGCTTTCCAGTTCCGAGTCTGGGCAAGTGGCTCCACTTGCTGCTTCTGTCATCCGAGTCCCATCAGTCCCTGTGCTTTGCTTTCACACCCGCCCAAGTCTCAATTAGACAGTCACAAATCTGGCTGACATGCAAAAGACGGACGCGATTCCATTTAACTGCAATCTTTTAAGTTAGGGGGGGAAGTTTTTTACAAAATAAGTATTCACTTAAATGATGATACAATCTTGAAATGAATTAACTTAACATTTTTATAAAAATCCTTTCCTTATGTTTAGCATCAAGGTGACTTGACACTTTTGAATACGATAAAAAAGGAGTCCTGGAGCTGACTACAACTTCATAAAGCATCAGAGCATACAGTTTTGAGAAATTCCGATCGGCTTAAAAATGTAGTAAATTATTAATAATTTATTTTTTAGTAGGGAAGGTATTCAGCGCTAGCAATACTTAAAGGTACCTTGTTCTTTGTATAACTTAGGTCTGGTAAATGTATATTTTTCTATAGATTTTAGTATGTCTATCTATCAAGAGCACTTTTAGGATATCAGCAGAGAGCAACTAGCATTATTACAGAAAGTGTGTTAGGGCCCTTCTACGAGATTCTCAAGAAATCAAGTTAGGCTTCAAAACTTAATAAATATTTCGGTGCTTACTCGACGCGAGCCGCACCCTGGAATATATAAAGATATTTATGTAGTATTTCTTAATCAAAAATCATAACTATAAGACTTAGAATCTAATTTTATAGAAAGTGCTAGATGTAACGCCTGAATATGCATTATGCGAAGAATAGTAAGAATAGTAAGCTTGACTTTGTCACTCAAAACTGTAGCATAAAATAGGTAGTAAAATTGTAGTACCTGAGCATATTTTTGACCAATAAAACTGTCTGTCTCTCTATTCTCTTACTGACATTATCTCACTCTCTGTGGCACTCAGTTTCGTACTCTCTCTCTCTCTCTCACACAAACACACACACACACTTAGAGTCTCTTTCTCTATATGTGTCCATGTACCATATATCGCCTCAAATTTAAAGTATTTCAATGTGTATATAAACTCCCAAGTTCCTGAAAATGCCTTTCAAACACCTGAAAGTCCCATAACTTTGTAAAAACTTATCCGATTTTCGATCCCGAGGCAGTTTTGATCACTGCTAGTTATCCTTTATGAATTTGCATTTAAATTCCAAGCAAAGTGGAACTTTCGATACCTTATGAAACACAAGCCAATATAAGGTATAAATAGTCCACAGAAATGCGTTGAAAAACACCTAAAACTCGCATAACTTAGTCAAACTTATGCGATTTTCGATCCCGAGGCAGTTTTGATCTTGGCTTGGGTTCTTTATTAGATATGTATTTAAGTTTTAAGCAAATTCCTAGATAGTCTATAGAAATGCTTTTGACACACCTAAAACTTAAAACAGCGCTTCCTATTGTAACCAAATAACAATAATAGTTTGTCATGTTTAATAATATCTGCCAAACAATCTATAAACATATTAATTCTATCTAATTTTAAATGAGTGTTCATTATTTCCCATTTTTTCCCTTTATATACTTAGACTTAACCTGAAAAGCATTTGAATATACATAATTCCAAATATATAACTTAAAATTAAGCATATGTTTTATAAAAACAACTTCTAAATTTGAAAATTCAATGACTATTGGATGTCAAAGATTCAATTGATTCAATGTGCTTGGACGCATATCTAGTTAGTGAGTTTTCTTTTATTCGTTTGCATTGGCAACTGCCATTGGCTCTTACGATTTTTGCAATTCAAAGCACTTGTGATCGATGTGGTGGAAACAACGATTGAATTGGATGCAGGGCCGCAAGGGATTGCCAAGTGGCAAGTCAAAGTCAAAAAGTTATTGGCACAGAGCGGAGGGAGCTGCGAAGGGAAGTTGTAAGTACTCCAAGTCAATTGTGAAAGGGGCACTTGAGTGAGGTGCCGGAAAGCACTTGAAATTAGAAAATGGGACGCACCGAGAGCGAGGCGAAAGACAACGGCGATTGCAACAATCTTGATGGCGATGGAGGACCAACCAGCTAAGCAACCAACCAACCCGCTAAAACCAAAGGCGACCCAAAACATAGTCAGCCAGAACCCCCCACCCGCTCTCCCCTAGCACACGCTTAGCCCGTGAGTGGCGCATTGATTTGAACGAATCAAAGCGGTATGCGCACTAAAAATACCAACAACAAGCACCAAGGCAATACCAAATCCAGATAAAGCGTGACCATCTGGAAACGGGGCGTAGCCCAAAATCAACAGGCTGCCCAATGCGTGCGACAGGCACAGCCAGCAACAAGCAGTTCGCGCGACAGAGAGAGAGAGAGAGAGATGAGCGTGCTTATGCTGCAATGGTGGTGGGCGCGCATAGCCTTCCAGCTGTGATTCCAACTGGAATGCATGCTCTAGCTGTGCATCTCGCTCGCACTTGCCGGTTGCTAGAGGTGGTGGGTGTCGTTGCGTCGCTCACACGCTTATCGTGGCGAAGAGCGCGCCAAGCAGTGAGTCGTTGTTGCTGCTTTTGCGTCAGTCGCTGTGCTTTGAGGCGCACAGACGGTTCGTTTCAGTTGCGGTCGCTCGCTCGCTCAGAATAACTGTAACCGCAAAAGACAAAAACCCAACGAGAGCGAGTGCGAGTGCGAGTACGCGTATTTTTGTTGCTGCTCTCGCGCAGCTTCTCGCTGGCGTCGACTGTGGCGTCGACTGCGACTGCGACAGCGACGCTCAACTTGATTTCTTCCAATCTTGGCTGGGAAATCGGATTCGCAACAATTGGAACAGTGCGTTGAATTTGCGTGTGTGGCGTGTGTGGCGGGCGATAAGAGCAAGTCAAAGCAACCCACCCACCCAGCCAACCACCACCACCACCACCCTCTCTTTGCAAGCTGGCTGCGTGTCAAGTGCAGTCCTCTCGCAGCACTCGCCGCTGTCGCTGTCGCCAACGCTGCTGCTGCTGCTGCTGCTGCTCAATCAGCCGCCAGATTCACTCTCAGTCTCAGCCTCAGCTGGCGCCGGCGTCAGGCGTCAGCTGCGTTCCATTGCTTCCACTCAGCGCCCAGCGACCGGCCGTGATTAACTTTTACGGTTTTCAGTCCGCTCGATGACGCCGAACATAACAGTACTGCAGTAGTACAACAGCAGCCCAGCAGCTGATTGCATGGCGCGTGTGCCTTCTGATAAATACCAACAACAACAACAACAAACGAAAAGCAAATAAAAGAAAAACAACAACAAAATCAATCTGTTGCCGTTGTTCAGTTTACCGTTGTTAAATCGCGCGTGTTAATCCGATTCCGCAATCGATTCCCCCCCACACTAGCGCTGTCCATGCCGTCGCGTGTGCAAGACGTTAACCAACACTAAACCCGAACAAAACAAACACCCAATCATAATAGCAGTATAAACTCAACCCATGAACGTTGGCAAGATGCAAGCCCCAGGGCAGCATCAGCATCTGCTGCATCCGGCCGCTTCCGCGCAACAGCATCACCTGCCCATCGATTACAGTTTGGGCAACTTTAAGCCCGCCATTGCCGCCGACTTTCCCGGCGGCCCCTTTGTCGCCAGCCCCCAGCAGCAGCCGTCTTCGTCCTCCACGTCGCCCTCGATTGCCACGTCGATTGCCTCGCTGCAGGTGCGCGATCTCAGCACCTTGACCACAATGGCAGCGATACCCTCGCCCACCCAGCTGCTCCATCAGCGCATGCAGCAGGCCCAAATCACTGTCGATGCACATCAGCAGCAGCAGCATCAGCAGCAGCATCAACATCAGCAGCATCAACATCAGCAGCAGCAGCAACAAATGCCGCCGGCGGCAACATCGCCCCACGATTATGCGCCCATGTCCGCCTTCAAGGCGGTGCTGCCCAAGAAGCGAAACACCGACGGTAAGTCAAAGTAGCAACTTTAAGTTTACGCCAAGAAAAATTCAAAATCCGAAACAAAATCAAAAAAAAGTTCATTAGTTGTGTGAATGTGAGAGTGTTGGGTAAATTTGTTTCATTTTTTATTTATTTTATTTATTTATTGTCGACTGTTGACAGTCGACACAAAAGAATTTATATAAAACATTTAAATGTATATACAAAATTTTCATAAAATTTAAAATAGTAAATATATTAAATTAAAGACGTAAAGTTAAAATTACGTTAGATTCTGGGGATATCAATATTCATTCATTTATTACACATCATTTTGCTGTCTACATAAATTCATAAGATATACATACATATGTATTTAATTACACACACATATATGAGAAATCAAATGGTTTTGCATATTAGAATCATTATTGTGTCAAAATGCTATGCAAATTTATATTTATTATAGTTTCTACAAGTGAGATTTTGACCCAAAGTATTCTTAATTGAAATATTTATATATATACATATGATGTCTAAATTAATTCATATGACATATTTATGTATGTATGTACAATTTTACTTACATACATGAGTTATCAAATGATTAGCAAATTTTAATCATTATTATAAAGTGGAACAACCAATTTGATGCAAAATTTGCTATTTATTATGATTTTTTTCTAGTGAGTTTTTGATCACAAGTATTTTAAATATTTTTAAAATTCAATGCGTCCAATAAGAAGCTCAAGCTAAAATATGTAACAAAGTAACACATTTTTCAAAAGAAACTGTTTAGTTTATGAGCTGATAAATATGACATGCATATAAGTAATACAATGTGTTTCCATTGTTAGTCAATGTAAAACATAGCTTAAGTGTTCCAAACAAAACTTAACAAATTTTCTTCATTATTCCTTATTTCCTTTATCGATTAGCTTTTAAACTCCATACAAAGTACTAATTTAAAATCTGTTTTTTCAATACCAACTTAAAGTTTAATCTCATAGATTTAAAAAATCAAATTTACACTATCTTATCGCGCACAACACTAAAATTATCATGAGTATTCATCTCAACACTAGTCAAATGTTCGTACATTCAAATTTTATAGAAAAATGCAATCAATTCAAGTGTGTAACCCTTGAAACTGAGGTCAGACAGACACAATATTTACCTAACAATTTACATTGCTTGCAAAGAGCATAAAAACGGAGTGAAAAAAAACGAGAAAGCTCGACTAAAACATGCCCTATATCATATATCTAGATTTTGTTGCAGCCAAATTAAAAGCTTTAAATTGGAAATTTATTTGAGAAAATCGATTATTATTATTAATTTAATTATATATATATGTGCATAAGAGTTTATATATATAAAAATATATAATTATTCCAGTACTCAAATTAATATTAATCCACAGTAAAAAATGAAAGGAATTTTCGTTATAAAAATAGTTAATATTTTCATTTTTAAAAAAATAAAAGAAATTTTCTTTATACAAATAAGTAAAAACAAATCTTTCAGTACTTTTTGCTATTTAAAATGTATATTTACTTATCTGTAACGGATATTATTAAGTTAGACAATAATGATCCGGTTCTTTGATGGATACAGATATGTTATCCATCGTTTTTACACTGTAGATTATTTTGATGCTAACGCTTATGGCAGAACTGAATGCGACCCATCTGAACTATAGAGTGAGGGCTGCGGGAAAGTCACAGAAGGTTTTCCCAAATGCCACATTTCATATTCCCAAGTTAATTAAAAATATTGCCACAGATCTCGTGCACACACACACACACACAGAGGGAAATTTTTAAAAATGATTTGAATAATGTGTGATTTTAAAATATTGCGATTCTGACAATGGCCAAAAGGCGGGCAACCAGTCAACAATGGCCAAAAGCCACCAACGAGGCCCAGGACGGTGTCAGTTTAATTGAAAAAAATTCAGCTCGCTGGCGAAACGTGAAAAACAGAAATGTTTCAGTGGGGGGGATTGCTGAAAATATTCATTATTCCGTTTGTGTGTGTGTGTGTGTGTGTGTGTGTGTGTGGCGCTTAATGTGCAAATCTTCCGTGTGGACATGGCGGACAAATGGATATCGGGGATTGAAAAATCCATAGCGAACCACAGATACGGAAACGAGTGCGCAACGAACAAACCAAACGGACAAACTCATAGATACAGATGCTACTACGGCCAGACAGCAGCCATATGGATGGATGGATGGTGTGTGTGTGTGTGTGTGTGTGTGTATCTGTGTGTGTGTATCTGTGTGTGTGCCTGTGTCTGTGTATCTGGCAGTTGCCGTTGTCGTCGCCATCGCCATCGCAGTTGAATTCCAAATATGAGCATTGAATGAATGAATGAGTGTGCGAGCACACACACACACACACACACACACACACACAGATACACACACACACACGCAGACAGAGACAAGCGGATTTCATTTACCGGCATTACATGTATCCAACGGATATGTTTTTAGCTCCACAGACATGGATATGCCCAAACACACACACACACACACACACTAGTGCAGCATTTTCAATTCCGTTTGGCGCGCCACGTTTTTTTTTTTCTTTCTGTTTTCTCCACTCTCCGTTTTTGTCTGCCATTTTCACATTCTCTCTGCGTTTACTTTTCGTCTTGTCTCGTTTCGCTTCTTCTTTATGTGTGTGTGTGTGTTATTTTTTGCGCTCCTGGCGAAAACGAATTTCGCTTTGTTTGTTGAAATATTTTTGGTAAAATATTGGCAAAGCGCAGCTTGTTGCCATTTCCGTTTCCGTTTGTTGCTCGACTGTCCCCAGCGCTGCTGCTGACTGATTGGCCACTCCTGTCGAGCTGTCGCTCGCTCGCAATCATCGCCTGGATTTCTTGTGTGACCCATTCTAGTAGCAGCTGCCCAGCAACCATAAGTATCACACAAATCTCAACGACTGCAAAGCAAATGCGATTAAATTCGCTTTAATTTTGTTTGTGTATCGGGCGAATTTAGTTGGGAATTGCAAATGGGGAGACAAGATGTTAAATATATGAAATTAAGCATATTTTGGGGGGCATATCCAATAGGATATATATTGTTTCTATCGCACTTAAAATTTAAAGTCAAATTTAGCTTAAGCTGAAAATGTAGCAAATTATACACCTTTTTTTTTATGAGTATAAATCTCATAAATTTCTCTACATATTTTCAGTAATTATTTATATAAACTTATAATATTGCTATATATATTAGTTTTAATAATTAATATTATGTTTCCATTTCGTTATATGTAATTTCAAGGCCATATTCTGTCACAAGTCAACATTTGAAAATCTAAATAAATGCGCTACTGCTTATCTTTCAGAGCTAAGTTTCTAAAACCTACCCAATTAAAGCTAGACTTAAAAGGTCACACACACAGCTAATTTCCGTCTCGATTTCCCATTAAGTATAGATAGCAATTAAAATTGTCGCATGCGCCAAGTGGATCAACATCATCATCTGAGAGTCTATCTCTCTCTCGAACACCCCCAAGTGGTTGTTTATCAATTTATTCAATTAATAGTAAGCAACTTGGACAGTTTGGTTACGTTACCGTAGTGCACAGTGAGTCACGAATTAAGTTAAATTGAAATAGTCGCCTCCGACAATGTACTTGAGAGAATACCCATCTAGACGATGTCGATGAGTCGAGAGTCGAGAGTCGAGTCATTGGTCAAAGATCAAATGGCCTAATCAGAGAAGCCTCACGCACTGATTCATATAGGCTAATAATAATGATCGGCCAGCTGAGCACACTTGTCATACATATGTCATATACATATCGGTGTCAGATGCCGGAGGAGGTATTCGCTATTTGTGGCCCTAAAAATATTGCTATTGACATGTTATTTATGTGCGGAGATTAGCTGAATATATATAGAGCGATATAAATACAATAATAAATTCTTAAGCCATTTTCAATCACACCAAACAATTGAACAGCGATTCGAATCAATTAAAAGCAATCGAAATATCCTATATACATATAGTACATATATGCATAGTATAAATCGACCAAACTGTCAAGAGCTCTCTAATCAGCCGAGTGATTGGGAATGGAATTGGGGATTGGGTGTCCAAGTGGCAACGGGCCAACTATCTGGAAAATTTACGCATCTCAAATTGTTGTAAATATTAAGCACAACTAAATTTTAAAACTTGTCCTTAGCGACACCATAGAGCAGCTACTTATTGTAGATATTAAGTGTAACTGATTCAAAGAATTCTTTAAACGAATTCAGTTTTGAGTTGCTTAAAGCAATCACGATGACTGTCTTCTTTATAATCTAAAGTGGTTTAGCAATCGCAGCTAGAAAGATTAATTTATGCGTTTTATACACGTGTCTTGATTGTAGGGCATTCGTAGAACGACTCCAGCTGAACAAATTCTTATTTATATAGTACGACTCATAAGAGGGCACTGAGAGAAAGCAAAGTTAAAAGATTTTAATTTTAAGAAAACTTATATTTGCTGGATTTCTATAAATATGTTGTTATATTTCAATTTGGCTTTCTAAAGATGCAAATTCGCTTACATATATATTTATAATAAATTTAATAAATTAGTCATAAGAGGTCACTGAAAAAAATCAAAGTTTCTTTAATAGTTAATACATTTTGAGTTTTCAAAAAATTCGCATTTGGTAGAGATTTTCAAATATTATAATCAAACATTTTTAGTTTGCATATATATATTTGAAATAAAATGATTAGCATAAATAATATCGTATTTTTTCAACTTTTAAGCTAGCGATTACTTATATCTTTCGCTTTGCAACACTTTTTCAACTTTCAAATGAAATTCAAGTATTTGCGCTCAGTGTAGCTGTTGCTACCTTTGGCACTCGTACATTATTGATCAATAACAAATTGTCGCAACGAAAATCAGAGCAATATTTATGAAATATTTATGGCACACGTCGTAATCATTGGCAACTCATCGAATATGCGCTCAACGCCTGTCGTATATCTTTCAAACTTCTCCCAAGTCGACGAAAATTGGGCATTGTAAATCTATAAAGATACCAAAACAGTCAGCCCGAGTCAATCCATAAACAATGCCAACAACAACAACAGCAATCCCCTATAGATATATGGCATGTAAGTATCTACAAGATACATTTGTAGCTAGAGCTGTTGTTGTTGTTGTTGTTGCGTACTCAGTCGCTAATAACTACGCACACCGCACACGCGTTATGATTTACGATCCGAAAGGTAAATAGGTAACGACATCTAAACATGTCAATATCCTCGCCCAGTTGTAAAGTTGAAAGAGTAAAAGTATCGTAAAAAACGGCGACCGACCGATAAGTACACAACAACAACAACAAAAACAACAACAACATGAAGAAGTTCGTTGAGCCGACCGCAAAAATGTAAAAAAAATATAAACTCTCGCATAGTTGACAACAAAAAAAAAAAAAAGAGAGTCCACTTTTATTTATGATCCGATTATATTTGCTCAGTTTATCGTCTTTACAATGTTTGACAAAGAAAAATCAATTTCGGGTGTGAAAACCCCTTTAAGCACTACCAACTCTCAATCCTCACGTACCCTGGCTAAATTGGAACAGATTTACACCAAAAACCAAACCAGATGTTAACAACTAGATGTATAGCAAAGAAATGTCAAATCACAATTTGTGCTATTGAGTCTACAAAAAATATTTCAAGTATATCATACAATATTTCATTATCGATTAACAACTCACAATCGTTTCGATCGATTCTATAAAATTGGTCATTTTGCAACACTTTCAACAAGCAGCCAGTGACTGTAGTTTATTTTAGGTTTCAGTATGAGTTGCTGCGATTTTTGTAGGATATTGATAGCACATTTAAGCCCAATAAACGCTACCAGTCGATATCAGCTTATGGCTGTAATATAAACCCGCAGACAGTTTACTACACTGGCTAAAATTAGTCCATGAGCCTTACGTAATATACGTAATTAAATTTCATTATTTGTTACAGCTTATAACAAACGAAAAGGCAGCAAAGATATGTAGCAACCTAAACAATGCTTAAAAAATAATATTAAAATCGATAAGGTTTTAATAGCACAATAAATGGAGGCAATTGCGCTTTATATTTTCGTATAGCTCTTGTTATTGATAAGTTCTAGCGCAAAAATCACAAAAATATTTAAGCAAATAAAGAAGCTTCTACCGCGTATCATAAAAACAGAAAACAGCAACTGACAGATAATATACAAATGAAAGAAATAAAGAAGGAAAAAAAACACAGCAGGAAATACGAAATATGATTTTGAGTTTGGGAATGTGTGTGAGTCTTATTATTTGTTTTAATTTTTTATTTTTTTTATTTGGGTAGTTGGCATGAAAAGTGAAAACGTGCTGCGACCACCAATTAAATGCCATTTATCAGCAAAAGAGTCTAAAGTTTAGATAGCCTTCTGATTTATAGCCCTCAGCGATAAGGCAAAGAGGTAGGGCAAATAGAGGGTAGGGGCTAGGTGGTAGATGGTAGATGGTAGGGTGTAGCTGGTAGATGGTAGAGGGTAGCAGACGGACAGTGAGTGTTAACAGTCACTGCATTGGCATTGGCATTTACCCATTGATTTGCAGTGTGTAAGAATAAATATGTAATTTGTAATTGCGCTGGGGCTTATTTGCAATCGTTTCGAGACACGCTTCAAAGCGCATTCACCGACAGCAGCAACAGTTGCTGATAGCTTACAGCCGATAGCCGATAGCAATAGCAACTGTTGCTGTTGACTAACGCAATCCCCATCTAATGCCGCCTGGAGTGGCGCACGAGTGGAGCTTATGCTAAGGACTCAAAGCTGAAACCTGAAACCAGATACCTGAAACCCTCTCAAGCAGTTGCCGTTATCGGTATCGAAATCCAAATCCAAATCGACATCGACATCGAAATCTCAACGAATTCGTAAATCATGCAGCATGTTTTTGTCGGCAGCCAGTGTCCAAATCATGGCCCTAATCTATCGGCCACAGTTTATGGCAGCCACTTTTGGCATATCGGACCCAGCTCTATATTTATTATATTGTCCTATTTTATTCGTTGCGCGTTTCGACTTTTTTTTTTCCGCAGTATTTGCTTTCATATTTGCCGAAAGCAGCTTTTTTATAATATTGCCAACTACTACTACTGTTCTTCCATTTGATCGATTGACCAGCGATATTGTTGTTCTAGTAGCTTTTGATTCCAATCCCAATGTACACAACAACGTTGTAAATTATGCATCGATCGAATGTGTTGAATAATCTACAATATAGATCAAGTACTATAGATATACTTACAAATATATAAAACATGATTAAAAGCAAGTCACGATCGGTGCTTGAAAACAAATTTAAATATATTTTCAATATGTATATGAGATATCATCAGTATAAGATATACCTACACATATAATACATTTTTAGAATCAAGACATTGTATACCATTTGCAATATGTTAAATATGCTAAAGGAAATGTTTGTCTTTTCTCTTAATCAATATCATCATTATAAGTATCAAGCTTCATATATATACATATATTTATATATATATTTTTAGAATTTACTAAATTTTTAGATTGCTTAACTTCGGATTAGTGCAGTTATCTATACACTAAACATTTGTGTTTATATTATAGCATTTTAATTGCTAAAAATTATATTTTCTGTGGCAAAAAGAAGCTGTGAAAATTTGAAATAATTAGAATTTAGATTACAGCGCATTTGAAATAATTAACACCCACTAAACAAACCGCCCTGCAGCAGAGTCCACACAAAACAATGATAATCCTGCCATAAGCCCAACAATTGATATGGGCGCAACAAGAAGAAGAGCGGGAGAGGGGGTGTGGGGGTGGGAATGATGGTGGGGGTGGGGGTGGGGGTGGGAGTGGGTGGCTCTTGCATAAACATGATAACAATGATTTCAATTACCATGCAGTGTCGAATAATTATTTTACCTTTTTGTTGTGAACAAGTGCGTGGATATTGCGTGAATATTGCTCCCGGGCGTATATAAACAGATGAACAGATGAGGGTGGCAACAGGACGAGGAGGCGAGGTCCTGCGCAGGGGGGGGGGGACAGAACGGACAGGCGGACGACGGCTATGTCTAATGTGCACAAATTTATGACTTTACTACCGACGCAGGACTGAGGACAGAGGACGCAGGACGCAGGACTAAGGGTTGGGTGGCAGTGGGCGTTTTGTTGTTGCTGCTGCTGCTGCTGCTGCTGCTGCTCGCGTGTCCTCTGTTTACATTGTCAGGCTGAGCCTGCTGGCTGAGGGCAAAGGAGCAGGGAACAGGCAGCAGGCAGCAAGGACCAAGCCAGCCACCCTGCACATGCTTAAGCTCATTATTATCATTTAAACAAGTCGCCCAGAGCCACTTGTCTCTTTGCCTCCATGTCCTGTCTACGGGGTGGCTTTCTCGCCCCAAACGCACTTTGCTGCGTTAAACGCCTGCTTTAAGGGGCAGCTGCCCTGTTCAGCTTATATTTTTTATGTGATTGTCTCTTGCTTAATGCTTTCAGCAAGCGGCAACTTTTATGGCTATAGAAATGAGAGTAATATTTAACAAATCAAATTAGTCATAGCGTAAGAGAGTTATCAGTTGTCTGATACTGAATTCTTTGTTTAATTCTTGTTTAATACCAAAAACTAAGTAAGCATTTGTGATTTTTTTTTTAATTTTTACTAAATTTAGAATACAAATCTTCTAAAACTTTAAACTTTCAAATGACAATTTCCAAAATATGTTTTTTATTTCTAAATTTCAGAAATACATTTTTATTTTTGCTTGCATTGCTTAGAAACATTTTTTATAAAAATCAGAAAAAATATAAGAAATTCTTACGTTCTTTATGTTATGTTATGTGTAAATGCAACATCTTTACATGCACTGTAATTTAGAAGTGCAAATTGGTGCTATACTCTAACAAGTTTTCTAATATGCAGTGCAGGCTAATTCTATTTATTATAATAAAAAATTTCATAAAAATATAAGAAATTCTTTATGTTTCCTAGAAATTAATTTCAACATCTGAACTATAATACCCTGTACTTTAGAAGTTGTGTCTGTTCTACCACTTTGCAAATTGTTGCTATGCTCTAACAAGTTTTGTAATGCGCAGTGCAGGCTGCTTATGTTTATTATAATAAATATCAGAGTAAAAATACAAGAATTTCTTTATACATAGAATACGCTGGATTTAAGAAGTTGTATCTCCTCTACCTTCTTGTTTGCAAATTGTTGCTTCTGTTTAGTTTCGAGAGGCTCTACAACAGTGTTTTCTTAAGTGTTGCGCCGTGAAGCACTTAAAAACATAGAGAACTGAGCGAGAGACCAACAACAATAACTGCCATAAAAGCACTTGACACTCTGACGCCAGAAGGCCGCAGACACACCCCAAATGTATCTGTAGATGTATCTGTAGATGTAGATGTATTTGTATCTGTATCTGTCGGATGCGAACTAGCTGGCAGCTTAAATGCACACGCAATTCAGTTTTGTCGGTGTTTTTGCGTGGGCTTTGTTTATATTTATTTGGCTTTGCGTTTGCCGCCTCACTGGCTGCAAGAATCAAAGCATCCGCATCAGCATCAGCATCAACGCAGCAAATCCGCCCCCTTTTGCCCATAAGCACATGTCCCTGCCCCCTCTTTGGCCTTGGCTGTTACTTTTATCTGCGTGGCGAATTAGAATGTTGTCAAATTGTTATTCTTTTGTTGCGATGCGTATTCATTCATTCGATTTGGATTCGCTCAAGCCCCTGGCTATGCCTTTGCCTTTGCCTTTGCCTTTGCCCACATCCCCTGTCCCTGTCCCAGTCACAGTCCCTGGTCTTACCCCTTTCCTTTCACAGCTTTGCGCCTGCGTCGGCAATCCACGAGTGTCGCCAGTTGCCAGTCGCCAGTTTCCAGTCGTCGTTGTCCTCATCTATGTGCCTGTTTGTGTGTTTTCTGTTTTGTCATGCTCCATTTAGCCGAGTGTGGACCGAACAGATGTTCTATTTAAACGAACATTATTATTATTCCATTTCGACAGGCGATTCTGGCTGCCGTGCCTCTTGTGCGCACCACACAAATTTGTCCGAAATGGTTTCGAGTAGAAGTAGAAAGCGACTTTGTCAATTATATTTATATATGTATATTGGACAATATACGTAAAAAACTATTTGTAAGCATTGTACTACTAAACTGCAGTAGAAGTATTTATATACATAAATAGCATGAGACAGTCGCTAGTAATTAAATCAAATGATCTTTAACAAGTTCAGGTAGAATTTCTACTAAAAAGGAATTTAAAAAGTAATGACCAATATGTTACAAGTAATATAAAATATATTTCTAATTTTTTAGATATATTTTTTGCTGTTTGATGTTGAGAAAAACAGTAGGAAAAAAACATAGAAAAATACTTAAAAGTATAGAATACATAAAAATAAAAACTATAATTATAAAATTTAAAGTAATATGAAAAATTTTAATTACAAGCGAATTTAAAGTGTCTGCTGGTATATATTGCAACTGAAATATGTTTTTGAAAATATAACTTTATTACTAATTTAACTATTTACTATTTATATTCTTGGCAATATTTGCGTGATTAGCAAAAACAGAGTTTATGGATTGGTTTATTTCCATTATACTATGTAGTTCAGCAAATTGATTCGTTAATTATTTGTCTGGTGGCTACTTGTGTAGTTGCACCCTGGGCGTTATACTGGGTGACACAGTGATGATGATGATGATGACGACGCGTTGATGTCAAATGTGGAACAGGGAAGGGAATGGGGGCTGGGATCAGGGAATCGGTAACTGCGCCGAATGCTGCTTGATTAGGGTGAATTAATGGTCATGTAAGGTGGATTAGGCGATTGAATACGAAAATAATTACATTTGAAATTCGATATGCTGCCAACTGTCAGTGCATGTGAGACTGTGTATGTGTGTGTGTGTGTTATACAGGTGTGTGTGTGTGTGATTGATGATGAGCCGCTGTGCTTGCTCTGATTTGGCTAATAGCTCACGTTTCCCATTTTGCAGATGCGTCGCACCCCTTTAGCATAAGCAGATTGGTCAAGACTGAACACCTGACGGCAATTGTTGCCGCCGCGGGTTTGAAGCCGCCGCCGATGCCGGCGCACAGCGTCGCCTTGGCGGAGGACAACAACAACTCCATCTCGATGCTGAGCAAGAATCAACAGCAGCATCAGCAGCAGCAGCAGCAGCACATGCCACGCCCCAAGCTGCTGCCCTATTTGAGCGCCAGCGAGCAGCTGCGTCAGTCGCGCTCCAGATCGAGATCCCGTTCCCGCAGCGCCTCGCACTGCTCCTCGCAGATCGACATGGACGATGCGGACAGCAGTCACGAGCGCTACTCGCGGCACTCGCGTCGCTCGCTGCACTCCCGTTCCCGTTCCCGATCCCGCTCCCGCTCCAGATCGCGCTCGCACTCGAGCAGCTCGTCGGTGGAGCTGGAGGTGGACTCGCCGCCGGGCAGTCCCAGCATCAGTTCGCCCAGTGCCGCCTCCGTTTCCGCCTCCGAGCTGCTGATCACGGCCAACAGCAACAGCAGCATTGCCAAGAAATCGGATCTCTTCTCCGTATCCGCTCTACTGCGGCGCGATGAGCCATCGACTCGACGGCTGCGTAGTCCACCTCTGGGCTTGGCCAGTGCCTCGAGTGCTGCTCTGGCACTGCCCGCCAATCCGCTGGAGGCCATGCGCCAGAGCTACCCGCCCAACTACGAAGCGGCCATGTTCCAGCGACCCATCTTCTCACCAGCGCTGCCCTTCTTCGCCGCCATTGCCTTCCACCAGGGACAGCAGCAGCAGCAGCAATCCGGACTGGTCGCAAGGTGAGTTATAGTCTTTGATGTCTTTGAATAGCAGTAGTACTTCATTACTAAACAAGTAAGAGTTTTCTAGTCGGGAGTGCCCGACTAGGAGATACCCTGAACCCAGTCCTTACATTCATACTAATCTATCAGTGTGTATACATAGTAAAATCTTAATTAACTTCTGTTCTTATTGTCCGATCTTTCTGAAATGTTTAGGACATAACATTGGCTTTAAAATGTGTAACTAAACCAAATTGCAAGGTCATACTTTGGGGGGATTGGAGTGTGGTATCCAAAAAGTCAAATATTTGTAATAGGTGTCTGATATTCAAGATTATACATGCCAAATTTGGGGCCTCTAGCTCTTATAACTTTCAAGTTATGGCCAAAAAACACTGGTCTGAAGTCGAAATTTATAGATAACTTTTGAGCGGGGCGAGTTATCGATCAAATGAAATAAACTTGTACTGTCCCGGGACTACGAGAACTTATATTCCAAATATGCAGTCTCTAGCTCTTTTAGTCTCTGATATCCGCGTGTTCATACAGACAGACAGACAGACGGACAGACAGACAGACAGACAGACAGACGGACATGGCTAGATCGACTCGGCTGTTGATACTGATCAAGAATATATATACTTTATATGGTCGGAGATGCTTCCTAATGCCTAATACATACTTTTGCACAAAACCATAATACCCTTATTAACCATTTTTAATGGGTTCAGGGTATAACAAAAAATTATAGAGGGTAGACAATCCAAGTGATTAACTAAAATGAATAAAATATTTGAAATTTAAATAAAATTCAAGAAAAATAGAACAAATATTTGATTTGTGAATATTTAAACAAGTAAGAGTGCTCTAGTCGGGAGTGCCCGACTAGGAGATACCCTGAACCCAGTCCTTACAATCATTCGTACTACTCTAAACACACACATGCTGCAGTACAAGCAGTACAAGCAGTGCCAGCGGTTTAAGCAGTTAGCTTGCTCTTTCGCTGAGCCCCACACAATGGAAAGTTAAATCTTAAATAACTTCTGTGTTTATTGTCCGATCATATTGAAATTTTTGGGGCAAACAATTGTCGATAATATGTGTTACCAAACCAAATTGCAAGGTCGTACCTTCAAAAATGGGTTTTTTTAACTTTTGGGGGGTTTGGGGGGTGGTATCCAAAAAGTGAAATATTTGTTACATGTGTATGCTATTCGAGATTATACATGTCAAATAGGGGCCTCTAGCTCTTATAACTTGTAAGTTATATCCAAAAAACGCTGGTCTAAAATCGAAATTTATCGATAACTTTTGAACGGGACGAGCTATCGATAAATTTTAATAAACTTGATCTGTCCCGGGATTAGGAGAACTTATGTTCCAAATATGAAGTCTCTAGCTCTTGTAGTCTCTGATATCTGTGTGTTCATACAGACAGACAGACGGACAGACGGACAGACGGACAGACAGACGGACATGGCCAGATCGACTCGGCTATTGATACTGATCAATAATATATATACTTTATATGGTCGGAGATGCTTCCTTATGCCTGTTACATACATTTGCACAAAACCATAATACCCTTTTTACCCATTTTTAATGGGTTCAGGGTATAAAAAGGTAGGGTCAAAATCTAAAATTATGATTTGACCAACACAAAAAGTAATTTTTATCTCAGCCTTAAGCAAATGCTAATTATTCTAAAATTAAAGAGATTTTTCATAAATTCGCAGCTTATTCTTTAAAATATCTGCAAATATCAAAAAAGTAAATGTTCTTTTTAGCTAGATTTAAAAACAAAACTGGAAACAATTCTTGTAAGAGCTAATAACTTAAAGATCAGCTTAACCTTTTAATTATTTATATTTTTGAGTGTTATTATAATGTTGAATTTAACTTAATTAGATTCACGGTATTTTTCTTAATATTTACACTTAAACTATACGTATGGCAATTAGATTTCTGCCAGTGTATGTAGTGGACTTAACAACCTGTCCTAATTAAGCTGCCACAATTAAGTGCTGCCTCATCCAAGCTCTCTTTTATGTTCTTTTCGTCCTTCGCTTTGGCACAGCTACCATCCGGACTCACAGGAAAACCTCTTCCGGCTGCGCAGCCTGATGGTGCCACTGCAGTCCGCCGGACAGAACGGCTCCACAGCGGCTGCGGCGGCGGCGGCGGCAGCAGCGGCCGTTGGCGTGGGCGTGGGCGTCGGCGTTGGGGGCGTGCCACCCGGCGGCGGGCACTTGGGCTTGCCACATCCGCCGCATCTGCACTTCCATCACATGGCGGCCAAGTGGCCGGGCCTGCATCAATTTAGCGACCTGTACTCGTGCATGAAGTGCGAGAAGATGTTCTCGACGCCGCATGGACTCGAGGTGCACTCGCGCCGCACCCACCATGGCAAGAAGCCCTACGCCTGCGAGCTGTGCAACAAGACCTTCGGCCATGAGGTCAGCCTCAGCCAGCACAGGTATGCAAAGCGCCCAGCCACAAGCATTTGGCCAGGCTCAGTCCACTTTTGACCCACCATTCCCCCCCCCCCCCCTCGCTCTTTGCATGCTTAATGAGTGGCCGGGCCAGGGACAGTTTTGCGTTACTTAATTTAGCTGAAATGTTGGATTTAGCCAGGCCAAATGTTTGCTTTGCGGTTGTATTTAGCATTTAGCATTTAGCAGCCAGCAGCCAGCAGCTCCAGGGAATTCGAGCTGGGCTTTAATTACACCAAATAGCCGGCAGCTATATACATATATATGTGCATGTCCTGTAACTGTAACTGTAACGGTCTCCTTTTCAGGGCGGTGCACAACGTGGAGAAGGTCTTTGAGTGCAAGCAGTGCGGCAAACGCTTCAAGCGCTCCAGCACCCTCTCCACCCATCTGCTCATCCACAGCGATACGAGGCCTTATCCCTGCAGCTACTGCGGCAAGCGATTCCATCAGAAGAGTGATATGAAGAAGCACACCTACATTCATACCGGTAAGTACAAAAAACTGCACCCCCACCCCCCTCAAATTATTGTTAATATACAAATAACAAGGGAATGTGGCGAATTCGCTAATGGAAATAGAAAATGTATAAATTTATTATAGTGGTAGCAAATCTGTGAAAGTTTCTTTTGTGTTTCCTTTGATAACAATCTATTAAATAGCTTAAGAACTTTAAACTTTTCATGCTTAAATCCTTTTAGGACATGTTTTGGAGCTTAAGTTAAAACCTATTTCGGAATATAGAATATGTCGCTGTTTTGAAATATTAATCAAAGGCTTAAAGTAGTTACATGCTCTGCTTTATTATAGCATAGGTTATCAAAGATTTACGTAATAACATTTGTATATTAAATAAATACACAATTTAGTGGGTGTCTGTTGTGTAGAGTTTATTAAACTCTATTAAATTCTTAGGAGCATTGTTTCCTGAGATCAGCGTAATATAGTTTAAGCCGAGTAGTATTTATTTTGTAAGAATGGTCAAGAAACACTTTACACACACAGAATTGTTATATTGTGACTCTTAATCCATATCTGTGATAACAGTGTTTATTCATATAGAATGCCTTATAAAACAATGACTTCTTATGTATAAACTGGCTGTGATTATAGTGATTATTCAAATAGAATGCCTTATAAAATGCATACTTCATTCATGTAAAGTATCTCTAATTCATTTACAATGCCTTTTAAAGCAAATACTTTATAAATTCCTAAGAAATGCACTACAAACCAGTCTAAGAAATTCCTTTGATAAGACATGCGATCAATAGACCTTAGAGCTTCAAATCTGTTAAAGAAACCACTTGGTACATCTGTTTTATGATCTATAAAAAACACAAATATGTTTAAAAGCATAAATGTATGTATGTGTGTGTGTGTATATGGCACGATATGCAATTTTTGCAGAATGGCAGCGATAAACGCAAATGGGGAAACATTGCCCGGAAGCGGGCGCCATTAAAGCGGCGAACAAAGCACCACCCAAAGCACCACCCAAAGCGAAAGCCAAAGCCACAGTCGCAGTTGCAATTACAGTTACAGTTACAGTTACAGTTAGAGTTGACAGAACGGCAAGTTCGTGTGAGCAAAGGGAGGGGCAAGTGCAAAAAACGGATCTAACGAAAAGCGCAAAAACAGCTGAAAAGAGCGCGCTCACTCTCGCCAAATTGCAAGAGAGCGAGATAGAGAGCAACAGCCGAAACACACACACACACACACACACACACACAATGGCAACATTTAACTGATAAGAGGCCAGCAGCGACGTCTAGCTATGTACAAAGCTGGCGAGAGGCATTGGAAAGAAAGACAACGACACAGCAGCAACAGCAGAAAACACACACACACGCACACAGCATAACGCCTTGACGCGAGCGAGCGAGAGAGAGAGAGTGAGAGCGACGCTGGCTGAGAAATCACAGCCGACCAATGAAAAATTTAGTCAAGAGATTTTGATTTTCTGTTTTATACGCGCGCACACACACGAATAACAAACACGACGCACACATTGACACATGCACTCGCCGAGACGGCGCGCGCTGTCTATGTGTGTGTGTGTGTGTGCGCATACACCCCTATAACTACATACAAAGCTCTGCCCAGAATGTAGCGACTGCGCTGCCGCCGCCGCTTCGCAGTTTTGCGACGCCATTATGTCCGTTATGCCCCAAAGCATGGGCATGGTTTTAAAATTTCTATAGTTCCAAGGCGTTCTAATCTCTACAAGTAGTACTTGGCCTAATATATGGCCAACATCATTTTTTGAAGCATAGATTGTTGAGTGACGAACTTTGAAAATCAATGAGTCACTCAATAGGTGTTTAATTACATTACTTATGATTTTCACTTGCAATAGTTTAATTGAATTATTATTGTTAATTAGAATCATTTTCTGTTATGTTTGCTTAACAAAGTTGCTTATAGATATTTTGAACAACATTTTTTGTATTTATTTCGTTGAGAGATGCCTAACAAAAACACAAAGTGTCCAATTACTAATTTATTATTTTGATAATCTTCAGAAACATTTTCAATTCCTTTAACTAAAAAAAAACACATATATTCATATTATTTACTTTATAACACAGTTCCCTCAATTTAATAAATAAAATGTTAGTAAATTTAATTTAAGTCTAAATTTTAGTTCCGCATTGCAAAACACATCTTAAAGACCACAAATTTTCAAAACATTATACACAACTGCCTAACAGCAACAATTTAACTTGCAACATTCTTAAATTTCATTGAATTTCTCTTTTCGTTTTGGTGCTGTTTTTTTTTGTAAATCGTTCGTTTTGTTGCCCTGAAATCAGTTTGCAAATTGCAAGGATAATAACCTCCTAATAAGCAGCCAGCCAGCTCAGACCCCATCTGGCCACACCCATCCAGCCACGCAGCCCCACCAAAACCACCCCCAACCCCCATTGGCAACCCCCACAGACGCATTTAGCGAGCGTCTGGCCAAATCAGTGGAAAGCGACTCCGCTCACACACACAGACGCAAATATTTCAGACATTTTTATCGTTTGGCGTCTTCGATTTAGGACGTGTGCCGCACAGCTCCTTCTGCTCCTTCTGCTGCTCCTTCTGCTGCTGCTTGTTGCTTTCATGTGACAAGGTATATATGCTTACAGGATCCTTAATGTCTCGGGATTTGCTGCCGTCTTTGGCCCTGGCTTAGTTCCTGTCCGAGTGCTCCTCTTGACGACCATCCTTAGTTTTTGTTTCTGCTTTTTCTTCTCGTTTTTCGTATGTTTCTATTGCTAGCAATAAGCACGGCAGCAGATTTTTCCACATTGATGTAAATCACACTTCGCATTTGCCTTCTTTTTTCTGGCTACATTTTTATATCCTTTTTTTGTGTGTGTATAGCTCGCATTTTCATTTCTTATTTTCATGCCTCAGATTTTTTTGTTTGTAAATTTATGCGCCATAAAAGCGGAGCAAATAAATTTGCTATGTGTGTGTGTGTGTGTGTGTGTGCATTTTCCAGCTTGTTTACTTATTCATGAGCTACATTTCGATCTGAAACTCTAAATTCTCCACTACACACAAGAATATTTTGCTCTGTCTAACAAATCGATAAATTAAAGCTGGCAAGCTTTTAAAGTTGCGAAGAGATTTCTTTTTCAAGCTAAAACGGTTTGTTTTAAATAAATAGATCCAATGTCTAGAACGTTCAGTTCTACTTAAATAATATATAAATAATATATGTATTTATATATATATATATATATACATATATATTCCGAAATATGTGTCTGATTGTTGTTTCAATATTCTTTATGCAAAGTAATTGGAATGTAGAGCAGTTTTTTAAATATTTGTATATGTAATTAAATTAAAATAGCTCAGTTAATTTAAAAAATAGCAATAGCTTAATTCAATCCAATAAGGAAAGTATAATTAAAGTCTTTCATCTATATCATTCAAGTTCTCACATCCTAACTAATATTTGTATAGTTGCTTTAAGCACTTTGCCAAATTTGTCTGCTGCTAAATCGAAACATTGAAATGTCGAAAAGCATAAAACGCAAATCAAATCACAACGCATTCCAAAAATATTATACTGCTTCTATGTGTTGCATTAAAGACTGAAATGATTTTATTTTGATTTTGTTTTGCTTCTGTGTCTGACCCACGCGGCGTATGCGTTATTTGGTGAGAGTTGAAGAAGCGAAACACGAAATGGTAGAAGGCATGGCAAAGCGAAATATAAAACGTGTTGAATTGAAAGGATTTGCCAAGCATCCTTCTAAGACACACACACACACGCACACACACACAGACAGTCAGACAGACAGATAAAATATTAGAAGAGTAAAAGAAAAAGCAGCGCAGAAGCAAGCAAAGATTTAAAAGAATTTCCACAATGTGATGCAATAAAAATCCTTGAAATCTGTACATACAAAAACTGAAGGCACCCCCCAATCCAATTTTCATACGCCCCAAACTCGCACATAAACAGAGCGCTCCATATCCATATATATATATATATATATATATATAGCCACGACTTGGGACTGAGCGTGTTAGTTAGAGCAGCCAGGCAGCTAACCAGAGATACACCCAGCTCCCTGTGTCCTGTAACGCCGGCTGTGCTCTTCTCCTTCTGAGATACAGCAAGCAGCTCCCACATTGCGAACTGCCGACGGCCGACGGGATTTGGATTTGGGTCTCGTTAGTGTTCGTTGCTCGTTTGCCGTGATAAATAATAAAAGCTGCTCTATAATCTCTGCGACTACGTGACGTTATTTGTGCCGATAGTGCACGAACGTGCCCCGAGCGCGCTGTTCCGCTCCTGGGCCCGCCAAACCCTTCAGCTCGGGGCATGCTCCGTGCGCACAAGGATGCGAGCCAGGACGAGCACGAGAATGAGGACGAGCAATCGCCGAGCCGAGAGCTGCTACTACTACTACTACTACTACAGCTAAAGCAGCAGCATGACTACTCAATTTTTTACTACTTGCTGCTACAGCTGCTCCAGCTCCCGCTCCCGCTGCTCCCGCTCCCGCTGCTCCCGCTGCTGCTGCTCCTGTTCCTGCTTAAGCACAGGCAGCATTTGCGACTCCTGCCGCGGGAGCTAAAGTTGAATCAGAGCACATCCCAACGGTCGAATGTTTCAGAATCACGTCGCTGCAATTCCATTATATACTTACAGCGACTGCCTCCCTTCTATGTTTATATAAAGCAGCAGAGTATATATGTATCTCTATCCGTATCTGTATCTGTGTGGGTGCATGTTATTGTTGTTGTGTGCGTGTGTTTACTTTATACATGCACATACATACAGCAGTCACTGTTCAGTGTTCACTGTTCAGTTCCCCCATGCCCCAGAGTCGGCACCCTCGCAAAATTTAACTCAAGTTAGCATTTTGTCGTTATTTTGTTGCCATAGTGTCTGTGCATATGTATGCCTATGTGTGTGTGTGTGTACATACATATATATATACAGTGTGTGTATATAGGCAGTGTATGACATTATCTGTGCTGGCGAAAGTGTAAAGGTTTCGTAGATAAGCGCACATTTTTGTGTGTGCTACCATTGAAGCAATCATAAAAAATAGACAACCTGGTCAAATGATATGTGACTAGTCTTATAGACAGTCAGCGATTTGTATGCCAGGCATATATACTGATTTCCAACGAAACAATACTTCAATCATAAAGTTACACAACGAGAAAACGATTGTGTGCAACTATCAAGTAATCATAATTTGGAAATAAAGTCGCAGAATCATTTTTCATATTTATAATAAAATAATGTAATAAAATATAGAAACATACACATACTTTTAGCAGTGTTTATTAGTTCAATGTCGTTTTTTTAAGTGTAGAAAAATGCAGAAAACTTCAAAACTTGATGAAATCTTCTTCATTTTGCAAATTGTAGCAAAGATGCATTTGTAAGCTGTTGTTTTAGGCTTATTCTGAAATTTATAATCATACACTTAGAGAAAAACGCTGGCTTCTAGTCTAGAACAGCCAGATTACAATTTCTTCCTCATAATACAAATCTTTTGAACATTCTTAACAAATTAAAAGTAGTTTTTGATTTTAAAAACGACCGTAAAAGATATACATTTAGGAACAAAAATTCTTAGATAAAGTATAAAATAACCATTATAACAGTTTTTCACTTAACTAAAGTAAAGCATTTCAATTGGGTGGAATTTGAACAATGTAGGTAGTGGATTCGAGTAAAAATCTCTCTATTATATATTTTATGTGTACAAATATATAATAATTAAGATAGCAAATAACTGAAAATATACGTTAAATGTAATTGAAGCGAAATATATATTTGAATACATACTTTTAGTTGCCAAAGTCTAAAAATCTAGTATATTTGCTGAAATATATATACGCCAATACATGTATATTAGCTTAGCTATCAAAGTACCGTTTATAAATATCTGCTATAAATAGGAACTGTACTAAACACGATTAGATAAATACAGATGCGGCCAAAATACAAAACGAGAGCGCTCATTATGTTCGGTCTGATAACTGGGAAATCAAATCAAATCTCAATGAAATTTTGATAGCACTTGGCGCCGGAGAACATATCTAGAAATGGCTGGGGCAGCAAAGAAGAAGATAAAGTGAACAAATCTCTAATGAAAAATTAAACCGACTGAAAATCGGCCATAAATGAAGAAACATAAAAAGAAGAAGCAGTGAACTAAAAGCCAGTAAAAATGCTTTAAGCTCCGTTGTTGAAATTCTTTTAAGCATTTTGCACATTATGTGGGCTGCCTTTAAGTGCCAAACCACAAACACCACACAGATGCAACCGAAAAAGTTGAAATTTAAAAACTCACAAGACTAGGGGGTGCTTGGCGGATGAGGAGGGGGTAGCTGGGGGTAGCGGGGGATGGAGGGTGTCGCTTGCGGTTGCCAGCGTCGACGCCATTGCTGCCATACGGAGAAGATGACGATGACTTACATAGCAGAGGGGGTGGGGGAGGCAGAGTTTTGGGGGGTTGTACTCTGTCTGACTCAGACATTTTGGGGGTTGCTTGTGAGCATGTGTGTGTGTGTGTGGGTGCTTTTTTTGGTTAGTGTGTACGGGCAGCCATGAAAGCAAAGCTGCCGAAAATGGCGCGCACTGCTTGCCAGGACCTGTGCCTGTGCCTGTGCAAGGACAACAAAATGCAAAGTGCAAACGCCTATCGATTTTAGTTTTAACAACCTTCTCTCTGTCTCTGTCTATTTGCAGGTGAGAAACCGCACAAGTGTCAGGTGTGCGGCAAGGCGTTCAGTCAGAGCTCCAACCTGATAACGCACTCGCGCAAGCACACCGGCTACAAGCCCTTCTCCTGCAAGCTCTGCCACAAGTCCTTCCAGCGCAAGGTGGACCTGCGACGCCACAAGGAGACACAGCACACAGATCTGCGCGTCCATCTCGGCAAGGTGGACTTTATGTCTGCCGCCGCGGCAGCAGCGGCTGCTGCCGAACTGACTGGAGCAGCAGCAGGTCCGGGAGGCGGTCCTGCTGGCATGGGCGTGGCAGTCCCACAAACTGGAGCAGCAGCGCCAGTGAATGCCTCCACGCCGGTCAACTCGATGAACTCGATGAGCCAAAAGGTATCGCTGCTGGCATAACAGCAGCAAGCGCTGCCCGTTCCAGTTCCCGTTCCCGTACCAGTTCCAGTTCCGTTCCCAATCAATCGGAATCAATGTGCAATAGCAGCCGACTTTAATAGCCGGCATGCGTTTCCTTTTGCCGCTTCCCGTTAATAACATTTGAATAGTTTAAGCCGATAAATTTCCATTGTTGCCAAAAAAAAAAAGAAGAAATATATAGAATGCATACTATACTAATCTATACCAAAGAATAAAATGCTAAACAGTTAAACCAAAAAAATAACAAACAGTAACAAATCTTAAGCTCTCTCCCTCTCTCTCCCTCTCTCTATAATTCTCAGCGCACAGCAAAGTAACAAACACACATTCTCAAAAAAAAAGTATATACAAAATAAAATTCCCATAAAAAATTGTTTATTTGTAAATTATAAATATATATTATGTATGTCTGTCTGTATGTGTGTGTTTGTATGGAATTCATTCGATAAGAAATATGTATGTATATCTTATTAGCTGCTAATATGAATATATATTTAAAAACGTTTATAGCTAAAATCAAATCAGAAACGAAGCCATGAATCGTGTGTGTACTACTTGTAAAATGTAATTTAAAAAATCAAAAAACTTAAATTAATAAACAAAACAAAAACAAAAGAAACATGTTCCAAATTTTCGCTTCTAGATAGTTGTGAAATTTTAAAACGCTGTACTATGCTAATATTTTGATATTATATCATTCCAATGAATTTAGTCTAATTAATAAATTTTTAACTTATTTATACATATGTGTATGTATGTATGTAAAAACAAAACAAAACAAAACAAAACAAAAACAAATGCTAAATAAATATATTTTCATTTTAATGTTCAACAAATAATTAATAAAACAAAACATCAACAAAATCTAACATACATTCTAAGTATTTTTATGTTTTCCAATAAATTAAATTTATTAAGCAATTAAAACTAAAAAATGTAGTATTGTTTCATTTGGATTGCAATTGAACATTTTGTACACATATTTTGATTTTTCCACAGTTTTTTTAATAACAGGAAATAAATGAGGGATTTTTTAATATATATCCAAAAATAAATAAATTAAAGTTTTACTGATAGCTGGAACAAGAGATGTATGATCGGTACTACATTAAATAAATGAAGGCTTAAATTAATATATTTATATTTTAAAATATTGCTGAAAACTAGACAAGAGATGTCTGATAGGTATTATATTCTAGTAGGCTTTACATGTTGTTTAATACTTCTATAACAATATCAAAAACTTAAATGCTAAAAACCTTGAGATACGAATTTATTAAGCATGAATATCTTAAATACACTGGCACTAAAACGAAATGTATTTTTCATCAAATATTTTCTTTATCTATGAGTTTTAACATGTTGTTGCAGTACATTAAATATTGCAACAGTTAATTTTATTTTTAAATAATAATAAATAAGGAAAAAGGAAAGAAATTTTATGAATACAAGCCTAAGCAGCAAGTTAAGATATGATATACTAAGAAGCTGCTGACTTAGAAGTAAGTAAAAGTCAAACTGTCAGTAAAAGAGTTAGATATATATAAAAACGAGTCCTTTTTCATAGTATTCATGACACCTGACCGGCATAGGCTGACAATGCCTTGGTCGAAGGATGTGACAGTGTAGCGAATTGCAAAATATTTGAAAGAACAAATGTGTCTGTCGAATACGCGTTGAATATGCAAACTCCACATATATGATTAAAGAGTCATAAGTGGAAGGAAGCCTTTCCTATTCCCCAAAGTGTCCAACGAACGATATCGGATATCACGTACGAGACGAGGGTAAATGTTAGCCTCGTGTCGCACTCGTTCTAAACAAATTTGACAATAAAAAATAATAATATTGAATGGCGAGCAGAGAGACGCGTTTTGCCATATTCACTTGTGCAAATTCCCAAGTCTGCAATTTGGCCATCAGCCAAAGAAGGAGTCACTTGTCTACTTTGCAAATGGAGTCGAAGCGAAACCAATTTCATCAATAAAAAATACACCTTGTCTACCTGGCAGCACGTGTATTGCTCTCTTATTTTTTGCAAATGCTTTACCCTGTATCCTTTAAAGTTGTGCGAAGGGTATAACAAACGAGCAATGCCTAAAAGGGGTACTTAAGATATTTTTCAATCAGGCGTAGAGGAAAAATACTTGATTTGGAGGAACCACTAAAAGGTATGATATGTAAATCGATTTGTGTTATTATACTCTTTTCGAAGAAAATAGTATATTAAGTTTGTCCTGAAGTTTGTAACGCATAGAAGGAAGCGTCTGAGACCCCAAAAGTTACTGCCAATATGCTTATAAAAACAAAACAAATTGATCTAGCCATGTCCGTCTGTCTGTCTGTCTGTCTGTCTGTCTGTCTGTCTGTCTGTCTGTCTGTCTGTCTGTCTGTCTGTCTGTATGTATGCAAACTAGTCCCTCAGTTTTTGAGCTATCGCGATGCAACTTTGCACAGACACTTATTATTCAAGGGGACAGCACATTGGTCGGAGCCGGCCGGATCGGACCACTATATCTTATAGCTGCCATACACCTCAAAGTCGGTTTTGGCCATAAATCCGATGTTTTCAAAGCAATTGCCTTAAATTTCCTTGTACACTTGAACATCCTTATAACTCATCAATGGGTAAAATCGCAAATCGATTGAGTCATAAACAGCGAAGATATGCGTCATTAAATATTTTGAAAAAACAGGTGCATATGAGCAAACAAAGTCAAGCACAAGAAAGCTTTTGATAGTCTGAGCAAACAAAGTCAAGCGCAAGAAAGCTTTTGATAGTCTGCTCTTCAAGCAATTTTGTCAGCGATCATCAAAACGGCTTGTGGCGTAGTGGGTAAAGTTGCGAACTGGTGAGCGAGAGGTCCCGGGTTCGAAACCAGCGGCGACTGGTCATTTATTTTCATTTTTCTTATTCTTCTTTTCAAATATATAATAACTGTAATCAAATTCATTTGCTTTCAATGGCTTAGAACAAAAACAATGCCACGCGAAAAAACAAAAGCTCAGTATAAATCGAGTTTGTTAGCGATTCTTAAAACTGCTTGGTGTAAGCAGTACAAAGCAAAACAAGAAAGCTTTTGACAGTCTGCTCTTCAAGGGATTTTGTCAGCGATCATCAAAACGGCTTGTGGCGTAGTGGGTAAAGTTGCGAACTGGTGAGCGAGAGGTCCCGGGTTCGAAACCAGCGGCGACTGGTCATTTATTTTCATTTTTTCTTATTCTTCTTTTCAAATATATAATAGCTGTAGTCAAATTCATTTATTTTCAATTTCCTAAATTGTTTCTAATTTTTTTTTCATACATAAAGTAGCTTTAATAGAATAATTCAAAAGAAAAATTTAAATTCATTGGCAAAACCAATGCCACGCGAAAAAAAATATGGATCTCAAATTCTGAATATAAGCTCTCGTATGTTCAGATTAAGTTTTATGACAATTCAATTTCCGACAGCAGCCTTGAAAGGTATAAGAGCAACAGGCACAAAATTTGGTATGTATATTATGTAATGTAGTTTTCACTTTTTGGAAAAACTGAAAGTTGTATATTGTTCAATTCGGTAGCACTTATGAATGCTAAGGGACGCGTCCACGAGCTACGGATAGTGAAACGTCCCTGTTTACATGAATACCTTTATATATTTTATTTTATATGTAGGGGTATATGTATGCGACATTAATATCTGCGAATTAAATAAGCAGTCACGGAAAAATAGTAAAAATTGCTTTAAGGTTCGAAAAGAGTATTTAATCTTCGGCACGCCGAAGATAATCCTTCTCCACTTGTTTATTTCTTTAGAAATGTATTTGAAAATAATCAGTGGAAGGAAGAAAGACTTTCAGAAGTGGTAACTTTTCAGATATTATAAGCACCCTTGAAACCAAGAGTTTATAATAGTGTTACCAAATACTTTTACTCATAACTGACTTATTTTTATGGATTTAATTTGTATTCGTATGTATATTTCATGTATAACTAAGTATAATAATGAAATACCTTTAATATTTATATACTGTAGATTACTGCATATAAAATTCCTGCGGAATACGCTTACAACTATTTCTGCGTAGTATTCAAAACACTATTGAATATTAACATTGAACAAGGTATTTCATAGTCGAGCAAGCTGAATACATTCATATTTGTTATGCATATGCTTTGAATATGAAAACTTGAGTTCGTGGGAGGAAAAACCCCTACTAACTGTGAGTAAGTTGTTAGAAACTATTGTGTTGTGGATTGATGGAAGGTTGGAACCAGCAGCATTTTTTTGGGATTGATAGATTTATGCATATGTCAACGGGAATTAGAAGACTTGGCGCAACTCATTACACGCAATTGCCACAGGCAGCAATAAAAATTAATACAAATACTGGAAACTGGAAGCTGGAAAGCAGCAAAAGCGAATGTTAATTTATGCAATGATCGATAACATCCTGCGATTTAATGAACAAACGTTTGCCGATCAATCGAATCGACGAAAGCAAAGCCAAAAGAGTCGATGACCGCTTGTAGGTGATCGTAAAACATTGATCAATCAATCTTAAACGATACGAAGTCACAAATTGAGAAATCAGCAACTTCCGTCCATGTTCTCTATTGCCTTTGCTTGGCGTTGGGTTGATCCACAAGATCCACATTATTGATAGCCATGTTTTACGACTAATGTGCTATAAAACAAGCAGCCAAATGCCATGCGGGCTCTTTGAACGAATTAAGCGCAATTAGCGAAGGTACTTCTGTAGGGGATTGGTATTTGGATGGGGAGTAGCCTAACAGGATCTGTATTCGAGACACGCAACTTTCATAATTTAAGGCTGCCGCATGTTTTGAAAATGCATTGTCAAAGATCATTTTACACATCTGCACCCAAAAGGCGTTCTTAATGCGAATTTATTGCCGCCATCATTATTATTATGGCGCCCAGACATGAAGATCATCATTTGTGAAGATGACTCAAGACTTTTCAACGACTTTGCACCCTTTTAGTACACGATTCTGCTGGTGCAGCAATCCCAGGGTAGAGCTAAGTCGCCTCAGCCACAGATAAGACAATGGATGTTAATTAAATTTCATTGTGTGAATAAGTGTTAATAAACCCAAAATGGTTTTTGTGAGGTATGTCTAAGTGTGTGTAATGAGTATGAGAACAAGGAAGATTTGCACCCGGGTATTTGACTCAACCCATTCTTTGTTCAAGAAGAAAAATAAAATGAACGCTATCTTGAATTACATATATTTTTGTGGTATATCTGTAGACTAGCTGATAATTAAGAGTTAACTAATTTTATTTTCGAAATATTTTGAACCATCAAAGCTATTTAATATTTAATTCTTTATTTATTTTCGACTTTTGACAGTCGACATATAACATCTAGTTTAAATTATAAAACAGTTCAATGTATAAAGCTTAACTAAATAATAAATATAAATAATATTTTCAATTTTAGCAATCACCAGATTTGATGATTAAATAGTTCAAATAGTTTTGAAATATTTGAAAAATTATATTTAAGCTTATTCAGTTAATCTAGTCTAATGCCACATATTTCATTTATAGTATCTTTCCCTTAATAATGTTTTAACATAGTTTCTAAATGTATTTTTTCGCTTTCTCTTCTCACATTTACTTTAAAAAATCAGACAGATGAGAATTAAGCAGCAGTTGTAATTTATCTTAATTTTGTTAATGCTTTAATAATTAAAACTCATATATTATTTATTAAACTGAACTCAGTATATCGTATAATTTTGTATATAAATAATTGTATACAGTTTGCCTTTCGTATTCTTATTATCCATATAGTTGCACTATTTTTAATCAAATCGAAGTGTTTATTTATTGCAAGTCAATGCGCTTGTATTTATTTATGCTCAATCTGCAACATTATCCCTAGACATACTGGAATATTTGTGTGGCATTGCCACTGGGCTGACTTTTAGTGGCAGAAGCGTCGCAGTTGTGACATATTCCCGGCACTTAATGACAATTGCATTTTTATTACACAAACAGTCGACGAAATGTTTATTAATGGCCCGAACATAAAGGCATCATGACCTCCACGGCAATCAGCTGCAGCTTAAATTGATTTCACTCCCATGTATCTGTATCTGTATCTGTATCTGTATAGCTTTGTATCTGTAACTGTAAATGTTGTTACAATGCATACGCTGCACCTGCTGACAATTTCAAGTGCATGCGAAAGAAAGAACAACACGCACAACTGGGGAGATTCGGCGCCCCATCCTCTCCTGCCATAGCCAGCCACCCTCATCCTGGCAGTAACCACATCAAACCGCAATAGTAATTTACGGATGCGCAACATCAGGCAGCTTCCCAAACTAATCGCACGCTCAGCGGGCAAACATCGACGAAGTGTCAGCGATTCCCGGTGGTTGTTGTTGTTGTATCTTTTCGGGTGGTTGTTGCTCTCAGGATCAGGCTCAGGCCTCCTGTTGCCAATTGAACGTCTCAATTGTTGCGGAGTCGTGCTGCGTGATTACACAAGAACAAAGTGCCAGTTCCCGTTCCCGTTCCCGATCCTGTTCCAATTCCAGTTGCCAAAAACAAACAAACGCACCCCTCCGCCTGGCCCGAGTCCAATCCCACTGGACTAATTCAAGTGTAACCCCTTGTTATCCCGGCAGCTGAAAAGCGCAACGCCCGACAATTGAGCAGTTTAATATTTTGGTGTCATAAGTCGGCATTCGATGTCCTCTGGCTCTGGCCCAACCCTCTCGATCTCATGATGCTGGCTGTTAATTGATTTTAAGCCCACAACAGCTTAACGAGTGTGGAATACTCTGTTTAAAAGTAATAGGTGTCATTAGAATATACACGACTTCTGCATTATGCAACTAAACTATACTAAAGTGTAATATTGTACAACTTTACAAACATTTTTCTTGATTATGTACAGAAAATTCGAAAAATGGTAAAGAAAATATTGCAGATAAAGAATTAAATAGGACAAATATAATGACCTCAATCTTAACGTTTCAGTTCAGTTTTAGTAAAGTTATGAGAGGTTAAAGTCAAAGATGTTTATTATTTTTTCTATAATTTTGACAGTAAAATAAAACACCCAAGAATACGCCGACTATTGATTTGCATACCAAATGTTCCATCTTCAATCAATTAATACAAAATTTGTGGATTAACATTAATACAAATTTATAGAAACTCAACATTTAGAATTAAAATAGAAAAAAAAATATTTTACCAATAAACTGTTAAGAGATTTAACTATTTAAGTTAAACAGATATAAAACCATTTATGTCAGAAAAAATACTTTTAGCTAGATATTTTCTTGGAATGATAACTTCTTATTTTATCTTAAATCACATATCATTAATTTTTTTAATTTTAGAAACACTTTAGGACATTTGGCAAGACTTATGTGTGTAATTTGCTGCAGCCAAGTGCTATTTATTTCGGCTTTAATTAAAAAAGTGAATTAATTTAGTATTCGTGATTTATTTGTCTCTTGATTTGCGTCTTGCGTCCGATGAGTTATTGCCGTAAATCACGTAGTAGGTAAAAGCTGGAGGCAGGATAAAACTATGAATAAAAGACGAGGACGAGCACTGCTGTTGCTGCTGCTGTTGCTGCTGCGAACCTGTTTATTAGTCCTCTAATGCACAATAATGCTTAGTGCCAAGGGTAGCAAATTACTCGGCTCCTCGGGGGAATACTTACCAGGCTGGCAGCCAAATGTGACCTTTGTGCCACAGTCGGAGTAACAGTCAGAGCTAGTAGAGCCGGAGCCACAGCATCTGATATTGAATTACGGGACACGTCTCGACTTTCAGGCTCAATGGCCCCTGGACCAGATCCTGCCTGACACAGACTCTCTCTTTGTGTCGCTTCCTGAAGTTAATTTGCGCCTCGGCACTGAAATTGCCGCTGACATTTTTACATAAAGTGAAGCGCGTAAATCACATTTGCCCATTGCCGAGCAATCAGAGTTCGGTTTTATTTGTATATGCTTCCTCACTCCCACTTACATTTTGATTTACTTCGGTTTCCGATTGAAAGTGTTGCCAGTCCCTTGAAATATGAAACAACCAATGCGATTAGAGACCAGACTCTTCTCATATTAGCACAAATGGCCACAATTTGCAACCAGTTGCAAACACATTTTGGCCACTTAAGCCGCATTGAATTACAAATTACACTGGCGGCTTTTGCAGTTGGCTAATTGACAAGGCAAAGTACAAATATATACATATATACATACATATATATATATATATTTACATATTTATATATTTATATTTTCTTATTTACCACATGCATTTTATCGCCCAACTGAAACCTATCTAATAACTTGTATTATATGAACTCTATGATGTCCTTAAGGATTCAATATTTTTTGTTTACTTTTAATTAATGTATATAAAATAAAAAAACAAAAATAAATTACAATTTTAAAATATATAAAACTATTCTTCATAGGAGGCCCAGCAAAACGCTAGCCAGCTAAAATGTTATATAAATTATATTCACATCACTTTTACATACTGCTGTTCGTAATTTAAAAATAACGACTGTTAAGTACCGCCCTTCTATGCGATTCTCAAGAATTCAAGTAAGGTCTGCAGATTTTGATGCTGTTAGTGATATTTTTATGTGAGTGTTGTTTGTGTCTAATGTTATAAACTGATGCTCAGCACTTAGTATTTAACTTACTCTCTCTCACTCTCAATGGGTCACTGTCTCTTACTGATTTACTAGTTACTCTCTCCTTACTTTCTCTTTCCTTCTCTTGTCATCCTCTCTCTCTCTTTCATATTATACTCTCACTCTCGTTGTCTCTAGCTAGTTTCCCTTATTCTCTCTCTCTCTCTCTCTCTCTCTCACACACATTCTCTGTTACTCGCTGTCTCTCTTTCTAGTGCTCTCTACCTCTCTCTATCTCTCCCTCCAAAATTCTCTCTTGCTCAGTATCTCTTTCTCTCTCTCGCTCTTTCTCTCTCTTACATTTTCCCTTACTCAGTCGTTCTTTCTCTTTCTCTCTTACATTCTCTCTTACTCACTATCCCCCTCTCATTTTCTCTCTTACATTATCACTCTCTCTCGCTCTCTCTCTGTGTCTCTCTCTCTCTCTCTTTTTTTCTCTCTCACTCTCCCTCACTCTCTCTCAGTCTCTCTCTCACTCTCTCTCTCTAACTCTCTCTCTCTAACTCTCTCTCTCTAACTCTCTCTCTCTCACACTCTCTCACACTCTCTCTCACATCTCTCTCTCTCACTCTCTCTCACTCTCTCTCTCACTCTCTCTCTCACTCTCTCTCACTCTCTCTCTCTCACTCTCTCTCTCTCTCTTACTCTCTCTCTCTAACTCTCTCTCTCTAGCTCTCTCTCTCTAACTCTCTCTCACACTCTCTCTCACACTCTCTCTCACTCTCTCACTCTACTCTCACTCTCTCTCTCTCTCTTTCCCTTACATTCTCTCTGAATCACTCTCTCTAATTGCTCTCTCTCTCTCTTACATTCCCTCTTAGTCACTCTCCGTAAACTGTCATCATACAGATTTTGATTTCTTTTTGGTGTTGTCTATATGCAATTTTGTATACATGCTTAGAATAATATTTCCCACATGACACTGCACAGTTAGTTGTTTATTAATCCCAAGTTCTGCAAGATGAAATCTCGTTAATTTCGACGGGTTGAACAAGTGCCTTCCATTAGCAGCGTTACGCCAGCCCGAAATCAAACAAAGTCATAAAAATTTGACACTCGAAAAAGCTTCCCACAATCCGCACGCGTCAAGTGCCAGTCCCAATCCCAGTCCCAATCCCAGTCCGAGTCCCAGTCGCAGTCGACTGCTCCTGCTCCTTAGTCATGTGCAATCGGATATTGGTGCAACCGAGTGGCTGTGACTGGTGGCGGTGGTGGCTGCTGGCTGGTGCCACAAAGGGGCAGGGGCAGGGGAAGTGGTGCGACAAGTTGGCAGAGTGTCGCCGACGGGGGTGCGGAGAGAGACCTTTGATAGCCGGATGATTGCGATGGAAGGGGCATGACCATGACCAGGCTAATCAAAGTGCGTGGACGGCCACGTGGCGCAGCAGAAAGGCAAATGGAGTTGCAAGGATTCCCATGAAATGGCTGCAAAGATTCTTTTTTAAGTATTATTCTGATTAGTTATGATTATTTTTGAGCAAGTGCAACTGCTACAGCTGCTGGCCGGCTAAATGCCGTTGAGATTTATGAACATACGCATTGGGACTTGCCTGTGTCCTTTCCATCCTGATCACATTCAACTCCCGCTTCCAGCTTTGCCGCACAATTAAATAGAAACTTAAATGTGTTGCTGCACAAAGTGAATTTGCTGTCATAATTTGTTAAATTTAATTAAAACTATAAACGTACGAACTTTTTGCGGCGTCAAAAACTTTAAGTGCGCCTGCGACAATTCCCCAAAAACTTTTTACATAATTGCTTTAAATTAGTTGTCAACGCTCCTTGTACCCCTGATCCGTCCTGCTACCCTGCTGCTGGCTAACCACAAGCTAAACAAATGCTAAGTGCTCCGGCCCATGTCCATGAGGAGCAGACGAGAGAAGTTGTCTCAACCGAAAACAAACCATTAAGTGGGTCCAAAACACTCTTCGGTTTCCACAGCTCCTTAAATTAGCGTCTGGTCCGTTGTTTCGCCTCCCAAAGTCATATTGTCAAGTGTTTATGGGTACTCCAACTATAAAATCAACTAGGCAGCAGATTCTGTTAGATGCAACCCTTAAACACAGACACTACTTATTTGGAAATGTAAGTATATCAATATTGAGAAAATCCTTGGATCAAATGTGGCACATACATAGCTGTCGATATCTAAAGCTCAAATTGAGGCTAAAGCTGGTAAGCTATATATTTATTGTAGTAATTTTTAAAATATTAAAAAGTTCAGATCCAGATTAGTAAACTAAAGGCAATATGCGCCTTCCAGATCCAGAAAAATAAATAAAAAATCCTTGTCTAAATAAAAGAGAGCAAGCCTAGGATAAGTCCTACTCCTTAGATATTTCCTTTTACTGAAAATAAAAATAAAAATATTGTATAATATTTATTAAATTTTATAAAAATTGTAAGCACCTTGCCAGTCAAATTCGACCAATATTTCTGAGTGACAATTATAAGATGATCCCAAATATATATAATAAAAACGCATATATATTTCAAATGTTAACAAGCTCAAAAACTGAGAAACCATATCAACTCGAGTATAATATAACACAACAATAAGAATATTAAACTTCAACCATAACTAGTCAAATGAGAAGGCTTACAAACTTTCACCTAGGCATCATGACAGGCGTTTAGAGACCTTTCACGTGCACTGTAAAACTAATCCAAGTTGAAATCAATGTTAAATAAATTATGCTCAACTATTTAGCAATAAATTAATCTTCATAAATCACAAATCAACAACGTCGACAACATCAACAGGGATACCTTGGAGAGTTTTGCCTCACAGCAGTGCACTACATTAAATTAGAAACGAGCAGCGTCGTCCTCAAGATTCCGTATAATGACAAAAGCAATTAATTTTGTGCCATCCAAATGGAAGGTGCTTTTGAGCAGTGAGAGAAGGGTTGCCGCAATTCATGCCCCCCACCCCCTCAATCCCCACCTGATTACGTTCACAAATCGCTACAAGCACACCCATGCAGAGGCGGCAGCCATATCAATGCCAGCATCCCCTGTACCCCGTATCCCAATCCCCCAATACCCCTCAGATGCACACAACACACAATCAAAATTCCAGAGCATGACTATGGCCAGGTTGGTGCCTTGTACTTGGGGGGAGGATGTAAGCTCCAGGAAGCGCTCCCCAAGCTTTGCAATTAATTATGCGAATCTGACGAATCTTCCTAAGCGAACAACTCTTCGACTTACCTCACACACACACACACACATCAACACACACGCACACACACATCAACACACACACACACACTCACAAGTGTTTGCTGTCAACTGCTATGGCATCATGATTTACATGGAAGCTCTACGTAATTTTGGGGTGAGCTCTGCGAGAGTTCAAATGTGCTTCAGCTGTGATGTTTTGTGTGTCCTATGTGGGGGTAAATGCAAATTTAAAGGCGTGAATAAGCCAAGGCAGACTCTAATTGTAGACAACCCCCGTAATTATCCGCAATGGAAATGCCATTAATGGCATTAAGGGATTCAACATTCAACATGGAGCTGTTTTAGATCCTGGCGAATGAACGCATTTCTAAATAGCTTGGCCTAGGTATTCATAGATGTATACAAGTTTTTATATCTAAAGCTGAATAATATTACCACATTTTCTTTATTATCAGCTCAAATTTATGTATTACTTTTTCTTATTTGCTTAAATATCAGTTATTGAGCAAGTTAATCCATTTGCAACCTTTGCAAATTACTTTAAATAATACAATACAATTATTCAATAAGAAAACACAATGTTTTCCAATAAAATCAGCAGTATTGACTTGTGCATAATATACAAATGACCAAACAAACAATTTGCTACGCAATAGATGAGACCTATCGACTACTAAATATCCTGTAGTTCACTATGCTTACATTTTGAAGTACGAGTTGATATAGTTTTAGTTGTATATACTGTATAGACTGTGCGAACTTAAAGCTCAATTTGAAGGTTATTTTATCTTAATTGTATTCGCCTGACACATTCCAAGATAAATTCAAGCTTAAAGTAAGATTTGCGAGAGCTTTACTTGACTTTTTATACTCAAATCATTTAAAACTTACTTAAAGCTTAAAGCTTTCAACTTTAAACTATACAAATTGCTTAGACTGAACCAACTGAAAGTTGAATTTGCAGGTTTTTGTTCCCAGTTCTGAAACGATGTCCGTGTTATGTTTATATCTTAATCATTTCAAGATTACTTCAAGCTCAAAGTAAGATCTGCCTGATCTTTACTCGACTTTCTACACTGAAAGCTTACTTAAAACCTTAAAGCTTGCTCACACATTTCAATAGTTCATATAAGATTTAAATTTCTACACTTTACAATTTAAGATTTGCGAGAGCTTTACTCTACTTTCTATACAGAAATCACTTACAGCTTTCTTAAAGCTATTTTTATGCATTAAAATAGTTTCTATAAGATGTATACTTATGCACTTTAAAGCAATATGCTCACTACACAAATAATTCATTACAGGGTACAACGACTTAAGATTTTGCCATATTCACTGCAGCAAATTGTGGTCAGGTCAGCCTTAGGGAGAATGTCGAATGTAATTGAAACAAGGTTGTCAATTCTTGTAAATAACTGCATTTGTTGTTTGCGTGTGTGTGTGTGTGTGTGCATCTTGGGAGTGAGGGAGACAGCATATGCAAATTGATTGTGCATTCGACTTGTGTAAGTAGTCTTAGCAAATTGAAAGCAAAACATTAAGAATTATGCCTAAATGGATTGCAGACAGGCCATGTGGACGACACTCTTACATGGCAATTGAAATTGAAATTAAAATTCGAATATTCGAATATTCGAATTGCAATTGCAATTGCAATTGCAGAGTTTCCCAAGTGCTCTTCAAATGTGCACACATTTGTTGTTGTTCTTGTACTTGTTGTTGTTGTCAGTACACAGATTTGCAATTGTAAGCACAAATATGCATCAATTGCACTTTGGAGCCGGAGTGTTCAAGTAAGTTTGTTTGTTGTCCCCAAGTACCCCCCAGAGCCATCAATTGTGAGTCACTTCAAAGTGGGCTCCTCTACCTCTTCCGATTTACACGTATTTGACGATTTACGCACCTGCAAAACTTTTAATTGAAAACCAGCGAAACGTCTTCGCCAACATTCCATTTAATCAGGCCGATGCCACTTTTTGGTCCTGGCAGGTGTGGAATTTAATTTTGTCTAAGCTCAGCTCTAGAGAAATTCAGATTGGCCCACATAGCATTCTGGGACTCTTAAAAAATTAAACGTAAGTACTTAGACTAACCCTTAATTGAAATATATTTATTAAATGTCAACTAAGTAAACAGTCGACACAAAAAACTTAATGCTAAACATTTTACTTTAAAAAAAATATAAAATAATAACTATATATGCAAATTTAAAGCTAAAGTTGGTATTAGTGAAAGTTGTGAAAGTGTTGATAAATTAATTAAATCATAAAAGACAACATAAATAAGATACAAAATATAATGCACCTTGTTTACATCCCATGGTAGTTTATTTCGCACATTAAAATAATATTTATTTATTAAAAATGCTTATTAAAATTATTAAGCACACTCAGCTTAACTTGATCAATATTAAATTCAAATACAAACAGGAATGTAATATTACATTTCTAGACATAAATTCTTATAAATAAAACATCAATATTTAGTACAAAGTTAAGTAATTTTTTATTATTATTAAGTATTAAGAGCTTACAATATTTGACCTTCCCAAAAGTTATCTGCAAATAATCGACTGTCTAATAAACTATCCAATTGCAGCTCTCACAATAACTTCCCATCATACTCATCTACAAGATTAGCCCACACAATAATGGAAATGTTTTTTACCAGCATATTTGTAACCAGATATTCGAGGTACTTGGAAGTGTGATGGGAATATAACTCGATTGTTTGCTTGTCTGATTGAGTAACGCCCCGGATTCGGATTCGGGTCTCACCTTAATGCCAGCTAGGGGTCACTATTAAGTTGTTGTTGTTGTTGGTGTTGGCATTCCCAGATCCCAGGAACAGATGGAACAATGGTGGTGGCAACGCTTTTTTATTCATTTAATCAATTAAGTCATCAGCTCAATATTTGTATTGTTTCATTGCTGGTTCCTGGGGTGACATCTTCCGTTCCCTTGTTGACTTCCCAACCGATTGTCACATTATCTTTCAAATTCTTTCTTTCTGATATCTAATATTTCGATTACAGCACGTGTCGCTGTCAGTGTTTCAATAATAGAAGTGTGTATTTCTTCCGAGCTCCTAGGATATTTGTTTTGGGTCTGCCTAAGCACATTAATTGAGACGAAATGCCGCTGTTTTATTATTGGTACGGCAAATAGTATTCCATAAATTGTCTAATGAAAACACTTAATGACACACGTCGCACAAAAAACAATGCGGGAATTCCTTTTCTATTTGCTCAAACTATTCAATTCAAGGGGAGAAATTTTTTTATAATTCATCATATACATTTATGTTGTTACCTAGGGCGCAGTTTAATTTATATTTATGTGTGTTGATTAGCGCAAAAGACCTACATAATATTTGTGGTGAATATTTATTAATAAACAAATGCTATAATAGAGAAAAAAACTATCCGTCATCAGTCGAGGGAAACACATTTATAAATTATGTAAGAAATCTCCTTATTGCTTAACAAGCTAAATGTGTTTCAATGAATAAACTTTTAAATATTAAATTACATTTTTAGTATACTTGATTTTAAATATTTCGTATTTTCTATATATAATGACATTTTAAGCCAAAGTATTCAATTTTTGCTTGCTTGTGTAGTTGGAGATTGTAGTTGTGAAAAATTATATGTAGAAAACAAAACTTGGAAGTCTGATTATTATCAATAACCAAAAATAATTTTATATTTGGAAAAATATATATTATATATACTATTTGTATCTTACTCCTCTGTCTCTCTATCTCTATATATATTTATATATATCCCTCTATCTTTAGTATTAATATCACTCTATCTTTCTCTCTCTCTTTTTCACCATAGCATTAATTCTGAAAATACTTGTGGTTTTCATAAAGTAAATTTCTAAGTAACATGCTTTATATATATTGCTTATGGTGCAAATTTCAAATAGAAATCCCACTGTTTACGTATTTCCATTCGTCTGATTTCTAGTGTCGGAGCAATAAGTAATTGGCATAAAGCATAAGTAAAGCAAATAGGAATATACCAGTAATAGCAACCACTTAATGGTCCGTCGCATTTCTGGCCACTATAATCAGCCAGTTGTCACCCAAGGCAATACTCACACACACACACACACACACGCACACACACGCACACTCGTATATCATTCGAATGAAAGCAACATATGTCCACAAAGTGGTAGGTACAAAGCAGGAAAGCCGAAAAGGAGGGGTATTCATGCACGATACGATTGTGATATATTTTGATCAAGCAAATGTGTAAAAGTCAGTCTGAGGTCTATGGAACAAATCGAGGCTCGTTAAATGGAAAACAATTACAAAAGCTGTCCGTGAAGGCGAGGGTTAAATAGTAGCTAACTGGTCACGAATGTGGCTCACGTCTCTGCTAATATGCGAAATGAAAAGTCGAGTTTTAAATCATTTATCTTGTTTTTCCATTACTCCGATCTGAGTGAGCAAAAAAAATGACAGAGGCACGAGAAGAAATGATGCCGTTTAATGACATTGGCAAGAGGCGCGCATGTTGTGAATGCCAAATGAGCTGTGACAGTGACACCAACAAGAAAAAAGGATAAGAAAAAAGACAAGAAGTGAACAAAATAACCGACATCGTCCTGCGGTACGGCGAATCCTTTGACACCCTTTGGGCGTACCCTTTGCTCACAAGTATTATTCAAATTGACGCCGTTTTTGAGTGTACTTTTCGCATTTTTTAACTTAAATTGCGGCCATGATTAATTCACACACTTGGGACTTGACTCAAGACTTGACCGGACCCTTCTCCACTTCACTCTTCCAACTACTTGTCTTTTCTTTTTTTTTTGAGTCCCACTTGACAAATTGTAGTTAGAACAGGCTGGAAATGAACAAATTAACAAATACTTGCCTCAGACCTTTGGCCAAATTAAAAAAATATATTTGAAATTAGATACAGCACTTTAGAGTGGCTCAATTTCACTTTCCTAATTGAAATTGTAAATTGCTATATTTTTCATTTCTGCACATCTGAGTTCCATCGTATATCATTGTGTACTGCACGTGTCCTAGTCAAAAATTGCATTGATTGATGTTTGGCGAAATTTCGCAATTGCAAATCAATCACTTTTGGCGAATTTTAAATGAATTTGACTTTCAAATTAATTTTTGCAATATTTTGTGTGTCGGCAATGCTTTGTATACAAAATAATTAGGAATTAGGTCTGAATTTCATATTCCAAAATATAATGCAAATTAAATGCAAATAAGATTGGTTAAATTATGAATTTTTAACAAAAATGACAAATGTAAAGTAATTGTTAAGTAAATGTAAAGTAAATGTTAAGTAAATGTAAAGTAAATGTTAAGTAAATGTAAAGTAAATGTACAGTTAATACAAGTATTTATGTTTCAAACATGTTATAAGAAAAATCGAATATGTTTATAAGTGTTTTTAAGATTTTAGACTCTTGAATAAGCTGGGTTCTCTTAATTTTCAGCAGACAAATTCTTGATTGACAAAAGTTTTTAGCTTAACTTTTTAGTTTATATTGATGTAATAATAAGTTTTAAATATTTATTCTATAAATTGAGCTTAGCATTTGGGTTTCTTTGTCTACTGCTACAGTATAAATAGCTAAAGTCAAATAATACAATTTTAAATATCTCTAAAACGAATTGCAACACCTGACAAATATCTTGAACGACTAATTTGCAGCGATTAGAATATGAATCGCATTAAATGAGAAGCGTTAAGTTGACTAGCCCCGAAGACACAACCGAATACATTAAAATGATAAATGAGTGCGATTAGAAGCATATTACCTGCAAATTAATATTGTGGCCAGGTAATCAGCCAGTTGCCGCTCCCAGTTTAACCGGCTGGGTCAACGATTTATTGGCTAAAAGTGAATTAGGGGGCAGCGGGCCATGAAGAACAACGTGGCCAAAATCAAACATAATCAAGCGAATTGGGTACTCTAACACACACACACACACACACACACACCCACTTTAGTGTGTGTCCTGTTGGATGGTTGGTTAATAATAATCCAACCGTTACGTACATACTAGATACTATATTCCCAAGGACAGCGACATACTGCAATATACACCAAGTACATATTGTTATGACCAGCGGGTAAACATCGTTTGTCAAGCGCTTTGACTGCTCGACTTGGGGGCAATACTGTCCCGTTCCTTGCGGAGGAGTGGGCGGGGCGGGGGGCTCTTCCCATGGGCCCATGCCTCGGAAATAACCGGGTACAAAATATTTGTTGACATTCCGCGGGAAATTACCATAATTAGTTGATTCGAAATAGACCAGAAACAGGAAACTGCTGGCCATTGGTGTTTGATCAGCACGCCTTGGGCGTGGGGGTGTAAATGTGTATGTGTGTGGGTGTGTGGGTGTTTGTGTCCAGGTCACGGCATCGATGTCAACATAATGCGGAACGGCACTGCCCACAACTAAAAGGATCATAATTAGAGCATATGTACGGATTGTGTGCAAATATTGACTTCATTCCTTTCCCGTCCCGCTCATTCCATTGTCATTCATCAGCTTTGGGTGTGCTTGTAAACGCAAATTAATCAGTTTGGTATCAATCTACACACGCAAACAATTCACACACACACACACACACACATGTGTATACATCTATATGTCGACATATGTCATAGTACCAAGTATTTTCCAAAAACTGCTCAGCTTACTGATTATTCCAGCAAGTAAAAGATTATTAAGAAATATATGCAAGGAATTCGCTTATGCCTATTGGAGACATTTTGGCTTAAGCTTAAGAAATGAAACACTATAATCTTAAATAAAATAGTTCTTTTATTTGCTTAGGCCTGTAAATATCATGAAATTTAGAAAAAATAATTTCACAGCACTTTATTTAATAAAGTTGATGGTCTAAGAAGGACATTTACATTTATCTATATTTTATTTTATTTTTCCCATGATTTGTGACAAAGCTATTGAAATTTCATTCAATTCATTTAACATATAACTTGAATATCTAAAATCTGAAAACAAAAACTTTACACACAACCCAGAACCACTTTTCACAATTTAAAAATATTTTTACATAATTTCCCAATTATTTATTTTGTATTTATTTACCTTTTTCGTATTCTATCAAATCAGCTTTTAGATACGTTTGAAAGCCACTCTGGTATTCATATTGTGTATTCATATTTTCTACATTTTTTAACCAATAGACAAGAACTTAAGCTTTTGCTATGTCTCAGATAAAATCCTATATCTTAAAAAGTTCAGAGTATTTTTTATGTTCAAGGAATGCGTAATACGTTTTTGCCACAATAAAGAAATTAAGAACTCATATAAAATAGATTATAAACTAAGAACCACTAATTGTTATCCATATTTCTCAGCTCCGACCAGCAATTATTAACCACAAGTTGTGAAACGAGGGATTATGGCAGCCAAATGACTTTAAATTAAGCCGATGTGCGTCTGTCGATTTAATTAAAATCAAAACAAAATCTTTGCCCGTCTGCCCTTCGCTGTCCTGGACTGGCATAATAATAAACGCATAAATAATGCAAAACAATAAATGAGCCAACATTCATAAATTATTAACGCAGGCGACGACTCCTGAACGACTCCTGAACGACTCCTGTCTGACTGCAGGGGCTGACAAAAGGCACTGCACAAATACCCAAAATATTTTGCCAAAGCATTTAAAAGGACAATGAAGCACGCAGCCAGATGACAGAAATGGAAGAAAAGTAAATCCCCGCAGCAAATAATTGAGCCTCATAAAGAAATATCATTCATTGATTTTCCTTTAGCCCACCCAGTCGCCCAACTCTCTCCCTCACACTCACACACACACACACACATATATATACACAGAGTCCTGGCGCTGCAGCAAGTGGATGAAGCTGTGGAGGTTGTCAGCGCCCAAAACCATAAGGACAGCTGATGAAACTATCACAAGGACGAGGGGTTGATTGCGGTGGGCAGCATGATTTTCACATGAATTCGAAATCTATGCCTCGGCATGATTTGCACAAAACTTGAGCTGGCAAATTTGTCAGATGGCTGCCAGAGCAGGAGAGCAGGCGAGAGAGAAAGAGATAAAGAGAGAGAGAAAGGGAGTCAAGTTTGATGGAGACCTGAAACAGAGCAAATGATAAATTATTGAGGGATTTTGTTAATTTGCTGACATTGATGCCCTAGCCAGATTATCAACGAGTGTCCTTTTCTTAATCGTTCAGAACAGCGGAAATTTCAGGATGTTTTGGTAAGATGTTTGTGTTCATATACGTATTAACTTAAGTTAGTTTCTATATGAGGGCAATTGGAGATATCCATTACCACATATACAAAATTTTACTTTACTACTCTCAGACTAACTATAAATATAACAAGTAAGAGTGCTCTAGTCGGGACTAGGAGATACCCTGAACCCAGTTCTAACACCCATTCATACTTGCCTAATAGTGTGCATACATACAGACACACACATACTGCAAGCAGTGCATGCGGTTTAAGCAGTTAGCTTGCTTTTCGCTGAGCCCCATACAATGGAAAGTTAAATCTCAAAAAACTTCTGTGTTTATTGTCCGATCTTACTGAAATTTGTAGGACATAACATTGGCTATAAAATGTGTGACCAAACCAAATTGCAAGGTCATACCTTCAAAACTGATCAAGAATATATATACTTTATATGGTCGGAGATGCTTCCTTATGCCTGTTACATACATTTGCACAAAACCATAATACCCTTTTTACCCATTTTTAATGGGTTCAGGGTATAAAAATGTAATAATAATATAATTTATAGTCAACACAATCAACATATATTTATATTTGATTTTTAATTACTAAAACTTCCATAACTTTATCAAAGCTAAACCAAATTTCATTCCATAGCCAGTTTTGATCATTTTTCGGCATTTATATTAATTCTGCTTATAAATCTGAAGCAAATTCGAATTTTGGTATAAATTGCATATGCTTGAGTGTTCATGCTCGTCAGCCTACAACAGTGCACACATCGAGTAACATATCCGTAAGCTTTGTGTGACCAAGCTACAACCACCAATCATCGATATCAGCATTACCTCACAAAATAGCCTATCGATATGCCCATGCATCGATACTAAAGTAACAACTGTAATATTTGCATCGACGCCAATTGCTGCGACAAAAGCAAGCAACACAAAAAAGCAAATGCTCAAATTAGGCAACAGCATTAATTGTCAAACTCATAGCAAACGAAAATGAGTGCGTACAATCGAAAAGTGTTGAAAAAAGTGTGCCCACCGGACGCGGACTGTGCCATGGACGAATCGGGCTACGCGTCCTTTAAAGTGCTGCACAACTCAACCGTGGAGGCGCCATTTTTTTTCGAAGAGACTGAGAACTGCCGCAATGCAACAAACACAAATACGACGACAAGTCGCTGCCACAAATCGGGCAGCTACAATGCGGCCCAATTCCAAACGCCCAGCAGCAACAACAATAACAACAACACTGACTCCATCAACATGACGCAGTGGCGTCAATCGCTGAGCCTGCTGGAGGCTAGCGAGGATGAATGTAAATCGCCGCTGCTGGAACAGCAGATCGTGCAGTGCAGCAAGCGACGCAAGCAACAAATAACGCCTATGGCCCACCACAGCAGCCCCAAGAAGTCGAAGAAGCAACTGTTTCCACAGCCCACGCAGTCGTCCTGCCGCACGCGCTACTACGATGGCTTTGAGCACCTGGACATTGTGGGCATGCTGAGCAACACGATGCCCGCGCTGGAGTGCATCCTCTCGCATGTCGGCTCCCACACGCTGGACGTGATGACACACGTGACGGAGCGCTGGGCGCAGGCGGTGCACAAGAGTCAGCGGGCGTCGGAGCGACTGCAGAACCATCGCCACAAGCTGAGCCTCACGAAGGAGAACAGCCGCAGCGAGCAACTGAAGCAGGTGAAGCGCTGCCAATCGAATCGTATCGTGCCATTCCAGCCATCAAATGCCATACACAAACCAAACACACAACAAGATATATTTAATAGCACGCCGCAGCCGGAAAACTGCCAGCTGGTGGAGCAGCTGCAGCGCATCAAGTGTCCGCGCTGCGGCAAGTGCAGCAGGGTGTACAACAGTCAGGCCGGCAACGAGCCGTTGACCACAGGACACAGGACATTCCTATCACAGACATTGCCAAACGCCTATTCCTTTAACGAGCCGAAGCCATCATTGGCGCGCTTCTACTCGCTGGACGAGGTCAAGGACTCTGCACCCTCACCATACTCGGTGGGCGAGTGCACCAGCATCTGCTGCAAGTTTCGCTTCTGTGTACACTGCTGCGGCCTGCCTCATCCTGGCGAGAAATGTCTGGTCACCGAACTGGGCACTCCTTCGAAGATTATGCTGCTACCCAGTGAGCGGGTGACGCCGCCCAAGCGCCACCAGAAATTCGACTCGAAGCTCATTCGCAAGAACTCCTTGAAACGCTTGAATTTTTAAGAAAGCAGACAGCAACAAGAACAATTTGTATCCTTAGGCTTAGTTAATCGCATTAACAACTGTACCAAGATTTTTTTACATGTTTAGCTAGTATTATAGTCGTCTACATCTCATTAGTTTGCAAGCGTTCATCTTATTGTCACCATTTTTGGTTTCCATTAACATTTTTATTTTACCGTATTACCGTTTGCTCAACATTCTTGTACCTCTGTGAGATTAATTAGTCGTAAGATACTTTTTACACAATATACACGATAAATATTAAACGGATTTTGTATAAAATATGATGACTTGCCTTTTGAAACGATAATTAATATTTGTATTCTAATTATGACAAGATTACATCGTCTTATTTATTCTTATCAGATTAGTGTAAAAAAATAACGATGGAAAGTCGATCAAATTTATATTTAGAATAAATTAAAAGATAAAACTGAGCATATTGGCCTTGAGCTTAAGAGTTAGTTCAGTATTGGCAATGTTATGTTAATTTAAAGTATAAATTCGATTCTAATGGATTGCAGTACATCTAACAAATGGCTTGTGACGTCACCTGGCCCCAGTCGCACGACTTACCTTGTTTCCATCAGTCCCTGCCTAGTGGCAAACTATCGTTGCAACAATAACATATATCGATAGGCAGCACAGCGTGTGCACTTATCGATATACATCACTTCTATCACTTACCGCCGAAACACGTGTGAAATTGTCGTCGCACATTTAACGTTTAATTTTCGGTGTTTTAACACACAAACGAGCTGCAACAAGATGACAACGTCATTGGCTCAACAACTACACAATTTAGCGGCGCCGCAAACGTCCGTGACGCTAGCGGACGCACGCAGCCGCGCCTCCATACTCTTCGATCCCAAGGAGGCTGCGACCAAAGACAGACGAGCAATCTACGAGATCGGCCTCAGCGGGCTGCTGGAACTGACCGCCTTCAATCCAACGTTTAAGGAGTTTCAGCTGACGCTGTTCGACGAGGCGACGCTGACGTTAGAGCGTGCTGTAGAACAGACGGATGTCAACAAACTGCTCGATGCGGCAATTGCGAAATTTCTACGCCTGCTGTCGCCGTATTTCCTGCTGCGTCCCGCGCACATGTGCTTTGAGTGGCTGCTTCGCCGCTTCCAGGTGCACGAATACAACCGCGAGCAGGTGATGGCCCTAATAATGCCCTACCACGAGACAAACACATTTGTGCAGGTGCTACAGACGATGCGACTGCGCCAATCCGACGAGGATTGGTTCTGGCTTCGCCGACTGCAGCGACCAGGCGTACCCCTCTCTAAGACGACGATTGTGACGCGTGCAGCCAATGTGCCCTCGTTCCTCAGCTTCGTCTGTCGCAGCACACGCAAAGCGGTCAAGGAACTAGGTCCGAGAGCGCATCAACTACAGGCGCAACTGAATTTCTATGCCACCGTTGTGGTGGGTGCACTGCAGCATGCTAAACCGCTGGAAGACTGGCACATTGCCACCATACTGGAGTCGCTGCTGAAGGGTCTCGTCTCGGACACCGTAGATTATGTGGCCGCCTCCTATGTGATTGTCGCCCAGCTCGTCTCGCGCACCAAGCTGCAGACAAAGGTGTGCAATGCCCTGCTGGAGCGTGTGGCCAACTGTACCTTCCAAAAGCTGCACACGACAGCGCTGCTGCTGCTCATCTGGATACACGACAAGCAGCAGGCGGCACAGCCACAGTTCACGCCCAAGACCATGCTGAATCTGGTCTGCCAGAAGTGGTTAATAGCTGCACTCGCGTCGCTGGCCAAGGAGAACATTGCCATTCAGGCCATTTGCATGCCACTGATGCGGGGTGCTGTGGCGGCCATACGGGAGGCAGATGCGTCCACAGCATCGCATCAGCAGTTTCTCGACAGCCTGATTGCCGATGTGCCCTTCTCCAAGTCCAGTGCTCAGCAGCTAATCAAGTAAGCGACATCATTTAACTAATTTTGTTAATCTGATAAATTTACCTGGTTTCAGCTGCTTCCTGGACACGTTTGTGGACACGGAAGCTGCGGACGACTCACCGCAAATCGATGCCACAATGCGTGATGATGACGAGGACACCATTATTATTGATTCCGATGATGAAATGCTGCCGGCCAAGACCAATTTTCAGACGTGGTACACGGAGTTCCTCGAGAAACTCGAACGTCGCTATCCGGATGCCTTCGACCTGAGCGTAAAGGCGGCGCTCAGCGCCAAGTCCAAGAGCAGCAGTCGTAAGAAGGCATTGAAGCTGGCATTGGGTAAGTTGTGAGAATAATTCACTTTTTTTACAAATAAATATTGGGTAATTAGAAATGGCAAAGTCTTAGTTAAAAGTTGCATGTTCATGTTGAAGAAAATTCAAATTTCGTTTTCTGTCCCACAGGCTTTCGACTCAACACAACGGACGAGAAGGCGAAGCGGGTGTACGAGAAGCTCTATCACTACAACGCCGACTGGCGCCTTAGTGCCGTGCAGCAGCTGCTGCAGAACCTGAAGATGCCCAAGCGACGCGAGCGCAGCTATAGCCTGCTGCAGGAGTGCCTGTCCGATCGCATCAGGGACGAGAGTCCGGCTGTGGTCTCCGCACTGCTCACACTATCCACCGTTGACTTCGTCCAGATGCTGGGCGCCCCCAGCTTTGCCCAGACGCTCTGCGAACTGTTGCTGCGGGCGCAGCAGCAGCGCCGCACGCAATGGGATGCAGTGGTGCCGCTGACAGTGCAGCATCTGACCACCGCTACAGTCAGCGACAACTACGACACGAATCTGCTGCTGCTCGCCCTGATGCCCTATCTCTTTCCCAGCGATGCGCTGAGCGGACGGGAGCATGCCGCTCTGCTCATCCTACTGAGCAGCAATTTTGCCAGCAAGCTGACGTTTCTGGGTGACCTGGAGGTGAGCTCGGATTATGGCGAGTTCAATGTGTCGCAGCATCGCCAGCAGTTTCTCGATGTGATTGGCAATGTCAGCAAACCAGCTGGACAGCAGCTGGCGCTGCTCGACAGCGTGGACGAGCATGGAGGAGTTGCCTATCTGCGGGGCGAGGCGACGCAGCTAACCCACCTGCTGCTGCTGCTCACAGCGTATGCCAAGAGGGAGTTAAATGCAAAGGAAGCGCTGAACATGCTGCAACGCGTTAGCGTCTATACTCGCGGCTTTCAGTTCAAGCTGACCAAGGAGCGGGGTAGCAACACTACCAACACCAGCAACTTTGTGCCTCTACAGCTGTATGTGGACTTTCTGCACACGCTCGCCAAGAGCACCAAGTTCGAGCAGCTCTCGACGACCCACTGGACGCAACTCAACGATGAGCTACGCTTGTGCCTGCTGCTACTCGATGCGCTCTGTGCTCAGGTCTTTGCGGAGCAGTGTGCACCTGCTGAGCGCAAGGAGTGGACGCGTGCGCTCAAGGAGTGCCTCAATCTGCTGCTGCCCGAGGCGCAGCAGAAGCTAGACTTCCTATGCAACTTTTATGTGTACGAAACGCTGCCGGATTTGTTTGAGCAGGCTGCGGATTATGCGCTGCTACGCGTGCGTGGCTTTCAGCTGCTGCAGTCGCTGTTGCGAGCACCCGCCGCAGCGCAGCTGAACTGCAGCCTGTTGCACGTGCTGCGCATAGCGAATGCTTGCAACTCGCCATTGCACACATTGCGGCAACAGGCGCTGCAAACACTGCAGCTGCTCGAGCTCAAGAAACTGGACACTCATGTCTCGCATCTGGTGCAGTGTCTGCTGCAGCGAAGCAGCGAACTAACCATGGATCATGAGCAGTATGCTTTGGTGCTGCACACGATACTGCAGAGCGGTGGCAAGACCACACCACGACAGAAGCTCCTCCTGGCGAAGCTGCGACGCACGCTGCTCGAACTAGTCTGCGATGTGCAGCAGCCGGCAATATGCACCGCTGCGCTGCTGCAGGCTTTGAAGCACATGAACAACGAGACGCTGCTGACAGCGCTGCTGCCCTTGGCTCGTGCCGCACTGGAGCAGCGTGCGGAGACGCCACAGCTGGCGCAGCTGAGCTGGCCACACAGCGACATCTACTGTGCGGTCATTGAGCGCTTCGAAGGCAGCGTCGGTTTGAATGTGCTGCAGCGACAAGCCTCGGCCTGGCATCTGCTAGAGGCAAGCTTCCAACAGCACACGACCTACGTGCAGCTGGAGCAGAAGCTGCAGCCGCTGCCCTGTGTGCTGCTCAATGCACTGTCCCCGGAGACCTATGCCCAGCTGCAGAGTCAGCACAAAGTCGATCTGCTGCAACTGATTGTGGAAGCAGCAACGGCAGCGGATAACGATAGCATCTTCTTGTCGGCACATCGTCTGCTCAAGCGCTGCAGCATCGATTGCCAGTCGCTGATACCCATGCTGTCGGGCATGCTGAGCCGTAGTACGCGCAGTTTGCCGGAGACTCGTCGTCGTGGTGCCTCCAATACCAAGCTGGATTTGACCAGCCTCGCCTGGAAGCAGGGCATGACACTGCTCGAACTGCTGGAGCACAAGAAACAGCTGGTGGGCGCCGAGCTGCTGATACCCTCCCTCTTTGAGCTGCTGCAACTTTGCCTCACGCTAGAGGAGCACAGCGCCGCCGAGTATCCCAAGCAGCTGATCCTGTCCAGCCTGCAGCACTGCTGCGAGACGGCGCAGGCGGCTGGTGTGCAGCTGTCCAAGGCGCTGCCCGAATCCTGCTTCCGCATCGAGCAGGTGGTGCAGTGTCTGCGCAACACACAGAATCCGCAGACCCAGCAACATGCGTTGCTCTTCCTCACCCGCTGCGCAGCACTCTACCCACAGCAGGTCCTGCACAAGATCGTGGAGATCTTCACGTTTGTTGGCTCTACAGTGGCGCGACATGACGACGCCTTCTCGCTGCACATCATACGCAATGTGGTGGAGACGATTATACCCACACTGCTGCTCCAACCAGGTGCGGAACGTCAACGGCTGGTCATTGCGGTGCTGAAGGTCTTTGCCGATATATGTACGGATGTGCCGCTGCATCGCCGCCTGCCCCTCTACGAGACGCTCTTCCGTGTCTTGAATCCACGTCAGCATTTGTGGCAGTTCCTCTGCATTGTGCTGGAGTCGCAGATGCTGCTGGAACAGACGCCGCCATCGGCTGGCAAAACGGTGGACAAGCTGCGTCTGGAGTTTGCACTGGAGTTGACGCTGATGTTCAAGGAGCCGCCGGTCATACTGGACACCTGCGTGCAGCTGCTCGACTATTTGGCCACGCTGCCGCACAGCAAGGAGGCGCAATCCAAGACGACCATCAGCCCCAGCTCCATCTCGCCGGAGCAGCAGCTTTTTGATGTGCGCACGCGCAGCTTCAAGCAGTTGCGTCACTACAAGTACCTCATCATGGACTACCTGTCCAGTTTGAGCAGCAGCACCGAGTTCCAGGCCAAACTGCGCAATCCGAAGCAGTCGCAGCTTCCGCTCTATCAGCACTTCATTCTGCAGACGCTCTCCTACGTGGGCACCATTAATCAGGCGCTGCAACTGGCCGCTGGGACACCCTCGCTGGAGAAGTACTGGCGTGTGCTGGCCAACCATGTGCACGATGTGCTGGACAATGCCATTGGCCTGCTGACACCCGAGTATTTCCTCAACGTGATCACCGAACTGCTGCAGCACGAACTGATCCATGTGCGCATCAAGGTGCTGGAGCTTCTGGTCACGAAACTGACGCCGCCCAGCGAGTACTTTGCCCAGTGCCAGGCGACACATTTCGGCCTGCTCTTCGAGCCGCTGGGCGCCATTGTGGATGGCATTCTGGACACCTCGGGCGGCAGCAATGCGCAGCAGGCGCAGCTGCAGCAGACGGCGTTGCATGCACTGCAATTGGTTACAAAGCGACATGGTCGCGACTATCTGGACGAGTGCCGCGATCTGCTGGCCAAGCTGACACGCATCCTCAAGCGACGCGCCAATGTGCCCAAGGCTGTTGTGGGCAATGTGGTGCTCACCCTCGTCGAGATCTGTTCCAGCATCAAGGCCCACTGCCTCGCCCAGCTGCCCAAGTTTGCGCCACAGCTAACGGAACTGCTCAAGGAGCAGGTGCAGCTGCTCCTGACCCAACGACAGACGCCTGATTACGTCTGCTCCGCTTTGGTCACGGCTATGCACAAACTCTTCCTGACGCTGCCGCTCTTCCTGGGTCCCTATTTGGTGGACATCATTGGCGCCCTGACCCGCCTCTCGGTGCAGCTAGCGAGTGCACAGCTGGCGCTGGACAAGCGCACGCAGGCGCTCAAGCTGCGCCTCGTGGACGTGTGGACGGCAATGGCGCAGGGCATTGAGGCGCGCATCCTGGTGCCGAGCTGCGCCAAGACCTATGCGAGCCTCTTGGAAGCACACGCCTACGATGAGCTGGGCATGCTGATGCGCCAGCTGCTGCTGCCCTGCATCAGACACAATGCCATCGCTGAGCTGCAGCCCGTGCAGGAGGCACTGTCCGATCTGTTCCACCAGGCGCTCGAGTTCCGGCTGCAGGTGCGCGAAAGTCAACTGCCGCGTGAGCGCATCGCTGAGATTGAGTCGTCTGTGGTCGAGGCATTCGTTGCCTGGCTACTCAAACTGTCCGAGACGAGCTTCCGGCCAATGTACAGCCGGGTGCACAAGTGGGCCATGGAGCGCACTGAGCTGCAGCCGCAGCTCACCTACTTCCTGCTGACCAATCGCCTGGCCGAGGCACTCAAATCCCTGTTTGTGCTCTTCGCTGATGAGTTTATCGCCGATGCGGCACAGCTGCTGCACAAGCACAACACAGCGCATCCAGAGTATAGCGACGATGTCGACTCGAACGATGTTGTGGATCTGCTGTCGGCCATACTCAGCACATTGCAACACGTGTTCGTCCACTGCAGCAGCGACTTCATCAACGAGCATCGCTTCACAACGCTGATGCGCCCGTTGGTGGATCAGCTGGAGAACAGCTTGTTGCTCGCCAGCGAGCGGGAGACGCTGCAGCAAATGCTGAGCGGATGCATTGCCCAACTGGCTGCCGCCAGCAACGATGTGCTGTGGAAGCAGCTGAACAACCAGGTGCTGCTCAAGACACGCACCTTCTCGCCCGAGGTGCGCATCCTGGCCTTCAACACCAGCGTCGCCATTGCACGCAAGCTGGGCGAGAGCTTTGCCCCGCTGCTGCCGGAGACGGTGCCCTTCATAGCCGAACTGCTCGAGGATGAGCACGAGCGTGTCGAGAAGAATACGCGCAGCGCTGTCCAGGAACTGGAAACGATTCTCGGTGAACCCGTGCAAAAATATTTATAAGCTGATATTGAAAGCTTCTACTTCCACAATACAAATGCTGCTACCTTTGATACTTACCGAGAGCAACCTGTAAATGAATTTAGTTCTTGATTATTGCCAATCCACGTATGCTAATTTTATAAAAGTATACTGTTAATTGAGTTATTCGAAGTGCAGAACATCTAAATAGTATCAACCGTTTTTTTTCTTCTTTATTACTGAATATGTATAATTGATATATGATTATATTCAAAGACACAATAAAATAAATATTATTTTTGCAAAACTATTTGTAAAGGGAATACCTATTTAGACCACATATTATTACATATATGTAATATTCTCTACTGTCAAATTTAATAGACAAAAGTTGAATACACGAGAAGTAGATTTCAGTTGGAGATTAGCAAACTGAAGCTAATAGAATTCTGAATTCTGACTTGCCTTACCCATAATCATCCAATTTGACTGACAAAAAATGAGACTATTATTTGAAAATAATTGACTGTTAGTTTTTTGTGGCTGTTGTTATATATCTAGCACACTTTAGCGTTTTCTCTGCTGCTTTAATGATCACTGATGTCAGTGAAAACGAATTAACAACTGCTACTGCTAAACGCTGGACCAAAAAAAATATGACAATAGCCCATTAAATAAATGGCATCATCCAGAGAGTCATGTGGTCTTAGTTTGGCTAGCAATAGAAGGTAAATCGAGAACACGTACGAGAGAAGTACTATAAGTTATATAAACAAATAAAATGGAACTTAATTGCGAAAATATGGCATAAAAAGAAAAGTTTACGATCGGGAGCTATAAAATATTAAAATCTAATTAAAAAGCAATTATGTAAAGCCTTTAAGAACTTTAAAGCGTAGTGGGGATTATCTTAGTTGAATGTTACCATAGATTATAGATTGCTCATATATCGCTTAAGTGAAATTGGATCTTAAAGTAAACATTCTTGCAGTCTTGGGTATATATAGACAAAATTAGCATTCTATGCATTTGATTTTAGAAACAACCCAGATTTAGCAAAAATAGTTTATTTTGTTGTATTTTTTAATGACTGCTTGACTTTGAAAAGAATTAACAATTTGTTGAACTTAACAACTACTTGTTGTAGGTGAACGAGTAGTTGGGAATATGTGCATTGTTTTGAGTATTGTCCTGAGTCTGTTTGTCTTTTGGTATCTCCGGATCCTCGCGCTCCTCGCGCTCCTCCTCCTCATCGATGATGCTGATGTCGCGTATGGAAGGACGACGCCAACCGGTCAGAGCCTGCGCCTGTTTCGTCTTTGTCAGCATCCTGGGCCCCGTCACGGATATTAGAATCGCGCCCAAAGGAGCTGTCAGTAAAATGCTGAAAATGCAAATGGTTTGCACTATTTTCGCCCAGTCGCGCTCCTCGGTGGTTGAGCTTTCACCCAAATGACGAAGAGCCACGGGACCCAGGGCCGCTTGGACCGTCGCCTTGGCCATCCAGGAGAGACCCACAAAGAACTTCTCCTTGGTGTTGAGTCGATCGCCAAAGGCAATGCCAGCGGTGACAAAGATGCGTATGATGACGCCCGAAAAGATGCAGAGGGCGCCAATGTAGAGCAAGCTGGGGTCCAGTTCGCGCAGCTTGATTGTGGCGCCCGTCACGCCAAACAGAATGGGCTCGAAGATCATCCAGAAGATCTCGAAGGCGGTGCCCACCGGATTGTCATCGATGGTCCAGCCATCCTTGCACCAGAAGTAGTTCGATATGAAAGACGAGAAGACAACAGCCAGCGGACCAGCGCCCTCAAAGCCCAGCTTATCGCTGCCGTAGATGGCCACCAGGTTGCCGATGAACAGCAGCAGCGTCCGCAGCGGCACCACATAGGCGTCCCCCTTCTCGGGAAAGATGCGCGCCAGCAGGCCCCAGACGATGCCGAAGCCCAGTCCGCCAACGATGCAGACGGGCACCTGGGCAATCAGGTAGAGCTGCCCCCGGTCCGAGAACATAATCGTGCTGATGATGCCGAATATGGCCACAGAGATGGCATCGTCCACACCGGAGACGGCAACCACCAGCGTGGGTATGCCCTTGGCCACTCCGTAGCCCTTGGTGCGCAGTCGGAACAGGCAGGGTACGACGACGGCGGGTGCGATAGCCGCCATAATGGAGCCCAGCAGACAGCCCCAGATCCAGGGCAGGCCGAGCAGATAGTGCGACATAACCGCCAGGACACCGAACTCCACAAACCACGGCACAATGCCCAGCTTGAGAATGGTTTTGTACACCTTCTTGAACGCTTGCGGATCCATTTCGAGGCCAGCTCGCGTTAGGATAATGGTGAGCGCAAACTTGCGCAAATGTGCGGTTACCTTAGAGAAGTCGCCATCGAGATCCACCCAGCCGACGTTCTGGAAGCATAAGGAGTAGGTGAAGCAATTATAAGTATATAGTGTCATATATTTATAATTTCCCCTCTATCTAATTTGTATACAAGTCATATATTTCTCCATTTCAAAGTATTCAACAGAAGTAGCGTTGCTGTGGATCCTTTTACATTAGTCTTTATTCTGTTGACAGTAAGCACTTAAGCGTGAGTGCGAGCGAGAGGCAATTAATCTACTTTCCACCACAGCGACGGCATTCGCAGCAGCTGCTGTGGATCCTGTTGTGTATTCTATCGGCAGCGAGCGCTTATGCTTAGTTCGTGCGCGAGAGGGGAGGTGGGGGAGTGCTTTTGCATTTGTGGAGGCGCGTGGATTTAGTTTGCACGCGTTTTTCTTGCTGTTCGAGCGACTTTTGTCGCATGCGCGCGTTTAAGTATTTCATTTCAATTAAACTCTCTATATATCGAATTATTATTAACTACCAGGTGCTACCAAGTGTGGCAAAGGTATTTGTGTTATACTTCACATAGTTTTCGATCCATATAATGTTTGTGGAGTTATTATTTGTTTTAGTTTCACTTGATTAGTTTCACTAACAGAAAAATGACGCAAAAATTAATTGTCTTTGGATTTTCTGCACACTTTTGAAGCAAACACATGATATATATGTCAACTTTTAAGTATGTGTTAAACATAAAACATAAAAACATAACTTATGTCTTCTCTCATCTTAAATGTCTGCCCAATATTTTGTGTACATTAGAAAAACTATGAAAAGTTTCACTCAATTGCTGACTCACCTGAAACAACAAGCCCACCAGCAGCATGCCAATGAGGCGTGGCAGAGTGGCCAATGAAATTATATAGCCGCCAAAATTGGCTGCAACTGTGAGCACAACCAGGCCGAAAAGCTGCCCGCCAGGGGCAGCCGAATGGCCAATAATCACAAACGAGATGATCCAAAGTAGAGCACCTATATGGACAGATAATAGCAATTCACAGCAAATGACCATTTTTGTGGCTTACCAATTGCTGTGAGCGACACCAGACGGGAGAATGTCCTGAAGGTGGGGCAGAGTGGATAGGGGAAGACCTTTTGCCAGAACGGTGGCTCCCAGGACTCGGATGGCTCATCGCCGCGACACTTAAGGCAGAAATTGTATATCCACGACTGTTCCACATAGTTGCCATTGCTATCCTGTGATCCTTGCACCGCCTGCAGTCCATTGTACTTGGCATTAAGCGCGTCCAGCGCACTCTGTCTGTAGTTCTCTGTGGAATATCAGATAGATAGATGGCTAGATAGATCGATCAAGGGTGTTAGCTACATAGACACAGCTAATTAGCATCTGACTCTAATTGGGTGATAAGTGTGGCATCTGCATATGATCTGTATAGTCGAAACCAGAAATTCAAACGTCTCTTCCCGACGGCTGTTAATTGTTAATGCCAACTTTACGATGTCAAATTCAATTGACATAAGTTCCATAAGTGTTCAATATATCATTTGATTTTGCTAACATTGACATTCTGAGGCCCTCGGTAGGCCTTTGTCATTAACATTATTATCATGATTGCTATTTTCCATAAAAAAATAAATATATTCCTCATACTGTGCGACTTTTAAAAGTTATGCACCCCAACAATGGCCGAAAATAATATCAACTGTGCAAATATTTCGCACATCTTTACATATTTTTTCCAAAATAATTATTAAATTTTGCAGTCACAAGATTTTCGGTTGCCAAGAAAGGTCAAGAAACGTAATTTTGTACGTCTAATAAATTTTAATGAATCATCGTCAGCATCTCCATGACTAATTAGTTGGATTCCTCCTCCAACGATTTCTTCTACGAAGTGTTTGTTCAATTAAGGTTTTAAAATATCTTCAAATTTTGCGGGAAACTTATCACATGACAAATGAAATGTTTGGTTATTAATAAAAAATACCATGTTTTTTATTCGATTTTATAAAATATGTTTAAGACAATTTAAAATCACTCTATTTTCATTTTACACATTTAATCCCCGCTTTAAGCTACTTACACTAGAATACAATTTGAATTGCTTTTCATACGAATACACAGTTAAGTAATTATACACAAATCATGTGTATTTAATCCATTAATTGTTTGATATATGGTAAACAATAAAAAAAAATTACCATTTACAACATTGTAACATGTTGTGTGTTGTATATTATTACAATAAAAAAGCGTGTGATAAATTTAATATTTAAATTTCCAATTAAAATGATTAAGCAGTAATTAACTCCACAATTTCAAGGCAACAATTATCTATATAATTCTAACAAATTAACTAATATAGTACATTTCTAAACATATTCAAAAGTAGATATAATTTTCATGAAAAAAACGACCAAAAAAAATAAATTTTCGAATTTTGTAAAGACAACCTGAATTTAATTACAAAAAACTCCCACTAGTTAAAAGTTTTTGTAATGTATAATATATAATGTAGTTTTTTAACTGTATAAAAGTAATAATATACTCAAAGCCTGTAAGCTTAAATAAAATACTCAAAATTGTGTATGCATGCCAATTATAAAATGAAAATAGTATAGCTTTGTTTAAGACTTTTGCTTTCTTTTGATTTGAGCATGTTTTGTTTGTATTTTATATATGACTTACCATAACTATGCGTCGATACACGATCGCTTTCATTATCATGGGCCAAGGTGTCCTTTAAGATGCTTCTCCTGCGTCCTGGCGGTCCGATCTCGAGCGGTGAATGCATTGAGCTCTGAGTTTAATTGTTTTTTTAGGAGAAGATTGCGAGTGTTGATTATATGGGCGCGCATATTCCCAGTCACTTGATCACATCATTATAAATGCCGTCATTCATATGATTATATATATATTACAAGTGCTCGACACATTAAGCCAAATTCACGAACGCTTTAGCTGCCTATCAAATCGATCTTCACTCACCTGCGAGATTTTACGTGCGAGCGTCTGCTCAAAGGCGGGATTATCGTAGCCGGGCGAGTTGGCGCTGGAGTTGGAGTTGGTACCCAGGACCGGCTCCTCGGACACAATGCTGACCCGCCGCCGCGGCTGGCTCTCGATGACAATGGTGCTCTTGTGATTGGGCGACACAGTCTGTCCATCAGTGGGCACATTGATGGCCAGCGTGGTGGGTCGACCTGTAGCTGTGGCTGTGGCTGCCTCCTCTGCATTGGTCGTCATCGTCTTGTGGCTCTGCAGGATCGGGCACTACTGTACTGGTCTAATGGTTATATGTGCTGTTTTATGGCTGCTTACTGTATACATGACACACGAGTCCGCGCGTTTCGAATTTAACCGCTAGGCGGATTTTACAACTGGCTCGTTCGGCGTTTAGCGTTCAAATAAATTCATCAGCTCACTCGGCTGTCGTTTCGGAAGTCGGATTTTTGGGTGGGGTACGGGCTTTTTGTGGGCTCGATGGCATCGGTTGTACGCATGTGTGAGTGTGTTAAAGATTAATGCAAATATTTATTATTTAATACTGAATCTAATACAAATACTAGCTGGCCATAAAAAACTTAACATTTTCTTTCTTTCAATAATTAGCTTTAATTATAATTAAATAATTATTTGACACCTAAACTGTGGTAGCTGATGACTGAAATGGTACCGAACTCGAATTCTGTAGACATATGTAAATTTGGTCGTGCAGCTGTCGGTTGTCGCTTTGATCGGTTTGTTTGTCATTTAATTGTGACGCATTTTATCTAAACAAATTCACGTGAGCGCCCAGTAGACAATCGTCTCATAATAACGAGGCTGAATTAATTATTTAATGAAATTTGTTGCTGTATCGCTTGCTGTTTTGCTTTTGTTTCTGTTTTTGTCTTCTTGTTCTTGTGATTGTTTTGTTTGCTTTCGTTTTTTATGTATGGTCTTCATCAATTTGTTGTTAAACCAGGCTTTTTGCTATACCCTGTACCATACAAATGTGCAAAAGACGGTTATGATATGCTATAAAGAATGTATTAATGAAAGAATATTCTTTATGATTCACGAATAGCTTGTATGTTAGTCTTGTGTCTTATAATATATAAATAAAATAATATAATAATAATCTAAGTTTAATTTCATTCAAGAAAAACCCTTGATTAACATTTTATTTAAACATGTTATTTAACAATCATTTTTCTTGAGAAAAAAAAATATAATAAATTTGCTTAAACTATTATAGTACAACATTTAATTTATTTGATTTAAATAACTTTTATATTCAAGCCCGTTACGATCCCTGCTCTATATCTCTACAATTTAAAATATTTGCATTACGTATACGTAATTTTGTACGAGTAATTTTTAATTAGAGTAATTTTAACCTGCGTAGAGGGTATCTAGTAGTCTACCACTGCCCACGGCAACATTGTCACTGGTTTTTTTGTTGTCACCTGCCGAGAATGTGCCATCAAGTCATGCGGTTCGTTAGATTAAATCCAACAAAGCATCTCGCCCAATGTGTTGACTGGTTGGGCAGTTTTTGCGCCATGTTATTTAAATCGTTAATTATACAATTTCATTATTTATCACTAACCCCGATTAAAAGCTCATATTCTATGCAAAAGCAAAAAATGCAAATTACAAATTATTAACAGTAACTTTTGTACATTTTTAGCAATTATATGTGAAAGAATTTCACGCTTAAAATGTTCAGCTGTGAAATGAGCTTGTTAAGTGAAGTGGGGAATACGGCCCGCAATATTTTTGGCTGATTAATTCACACAAATAATACTTTTAGCCCTTATTTGCATACTAATGTTGTAAATTTCGACGTTAGCTAATTGATATTCAAATAAATATCGACCTTAATCAATATTTAAAGCTTGTTTGCTAAGAATGTGGAAAAATCCCCCGCAATTTAATCACAACAATATTTAAAAAAGAAGAGCTGAATAAAATTATATATCACGTGACAAATCTATATATTTTTTATGACCAAAACTATCAAAACAAACACTTCAACTTTGTTATTGAATTATTTTTTATTTTTTTTGTTATTGATTCTTGTTTTTCTCTCTTTATTACTTATGTAAATTGCTACATTTTAATTGCCTTTATTTGCATAGCATTAGTTCTTTGGGTTGTTTGAAAACGAAAAGTTTTAACAGAGAAGCTCTCATCGTTTCGGTAGAGAATATAGAAGCTCTCAAACGATTTTATTCTGTTAACTTTATATTTTATAAAACCCAATCAGTCAAGCATATTAGAATTGTGATTTATAAAATTAACCACCAAATTCAAATTCTCTAATATAAGCTTCCTGATTGCTTCTCCCTTAAGAATTACTAATTTCTTGTTCGGTTTCGTGCCATAAAAGTACAAGATTTGTAAATACTACTTTGAGAAATTGTATCCTACTCCAAAAAGTATGCAGTGCAAATGGTTGCAAAAAGGCGGCCAGGCGAATTGGTAAAGGGCTGTAGCGGAGACACAAACCCAGGCGAAAAATGAATATTTATGGGCGATTTATAACTCGTACAACTGATGGTTCTATATTAGATCTGAATCTAAATCTGAAACAATTTCGAACGTTCTATTTTCTAAAAAACACAAGCCAAGATAAGGCTTCCAAGTTTTTAGAAATGCCTTTCAAACATCGAATGCTCCAAAAACTTTCTCAAAACGGATCCGATTTTCGGTTTCGATGCAGTTTTGATCATGGAGTTCCATATAAATCCACTCTGCATTGAAATTGTAAGCACTTCGATTTTCTATACACTGTAAAATGAATTTTCCCATAAACACTTTCATAACAAATAAATATATTTAATGCACTTTTTTCACTTATTATTTCTATGGAATGCAACTCCACTATGCTAAGTATTGTAATAATAACAATCAACATTATTTCTTAGGACAACAAAAACTGGAGCTTTCCGCAAACCCCGCATTCGGGGCTTCTATTTATTTGCGGTATACGTTAGGTGGGATAAATGGGCATTACTCTGCGTATTATCGTCCGTCTGCTTGTCTCTGGGCAGCTCGGGATCGTCGCGCTCCTCCTCCTCGTCGATGATGCTAATGTCGCGTATGGAGGGACGATGACTGCGACGCCAGCCGGAAAGGACCTGCGGCTGCTTCGTCTTGGTCAGCATCCGGGTGCCAGTCACCGATATGAGAATGGCGCCCAGTGGAGCTGTCAGCACAATGCTGAACACACAAATTGTCTGCACGATTTCCGCCCATTTGCGCTCCTCTGCCGTCGCATCGCTGCCCAGATTCTTCAAGGCCACCGGCCCGAGAGCCGCCTGCACCGTCGCCTTGGCCATCCAGGACAAGCCCACAAAGAACTTCTCCTTGGTGTTGAGACGATCGCCAACGGCGATGCCGGCCGTGACAAAGATGCGTATGATGACGCCAGTGAATATGCAGGCCGCTCCAATGGAGACTGTGTGCCCGTCCAGCTCGTTGATCTTGATGGTGGCGCCGGTCAGGCCAAAGAGTATGGGCTCGAAGATCATCCAGAAGATCTCAAAGGCAGTCGACACCGGATTGTCATCGACATCCCAGCCGTCCTTGCACCAAAACATATTCGATACGAACGAAGAGAAGACCACGCCCAGCGGACCAGCGCCCTCGAAGCCCAACTCCTCGCTGCCATAGATGGCCACCAGGTTGCCGGCGAAGAGCATCAGGGTGCGCAGCGGCACCACATAGGCATCGCCCTTCTCGGGAAAGATGCGCGCCAGCGAGCCCCAGATGACGCCAAAGGCCAGTCCGCCCAGGATGCAGACGGGCGCCTGCGCAATCTGATAGCCCACACCCTTGTCCGAGAACATGATCGTGCTGACAATGCCAAAGATGGCCACCGAGAGAGCATCGTCCACGCCGGCCACGGCAACCACCAGCGTGGGTATGCCCTTGACCACTCCGTAGCCCTTGGTGCGCAGTCGGAACAGGCAGGGTACCACGACGGCTGGCGATATGGCGGCTATGATGGCGCCCAGCAGACAGCCCCAGATCCAGGGCAAGTCGAGCAGGAAGTGCGACATGACCGTCATGACAGCAGCCTCCACGATCCACGGCACAATGCCCAGCTTGAGAATGGTCTTGTATACTTTCTTGAAGGCCTCCGGTTCCATTTCGAGACCAGCTCGAGTTAGGATTATCGTAAGCGCGATCTTGCGCAAATGGCCAGTCACCTTGGCGAAGTCGCCATCGAGATCTACCCAGCCAACGTTCTGTAAGGATTTGAAGAAGTTATGTAGCTTATGGAACTGGCTGAGGAGTAGCTGAGCTGAGCAATCTTTTTGTTACTTTCAAATACCAGCGAAGAGTAAGAATAGGCAGCTCTAAAATAGACTTATAGCTATGTCTCGCATAGTGCTCAACTCAAAGGACTCAGCCAAGGGACTCACCTGAAAGAGAATGCCCACCAGCAGCATTCCAATCAGCCTTGGCAGGGTGGTCAACGATATCAGATAGCCGCCAAAATTGGCAGCCACTGTTAGCACAACCAGACTGAAGAGCTGGCCACCAGGAGCAGCTGTGTCCCCAATAATCACAAATGCCACAATCCAAAGTAACAAAACTGCAAGCAGACAACCATAACAAATACACAATATAGATATGTATACAGATAGTTAAGTGTTAGCACTCACCAATCAGAACGAGAACAACCAGGCGAGAGAATGACCTGAAGCTGGGACACAGCGGATAGGGGAAGATCTTTTGCCAGAAGGGCGGCTCCCAGGACTCGGACGGCTCCTCGCCGCGACACTTTAAGCAGAATGTGTAGATCCATGATTCCTCCACATGATTGGCGGCATTGCTGCCCTGTGAGCTTTGCAACTGCTGCAGATGGCCCTGGTACTTTCCATTGAGCACATCCAATGCACTCTGCCTGTAGTTGTCTGCAATTGGAATTGGAAGCCAAGATAATGAATATGCCGAGTGCAAGGTGTACTCTGATTACAAGTCTATAAACAAATTATATCATCATTTAGCATTCAACTCTAATTGTGTGTGCGTATTTCGTACATGAGAGCATACAATCATCTAAGCAAGTGAGAAAATATTTACGAATTGCTGCACTACGAAATATCCTCGAAAATGTGAAAAAAAAACTTTATTTCTATGTCACAAGTTTTGCGTTGAAGGGAAACAAATTTAACAAATATCTTTAAATTTACATAATTTATAATGCAAAATATGAGAAATATACAAATTCGATATGATAATATTTCAATAATATATGATAAGAGATAAGTAATATGCGAAATTTAAAACAAATTACAGAATTTTCTAAAATATGATTAATAAGTGTTTACAGAATGAAACAATTTTAGAAGACAGATAATATCTCCTTCTTCTGTGTGTAGTATAAACATATATATATGTATAATATAAATGTTAGGAGAGCTTCTAACTACACACTTCTAGTACAAATTTACCACTTACATATTATATTTGAGCAGTAACTCTTTCCGACTCCAAATCACAATATACCCCTTAAACGAATGCTACTAGTGTGTGTGTTTTCACGTTTCGACTGGCAACTAGGAATTGGAAATCACTTTCCGGACTGTTAATTGATAATGTTAACGGTGTGCTGGCAAATTAGATTGACAACAGCAGCACAAGTGCTCAAACAGAAGCCTATCGTAGACGTATTTACTTGGCCTTCGGAAGTTCTTTGAAATTGGCAACTGAGCAGCGGCCAGCCAGATAATATAATGCCGTTCCGATTGCCCTCGCATCAATAAATACGCATGAAATCTAGCTTTAAAGCGGAAAATGACAAATATTACGCATACGCAATGTATGCCGTATTTAACTCACCAATGCTGTGCGTGGACCCCCGATCGCTTTCATTATCAATATTATGCTGTGATGGCTCCTTCAGTATGCTCCTCCTTCTGGCTGGCCCGATTTCGTTGTGCGAATGTGTCGAGGTCTAAAGTTTGGGAATAGAAATAATAGTTTGTTAGTTAGTTTAGATTACGCTAGATGACTCGGTCTGAAATCCCAGTCCATTATGTCTCTCCGCTGATATCACGTTGGCCAAGAAATTATTAATATACGGGTTTGTGCTCATGTCGTTTATGGCTCGCACGTAAATAAACACACAAATCCAAATTTACGAGCCCATTAAACGCCATTGATCGCAATCGCAATCGCAGCCGCAGCCGCAGTCGCAGTCGACTCACCTGGGATATTTTGCGCCTGGGATTCTGCTCATAGGCGGGATTGTCGTAGCCGGCGGCACCGCCACCGGCGCCGATCATCGGCGCATCCGAAATAATGCTGACACGCCGCTTCGGCTGGCTGTCGATGACCAACTGATTATTGCCTTTGCTCAGATTCCCATTGCCATTGCCATTGGGCATGGGCATGGGCATGGGCATGGGCGAGGTGCGGATTTCCGGTATTGGCAGCGTTGACATGGTTGACATGCTGCTATCGTCGCTGCTGGCGCCAGCTGGCTCCCCGTTCGCCGTCATCCTGCAGGAAGAGTTACGTCCGCTTATCAGTTTGTATGTATATGCACGTATTAATTTATGTCTGCTCAAAGTCGCTACTTTTTTTTCACACGCTTCGCGTAACGCGCGCCAGTTACAACTATCTCGTTCAACGTTTAGCGTTGAAATAAATTCATTATCAGGCGGCGTTGGCGTTTCAGATCGCCACTTTGTGGGAGTTTTGCAGGGCCATCGACTGTGTGTGTGTGTGTGTGTTTGTATGTGAATTCGACACAAAGTTGTGAAAGGGTTAAAGATTAAAGCAAATATTTAGCTTTAAGTACATAACAGATATAACAATGCACCAAAGAAAAACAAAATGTACAAAAATATTGCAACCAATTAGCTACGCTTACATTGATACATATAACAAAGTATCTGAAAGATACTTTCATCTTCAAATGTGTTAAGTTTATGTAGATATAAAAAAAAGACTAATGCAAATAATACTAAATATTTTATTAGTTTGCAAACTTTTACATTTATTTATCTCATACTTTTTTTTTTAACACATCCATAAGTCATAAGTCATAGTTGACTTTTGCACCGACCTGACACATCACATAAATTGTATCATTTTTATGTGTACTTACTAATTAACAATCTTTAGTACAGCTCAAATTCTAAATAAATAACGAAACTAAAATACTGAGAGTTGTTCTATATAACTTATTAAATATGTTAGCAAATTTTAATTCCTATAAATTGTTTTGCACCTGTTACAGATTAGTCATCGAGTTTAATCATACAATTGCTAAACCAAATAATGATGATGATTAATACATTTTTTTGACGAGCCACAAATTTTTTAACAAACTCAAAGTCATAAAATTGCTCGTATTTGATAAATGCATAATATAAAAAGACTAAACCTATAAATATGAAATAAATTCCCTATTATTAACTATAATGCATTTATTTGACAGTTATATTTGTTCTTTATCTAGGTTAGGCCATCCTTAAACTGTTAATTGAGGACTTTAACTTTATAATAAGCAACTTGTTTATTTTATACCACGCTCTAATAAAGCTACTAAATATAGATAGACTCGTTTAAGTATGTTCATTTATGTACACACACATATCACAAGAGCAATCAGTGTCTATTTGCAATCAAATCTGCATAATTGACCAGACACGTTCAATGTTTTCAATTTTCACCTATAATTAACGCCATTTCAACGTTGAAATGAGTAATTCGCCAAAAATTGATACCGACAATATTTATGATCACAACTGATTGTGAGTTCCATTCGTTTGCTCTGGGACAACAGGAGTTTGCTTTCGAGCTCTGAAATATGCAACGAATAGTGCTGGCAGCTGGCAGCTCGACTATGTTATACCCTGTATATCGGGTATGTAATGTAAGATATAATCATATTTTGTCCGTTTCTAGCAGAAGCTTTCAGCTGCTTTTAAAACTGTTCATATTGTTGAAAAGATTGTAAGCATAATAGTCATTTATTTAATAATTTATTAATGAATAATTACATTTTACTACTTTATGAATATAAATATATACATTTTGTTCTAGCTCCATAATAACTAATCATGAAATCGAGGATTCCAGTTTAAGCAGTCACAAAATTTGCAAGGATTTTTCTTGTATTATAATTCAATGTAAAGGAATATATAATATGTATATATGATATTTACACAGATTGAAAGCAAATTGTTTGTTGGTTCTAATTGACGATTGTCTGGCAAAAGTGCGTTGACAGACTTCTCTACTGGAGGTTATCACGTGCTCCGGCCTGGCGAATGGCTAACAAAGCCGATTAATTAGCATGGCGGTGTCATTTGTTCAACTTGTCGCATTTATAATAATGCCTATATATATTGGATATCAAACAACTTGATTGCACCTCGCATCACGTGTAAATGGCACAAGTCAACTGGAGCACATACAGCATTTAAATTTCCTTTATTTCACTTGTGTTTTTGTTGTTGTTTTTGTTTTTTTCGTCTGTAGTTTCGTGAATGTTTGCCATTTACATAATACCTACAGCTAATTGCGAGAGTTGTGCTCTCGGCTCAACTGAGAATGAGAGACCCCCTCTATAAATCGCGACACTTGACTGCCAGCGACTGACCTTGCCAGAGGTGGCATACCACGAACTGAAAAAAGCGCGTCGCATTGGCACCGAAACGAAAAATCGCTCTACGTGACATGTTTGCCAAAGTGTTTTGCTCAGTTGGGCTCAGTTTGGCTCAGTTTGGCTCAGTTTTGCTCAGTTTGCGCAGCTTGGCCAGTTGGCAATAAGCAAATTTGCAAGCTTAGTTAGCGACGGGTCAACTGCCGGTCGACACTTTAGTGGATGCCGCTCAGAGTACCGAAACCGTTAATATTGTTTTCCGATACCCTATATACATTGGGCATCAAGGGTAGCATAAGCAAGTGGACGTGTGTGTAAGTAAAAGAAGTGGGAGTTAATCACCCTAACTCTATATGTTGCCGTCAATTCATTTTGTACCATTTTACTATCGAGCCATATGATCACTCTTTTTAAATGTATGCTAACTATCGATGAATGCAAAATGCTATCGCCAATCGGAAATGACAAAGAGAGGTGACGGCACGAAATACTTTAAGCCTGAACATATAAATGTTTTTAATTACCTAAAATTTATATTCAATTTAGTTTTTGGAATAGTAGCGAGTCTATAATACTAGAATAGCTTCAGATAGATTATTTAATACGTAGTTTCGATTAGTTATTTATATTTTATATATTCATTTATTTCATATCAACTATTTACAACCTGCACATAAAATTGTAGAAAAAGTTGATGTTTTGAAAATGAAAGCAATTATTATTATTATTATTTAAAATATGTCAAGCAATATGAATCTCTTTGAATATAGTATGTTTATATGCATAAACAAAAGCAAAGCAAATTAATCTAATTTTAAGTTTAGTTAGGCTTTATGGTTTGCTTATTATTGTTTCAATTTCAATATGGTCTCGCAAATAACTTGAAATCATCTATATGCTATCCTCATTATGTCAGACTTCTTCTACAGCTCTTTCATTTCTGTCAGTCAATCTCAGTTATAAACATTTACAGGGTATAATCTAGTCAGCCGCTTATACCCCATATCAATTACATTGATTTTTGCTTTACTTTTCAAGCCACGTTCCACAAAACACAGTCGGATGAGTATTCACCCAGCGATTGGTTTGCATTCGTACAATTTTATCAGTGGGTCAGTGTCTCTTTCTGCATTGCTTCATTTATTCATTTGACTTATTTCTCCACATCGTGTATAAAAAAAAGTTTAAGCAATGTATGTGTTGCCCGTTAATCTAATCACTTGTGAGCAGCAGACATTCTCACAATACATGGAATATTATTGTTATACACAGATAATCGGCATAGATAGTAATACTTCAAATCGAATTGAAATATTATTTGTATTTACAGATAATCGGTATGGACAATAATACTTCAAGATATGGGAAATTTGTGTCATTATTGATAAGTCTTTCGACTGCCACTTCAAATCCGGCAATTACAACACTTATTACCCAGCGTGTTTATTCAAAGCTGCAAATTACGTATACGTTCATAATCATGTAAATAAATATAATAAAATAAATTGATCCTTTAGCTACGCTTGGATGCATAAAAATAAAAATAAAAATAAACTGACAACTGATTGAAGAATTAAGCAGAAGATGCACTGAACTGTTATTGATTGCATTGCTTTGCATTGTGTCATTAATCAATTGGAGTTTATTGAAGAGGGAGTTAAGTTCAACTTCTGGTTGACGTCAAAAGAAACTTCTCAATTGATTTGGCATGCAGCCCAATAAAAGCATTTTAATTCCTCCAAAGAGCTTAATAATATACGACTGCGCCATAATTTTTAGGCAATTGCTTGGCACGGGAGCAAACATTTTATAATGCCTTTCAGTATTTTATCACAAGTCATATATTGGCAATTGTTTACAGCATATATAAATGACTAGCCATGATTGATGGCACCACAAATAAATACCTATTTATTCTGGCTAAGTAGCCACTCGGTCGCAGCTTATCTAACAGTCAATGAAATGTTTAATACAGCGATAAGAACACGCGCCCTTTGAGAACGAAAAACGTATGCATTTGAAAATCCACAAAGAACTAACGATCGATCGACTATAAGCGATCAGGGTCGGGGTTCGGATTGGCTTCGGATTGGAGAATGGAGAATGGAGAATGGGGAATGGGCTTTCTTATCGCTGGCCAGTTAATTGACTTATATTGTGCACTTGTGTCATTTGTTTTTATTACCACTGTGCGATGAATTGTGATTGATTTGGTATACAGATGGAATACTAGCTGCCGATTGGATCTCGCACGCTTGATTACTCCACTTACTGCTGTTTGATTAAAAGCAAATCTCCACTTGAATATCAATCAGACCTGAACGCTTTATGGCTTACCCAATCGATCGTCACAGCTAGTTTGTGTTTAACGTCTGTGAATTGATTGCAACCTGTATATATATATATAGTCAAATAGTCTATTCAAAGTGCGTGACTACCATAATTAAGTGTTTCATATAAGCCAATCAATAATGTTCAATCCAAACCTTTGACTGTTAACATGGCTAATAGCTCTTGTATGGCACAATTATTACTGATATTTCATATTCTCGAAATAGATAAGAATTTTCTAATTATTTACTATCGACGGTTTTGTTGTGCCTACGGCTGTTGTTTTTCTTCTTACTGTCTGTGGCACAATTATCATAAGAGTCAAACAAAACGCACTTTATCTATAGATAGAATGCGTATACGCAGTGAGTAACGCTTGTAGTTTTACGTACAGGTGTGAGCATGAATGATTTCTATAATAGTATCAACCGGAAATTATAACTCAAAGAAAAAGAAAGTATAAGAGCAATAGTAGCTTTACTATCACACATATATCTCCGGAATATCGCAGATAAGAATGCTAATGCTAATGTTCGAATATAAATAAAGCTCGAGCATTTCAGCCGCTTAAAATTGTGTCAAGCTCAATGCATCAGAAGTTAAGATGATAACAAATTTTAAGTAATTACATTACAAAGCAAATATCAAAACACAAACCCGGTTTTACATAACTCAAAAAATGCACAAATGTCATTGAACTGACTTCGTTTCAAATGCAGCCACAATTTCAAACTGCCGGTGACAGAATTAATTTAATTTCTTGTTGATTTCACATCTTAATTAAAAATATGTAAAATGAATTCAGTAGCTTTGTAATTGCAGATGTTAACAAACATATGAATAAGTACACTTGTCATTTATAACAAAATTTACGCATGCAATTTGCATTTTTTAATTGATTTGTACACGTGCGATACTTAAATAAAAATAATATCAAATATATTTATGTTATTAATTTAGAGCACAATATTTGAGCCTTAATTCGAATGGAGCGTATCACATTGGGGCAACCTACTTTAAAGTTGACTCCAAGCAGGAAATTAGAATGGTTTTTTTTCCCAATTTGACAAATGTGTGTCAGATTGTGATAGTTATGAACGGATGTTAGGGAACTTTAACTTCGTCTAGAAACGCGGAACGATCCACAGTCTGCCGGACTCCCGAGCGTGGCTCCGCTTTGAATAAGACTAAATCGCTGCAAATTCTTGTCCGCTCTTTATAGGCACACATACGCTGACAAATATCGGTTGTATCGGTTGTAAATGTGTGTGTGTGTGTGTGCGTGTACTGACTCGTACTTATTCATGAGCAAGTACGAGTGGAAAAGAATCGAATCGAGTCGAATCGAATCGAATGGAATCGCAGCGATTACCTCAATCACTGCAAGCCGCATTCGCCTTCGATCGTTTTACGAAGACAGAGCCGAAGTCTTAGCTTCGGTTGTAATATCTTTCGGATTGATATTGATAGGCGTGCGAACCACTTGATATATGTATATATGTTTCACTTTATACGATTCATTTGTATATTATATTATAGTATTTACGAGCAGCATAAATTGCACACATCACGTAGCCACTAAATTACTCCTGGTATATAAATACACTTGTAATTATTTGTGAAAAAAAAGCTCGGCATTTTTGTTAGTCAAAGTTGAGTAAATATTAGTCAAGAACTTAACGAGCATACTCGTATATATACATACATATATATGTATATTTGATACGCAAAAGTATGCAATAAAAATGATTGATGGCTTAGATTGTTTTTAGCATTGTTGACTGTACTCAATTAGTTTGCCTTCAAACATTTCATCAACAAAAATATACAGTGAAGTGGATGATTTTATTGCAGTGCTTCACATTTGTATTATTTTATTACCGTTTGCATTTTCATTGAAATTCGAAATGGAATTAATAAACCTGTCAAATACCAGACACATTTGCTATAATTGAATGTTAAGAATGCCAAACTGAAATTCTTTGTTATTTTGTTGTAGTGCATGCGATAAATAAAATTTTAAATACACATTCAACTAATTTGTAAAGCGATATTCGTGAATGCGAATTATTGAAAATTATTTATAAAAAATAAAAGAATATTATTCAAAAAAAAAACTGGTTGCAAATACTGATAGCAGCTCTCAAACAAGTGATGGTGTGATAAACATAACTTTACATATATAGTTGATGTATGAATCAACTAAAGACGAACATAATAATCAAAATATAGACATAAACATTTACTGATCTACAATTTGAAGCGTCATTTTCAGTTTTATAAGATTATTTTAAGTGGTTTGGCGTTTTCCATTCACCGCCCCCATAATCATTGAGTAAATCTTGAACAAACACTCGATTATGATATTTTCATATCAACTTCGTTTATTTGCACTAATAAACTGAAGTTGTTTATTAACTTTGACAAATTCGCCGTCTAGTTGCTAAGTCTATATGATCGATGATATCCAAGGTAATAGTCATTTAATTTAAATAATAATTTGTTTTAGCAGACAGCAGGTCTCCAGAGTTTGCTTAGTCATTGACAATAATATTGTTAGTATTTTCATTTAATATCTTAACTACATATTGAGTGAAGCATTAAGAGATTCAAAATGAATCTATTAAAAATATATCCAGCGCTCAAATGTTTAGCATATTTGATTAAGCATATACTTAAATTTGACTTATATTTTTGTTTTATTGCACTTCTGCTAGACGGCTTTCCTTATCTGGAAGCTAATATAAAATCATGTTCGGTACGATAAAAGAAACTGCCAACTGGTCTAGAGTAACCATCACAAATTGCTATTGCTTATGTACTTATATTTCGAAATATCATTTGATGATAATTATTTGACTTATTTGTGCAATGACGCTTTGACAGGGTAAACAAATGATTTTCCATAATTATATTTACCTATTTAGACAGCGGCAATGTGCAAACAATTTGGTTAGAAATTTATACGCTTTTTTCACATGTACCACAATATGTATTAAAGTCGATAATGCATGAACTAAATATGTGCTGATAAGCAAATATTAACGCATGCAAATAAAAAACCAAAAAAAAATGCATTTATTATCTTCTTTAAAATATATTCGCAGCTCTGTCCTCATGTCTGTGGCTATATGAAATATATGCATTCATAACCACATCCGCATCTGCATATCGATATGCGGACCCAAATTGGTTTAACATTTACATAAATCCGAATAAATTTCAATTTAAATAGCCATATCGTTTTCTTATTTTGTAGTTACTGTTTAATGTGGCAAAACGCCAGCCAAATAAAACTGAAATGAGCTGCACTTATTTAATTAGGTTTGCTCTAATCAGCTCAATCCAAAAATCAAAGTAAAAACCAAAAACCCAAAAATCGAAAACTAAACTCCACAAAAAACCAAATGCTTGATGAACAGCGGGTTCCGTTGAATGGGTGGCAGTGTTAGCCATAAATTAACTTTGACAAAATTACACACCCACACACACACACACATTTTGCACATTAAAACCCAAATCACGAAACTAGTGAATGGCAAAGGAGCAATTTCAATTAAAGCTAATTACAACCACTATCGAATGCCAACAATGTCAAACACGACGACGATGGCGAGAAGGACGATGAGAAGGACGATGAGGATGAGGACGATGCCACCAATGTGGACAGCGACAGCGATTTGGCAACACAGTCGGATGCGGCATCAGCGGTTGAGGGTGGATGTCCGTCAGTGGCACAGTTACGGATGCGAATAGTTACATTCAGCCAAACACCAAAGAAAGAGGAACAGATACAGAGAGAGAGAGAGAGAGACATACAGAGAGTGAGAATGTAGAATGTAGAATGTAGGTGCTAGAGATGAGCGCGTGTTGGGTTTGTCTATTTTAGTCATTCTCGTGAATCTCGCTTCCGATTCCGCATCAGCTAACAGTTTTTTCCTTATCAATTTTCGATGTTTGGCAACATTTAAAACAATGCTAGTCAGCCCGATTTTCTAAGCACTTGATTTGAATCGTCTTCTTCCGAAATGCATGCTCTAAATTTGTAAAAGACCATTTTCAATTACTTCATATGCTATCGGTAACCCAAAATAAAAAAAAATTCGAATTATTTATCTATTATTATTTTCTGAAATTTGAAACAGAAAATACTTTGCAGAAAATTTATTAACAGTCGCAATGAATTAAGCTCACACTTGCATAGAAAAAGGGTAACACTAAAATACGGTCACACTAGAACAAGGTATTAAACACTAAAATAAGAGCAGACTAAAATATATTCACTGAAATAGTAAGGCAAACTCTATTTTATGAAAAATAAACATACATTAAAGCTGTTGACAAATTCGTCACGCGACCATCTCTAAAAGGAAGAAGCTACACCTACACTGCGCAGCAAGGACACAACCCGATGACAAATGTGTTCTAAGAAAAGGGTAAAGAGTATGAAAAAATTGTATCTTTAACAAATGTAGTCGCTAAGCTGCGAATCTTTGTACACCGCTTAAATAATAACAGCAAAATACTCGGTCCGATTCACGTCTTCAGATAGTAGGTAGTAGTTAGTAGATAGATAGGCAACTGCACTGCCGCACTAGAGGGACGAGTAGACATAGAGTGAGACAAAACAAGTGGCAAGGATTATCTTCGGCGTGCCGAAGATTGTATACTCTTTTCGAACCTTTAGACAATTTTCACTCTGCCAACTGCAGCACTTTCATATGCTTTAAAAATTGATAGCACATGAATTTAAATATTCTTTTTGAAATATTAAATTTATTTCCAGTTGTATGGCAGCTATAAGATAGAGTCATCCGATCCGGGCGGCTTCAATCAAAGTGATGTATGATTGAATAGTAAGTATCTGTGCAACGTTTCATCGCAATAGCTTTGAAAACATGGGATTTATGGCCAAAAACGACTTCCAGTTGTATGGCAGCTATAAGATATAGTGGTCCGATCCGACCAGTTCCGTCCAATGTGCTGTGCCTTTGAATAATAAGTGTCTGTGCAAAGTTTTATCACGATAGCTCACAAACTGAGGGACTAGTTTGCGTACATACAGACAGACAGACAGACAGGCAAGCAGACAGACAGACGACAGACGGACATGGCTAGATCAATTTGCTTTGTCATTCTAAGCATACTGGCAGTAACTTTTGGGGGTCTCCGACGCTTCCTTCTATGCGTTACAAACTTCAGCACAAACTTAATCTTCGAAAAGAGTATAAAAGAGTATACAAAGAGTAAATGACGTTGTCACCGGCTCCGCTTGGAGGTTGGATGTGGCTGGCTGGCTGGCACCAGTGGGTGTCCGTGGGGTGTCCGTGGGTGACGACAATGGCGACGATGACGAGTGGTGCAGTTGCCGCTGCCGTTGACGCTTGCCACGGAATAATTAAAGCAAATTTGCACTTCAGACAGTAGACCATGGAAAAAACAACGCTACGCTGGTGACCCGCAACAAGAACAGCTCGCCCAGGTGCTCGACAACAGCAGGGACAACCACAACCGCATCCACATCCAGCATTCACCATTCAACATCCAGCATCAAGCGACACCGCCAGAGTCATAGCCAGAGTCAGAGCCAGCATCAGGAGCCAACGTCAACAAAAGGGAACGACGCACAACAACGCCAGTCAGCCGGGAAAGTATGTGGAAAAAAAAATACAAATACAAATACATATACATATATATATATATAGATTGTATAGTATGTGTATGTATGTTTGTGTGTGTGTGTGTGTGCATTTAATATGGAGCATAGCCAACAATGGCAGTGAGCGGCATAGACGCGCCCAGGGGCGGACTTCACATCCAAGGTGTTGTATTTGCGTAAGCAGCAATAAAACAATAAAAGCAAAGATGAAGCGATGTATTCTTGAAATACCCTCTGTCATTGTTGTTGCTCAACTTACTAGCTGAGTTAATAAAGTTTAACAACAAAACTTAACTGACCCAACTTTATGTCTATTAATCAACATATGCATATTGGGGCAATTCATTAAAAATGAATTAACACCGTTTATTTTAAGCGGAAAACAATGATAAAGGTGCGAGCTGTTATATTAAGTATGACACAATGATATATCTAGTAAGAGTATTTAAAATATTAGCTTGATTTATTGTTTGATTGGACAATTGACTGTAAAGTTTAAGGACATAAGAACAGCTCGTCTTGGAAAAATCTAGAATAATTAGTTGTATGCAAGTTATTTTTGTCCAGCTCTAATTTCAAATGTAAAGGCTTACTTTATGCCAGTCTATATCTTAATGATAATTTTTGGAAATTGATAAAGTTGCATAATATAAAACTATTTATCCAAAGTTTCGAATACAGTGTTATTTGAATATCAATATAATAGTGTTTTATGTTCCGATAATGCCCTAAGGCGCCAAACATTGGCTGCCGGAGTTGCTCACAGTGCTCGCGGGCCTGGGAAACGAGAGCGCACAAAACACACGAAGTGAAATAGAGAGACAACAGCAGCAGCACCAATAACAGTAATAGCAAGAACAACAACAACAGCAGCAGCGGCAGCGGGAGCAGAAGTGGGAGCGAAAAGTGGATGCTGAGCGCAACAAGGACCCAAGTGTATATGGAAATGCCAGCGCAGCAGAGCAACAACAACAAGGGAAGCGAGAACAACAGCGAATGCCAACAATAAACTGAGCTTGCGCCGAATTTAGAAATGTGCAAAAGCGACGCTGCTCTCGCAAACGAAGCTGGGAGACAACAATGGCGAGATGGCAAAATAAAATCGTATACACACACACACACACACATACACACAGCAGCAGCAGCAGCAGCACGAAGTCACTGTCGTTCGCTGTTCGCATTGAACGGTAAAAGGCGACCAGGATTCAAAGTCACACTTTGTGTGCATGCGTGTGTGGGGAGACAGTGCTTACAAAAAGTTTTCAACTTGAAATTGAACAGTGCGAATTGAAAGAAGAAGCAGCTGGCGCACTCACACGAGAGACAGACAAATTGAGAGAGAGAGAGCGAGCGAGCGAGCGAGCAGTGAGCTATCATTGTTGTTGTTGATGCTGTGTGTGTTGTTTGTGGGAGCAAAAATATTTTAACGCAATTAGAGTCGAAGCATCGTCGTGTCGCATCAGATCCAGAGCGAACGCGCACGCAGACGGACACGGCGCACGGATAAATGCAAACAAAAAGCGCACAGCGCAATTTCAACATCAAAACTCCAACAAAACACTTTTTTGCAAACGAAAAACGTAGCAAAACGTGCGGCAGCGTGTAAGTTAAGTGAGTGTAAGTGACTTCGGAGCAGCGCCGAAAAAAAAAAACAACACCACAATCGTAGTAGCTGCAAAAAGGTAGCAAGTGGCTCAATTAACTGTAAAAAAACAACAACTGCAGCAGCGCAAAGTGTGTGTGCGAGGTGTGTGTGAAGCAAAAGGAGCAAAAGAAGTGAGCGCGAACAATTTGTTGAATACACGGCTGCGTTCGCACAAGTAAGCGAAAGCAAAAGTGAAGAAACACTCACACAGCCACACACACACACACACACACAGGCACACACACAGGCACACACGCACATTTAAGCGTGGCTATGTATGCCATGGTGTAACTACTTAATACTAATGCAAATACAAAATTTCAATATACACACGCACCTAGAGAAAAAAAGGAAAATTTGCAAAGTGTGATAGAGTGGAAAGAAACCGCAACCAAAAAAATATAAAAAAAAGCAGAGCAACATTGGCGGCGCAAAAGTTAAAAAGGACAAAGACGATTAAGCAGCTTTGCTTGTGGCAGCGGCAGCGGCAGCGGCAGCAAAAGCACGAAAGGTGAGCGCAAAATAAGTCATGCAAAAAGGCAACAACTCAAGTAGGCTGGAGCAGGCAGAGCGGGAGGTGGTGCAGGGGTGGGAGGGTGACGGCGTGTGCGTGCGAGCAGCGTCAAAAAAACGCCCCGAAACACAGATTTCTGTTCTTCTTTCGTGTTGTATTTTACTTGAAAAGTGACAGTCGTCGCCTTGCCAAACGACTCGAGAGGCGACAGCGACGGCGACAGCGACAGCGACGGCGACGGCAGCTTCAGTAGCTGTTGGTGTGAGTGCGCCTTGAGCAAGAGCTTCGTATTCGTAGTGTGGGTGTCGTGCGTGCTCGCGAGCTACGCACGAAGACGGCGCCGTCTTTGGCTCTCCCACTCGCATGTAACGGCTGTTTGTTGCTGCTGTTGTTGTTGCGAACAGCAGGCAAACAAGCAGTAGCGAAGCGAAAGAGCAACCTGCAAGCAAGCCAGCCAGCCTAAAACAACAACCGCAACAACAACCATTACGTTGATGTCAGCAGCAATGGCGGCGTCGACGGCAGCAGTGATAACTCATGTCCCACTGACATTTTTGGGTCAAAAACTAAAATATTATGTGTGCTGGCTGTGCTGCTGCTTCTGCTGCCACTCGCTTAGCTATTTGTATTTGTATTTGTATTTGTAGCTTGGCAGTCAATATTTTATGCGGCTGCCACTCTCTCTCTCTCTCTCTCTCTCTCTGTCTGTGTGCTTGTGTCGACATTCCGACAGATTAAAATTGCATCCGGTTGTGGCAAACAAAAGTGTTTTGGCTTCGTTTATAACATACGAAAATTAGCACGCACACAACAGGAACGCAAAGCCAAAGCGGCAAAGGTTCCAAAAGGGCGCCACAAGGCAACAACAATAAGAATAACAAACAGCAGTAGCAGTAGCAGCAGCAGCAGCAGCGAAAACAAACAAAATGGCGGGCAGCGCTCAAAACGGCCAAGCACAAAGAAAGGCAACCAAAAATGAATTTGGAGTAAAAGTCTTAATTGAAATTTTTGCTTGAAATATGTGCAGTGGGATTTTATTTTTATTCTCGTACAGCGCTCGCTGCTCGCTGCTCTGCTGCTCTGTGCCACCTAAAAATGGAAAGCAAGGCCATGGAAGTCGAAATGCCAGCGACACGTCTCACATGTGTCTGTGTAAGTGTGTCTCACTGTGTGTGTGTGTATGTGTGTGTGTGTGTGTATGTGTGTGTGTGTGTGCTTTAGCGTATCTTTGCCAGCGGCAGCTTTTGTTTGCCAGTCATGGCTAAAGTCGTGAGGGGTGCCTCAACCCCAACCCACCCGCACCCCCCCCTCCCCCACCCACTCCACTTCCACTCAGGACACAATCTTGAATGACTCTTTGTGTCTTTGTATGTGTAACAACAACATTTTTCAACTTGGTGTGCAAATTGCTGAGCTGAGCTCTTGTTGTTGTTGCTGTTGCTGTTGCTCTTCAACTGTGGCATCTCTTTGTATCCTGTTACGGTACAAAGGTAATCAACGCTAAGCCAAATAGCCAACAGCTGAATATTCGATGAAGAGCAATTACCACTGCCTTTGCACAATATGCTAAGCAATTCTTCTAATTTGTTTGTTTTGTTTTGTTTTGCTTTTGAGAAGATCATTTTAAAATAGGGCTATATCGTATTTATGCTGCACAGCTTAGAATATTTGATCTGATAGTCTTGCTTATACGCCTAGTTAGCTGTTTTTAGATATATATATATATATATATATATATATATGTGCAGAGATTGCTGATGTCAGTGCACCCCAATCGATTGTCTTGTCAAACCAATTTGTTTTCTAATGCATGCAAATGCTGCTACATTTTATTGCATACTTTTTTGGGCGTACATAGAGTGCAGGGTTGACATTATCTTATCGTATATTATTCACATATTATTTGCATTTAGCTTCTGCTGGAAAACTGTGTAAAATGTATGAAATGCAGAGAGTAAAGCACATGACTTATTGGCTAACACCAGCTAGGATCAAATGAAAGCAGTGTCTATAGAGTTGGGATTTGTATTCGCTTAGTGTCAAAACTCAAGTGTAAAAACATAGAATATAAATAAAATTGTTGATAAAATGGAAGAACGGGTAAAGTTATCCTAGCTAATACGAGAACTTCAATGTCATATCTTTGTATATCTCATTTTTTCCGTACAACTTTATATTAGTCATTTGTAATAGATTACATATTAGTAGTTCTAATAGTAATCCTCTGTGTAGGATTCTCAACAAAATGAGAACCATGCAGACTATGCTAGATTTTGTATTATTATTAATAAAAAACAAGTGTGGAAGGATTATCTTCGGCGTGCCGAAGATTTTATACTCTTTTCGAACCTATAGGCAATTTTCACTCTGCCAACTGCACCACTGAAATTTCATAAGCTGTAAAAAATCGTTTTGTCGCGTAACATTTTTTTTTTGTTCTAAAAATATTTAATTCATTGCCAGTTGTATAGCAGCTATAAGAGTAAGTGATCCGATCCGGCCGGCTCCAACCAATGTGATGTCTCTTGAATAATAAGTATCTGTGCAATGTTTCATCACGATAGATAAAAAAACATGGGATATATGGCCAAAACCGACTTCGAGTTGTATGGCAGTTATAAGATATAGTGGTCCGATCTGGCCGGCCCGACCAATGTTCTGTCCCCTGGAATAATAAGTGTCTGTGCAAAGTTTTATCGCGATAGCTCAAAAACTGAGGGACTAGTTTGCATACATACAGACAGACAGACAGACAGACAGACAGACAGACAGACAGACAGACAGACAGACAGACAGACAGACAGACGGACATGGCTAGATCAATTTGTATTGTCATTCTAAGCATACTGGCAGTAACTTCTTGGGGGTCTCCGACGCTTCCTTCTATGCGTTACAAACTTCAGGACAAACTTAATATACTATTTTCTTCGAAAAGAGTATAATACATATATCTATGCCATAAATGGTATATGCTCTTAAAAAGTTTGTAAAAGTCTCAATTTGGTTTTTATGTAAATTTGCACAACTTTGTGACGCCCTCTATTCGTAAATCGCTTTATAAATTGTATGCTTGCCATTTTGCGAACATATATTTGTAAGGCAGTCGTAACCTCGTTTGGTTCACAAATCAATTGGATCATTTTAATTTATGCAATTTTAAGACCATATTTTAGTACCATTGATAAATGAAAACGTAAATACCGATGTATAAAATTATTGCAGCACTTGCAACAAATGAAAAATCATTTTGTTGATTGGCCAACATAAATCCAAATAAGCTTTTGATGTGCTGCACGCGCCACCAAATTCATTTGCTTGATGTGGCCGCCTGTGTGTGTGTGTGTGTGTGTGTCTGTGTGTGTGTGTGTGTGTGTCTGTGTCTGTGTGTGGCTGGCTTTAATAAAAATTTGAATCGAATAACGTGGCTCTCAAATGAGTGGAGGCGAGCTGAGTTTGCTTGCTAAGGCATTTTCATTCATTCAGACAGTCCAAAAAAAAAAAAAAAAAAAAGGACAAACAAAAAAATGAAAACGTGCCAAACAAATGGGCACAGAAACGTTTCAAAGGTGGCACACACACACACACAAAGCTACACACAGCCACGCCCACAAAGGCGGCAGCCGCCCACTTTGACTTTATCACACAGTCGCCGCTCCATAAAACGGCTGAAGCTATTTGGGGCTTTTTGTGCAAACGGATACATCTTAGTTATTTGTCAGTGTAACTGTGTGTGTGTGTGTGTGTGTGTGTATTGTGTGTGTTTATCTTGGCCAGCAGGCTATATAGTTTATCTATGTGCATGTTTGTTGTTCAGCTTGTTGTCGACTTTTGCGCACTTATTCCATATTTAAGAGGCAATTTATATTCCCTTTTTTTTTGTGTGTGCACTATGCCGCAATGCCATTCAACTTTCAGCTACAGTTTCCGCTCGCGACTGTTTCTGATTTCTGACCGACACACAACATAACAAACAAACTGCTGCACGCCCCCACACGTCCTGTACAGTGAAGAAAAAACAAAGAGAGAGAGAGTCCTGGCAACGGAAGCGGCTGCCTAAGCTGTCTATCCTTTTTGCCTGTCGACGTGTAGCCAATTATCATTTTCTTTTTTTTTTTGCGCTCTCTCTGTTTTTGTTCGCTTTTGAAATGAATAAAAACGACTCTTGACTCTTGACTCCAGACTCTCCAGGATATCTATCTAAAATGGCATTTCCATAGCAACGCTTGTGCACCTTGCGGCAAATTGCACGCATCGTGGTGTTTTTTCTTTTTCCATTTTTATTGTGTCATAAATTATTCAAACGTAAACATCATCAGCAGAGCAGCCAGCAAGAATATGAGACGCAGACACCAACGTCCTTTCTCATTATCAGCAGCACCACGCGCTTAACACACACACACACACACACATGCAGTTGCTTATTTCTGTATTTTATATACAGCGTCCTTCTGGCTGTCCTGCACAGCGAGGCGGATGACGCGGAAACAGGCGCAGGACGACGCCTGCCAGGGCTTCGCACTCACAGCAGCAGCAGCATAAATAAAGGCGCCATCACTTGATAAATAAGTAGTGCACGTAGCGATTCGGCATAATGAAGCGAGCAGAACTGGGGAACAGCCCAATGTTCCCAATTTGTTGTGGCAGGCGTTGGATGGGGGCACACGCGGCGTATACGTAATCACGCATTGATATGCCATTTAGTTCGCTTGGCAGCACGCACGACCGGAGCAGCGTACGAGCTGATTTACGCAGTTGATTTTACAGTCTCAACTTTATTGTTTTTATTACACAATTATTTTTCTTAAATGCCGCACACACACACACACACGCACACACACACACTCAATGGGTTGGCGTTTACAAATTGAGTTTATGCCACTTGCAGCATTCAATTTCAAAAATATATCTACGAGCTGCGGCGCTGCAGCAAAGTCGTTACAGCTCTGATTACATGTTAATTATCTTATTTTAATGAATTGGCCTTTTGTCTGTTTTCGTGCTGCTACCAATTACTACAATTACATTTGCCATTTGCCGGCATTGTTGTCAACACCACAGCGACTCCAATCATTTCATGAATATGCAAATTGCATAGTCTTAAATGTTTTTCACTTACATGGCGGCATGTAAATGTACAAATTTAAATATATGTAACTGGGTTAGTCAACTGATGGCACAGCTAATAACTCTAAATGAACTAGCATTCAGATTTCTTACATATTTTGCTCCTGACTTAAAGCCACAAATGCATATACAATTGGCAAAATTTATTTATATTTATATAATTTTATTATTATATGATTTGCATTTTTTGCGTTGACAAGTTTTGATTTCTTATGAAAACCAATATTACAGCAAACTCATTGAAAACATTATTTTTGTAAAATGATTTCATAGCCAAATTCATGAGTGGCTCTTGCTTTGCTTACATCAAACGAGAAATGCTCATAAAATCATGTTTTATGATAATCAAGTGTTTTTTTTTTCTTTTGCCAATTCAAAACATGAAAAAATCGTTGTAATTCTTGTTGAAATGGGGTTTTTGGTCATGATTTATGTTATGTTACACGTGTAAACATTTATTTTTACAAAAATGCGATGAAATATAGTGATTGCACGTATTGAAATAAACTATGAGATGTATGCTCCTAAGCGATAACAACGATTGGCTATATTGTTTTGTATTATTTATCTATTTCGCAAAATCAATTTTATACAAAAATATGTTCCCATATTCCACTCTTAGGCATTTTCAAATTTTAGCATATTCCACTTAAACTTTTTTAGTTGTTTTTAACCAACCGCACCGCTGCCATGTGGTTTAGCTCTTTTGATTTAATTATGTCGCTTAACATGAAATTTATAATGACTAGCTAATTATGTTTGCAGCCGAACTGTTTCGTTTGTTTTCAATTATGTTAATTGCACTGAAGGCGTGTTTGCTTAAAATCAACACAATTTAGCTCGAGTCACTAAATTTAGTTGCCAACTTGCCTGTAAGTAAATATGGCAAATATTTGCGCTGAATATTACCTGAGAAAACTTAATTTGCTTGCCTATAATAGATATTTATATTAAATAAATACTTAAATGAAAAATATATGCATTCAGAGTTATCAAAACTTGAGTTTTGTCTTTTAGATTGAACTGTTCAATGTTGAAGTATTTTATGAATACATAAAGCTAGATTTTCTGGGGGTATTTAAGACTCGCATTGGTTAAACATTTGTTGCAAGGATTGCATTACAACACAAGAAATGCTATTGTTCACTGTTATTCATTGCTATTAAATAGCTCATTAGCAAGCTGGAAGGATCCAAACATGCTGTAATTATTTGCAATATTTGTTTTGTAGTTGAGATATCAAAATACATTTAATTGAGAGAAAGCTGCACACAAATTTGCCATCAAATACCTAACAGATACTTTAGTCTGCCAAATTTCATTAGGCAGCACTCAAGAGTAAGTTTATAGTTTGACGCATTCAAGTGGCATATGAAAACGAGAATATTCCACTCACTGTTGACTAAAGTTGTCTTCATCAATGCTCCAAGTTGCCAGGGAGTACTATATATATGCCAAATCTCAAATGGATTGCTGTCAAAACAAGGAAACGTGCGCAAGTTAAACGAAGTGAGCTGAGGAGGGGGAATGAGGACTACCCTCAATCGAATTGTGTTTAAGATGTTTTCCAACACTAGCACGAGCTCGGCTTTTGTTTTTCGCGCACACAATGGATGAAATTGTGCTACGGTACTTGTTGTTCTAGTGCTATCTCTCCATAGAAGATATACACTTGACACACACACACATACACTGAAACAAAACACCCAGTTACATGAATGCATAAGCATGCTGTGTGTGTGTGTGTATGCGTGTGTGTGTGAATACTTAATGGCAAGTATGTTTTGTTTTGTGCGATTAATTCCATTGGCACCGATTGAAACTTTCCGCTCCAAGGCAGCAATAAATTTACGACTTGCATATACGTATATATTTATATATATATATATATATATATTTCCAATAACGTAAATGAGCACACACTGGGACTTGAGTGTGTGTGTGTGTGTGTGTGTGTGTGTATTGTGTTTTTGCCATTAAGTGCATCCTTTAATTTACATATTCATTAAATTACAAACGATCTCACAGTTGCGCATAAAATCCAGTCACAAAATGCGAAAAACAAGATATAGCCCCAGCTCGCAGGGCGGTCCTTTTTCCATGTCCATGTCCTTGTCCGCTTCCGCATCCTGGTGCGCATCTGTTCGAACTGAATACAAACTTGTGTAGTCGCATTTGCATTAAGCCCATTTAATTATACTAAGTACATAGTAAATACGACAGCCGAGTCGAGTCGAGTCGAGTCGAGCCGAGTTTGTTGTAGTTGCGTGTTTACATTTTGGCCAAGTGAGCAACGCGTTCGAACCGCAATGTCCTATGCCTTATTACCCACTACAAACTTCATATGTATAACTATAGTACTTACATACCCATACTTGAGTATTTGCCTTGCGGATATCCCCCACACACACACACAAGCAAACCAACCTAGCATAATGTTTGCACGCGTGTTTGTCCTGTCGCAGTCATAAATAATTTATGCCTGCGTGAATTGGTCAACTGCCACCCCAACCCGCCCGAAAAACAAACGATGGCTCTCTGATGTCTCCATCTCCATCTAATGCCACCTCCTGTGTAAATCAACTGGCTGGCACATGTTTCAATTGCCCCATCGACTCAACTCATTTGCATCTAAGCCAGGACGAAGGACGCAGGACGCAGGCATTAGGCGCAACAGTCCCTTGGCTCTAATTAGAGCTGTGAGCAGCCTTCGCACATGCAATTTATACATATGTACATGCCTGGACATTTATAAGGTATCCTCGTATCCTCGTATCCTCGCCCACCCACTAACCCACACACTCGTGTAAATTTAATTTTACAATAGAGACTTGGGCGAGTTCTTGTCGTATTATTAATGTGCAGATCCTTGCGCATTACAGCTTAATGAACGAGCTGGGAATCACTTTTAGTTGGCATATATTATAAATACATTATTGCATTCTAGATTTAATGCTTTTAAGATTAAGCCATATGATTTGCATTAAATAGTTGGCTGAAGTAACAAAATGTGAGTTAATTCACATTGGTATTTAAGAATATTTAATTTATTGCCAGTTGTATGGCAGCTATAAGATATAGTGATCCAATCCGGCCGGCTCCAACCAATGTGATGTCTCTTTGAATAATAAGTATCTATGCAAAGTTGTATCGCGATAGCTTAAAAAACATGGGATTTTTGGCCAAAACCGACATCCAGTTGTATGGCAGCTATAAGATATAGTTGTCCGATCCGGCCGGTTCCGACCAATGTGCTGTCCCTTTGTATAATAAGTCTTTGTGCAAAGTTTTAACACGATAGCTCAAAAACTGAGGGACTAGTTTGCATACATACAGACAGACAGACGGACATGGCTAAATCAATTTGTATTGTCATTCTAAGCATTCTTTTGGGGTCTCCGACACTACCTTCTATGTGTTACAAACTTCAGCACAAACTTAATATACTATTATCTTCGAAAAGAGTATCAACAACAAAAGAAACATAAAAGAATGTAAGAATTCAAATGCAGAATTATTAAAGAGGCTTCGTTATCTAAAATTTGATAAGTTTTGACAAAGTTATGACAGTTTCAGATGTTCTTTTAAGACATTTCTAAGGACTATCTATGTATTACGTTGGCTTATGTTTTATAAAAAATCGAGAGTTCAAAATTGTTTGAAACTTAAATGTAGATTAAAAAAAAAACAAGTAAGAGGGCTCTAGTCGGGAGTGCCCGACTAGGAGATACCCTGAACCAAGTCCTTACAATCATGCATACTAATCTAAACACACACATGCTGCAGTTCAAGCAGTGCAAGCGGTTTAAGCAGTTAGCTTGCTTTTCACCGAACCCCACACAATGGCAAGTAAAATCTTAAAAAACTTCTGCGTTTGTTGTCCGATCTTTCTGAAATTTTTAGGACATAACATTGGCTATAAAATGTGTAACCAAACCAAATTGCAAGGTCATACCTTCAAAAATGAGTTTTTGATATTTTGGGGGGACTGGAGGGTGGTATCTAAAAAGTGAAATATTTGTTACATGTGTATGATATTCGAGATCATACATGCCAAATTTGGGACCTCCTAGCTCTTATAACTTTGAAGTTATGTCCCAAAAACGCTAGTCTGAAATCAAAATTTATCGAGAACTTTTAAGCGGTACGAGTTATCGATAAAATGAAATAAAATTGATCTGTCCCGGGATTAGGAGAACTTATATTCCAAATATGAAGTCTCTAGCTCTTGTAGTCTCTGATATCTGTGTGTTCATACAGACGGACAGACGGACAGACAGACGGACATGGCTAGATCGACTCGACTGTTGATACTGATCAAGAATATATATACTTTATATGGTCGGAGATGCTTCCTTATGCATGTTACATACTTTTGCACAAAACCATAATACCCTTTTTACCCATTTTTAATGGGTTCAGGGTATAAAAAGCTATACCAATTATCAAAACTGCCTCTGGATCGAAAATGGGATAAGTTTGGACAAAGTTAGGGGAGTTTTAGGTGCTTGAAAGGCATTAGTATATACCATTTGTAAGTCTGTGGTCGTCGCTTGACACCAGCAGAACTACAGGAGGCCTAATGCCTCTAACATACTTCTGCACAGCTTCATTATACCCTTTTTGTCCATTTTGTGTGGATTCATTGATGGTGTAATTTAATTATAAATTAAAAGCAGCCTTTAATCGTTAAAGCGCTTCATAATTATATGAAGATATTTGATAAAAGAACTATGGCTTCTGGGTGGCTGGGATCAACAAGCGACCGACCGACAAAGGCCAGCAAATTTCAATTTCCCCGAAGAAGAAGAATGGCGCTTTCATTTTGTATTTTTAATTATAATTCACATTTGACCTTTTTGCTTTAAGTGTGAGTGTGCTAAAATGATTTGTGTGTCTGTGTGTGTGTGTGTGTGCAGAGGGCACTATTTGCCTGGCAGTGGGGAAAGAGTAAGAGTAAGAGGAAGAAAGACTCCTGTCCGGCTGCTGTCAGAGCTACTATTTTGTTTGTGCGCCCCGTCTCTGTTCCAAATGGCAAAGGCGAAACTAGCGTCACCCAAAGCCCAGTCAACAGTCACCCGGCAGCAAAGTTGAACTACAAAACATTTTCAAATGGCATTTAGTGCACCTAACACACACACACACACTCACACTCGCACACACACTCGAGCTGTATGTGTGTGTGTGTGTGTTTTGGATGGCAGTGCCGGAACCATGGGCGGTGAAATTGCAGAACTTTCCCCTTTCATTATGCCGTGCAAAAAATAAACGAGGTTACATGCCTGCTTGAATCCACAACCGAATGAGACACCGCCTGGCAAGCGCTCGAATACTTTGCTCTCATTTTTCAACTTTACAATATATACATACGTATATATGTATATATATATATAATTTTTTTCCGTGTATGCTAGTACCACTTTTCAGGAATCGTCGAGTTGGCGAATTACATTCGGAGATGCAATTTTTATTTTTTTTTCGTAGCTCAATACTAGCAAATTTTTGTCAATAAAGCATTTTAAATCAAGAAAATACAACGCACACATGCTGAATGTCCTGGCACATATTGTAACTGTAAAAGTGGTTTTGTTTGTCCTTCTAGCAGGATATTGTTAAGGTCGTTCTGCTCGTAATTAGAAAAATAAAATGATATTTGTACGCGCACAATATGAGAAAGTTGCGCACAGTTGACAATTGGATTTATGGTCCAGTGTCCAAGCCGCTTTGCTCCTTTTCTGCTTTGCTCCTTTACGCCTTGCCTTCGTTTTGGACAACCCTAGCATGAAATTATTTTCCTGTATGTCCTGCATCCTGTGCGTGCCGCATGCCTTGGGTTTTCTATAAGCGGAAATCGAAAACCAGTTGGCCGACATATTGAAGCTGGGATATGCCGTTTTATTGTTCCTGGCACACACACACATACACACACACACACACACATAGGCTGGGAAATTGCTTTTTAATAGGCTTTTTGTGGAATGGTCCTGCAATTTGTCAATTCCCTGTCGCCAACTTATGCAAAATGGCTCAAATTGAAAGAATTATTACGTGCCCAATGGCCATAAATCGATTGACTTGTCCAGGTAGGCATATACCCCTTCCCCTCAATTCTTGCACGGAATTCTCATTTCAAGTGCTGCACTTCCCACTCAAGTTTCAAGTTTCTTTAATTTCCGCATCGCTGATGTTCAGTTTATTCGCGTTGTTTATGCAAGCACTGAAAAAACATGCACAGAAAAATACACTCAAGATAGCAACTGAAACGAGCACACATATAAGGATGGGGAAAAAGGATGCTCAGAGCAATGTGAAAAAGCTTCACAATTTAAAATGTCAATCAAGCACATACAAAGACGGAAATGAAGATGAGTCGAAAGCAAAGGAAAGTTTTAGATCAAACAAGAGATAGAAAAAAACGGAACAAAGTTGAGCTTATAATTAGGAATAAGTATAAGAGAAAGGTTAGTTGAATTGCGCTGAAAAAGACGTGATAATTAGCTATGAGGGAAGGAAGAATATAATACGCTATAAAAGACTTTCTTTAAGGTGCTGAAAATTTAACTTAACAGATTTAATTTTAAAAATTCGAAACTGTATTTTAACTATGACAGCTTTGCTTCAAAAAAAGATTCACAGTATTTTTTTGCTTTAAATTTTTTCATCTTTCGAGATTACTCTTTTCATTTCAGCAAAAATTTTTTTATTTTTATTTAAAAAAAATAACCTTAGTTGATTTGAAACTGGCAAAAGCTAGTTGCTAGTTGCCAAATGTTGAAGCAACGAATTTATATTTCTGTTTTGACCCCAATTGATACTTAACTATTGATAACTGTGTGCAACTCTCACTTTATGAATGCCTTTGACGAAACTTTAAAAGCGAAACTAAATAAAAACATTTATGTCACAGTTATGTCTAGTTAAAAATTTTCTGTTGGCCAACTTATTGCTTCGCAAAAACTTTACTTCTTAAAATATATGTTTACGAGCTGTGCTCTATAGTACTGTGTGTGAATGCGCATAGTCCATATGTACTTAGTACTTCTTGAGCAAAGTTTCAAGCGTACTTTCCTCCTTACACTGACTTTTTCAAGATGTTGTCTCTGTAGTTTCGCAAAGCTTGCACTTTCGTCATAACTTTGTTCATTGATTGTGCAGCAAAAGCGATTTTTGGATATATCTTCGCTGTGCCATCCTATATACTCTTAACTATACAATATTATGTATTTATTATTATTTCATTTTAAGTTGTCAAGCAGCAGTCACGAGCTGTAAAGTGTGTCTTAATTATGTGTTCAACTTCGTCAACTTTTCATTTCTGCTGAATGCAATGATAAAATTAAATGGAACAAGTGCTTATTTCATTGCCGTTTGGCTGCTGTCGCCGTGCTAAAAAAATATATCAATATCAAGTACATTGTACAACGTCAAAGGTAGGAGAAATGTACGCTATTTATATATATATAATCAGCAATTATATGTGGGTGGGTAAACAGTCTATTTAAAACATTTTCTCCAGAGAAGACAGTGGTGAAAAACTGAGAGTTTGATTTAAAGAGAGAGATGAGAGTATGAGAGGAACTAAAAATATATTTTTGGACAAAAATAAGTCAAGTATCATATAAAAACTATACATTTCTGAATTTCTCTACCAATATGTATTTGTATACAAATCCAATGCTCTTAACTACAAGAAGCTTGTATATAAATTCAATAGAAATTAAGTATACGCATATTATTATTTATTTAACCTTAAAGTTGCCTATAAAAAGCATCACTTTCTGCATCTCCTTTCCAATATTTATATATAAATCCGAAGCTCTAAACTACAAGAAGCTTGCGTATTATACATTCAATAGAAATTAAGTATACGCATATGAGTTACTTGTGATGATAGCTGATTAGCTTTATACTAAATATGTATATAGAGTATGGCCTTAACATCTTATATCTTATCAGATAAAAAGCATACATTTCTGAAATTCTTCACTAAACTACACTCAATACTCAATATATATTAAGTATACGCATCTGATTGATTTAACCTTAAAGTGGCCCAAGAATATGATAGCTATTAGCTTCCTACTAAGTATAGAGCATGTGCTTAACATCTTACATGTCCTTATTATGGCCAATAAGCGGCAATTGATGTGTCGTCTTTGGGAATTTGAGGCGCATCAGTTTTAATGCCGTTGCATCCACGATGCTGACGCATTCATGCGACACTCGTCTGTGGAATTCAATGCTGGCATATTAAAAGATGAAAAAAGAACGACGGAAAAAAGCGAGGGAGCAGAAAAGTGCTGACAATCAGGACATGCCGAGAAACATTTTCGGTATGCCAACAGTAAATGCAATTGTAAAATGCAACAATTTTTAATGCGCTTGCAACTTTTATTTCGAGCTTTTCAATGCAAAAAGTTACACACGCTGCGGATGTGTCTGTGTGTGTGTGTGTGTGTGTGTGAGTGTGAGTGTGTGGCAATTTTCTTTGGCATTTTTCTTGTGCTGCTGCAACATTTCCTGTTTGCACTGCCATGATTTGCAGTCATTGCCCCACTCAGCCCTGTCATGTGAAAGGATGAAAGGACGTGTGAGCTGAGATGCCTGAAGTCTAAAGTCTACGTCTGCGTGTCGTCATCTGCTTTCTGCTTGTTCGCATTCTACCTCAACTCAACGCAACTCAACTCGTTGTCTGTCTTTCAATGCAAAAATATGCAATTTTATCGGTCTTTACAGATTTGCCATACAAAAAAAAATAGTATATATACATATATATACATATACATATGTAGCATAAGAGAGCTGGAGAATGTCCTGGCTTAAGGGGCGGAGGAACGCATGGCATGAAAGGCGTTTGCCAGGCAAATATGTAAATATTTATCATACCGGAAACATGCGTTGCTTCTGCTGCGTCTACTTCAATTTGTACATGATAAAACCAAGTCGCCATCCTCACTGGCATAACTGTGGAATGTACTTAGCTGTGGAGGCAATACTTCTGCTAACTCCACGCATCTATTTTGTGGAATTAGTTGGGGGATGCGGCAGCAGCGGGGTTTGCCAAATGCCATTTTAAGCTTTTAGTTAATTTAAAAGTTGAAATTTATTTGAAAATCCCAACATTTTGTTACTGCCTGTCGCTCCATTTCCCATACCCCTCGTTGCCAACACATAGCCATGACTCACACCAAAGAGCACTACGAGTAAGTGAAGTTAAGACACAATAGGAAGAAAAAAAATCAATAAGGCGTAAGCGACTTGAAGCTACCCTGTACCTGATTTGCAATTGCTAACATTCGCTCTTAAAACTTTTATGAAAAAAGTATTCACACTAACAAATTTGACTTTTTGAATCAATTTGGCTGCAAGTTTGGCATAATAATCATACATACATATCATATTCAACATTCTATAATCTCCGGGATTAAGATCATCACCAAACATGTATCAATTTGATTTTATGTAGATTTTGTAATTTTTGTAATAAGCTTTACCAAATTTAGTATCTCCAGCTTCACTAGTTATCGATGAATATCGTCGAGCTTCTCTGTACTATAAATAGTTTATTTATCAGTTTCAATAGTTATCGATCAATGTCGTCGTGCTTCTCTATAGTATAAGTACTTTCTAGTGTAGGAGAGGTCACCTTCTGCCTGTTACATACAATGGCACAACTGTATCATACCCTTTTCGACACGTTTAGAATGTATGTAGGGTATACAAATATTTCGTTAAAAACGTGCCGACATTTTGGTTGTCAACACACACACAAACATCCACACACACACACACACACACACACACATATCACACACACCAACACAATAGCACAGAGACATTGAAATGAAAGAGATGGAGCTGGTCATGGGAATACTTGGCATATATAGGATAGGGCATGTGGGTTTCGGGGGTCATAGTTAAACTTTAGTTTTATGGCTGCAATTTATAGAAATTGTGCGCTTGTCGTTCCGCTCCGCTCCGCTCCGTTCCGTTTCGTTCCGGCCCTGACTCCGGCTGGATTCTCTGTGTGTGTCAGCCGACCGTCGCAATCGTTACATTTCAGTCAATTGTTTAGCCCTACGAAATATACGATTTAAACGAGTCTGTTTAGACCAAAAGATAAATTGCACTACTCGTCATGTGTCTGGGCTTCTTGTTATACTAAGTACGAGTGTGTGCTGTGTGTGTGTGTGTGTGTTTGTGTGTGTGTGTGTGTGTGTATGAGCATTGTTAATGAGCCCCAAGGAGCTTAACCGCTCACATCATTTTGCCATGTTTTGTTTTCGTCTTCGTTTATTTTATTTTTGTTTTTTTTTGAGGGTCCGTTTTTATTTTGTCAAGGACTAAGCTCTTCATGGTATATATGCTTAACAGATTTACATGTTATACCACAACAATGAAATTTTATATGAAAATTCGCAGGTACTTTATACATATTGCATTAACTGAGAGGGTTTACCTTTTGCGGTTTTTGGGATTCTAATGAGGTGGCAGGGCTCTCTTGGGAATATTAATGCTAATGAATGCTCATTTATCAGCTCTACTCAGAAATGTATTAAGCAATTTGGAATAGACTGCAAAATATTATTAATTATTTTATGTTAATACCAGCCACTTTTCAAAGAATTTAGCTAACAATAACTTGATTAACTTTATGACAGTCTTGTTGAACTGATTCTTGTGAATGTGTCGTGTGTTTATTAGGCAATTTATGATAATCAGAATAAAGTATTCTTTGAATTGAAATAATTTAATAAGAAATAAACTCACTTTAAATGTTTCATTAAAGAAAAAACAAATTAGGCATCCAGAAAATAAAAAAGTTTTTCTGATTTTTTGATTGAGTAAATACAAGCCATTGAAAATATTCTAGAAATAAATATTGTATTTAAAGTAAACCGCATTTCTCACATATTTTCAACTTGATTATAAAAATCGACAGTTTATGGAAATACAGTCTGTATTCCTTATTTTTCATAGAAATAGTCTGTTATTGTTTTAGTTTAGTCAGCCATTGGTGTTAAAAGATAAAAGCAAATGCGCATCATCATCAACTTTAAGAGGTTTTCCTGACCAAAATAGTTAAGTGTTTAAGTGAGTGTTGAATTTGAAGCGTCTTTTGTTATCGTTGGCCCATTGAGTTGAGTTCATTTACAGCTCTTTGGCAAAGCAGTTAAGCCTGGCGTATTGGTTAGTTCATAAAGTATACGCCACATGTGCAGCGTCTGATAAAGCATTCGAGCCAAGCAGACCCAGCAGAGCAGTTGAGCAGCAGACCAGCTGCAGCATGCGCATTTAAAATGGCGCATAAAAGCCAGGTCAAAAGAAGCAATCGCCCATGGCAGGGGGTGACGGGTGACGGAGGGATGGAATGGAATCAGATGGGATGGGTTGAGATGGGTTGAGATGGCTATGAATTGAGTCCAGTTTGCACAAGGCAGGTCGCATTTACGGTACACGCCGGCGTCGACCGGATGTGGCCAAGGCTATTTAAGGATGCGACGCTCGGATGCGTTGCACAGTTAAGACTCGACTTCGCCAGCGAAAAGGTGCGACTAAGCCAAAGCAGCCATAAAGCACACACATCACACATCATTAATGGATACTTAACTTAACATTTGCTTTTGTTTTTTCAACTCTTTTCTTCGCGCTTTTCTTTTGCAGCGCACATATCGACGAGGCGGAGGCGGCGGCGTCAGCAGCAAGGACTCGTGTGATTGCCGTGCAGCGGGCAGCGAGCTCAGTGTAGAATATTTGAAATCAAAGCGACAGGGTATGAGCATGTCGGCGCTACTCTATCTCAATCAGAAGCTCAACATGTGCACCACCGCTGTCAAAATGAAAATGCCGCCAATCAGTGCCAGATCCTGCAGGCGGCACCGACAGCAACAGGAAACAGACGACGACGCCAATTGACGACGACAACAACAACAACAACGATGACGACGACGACAACAAATTCAAGAAGCAAGCAAACTAAGCTAATCAAATCGCGTTTTCTACGTAGTATTTACTGTTACGTTCTCGTCGGTTCCTTGATGAGCTACATTAGAGCTATTTGTGCAACAACTGTGCGGAAGAAGCCGCCGACGCAGGCGGACATGCAAACGGAAGTTCGCAGCGGCAACTGGAAGCTTCGCACAGAAGGCATTTGCATTATAAGACTGATAACATTAAAGAGATTTCTACACATTTTGGCAATGCCAACACACAATCAGCAGCAGTCGCAGCAGCAGCAGCAGCTACAATCAGCGCATAGGAAGCGCCATTTATGGCACTCGCAGGTCCTGGCGCAATCAACATCCTGTTGCCAACAGCATCCAAGCAGCGGCAGCACGTGGCTGCTGCTCCTGCTGCTCTTGTCCTCGCTCTGGCCAGACTGCGAGTGCCTGCACAACGCCAAGCCGAGCTCCAACACCGTCAAGACCAAGTATGGCCAGCTCCGTGGCATTGTGGTGCGCTCCACGCCGCTGGTGGAGGCATACCTTGGCATACCGTATGCATCGCCGCCCGTTGGCAGTCTCAGGTGAGTTTTCCAAACAGATTATGCGGGCGGGCTAACCACCGAAACACCGCTGCAGTGCTGTCCATTTGCAGCTTTATTTCTGGCCTTTTTTATGCAATTACGAAAGAGTAAAATTTTAAAGAAAAAGCTAGTTAGAATTTTGTATATTTTTATATATTTTATTTAGCGACAGTCGACACAGAAATTTAAATTGATATTATAAAACACTTGATTACAAAATATAAATACAATTTCAAACAAATAAATTAATAATATAAAATTCATCAAAATTTAGAGCCCAATAAAACCGAAGAAAAAATTTTAAAAAAATGTTCTGACAACAGCGTCATCTCCCCACTTGGATGGGTTTTTAAAGTTTGAAATCATACCGGCCTGGAAATAGGGAATAATAAACAGTAGCTTGCCTAATAAAAAATAAAAAAATAAAAAAAAGTAATTTTTTTCAAGAAAAATTATATATTGAATGTTTGTATTTTAAATTAAGAATTCGAAAACGAGAGACAGACTAGAGAGTTAAGAAAAAGGTCTAGTTGAAAAGCGGACGAGTAAAATAAACAAACAAATAACAAATGAAAAGGAAACGAGGGAGAAAATATGAAAATGGAGTTACAACTAAACACCGTCGGAAAATTCCCGTAAATACGAAAGAATATAAGATTTGATTATTTTATTATTTCCGCTAGACCCGGTTGAAATTTACTATATAAATCCGTCTGACTTGCTGCTTGTGTTTGGCAAATCATTAAATTCATTTCGGTGCTACTTAAATAACCTTGAATTCGTTTTTGCTAAACAAATATACTGTCTATCAGAAGCAAATATATCTCAGAAAAACAAACGCTCAGTTAGCTAAAATAATAAACATGCATGCTAAAAAGCTGAAGTTTATATTCCGTATTTAGTTATTTTCAGCAAATGCAGCTAACACAGACTATAATAAAAGCGTCCAGTAAAATTTCTAAAATAATAAGGCAAAAATAGAATATTTCGCTACAATAAATACAAATAATACTTACTTTAATAATAACTAACAAAAATAGTATAGTACGAAGAGATTATAGTCGTAGATAAAAATATTTTAATGGACAATATACAAACATACGTATAGGCAAAAGAACAATACATAGTTAGACTAACAGTCTGGTATTTCTTTTACTAATTTATTTAAACTATTAAGCTAGCCTTTTTCGTTTCGCAACACTGGCTTTTAGCCTGCAGATGCTGTCTGTGTTGAAGATTTTCGCAAAAAAAAAAAAGGTTGCCCCCCATATGCAGCATAAGTTTATCAGCCTTCTGCGCCAGGCGAAAGCAATTTTAATAATTATTTTTATGAAATGTATGCGATCTCGGAGCACCGGAGTACACGTCCGGAACTTTGCACAGTTCGTAGTTGGCTGGCTGGCTGCCTGGTTGCCTGGAAGACCTTAGCCAACCTGTTTCAGGTGCAGGACTCGCTCCCGCCCTGTTGTTGGCCAGATTAAAGTGCCAAGGCTTTTGGCCGGGCAATTGCCAAAGGGCACTTAATGAAGCTGAACTGCATTCAGTGTTTATTTTACAATTAGCACTTGGCAGTTGGCAGCTTTGTAACATTTACTTTGTTACACAATGTGGGAAGGGGGGGGGGCTAGCTGAGCTAAGATATGGCAATTAAGCTTAGAGCGGTAAGCGAGCTCATTTATATCAATATAAAAAGATTAAGAAGACGTTCAAAGCAGCAGCAGCAGCACAGCTTTACAATGCCATTAACAATGCTGCTTTTAACCTGATGAAACCTGTGAAATGCCAAAAACACAATACGTTATTATACTTGAAGTAGTTTTTAGTATCCCCACAAAAGCAACTTTTTCATGCGGTTAAGCTATCAAGCTGGCCCAAAATAGTTTTTGTGTTTGCAAAGTTATGTTCATGAAAACTTTTTACAGCTTTACATGGTATGAGTTGCAAACCAACCAGGAGCAACAATCAGCCAACAAAATAAGTTTTTGCATGGAAACTTTTTGTATGGAAAATTATAAAAGTAATTTTATTAAATTTTGCTTAACAATACTTAGAACAATACTGAGTACATGACAGATTATTACTATTGTTACTATTACTATATAATTTTTCTGTTTAACACAGTGCGTTTAGGTTTTAGCTTATTTTGTCTGAATTTGAACCAAGAGATAGAAAATGTAACACAAATATTTCACTTTATTGTCATTAAATTGTTTTTTGTTCGTTTTTTTATTTGCTCTGTTTTATGCTACCCTTTATTATAGCCACTTTACAGGCTACAGATTATAACAAGTAAGAGTGCTCTAGTCGGGAGTGCCCGACTAGGAGATACCCTGAACCCAGTCCTTACAATCATTCGTACTACTCTAAACTCACACATGCTGCAGTACAAGCAGTACAAACAGTGCAAGCGGTTTAAGCAGTTAGCTTGCTCTTTCGCTGAGCCCCACACAATGGAAATTTAAATCTTGAATAACTTCTGTGTTTATTGTCCGATCATATTGAAATTTTTGGGGCAAGCAATTGTCGATAATATGTGTTACCAAACCAAATTGCAAGGTCGTACCTTCAAAAATGGGTTTTTTTACTTTTGGGGGGTTTGGGGGCTGGTATCCAAAAAGTGAAATATTTGTTACATGTGTATGCTATTCTCGAGATTATACATGTCAAATTAGGGGCCTCTAGCTCTTATAACTTGTAAGTTATATCCAAAAAACGCTGGTATGAAATCGAAATTTATCGATAACTTTTGAACGGGACGAGCTATCGATAAATTTTAATAAACTTGATCTGTCCCGGGATTAGGAGAACTTATATTCCAAATATGAAGTTTCTAGCTCTTGTAGTCTCTGATATCCGCGTGTTCATACAGACGGACGGACAGACAGACAGACGGACATGGCTAAATCGACTCGGCTATTGATACTGATCAATAATATATATACTTTATATGGTCGGAGATGCTTCCTTATGCCTGTTACATACATTTGCACAAAACCATAATACCCTTTTTACCCATTTTTAATGGGTTCAGGGTATAAAAACTAAATCTGTGAAATTTAATGGCTTTTAAATTTGTTTAGAGCAGCTCATCAAAAGTTAATGCAGCTACTGTTATAATAATTTTGCGGCGCTGATAAATAACGTAGGCATAATACAATTTATAATTTATAACTTTAAGCGTAAATGTTCTGGTCACGAAATTTAGAAATACCCAAACAAAACTATGTATATTCAATGTGGCTAAGTTTAGAACAAATTTGGGCATTAACGATGTAGCTCAATGTTTGTTCGGGTAATTGTAATCATGACTTTCGCCGAGTTCTCTAACTAAGTTCTTCAATAGTTTTGCAAACTCCTTCCTGCTCTCTCTCTTTGTCTCTGTCTCTCTCACTCTCCTTAAGCAGGCGTCGAATTGCACACCAAAAAGTTCGATGAAGGATCTGAGCAGAATTTTTGTTTTGCTGCGAGAGACTTGAAGCGTGTTTCTAGTTGCTAGTTTCCAGTTGCGAGTGGAAACAAATCTAAAGCAAGTTTGCGGCATATTGCAAAAGTTTCGCAACACTTTGTCACTTATGCACATGGGAGAGCGTGTCCTTTATCTATGCAATGCTTATCCTTTGGCTTATTTGCTGCCCAGATAGTGGAGTTTGATGTGTCATGCATGCACAACAAGTGTGTGTCTCTCTCTCTCTCTCTCTCTCTCTCTCTCTCTCTCTCTCTCTCTCTCTCTCTCTCTCTCTCTCTCTGTGTGGGTGTGTGTGTGTTGCATGAACTGATTAAAAGCTGTAGTACATTGCCCCAGCTTGTTGCTTGTTGGTCTAAGGCAAATTGTTCTTTGATTACTTCCCGTAGCAAAGTCAATGGAGTCGCTTGCTTATGAATGCTGTCTCATTGTTATGCAGCATCAACAGATGCCACAAATGAGTCACAGAACTTAATCAAATGCCACTAAATGTCGGTCGGTCGGTCGGTCGGTCGCCTTGGCCCCTAAAGACACGTCCCTGCTGAAGTCTATGTGCCAAATTATTCATGCTCCAATGACAATTGTTGCCGAACAGGGAGCAGGGAGCAGCGACCTGGGAGCAGGGCAGGTGGAGCTGGGAGCGCCCCACCGAATAAACGTGATATTTGACAAATTGTCGATTTGCCGGGTCGCAAGCGAAAGCTAATTAATCATTGCGTCTAATCAAATCAGTGTCTGTCGCTAAAGTTACTAATCAAAAATTCGCAGAAATGAAACAAAAGCGTTTTATAACTATAATATATACAAGAGCGAAAATTCTTGGTTAGCAGATATGTTATTTGTTCGAACAATTACTGCTGAATATAAAGTAGTAACAACAACAAAAGCCATAGTTTAACAGCTAATCTTATTATGACACAAGGCTTATGTGTTTCATAAATACCGAAAGCTGAATGAAATATTTTGAATATATTAATACTCATACTTTTAAATCTACTCGTAATCAGAAGCTGATTTAAAATATTAGATAGCTTATAGTAGAAACATTTGTAGCATCTTTAAGAACAAAAAGTTCCAGAAGCTCTATATAATTGAGTTAAATCATTAATTAGTTTGTTTATGCTGTTGAAGACAGCTGTTGAGATACCCCCTTGAAAATATGCTACGAGGTATAGATATATTTCATTTATTACATTTAACGCTTGCTATAAGATATTATTATTGCCAAAGCCAAAAGCCAACAAAACGGCTCGTTTCGTTTGAAAGCATTTGGCTTTCATCCATTGGAAATTCCGCAGGAACCGCGAATTGTGGCAAACTGATTGCGAATCAGGAGACGGAATTGCGGTTACGTAAAGTTGTAAAATTATGCCAGTTATTGTCTCATCGGAGCATGTTTCGCATTTTGTTTTTGTTTTTGTTCTGTTTTGTTTTGATTTTGTGTTTGTGTTTGTTGTTGTTATCTCCGAGATGCTGCAAATCGAAAACAATAAAAACGTTTCGCGTCAATTGTTGTGTGTCATAAAATCAACAGTGAAGCGAGCGATATTGGAGCAAACATGGCTTTCAATTCGCTCTTTGATCGATGGCATTCAGCGCACAACAATAAAATGCACAATTAATCAAAAACAGTTGCCAATTTTGATTGATGGGCTGGCTGCGTACTTTACTTTACTTTAGCCTTTAGTTACAGCCCCAAACTGCCCTGGATATAGGCAGACGGGAAGTAATCGCGATAGTTTGATGCCATTACCATTAGCAGCAAGCTGAGCGATAGCTGCATATTTATACTCACATATTGCGGCCATTACACATTGACTTGCAGATTTATGCCACCCATAACGCCATCGACGTGGAAAACGGCCCGCAACGCGGATCGATTCTCGCCAGTCTGTCCACAGAATGTGCCCATACCGCCCAATGGGCCAGAGGCCCTCCTGGAGGTGCCCCGCGCCCGTCTCGCCCAGCTGCGACGCCTGCTGCCGCTGCTGAAGAACCAATCGGAAGACTGCCTATACCTAAATATCTATGTGCCCTATGAAGCGCAGCGAACCAGAGGTAACCTATACAATCCATCAATTCTTTTGCTTATGCCATAAGCGAGGGAGTTCCATTTAATCAGGTCCATGCAGTATAGATTTGTGAATTACAGTCACTTGTAGTGTTACACAACTTTTTTATATTTTTTATTATGTTACAGTTTAAAAATGTAAAATTATATTTTTATACTCTTTTCAACGAAAATAGTATATTAAGTTTGTGCTGATAGTATATTAAGTTTGTAACGCATAGAAGGAAGCGTCGGAGACCCCGAAAAGTTACAGCCAGTATGCTTAGAATGACAAAACAAATTAATCTAGCCATGTCCGTCTGTCTGTCTGTCTGTATGTATGCAAACTAGTCCCTCAGTTTTTGAGCTATCGTGTTAAAACTTTGCACAGAGACTTATTATACAAAAGGACAGCACATTGGTCGGATCCGGCTGGATCGGACCACTATATCTTATAGCTGCCATACAACTGGAAGACGGTTTTGGCCATATATCCTGTCTTTTTCAAGCTATCGCCTTAAATTTCCTTGTACACTTGAACATCCATATAACTCAACAATGTTTAAAATTTCAAATCGATTCAGCTATAATTAGCAAAGATATGCGTTCGAAAAGAGTACAAAATCTTCGGCACGCCGAAGATAATCCTTACCCACTTGTTTTTTATTTATTCAGCACATATTTGAGTAGCTTATACTTAACTATAAAAAAAACTAAGACAAATTGTATATGACTCTCGAAAAAAAAAAATTCCTTTTGTGAGCACGATACAAAAACGGATTTACAAAAAACTTCCAAGCTATAATTGTTCCTTTTTCAGCTGTATTTACCAACAACATTTTAAAACGTCCAAATGTTTGTTTATTTATATTTTTATTCGGGCTGTGATTAAATATGTATACAAATGCTTTAAACGGATTATATGCACGCTGTGAATCGCATTCAGTTTGTATTCACATGGTAATCTTTTCAATTTAAAACATGCTTTTATGATTTTACGAATTTCAATTGATGTGCGAAAATATAATATAATTTCTATTAAATATTTAAAGGTATAACAAACCAGTAAAGTGGGGGTAGCTTTTGAAATAAAGCGTTTGATTCAAAAGAACATTATTGATTCAAAGTGAAAACGTCTGAAAGTGATGCAATTGACAGTTTAATTGATGCTTAACGGGAACTGACCGGGAAATTATACACATATACATATATCCGTTTTTTTTTTTACCACTTTCACATGTGCACCGGGAGAAGCTTATATATCGCAATGGCATCGAAACTTTCAATTCCGTAGTGCATTGCAGTTGGTTTAAGCAATTGCTGCATGCTCTGCAGGATTGACAGCTCCGCTGACCACAAACACCAAATGGAAGAGTGAACTCCATGTTGAACATATTCGTTAATATATTATATTGTACAGCAATATTGTACTTTTTATTATATACTCGCTCTTTTTTGCAGCCGATAATGCGGAGGCCAATGACAGTTCGAGTTCGAGTTCGAGTTCCAGTTCAGATGCCGATTACATGCTGTCCACTGTGGTTTTCATCCATGGCGAATCATACGACTGGAACTCGGGCAATCCCTACGATGGCTCCGAACTGGCGGCCCATGGCAACGTCATCGTGGTGACAATCAATTTTCGCCTTGGCATCTTCGGCTTCCTGAAGACAGGCGGCAAGGAGAGCGCCCAGGGCAACTTCGGTCTAATGGATCTGGTCGCCGGCTTGCACTGGCTCAAGGAGAACCTGCCCGCCTTTGGCGGCAATCCACAGAGCATTACGCTGCTGGGATACGGCACAGGAGCGGTCCTTGCCAACATATTGGCCGTATCACCTGTGGCTAGTGGTTAGTCATTGCAATCTTAACTCTTTCTTAGAACTTATAGTTAAAATTCCAATTCTGATTAAGGGGAACGTTTTAAATGCTAAGAAATTTTATATATTTAATTTAATTATATTTAAATAATATGTCTACAATTAGCAGAAGCCGTTATATTTAACTTAAATTATTATTCCGTAACACAGGACTGCTCTCTTAACTTTATTACATCCTGACTTAACAAACTCTTAAAATTGTCCAACACTGCTTGATTTCGTACAATACTTAACAACTCACTATCAATATGCGTTCTCTTATATCGCCATCGGCCTGCTATACACTTAATTTAAACATGAATCGATTTGGCTTTATTACTCCAGCCAAAGTTAACATAATCTCATTTGAAACTCCAAATATATGCGATTTGCTTTCAGATCTTATCCAACGTGCGGTTCTCATAAGCGGCACTGCCCTCTCGCCCTGGGCCATACAGAAGAATCCTCTGTTCGTGAAGAGACGCGTTGCCGAACAGACTGGCTGCCATGGTGATATGCTCTATGATGATTTGGCTCCATGTTTGCGCACTAAAAGCGTTGCCGAACTACTCACAGTTAGGATCGACCATCCGCGGTGAGTGATACTTCAAAAACTTATAGGCGGATCAGAAGGCAATATCATCTACTTCTATGTGTCTGTTTCAACTCATATTGCAAATTTATTGACTGAGCATTTTTATACCCTGAACCCATTAAAAATTGGTAAAAAGGGTATAATGAAGTTGTGCAAAAGTATGTAACAGGCATAAGGAAGCATCTCCGACCATATAAAGTGTATATATTATTGATCAGTATCAACAGCCGAGTCGATCTAGCCATGTCCGTCTGTCTGTCCGTCTGTCTGTCTGTCTGTCTGTCTGTCTGTCTGTCTGTCTGTCCGTCTGTCTATATGAACACACGGATATCAGAGACTACAAGAGCTAGAGACTTCATATTTGGAATATAAGTTCTCCTAATCCCGGGACAGATCAAGTTTATTTCATTTTATCGATAACTCGTACCGCTTAAAAGTTATCGATAAATTTTGATTTCAGACTAGCGTTTTTGGGACATAACTTCAAAGTTATAAGAGCTAGAGGCATAAAATTTGGCATGTATAATCTCGAATAGCATACACATGTAACAAATATTTCACTTTTTCGATACAACCCCCCAATCCCCCCAAAAGCTCAAAAAACTAATTTTTGAAGGTATGACCTTGCAATTTGGTTTGGTCACACATTTTATGTTGTTTGTCCTACATTTTGTTATGTCCTACAAATTTTAGAAAGATCGGACAATAAACACAGAAGTTATTTAAGATGTTACTTTCCATTGTGTGGGGCTCAGTGAAAAAGCAAGCTAACTGCTTAAACCGCATGCACTGCTTGCAGTATGTGTGTGTTTGTATGTATGCACACTATTAGGCAAGTATGAATGGAAGTCAGAACTGGGTTCAGGGTATCTCCTAGTCGGGCACTCCCGACTAGAGCACTCTTACTTGTTTTTTCTAAGTATTTGACTGACCTCAATTATGCTAAAGCCAAACGTACTCTTAATCATATGATCATTTTTTATGATCGTCTTGCAGTTTCCTTGTTGGCTTCGCGCCATTTGTGGATGGCACTGTAATACCGCCCAAGACGGATGCCATGTCCAGCACTGCCCTGCCCCTGGGCTCAGCTATTGTTAGGTAAGTCAAGTCTCATTCCCAGATATTTGATCATTGAATCAACTGACATTTCATTTATGGTCTCAACAGTACTTCAGGAATTGAATATGCCAACTTTCCCAAACGCGACCTAATCTTCTGTCTAACATCTGTGGAATCCTATCTGGATTTGAGCGCCCAGGACCTGGAGTTTGGCTTCAACGAGACGCGCCGGGATCGCATCCTACGCACATTTGTGCGCAACAATTTCCACTACCATTTAAACGAGATATTCGCGGTGCTAAAGGTGCGCAATGAACCCAATAAAATTCATGCGTGTGTTCTTATTAGCTTCCCCACGACTCTTGCAGAATGAGTACACAGACTGGGAGAAGGCCATACGGAATCCGTTGAGCTCCCGGGATGCGACGCTGCAGTTTCTCAGCGATGGCCATACGGCAGCACCTCTCATCAAATTGGGCTATATGCACAGTTTGCGAGGAGGACGAACCTACTTTGTGCACTTTAAGCATCGCACCATTGAGGAGGAATATCCACAGGTGGGTAAACACGTGTGCTGCCACACTTTGACCTCCTAACCTTTACCTGCTTGCCCAACACTCAACAGACATGACAAATTATATGATTTCTAGATCGATTTATACATTTTTCCCAAAGGGTTCCAATCAAGAAGTGTTGTTTATAAACTATTCTTTTTTATACCCTGAACCCATTAAAAATGGTTAAAAAGGGTATAATGGTTTTGTGCAAATGTATGTAACAGGCATAAGGAAGCATCTCCGACCATATAAAGTATATATATTATTGATCAGTATCAACAGCCGAGTCGATCTAGCCATGTCCGTCTGTCTGTCCGTCTGTATGAACACCGAGATATCAGAGACTACAAGAGCTAGAGACTTCATATTTGGAACATAAGTTCTCCTAATCCCGGGACAGATCAAGTTTATTAAAATTTATCGATAGCTCGTCCCGTTCAAAAGTTATCGATAAACTTCGATTTCAGACCAGCGTTTTTTGGATATAACTTACAAGTTATAAGAGCTAGAGGCCCCTAATTTGACATGTATAATCTCGAATAGCATACACATGTAACAAATATTTCACTTTTTGGATACCACCCCCAAACCCCCCAAAAGTTAAAAAAACCCATTTTTGAAGGTACGACCTTGCAATTTGGTTTGGTAACACATATTATCGACAATTGTTTGCCCCAAAAATTTCAATATGATCGGACAATAAACACAGAAGTTATTTAAGATTTAACTTTCCATTGTGTGGGGCTCAGCGAAAAGCAATCTAACTGCTTAAACCGCTTGCACTGCTTGTACTGCAGCATGTGTGTGTTTAGAGCAGTACGAATGATTGTAAGGACTGGGTTCAGGGTATCTCGTAGTCGGGCACTCCCGACTAGAGCACTCTTACTTGTTTAAATATGAACATATTTTATTAACAGTTTTTTTTCATAATTATTTCAAAGTTTCGACATATTCAAATTTTGCCGTGAAAGAAATTAAAAATTAAAATTATTTATTAAATATTGTAAATTAAATGTAGTCTGATTCTTATCACTAATAAATAAAAGTAAATCTGTATTAGTTAAATTTAAATACATTATCAAATAATTAGAGGAGGCTTACAGGCTCTAGTTCAATATAAATTGAACATTTTTTTATTTGGGATAGATAAAATAGCCAAATCAAATAAACAATAAATTAAGTTATAACAGTTTTTATTTAAAGCTATCGCTTGGCTTATAATACTATTGCAATGTTAGTTTTAACTTCAAAATTATATTCTTTATTGCTATTTCTTTTAATACAAAATATATAATATTTTAATACATTCACAGCGAACTGGTTCGGTGCGCAGCGAAGATGTGCCTTTCTGGCTGGGTCTGCCAGTCTCTCCGCTATTTCCACACAACTACACCACTCAGGAGCGTCAGATTGGACGACTCATGCTGCGCTATTTGGCCAATTTCGCCAAAACCGGGTATGACTTCTTGAACTTTGATGACCTAGTCGCTTAACAAGCAATTTGTCGCACAGCAATCCGAACCAATCGACATCGACATCGACTCCGGCACTGGCCGCCACCAGCCAGAGTCGTGCTGCAATGCATCCGCATCTGCAACGCAAGCGCTCAGCGCCCAAATATCTGGATGCGCTGGCATCTGGCGAGGCCCTCAACCTGGCCGTCATCTACAATCAGCGTCGCAGCAATGCGATGCACGAGAAGCGCTCGTATTTCCGGCGACGTTTGCGCAGCAACGATGGCGTCTCTCCACAGCCGGGCAATGAGTTGGAGGCGAGTGGCTACGATGGCGATGAGCTGCCTTTTTGGGATGCCTACGATGTGGTCAATCAGCTGTACATTGAGCTGGGTGGGTCAACATTTCCATCCCATACATTTATCGCCGCGAAAAATTAAGCTTTCCTCAATTGGCGCCTTGCAATTCTCAACGTGTTAAAGCTTGCAACGCCGTTTGATGGCAGCTTCATGTTATTAAAAATAAACATACAGCCAATCTGTGGCCTTTTTGTTTGTTGTTTCATAATAGTATAATTTGTAATTAATTAAACAAAATCTTTAAACGGTCTTAACATATATTTTCAACTGATTAACAAAAGTGCACAATAGTCATTGCAAATAATAGGTGTACTTAACTCAATCTACTTAACGAACATAAAGAATAAACCAATGGTTGTTTACTGCTATACTGTTTTTAACTACAATAAACTGTAGTCTACGCTTAAACATTATATTATACTATATTATTATACTAAATACGTGTAATCTGTGTTTCCAGGCAACAAGGCCAACATTCAGAGTCACTATCGTGGCCACAAGCTGTCCATGTGGTTGAATTTAATACCCCAACTGCATCGTCATTTCAACATCAATGATCAGTCCATGCGGCATCATCAGTTCCAGGACGACCTCAACAATCGGGATCTGTATGAAGGTAGGAAGAAAACCAACCACATTTATCAGCAAATACATAAATCTAAACGGCACTACTTTTAATGGCTTTAGGCGTTGTGCGACCCCAGCTGCAAACCAAACCGGCGGAGGATGACAATATCTTAATAATTCAAACGAGCCGCACCACAACTACACCTGTGCCACCAACCGCAAAGCATGAGAGTACAAATGCCACAAATGCTTTAGGCCCCACAGGTGCAACTGCAACCACAGGTAGCATAGGACCTATATAACAGCTAACAAGTTCTTCAAGTTCTTGTCGAACTTAAATTCAAGCTTAGTAAGAATGGGTTGCATGATTCACAAACTAAATTGAGAGGAAAGGCCTTTAAAAAAAAGGAACTTCCGCTCTAAATTTGGTTTAGTTTTGGCAAAGTTATGCGAGCTTCAATTCTACAAAACTCATTTCTAGGGGCTTGAAATAAAACTGTTATTTCTTACTGTGCATAGTTATTAACAGCGTCTATTCTTTTAAACAGAGTGTGGCATTGATGGCGCAATGTCCGTGTCCGAGCTGACAACAACGCAGGCACCGAAGGACAATCGCACGCATACCAAAGTGGAGACGCACAAGGATTTGGCCACAGCATCGACGGGCATCATTGGCAATCTGGAGCTGTTGCGTCGCCTGAGCGGCAAGCAGTTCCAAAGCTATACGACAGCCTTGATAGCCACCGTTGCCGTCGGCTGTTTCCTGCTCATCCTCAACGTGCTCATCTTTGCGGGCATCTATCATCAGCGGGAGAAGCGGGCGCGCGATGCCAAGACCAAGGAGGAGCTGCAGGATGGCGAGACCAGCAAAAACTCCAGTGTGCTAAAGCTCAATGCCGGCGCTGCCGATGGCAACGATGCCTACACGCTCAGTGGCGCCGTCGTGGACAGCAAGGGCGGCATGGGCGTGGTCTTTGGGGAGTACAGCTGCTACGACGAGAAGACCAAGCAGCTGCTGGGCAAGGAGGAGCAGCTGCTCGTGGAGCTGCCGCCGGTGCAGGCGCATGCGGCACAAACAACGCTCATGATGGACAGCTGGCCCGAGGCGTGCTCCACCAGCACGCTGGATCTGCTGAAGACGCGACCAGCGGCGCACTCCATCGAGATGATCAGCTACAGTGCATTGCCGCTGGAAACGGTTATCGAGGCAAATGCTGGCAGCAAGCGTGGCTCCTTTCTGGACAGCAGCGGCCAGCTGCAATTCGACTATGCCGTGCAGTCCTCCGATCAAATGTCCTTCAAGGCCATCGAGGAGGCCGTCAAGGCAGCGGCTGGCGGCGATTCGGACATCACGCACGACGATGATATACCAGAACCGCCGCCACCGCCGCGCTCCTTTCTCGCTGCCCAGCAACAACAACAGCAGCAGCAGCAGCAGCAGCAGCAAATGGGCATATTGCGTCAGGCAGGCGCTGCTGGTTCCGCCAGCGGATCGGGTAGCAGCGGCAAGAAACGTGTACATATTCAGGAAATCTCTGTCTAATCAGATGGCTCAAAACTTAGCTTACGGAATTTCAGTTCTACTCGCCAAGTACTTCAAGTACTTGCTCTTAAGACCCAAACAACTTTGACAACACTTAGAAAAAATATGCCCTCGTATCCCGTATATATTCTCTGCCTTCCTTCTAACTATTTAGGTTTTCAATTATTAATTGATTTTTGGAAAGAAAGTTACTACAAATTTGAAAAATGCCTTTGATTTTTCTGCTTATCACAAATATGTAAGCAAATATATCTGATAAGTAGAAATAATTAATATATATGTTATTTCTATACTCAAGATATGATTTCCCAAATTTAAAAACAATTTCAATTACGTTTTCTCAATTCTAGGGCACGTTTTTGTCAAAGTGTTTACTTTCCCATTTCACCCTTTAATTTCTTAATCCTACTTTCTCTTTCACTGCCTTTCTTCAATGTTTTCTTGCGTCGCCGTTGTTGTTTCCGAAATATGTTAAGGATGTGTGTGTACTATGTACTTATTGTCTGTTTGTACATTATGTAAATGTTCCTTGTAGTCGGTGTCGCGTACATAAACTAATCAGTATATGTAGGCCTCATAAACTATATATTATTGTATCGTATTATATTATATTGAGATTGAGATTGTTTTTAAAAATATATGTGTGTGTATAGTTTATGTTCATTTGACTATGGTTAAGATTTCATATTTTATTACACATTTGCTTGTTATGTATTTATAAAATTAGCGAAATCAAAAAACAAATACAACAAAACGAAAAAAACAAAAACAAACAAATAAAAGTATATACGTGCTTTTAATTATTATAACTAACTACTATATACATATATATATATATATATATATATATATATATATTACACACTATGTATTTACGAGTAAATGTATTGTAAAATATTGAATCTATTTGTATGAAATACACATGTAATAAAATATACTTATGTATACTCGGCATTTTGATGGTGATATTGAAAAAACCCAACAATTGTTGTATGTATATCCCTTTTATCCATTCTTAATGGATAATGCGTGTAACAATTGGAACGCAATCAAATTGTAACACAATTTAAATTTAGATTTTAAAATGGCATTGTGGTTTATTATTTTTCTGGTTTGGAATAACATATTTTTACCTATTTATCATTTACTCAATTAATTTAGTTTCGAACTCGGCTCTTTTCCGAACATTTACAATTCTGATCCGTATCAGCGAGTGAAGGATTGCCAGTTTTATCGGTGTAGCGACAGGCCTGGATTAAGCGCAATGTTTCGTCCACAGAGCGCGGCACAAAGAGATCATTGATAGTCGCCTGACGCAAAATGCCATTGGGATCGATGATGAACTGGGCACGCAGGCTGTGGCCCAGGCTGGGCATGTAAATGCCGTAGTCCTGACTGATCTTGTGCGTCAAGTCGGACAGCAAGGGTATCTTAACCTGTCCCAGACCGCTCTTCTTCGGTCCCATATCCAGCCATGTCATGTGTGCATAGGGTGAATCGACGCTGCAGGCAAGCACCACAGCGTTCTGTTTGCGGAACTCGGCGAGACGATCCGAAAATGCCATCACCTCGCTGGGACACACCGAGGAGAAGTCGAGTGGATAGAATAGCAGGACCACATACTTGCCCGCATATTGCGAAAGTGAGATTGGTATAAATTGCTTGTCCAACACGGCCATACCTTCAAAGTCCGGCGCTTGCCGTCCGACTATTGGGGCTGCATATTGTTTTGGCACTGATTCTTCTTCTATCGGGTGCAATTCCTTATTATCTTGCAGAATGCCAGTGCCGAAGAGTATGTGGGCTAGTAGCAGGGTAAGCACTGATACTATCTTGCATATTTGCATTCGTTTCTCATAGAGTACTCCACAAAGGGCTTTCATGTTTAGGATGTAATACGTATCTTCACTTGGATGACATGGATCAGCTAATTTGGAGGCCTGGAAATGGACTATTTTCTTTGATAGATATTAACAGCTTTTGTATTTTTGAACTAACTGCCTAATGCTTGCCCCTAACACATGGCAAACAGTTGTCTTAAATATAATTTGAACCTAATAACTGATTGGGTTTGGCAGATTTTTAAATGCTAAATGGGTTCTGATTTTATTTTTTTCGCTTTTTTTGTATGTTGCACAACTTTGTCAGACTCCACAGCGCTCTTGCGCTTACTGGCCTTCTTCTTTTTGGGTGACTCATCACTTCCCATGCCTGGCTCCATTTTAATAAGCTCCACCAGGGCATCCAGCTCAATTGTAGGTTCCGTTTCCTCGATTTCCAGACTGTCCTCAAATTTGATGGTTTTGTTCTAAACAAAGTTTGGAGTTAAGCGCTGCGTATACACTCATTAAATTGCACATTAGCTTACCAGTGGTTCGGTCTCCTCAAGCAACAGTTCGCCCTCTATGTAGGGCATCACGTTGCCTATATTGAAGTCCTTGATTCGAAATTTGATTTCCTGCTCCATGACTATGCCATCTCTGCTCTGCTTCTTGTTCGTAAAGCGAATGGTTGTATTGAAGACTCTGTAGATGACGACACTGATCTGATGCTTGGAGATGTGCCGCACAACGCCATGAAGCACTGCACCAGCCACTGGCCGGAACACATAGAAGTCAGCGTTAATCATTAGGTGCAGTGTCGGATCATCGGCGCGTAACGCTGCCGTATGCCCGAGCACCTTGATGTTCTTAATGCCCAGCACAATGCCAGTCAGGTTGGCATCGTACAGACCCACCTTGGTGCGGATAAGCAGCTCGTGCAGCGCATGCTTGAAGTTGGCCATGCCGTAGGGGCCCATTGCCAGATGCAGATCGGTTGTAACGCAACGCACACACGACTCCGGATTGGCTGCATACTGTTCCAACTCTTTCGTAGAGAACTTTATGTACTTTTGTAGTATTTTAGCCATTCTGTTTGGAAATTCCACAGAGCACTTGCAACCACATGAGTTTCTAGTGTGTTGCTCAATAGAGAGCACTCAGCACTGTGTCAACCCTGTACGTGGCACATCCCTCAAAACTATCGCATAACAAAACGCATCTCTATGAACAAATGCTATCGATAGCTTTACATATCGAAGCATTTGCATTTTTGGGGGTTGTTATGTTCAAACACTGGAGATGATCGAGAATGTGGTAGAACAATGGAAATGAAATATGAACACTGCTGATCATTTTGAGTGACAAAGACCCTAATCGTTTCTGCAACAGACATTTAAAACAACAATCATTGGATAGCATTCGTTTTATTCGCGAATGGAATGTTCTTAAATATTTTCGCCTTCAATGTAACATAATAAATAGTTTGATTACGAAAACAATACATACTATTTTACAGTTATTACTCAATATATACAAAAATTATGTTTTTAAAAAAAATTAAGATTAAAGGCAATACCTTATGACGCGTTTGTCTTCTTTTTTATTCAAGAAATTTCACTGAGTTGAGAAATAGAAATTGGCATTCTTGCGATCGATTTCTTTTGTATAGAATAGAATAGGAACCACACATCCTCAACGATATTGAGGCATGTGCTAATCGGAATGCGCAACCACTTACAGCTATGATACATGCTTAAATTAACAAGAATGTGAGCTTAGTTCACTTTGAATGCGGAAGAGTTTAGTGCCGGCGTTGAGCTGATCGAATTGTCAAACATTGGTGATAACATTCTTGTTTCGATCGCCAAGACTATTAAATTTGGCATGCGACGCAAACGGTGTACGCATGCGTCGCGTAAAGGATCGCAGGCACCGTTGGCCGTCCAGGGGATCTGATGTGCTAGCCAGAACGGAAACTGCATGACAGAGAACATATTTTAGAAATAATGGCTTTGAATATATTATATCTGTATCTCACCTCGCTGTTCGAGAAGTTTAATTTGTTTCTTTGCCTCCCTTAGCTTATTCATCAGTATTTCATTTTTGCGCTTTTCTACTGTCAGCTCCAGGCCAAGCTGCATTTTGCTTTTGGAGTCCACAGCGCTCAAAATGCTGTGCCAAATAAAAAAAAAACAAATTTAGTCAATATTAAATAAGCAAAATTGCTCAAGAGGTAAGTTTGACGTACGGATGACTATATATGGACATGGAGCTGGGCCTCTCATTTGGCTCTGGATGCATCATTTGCGCAATTAGTTCGTTGAAGTCCTTGCTTAACGCTGCAATCGGCGGCACCTCGCCGTTGCGCAGCTTGTGCCACTCGGGTCCATTCTTTGGCAGCGGTCCGCCGCCGGCGACCTCGAACAGCGTTATGCCCAGCGAGAAAATATCCGCCTTGAAGAGATTGCTGTAGTCCTCCTGCAGTATCTCCTTGGGCAGATAACGACAGTCGCCTTCCTCAACATGCGGCTCGTTCACGGACGTCACATGACCCAAATCGCCAATTTTGTACGTGACGAGATTCTCGGAGCTGCGCAGCTCTTCGTAGACGCTGTCCATGCCATCGTCGTCCTTGCTGCCTGACTGCTGCGGATTGGCAATGCCGCACAGCTTATGCGCCGTAGGATTCATTGTGGAAAATATGTTCTCGGGCTTGAGGTCCATGTGCACCAAATCATTGGAATGTATATAGCGTAGTCCTTCGATCACATGCATCAGCAGTATTTTCAGCTCGGATTCGCCGAGGCAGTGCTCCTGGATGCGCGCATGTAGGCTGCCACCATCACAAAATTCATTCTGTATCAACATATGATCGTCCTCCGCCCAGGCCGAATAGTAGCGCACCACATTATCGTGCTTGCCAAGCACCGCATGCGCCCACACCTCGTTTAGGGCACGCTTCCTGCAAAGATCAAATACAGATGTTAGCTGATATACATTTTGTTTTGGCATTTGAGGCCACTTACTCAAAGGAGCTGCCCGCCACGGGCTTTTTGCTCTTCTTGATCGCATAGATGCAGCCATCCAGTCGGTTCACACACTGAAAAACGACTCCAAACTCGCCCACACCGATCACGCTGACCTGCATAAATTCGCGCTTGAAACGACTGATGTTTGTGTCGTGCAGCGCCAGCCGTTTGGGCGCCTGCTGATGTATCTCCCGCACCGCATCGATGCCGCCAGCCTCCTGGACAGTGCCGTCCTCGTCGCTGGGCTCGCTGAGCAGAAACCTTTGCATGGCGCTCATGTTGAAGTTCTCACGGCCGAATTGTGTGCGACAGCGCTTCTTATTGTGCGCCATTAGACCTGGTTGAGAAGTAAATAATGTAGATAAGTGTTAAATATATGACTTCAAGAGAAGCATAAACATATTGAAGAAGGCTGTAGGGACTTTGGGATTAAGACTCCCATTAAAATGTGTTTGCTTTTAAAAGATGATCTATACTGTTTGAGACACTTTAAAAAGTTTTGCGTTACACTACGGTACCTGGGAGACACTACTAACTTTAACGTAGAGATCTTTAACTATTTTGTGAATATTCTTTGCACTCACTGTCTGGTGTGAAGGGATTAACATTGGCGGTGTCCTGTGGCTGCATGCTCCTGTGATTGTGCAGCGGCAGCGAACGCGGACGTTCAATCACTTTGAAGAGATCCTCGCGTTTGGTCGCATTCACCGCCGCAGCAGCGGCAGACAGATGATTGCTGCAATTGCTCGTCGACTTCTGCAGTATGGTCTTTGGCGTTGCCGGCGTGTTGAACAGGCGGAGTGCACGGACTTTCTGGCAGGGTGGCGACATGTCCACGTCTCGCGGCGCATTGTTCGGCTTCTGGTTGTTTTGCGGACTTTCCTGAGGATCCTTGTCAAAGTCGTCGTCGGCAAAGCGCAGTTTTCGCGGATTGAATACCAGCGGCGATGGGGAACGCGATCGCATCTCGACGCTTGAGTCGAGCTGCTCGAGCGATGTGTCTTCCGCACTGATGACGCTCGTTTCGTGCTTGGACAAGCGGAATGCCATTGCCATTGTGAATCTCAATACACGATAGTCGCACACTGCACCGAATGAGTTCACTGCACTTTCTATTGAACTGTCTGGATATGTATCAAGTTGTAAAATAAAAAAATAAACAAAACAAAAACACAAAACAGTATTAAGTGTAGGAATGCGAAGCGCAATTGATCTTGTATCGATATAAAAAATATACACGCGTATATATCGATAACAACGCGCTAGTGCCGTAGCGATCAATGCAGCTGCTTGCGATATAAATATCGATATTTATTATATATGTAATTGCACACGGTTTCTTAGGATCACTTGTGGCAAATTACAAATTTTAGTTGTATAATTTTCTACAAATTAATTAGATTTGTAGCTGAATGTCAACTTGATATAAAAATTTCCAAATGGCAGTTTGATGTTTTTTTGTGCCGACGATGCCCAATGCATTGTTTTACTGCTTTTGTTGTTCTAGAACCTTTTTTACCGTTCGTTCAACTGCAAACTTTTCAGGTTTAATGAAGCATATATAACATACATACATATATACTTATGTATGTTCGTGTGCATTATAAAAAATGAGAGCTCCATTATTTAATATGATCCAAATATAAGGTCCGTACTTTGAAATTATGTTTCATACGCCCCAACAATGCAGATCGTATAGCACGGTTCCACTGGCACTCACCAAATCTTCACAATCTGAAATAGACATTTCCCACCCCTTGAATTAAAAAAAGCCAATTTTTTTGGCATTTGATTTATTGATTGAATAATTATGTATTGTAGGTTTTCAACGCATCTGTTACATTCAAATACGCATTTCAAAAAAATCATACATTATTATTATAATACTTAACTATGACGTAATGTATGAGAAATCTGAATTTTTGCAAGAACTTTACTTAATTTATATGAATATTAGAAAACACCTTACAAACTTGAAATGAAATATCATTTTGGGGGCATTCTGTATTCAAGGTTAAAAGGTTCAGTGATAAGTTACATCATAAAATTGACATGAGGATAGAGAATTTCAGTTGTTTAAATGAAATTTGTATATCCCTACAAAGATTCAAGCTGCCTCTTTAATTTTTTGAATACAAAACATTCTTAGCCTGATATATGTGTCTATATTGTATTTATGCATGTGTATGTATTTGTATATGTTATGAAAAAAGCAAAACATTTGTATTCACGGTGGATAAACATAAATGTAATGAGCAAAGTGACTAGATCGACATTCTAAGGGGCTGATTCGATCTATTGTGGTTGGTTAAATTGTCGGTAACCTGTGAGTACAAAAACAACGCGCAAATTTGTTCTACGTGGCATTTATACACTAAAGTGCTCAGTGGAATAGGGAATCGTGCGGTGGAAAATAAAGAAAGAGTATGCATGAACGTATTTGTATGTTGTATATTAATCTATAGATTATATTCTAAGCTAAGAATGTGGGCAACTAAATGATTTACTGCCTGACGAACATAGTTAAATGTAATTTAGGGTGTTTCGATATCAGGAATGAAGGAGCAGGTTGAGCCCTATTGTAAATGGCCAAAATCAGAATCCTTGCAACGCTAATCCCTGGACATGGAACGCGAAACGGAGGAGTCGCCACGACGCCTCAACGGCGAACCGCGACGCGGCGGCGACGGCGATCGCGAGCCCCTATCTCTGTCATCATCCTCCTCGTCATAACGCCGCTTCACTGGCGGCGGCGAGTCCACCGCTCCGCTGCCATTGCGCTCCTGGTCACTATAACGTGATACCGAACCGTTCTCATCGCGTCCATTCTCGCGCGAACGTCCCGAACGACGGCCCACGGAGCCGACAGAGCGGCTGCGCGAACGGGTCCCAGATTTGGAGCGAGTACGGCGGCGTCTCGATGTGCTGCGCGATCTGCTCAACGAGTTGCTTCTGCAATAAATTTGAGAACAAACAAAAGAGAGGCTTTAGTAAATTTGAATCATGTATAATGTATAATTAAAGCAAAGCAAATCCCACGCCACTGTGTGGAACAGCTAAAAAAATAGTTTGATATCTTAATAAGATATGAAAAAAGCTCCGTGATAATACTTAAATTGTTAGAATAAAAAGCCAAGTTAAAGAAATAATCTTGAAACATTTAATATTTATAACTATAAATACGTTTACAATGGTAAAAACATTTACGGTTCATCATTGATTGCAGAATACAAGGTTGTTGTTTCTCCTTTTATGTTAAGCCCCGTACATTGGAGTACATCTAAATCGTTAGTAGAGATCGCTCAACCATGTTTCTTGCCACTTTTCTTGTGATGCTTGTGACCGTGTTTCTTCTCGCCCTTCTTGCCATGCTCCTCTTTCTCCTCAAAGCTGTCGCCGTATTTCTTCTCCTTCTTGTACTTCTTGTTATCCTCGTCGTGGTGGCCCTTTTTGTAGTGTTCTTCGTGTTTCTTGTGGCCCTTCTTCTTGCCGCTCTCGTCCTTCTCGCCCTTCTTGTGCTCGCCGTGCTCCGCCGCATGATGCTTGTGCTCCTTGCCGAATTTCTTGTGATGGCCACCCTTGTGCTCGTCATCGTAGAACTTCTTCTCCTTGTAGTACTCGTCTTTGTTGAATTTCTTATGGTACTCCAACTCTTTGTGGCCCTTCTTGTGCTTCTTCTTATGATGTTGCTTGCCACCCTTCTTGTGTGCGCCGTGCTCATGCTTCTCGCCATGCTCCTCCTTCTCATCGTAGTCTTTCTTCTTCTTTTCACCCTTGTCGCCATGATGATGCTCGTGATCCTCCTCCTCGTGATGTTTCTTCTCATCCTCCTCCCATTCCTTGTGATCCTTGTGACCGTGCTCGCCTTTGTGCTCCTCAGCACCGTATTTCTTCTTCTCGTGCTTCTCGCCGCCCTCCTCCTCAGAGGACTCCTCCTTCTTTTTGGCTGCCACGTAGGTCAGCAGCAGCGCCAGCACCAACAGCAGCTTCAGTTGGCCCCTCATTCTGTCTAACTGAGCGCTCTGGGCATTCATTGCGGACGCTTTTATATTGCCTTTACAATAATGTCTCCCAAGCTCACCGCAAAATCCGCAGACTCGACTCGAGTGATGCAAGACATCTTTTTCGGCCAGCAGCTGATGCAACTTTGCCGCTTGATCGCGCATTTAAACACCCATTTTTTATTTGCGTAGTTCATAATCAAACTTATTCCAACGAACAGTGGGCCAGAAAGTTGTCATTCCGGAATATTTATATCTTATAACTTATACTCGTTACTTAAAATATCCAAAGTGTATACACTTGTACTTTACTTTAAGCTATTCGATGTTATTATCATTGATTTGTATGGTTACAATTAAGTTATAATTGTAACTTAGACTATTCATCTAGCAATTTAATGATCGAATAAGGTTTATCTATTCGCATTAGATTGCCCAATATCGGCCTACATTGAGGAATAACTTCATGCTTCGAAGCATTTAAGAACCAATAACAAAATATCCACTTCGAAATTTCGAAACTACCGCTGAAAACAAATAAAGTCCAAACTAAAATAAGTTTGAGAGTTTTGCGAATTTGTGTTGAATATTACATTTTTATTTCTAACGTAATACAAAACAAAACTGTTTTCTTGTATTTAAAACTAAATGGTAACGTCTAAAACATTAAACCTAAACACTATTTGTAGGTTCCATAACATCTTATTCCTGATGTTTGGACTTCTTCTTCTTCTTCTTGGGTGGCTGTGTGGGCGTTTCCTCTTCAGCCTCTGCTACTGGCGCCTCATCAGCGGCTTCCGGTGCCTCTTCATCCTTTTGCTTCTTCTTCTTCTTTTTCTTTTCGGTTTTCAACTCGGAGTCGTCAGCAGCGGCTGCTTCCTCCGGCTGCTCCTGTTTGACGGGCGTTTCAGCTTCTGAATGTTTACGTTTCTTCACATGCAACGTGTTGTCCGCTTCCGGTTGATAGGTGAACACCTCGCTAAAAATTTGAAATGCGATTAATAAATGCATAAATGTAAATATAATGGGCGCATTTCAGCCACGTGGAGAACTCAATCAGACAGCCAAGGTTTATCGTCAAGGTGGAATCAGTAAATTGCGAAACCTTTGTGGTATCATCATATAGAGTTTCCACGTGACCGAAAGAGCAATGAAAGAGCAGTAATAACACACCTCTTAGCCTGGTACTTCTCGAACTTGGCCTTGGCCTTGCCCGTGCCGGACAGCTTGCGCAGATTGCCCTCCTCGAGAAGCCGCAGCCGCGACTCCAGCTTCACCTTATGAGTGGCGCCCAACTCAAAGGTAGCCTCCTCACCAAAAGCATCAACACGTGTCGCCAGCGACGCTTTAGCGGCAAGTGATCTGGACATTTTGCCCTTGTTCTTCTGACTGGCCTGACCCACCAGCTGTGCATGATAGATAAGACCGTATTTGGGTGTGTCCTTCTTCGTTTTGAGCGCACGGAACAGTGCCTTTTCAGCGCCCAGTATTTGCACCGTGGACGAGGGATGCTTGGCGAGATTGATCAGCGAACCGGCGTGCGCAATGAGGCGAGCGCCAACGGTGTCGCCGACCAGCACCGTTAGATTCGGTGCCATTGCCATCATGCGTGCCTTGAGGTAGTCGTAGAGATGTGTGCGGTAATCATTGATGGAAACGATTTCATCGCATAAGCACTGAATATTGAGGACATCTTCGTCGCTAATTTCGGTACCCATGGAAATTTCAGCAGCTTCCTTGACCTGCTGCTCCACATCTTCGGGTAGAATGTCAGACAGATCGGTCGCCGACATATTGTCGCGGGTGCCCACCAGCTTGATGGTCTTCACAAACGCAATATTGTCCGTGATCAGCTTGCCGAGTTCGGGAAAGTGCCAGCCATACCATTCCCGAGCGCGCATCATATAGTTGTTCAGCTCCTTATCCAAATCATCCAGCAGACACTGAGCCTGCACAATCATTGTGTCGATCTTGTCCGGCGAGAACTTCAGCTTGTAACGGGACAACGAATGGGCCAAGCCCAAGGCCATCGCAGTCATCTCACGCTTGGGTAGACCGCCGAGCAGACTGTCCGCCTGCTGGCGTATGCATCGCATCAGCTCCTGCACTCCCGTATTGTACACACACTGCACGGACAGTTTCTCCTTGATGGCCGTGCCCAGTTTGGCATCCGCCACGAGCAGCGATGCCTGCACCTCATCGACCAGCATCTTTTTCAGCGTTTTCTTCAGCGGCTTGGACACTTTGCCCTCGACGGCTGCAGTGGCGGCGGCCAGTGCTTCTGTGGTATCATTGAATTTCTCAAAATGCTTGAGTTTAAGCAATTTGTTCGCCTTTTCGGGCGTTTCGAATTCCAGGTATAAATTGTCCACCTGCTCGAGTTTCTTTTCATCGAGCAGCTTGAAAATTGCGTAGCCCGCCGGCGTTTCGTAGAGCACAAACATTGTGCACACTTAATGCAACAATTTAAGTGAAAAATAATTTTCTTGTCGCGCAGCAGACACGAACTTAACCTTCTTGTGTATGACGCCGCGTGTAAAAGAAAAATCCAAAATGAGGCCTGCAAACACGTGCGGTTGCATGTGCCAGAGTTGATTTCTCGATAGTTGCGTGGGCCAACCTATCGATATGTCGCATTTCGCAGTTTTCGGGCACACGTAATAATTTATCACATTAAAAATAGGTTTTTTTCACTTTTACATTTAACTTGGTCACACATTTTGCATAACAATAAATAATTTGTTATTTGCAATTTAAAATACATATATGTAAGATATGTTGGACATATGGTACGCTATGCAACGTCCATAATTCGCGCGCATTTCTATAAATACGGGTGTGTACGCACTTGCATAAACTCACCACCACCACGCAACTCACCACACTCCACAACAATTTAAAAATTGATGTGCAAAATCCAGGCACACACATATGTATGTATGAATTTATGTGTATGTACATGGTGGTGTATGTGTGTACGTAAGCATACAATGCAAAAATGATGAATGAAATTGCCCACTAACCTGCGTCGTTGTCTGGCCTTCCGCTCACGGCAATGGCGCGCAAAGTGACCACGCATGCCGCACTCATAGCACTTATCATCACTGCGTCCGCCGCCCCGGTCACGTCCTCCTCCAAAACCACCACCGCCGCCTCCACCTCCGCCGCTACCACCACCTCCTCCGCCACCACCACCGGAGCGAGCGTATTTTCCTGTGGACAACTCTACACGAGCGCGGCGACCGCACAACGTTCGGCCGTCCAGGCCACGGACCGCATCGGCTGCATCCCTGGCGCTCTCGAACTCCACAAAGGCGAAGCCTGGGGGATTGCGTGCGATCCAAACGCTGCGCAGACTGCCGTAGGCACCAAATACATACTCTAGGTCGTTCTTGCGTGCATTGTTGCCCAGATCGCCAACGTACACTTTCCGGTCGCTAGGATGGCGCGACATTTTCTAGCTTGGGTTTTTTTTGTTGCTTGGGCGCTGTGAAAATGGCAAGCAGCGCAGAAAAAATCGATTCGAGTGTAAAAGTTTCGCGTTCACTCCGCCTAGTCAAAAGCGCATTCGGTTATTCGAAATGTTGATTGCTTTTCATTACTTGTTTGTAATTATCTGCGACTTTTTGTTATTTAGGCACTATATTTATTTCGGCACAAAACTGTTTTTGCCGACTCGCAAAATGGTTAGGTGAGTGAACCAAACCGAGTTGCTCACTGAACGACGCAGTTGGCTGTTCTTTCGTTCTTTTCGGTTCAGGGCGAAAAATGTAAACAATAAATGAACCAGTTCTAAGCAAAGTACAACCACATTTACGAAGCATAATTGCATTTTATTGAGGTGAATTCAGTCACTATCGATATTTTGCAGCTTGATTTTTCTTTTGATGATTTCTTCGAAACACTTTACCGCTAAAGTTTAAATTGAGTAAGCTTAGTTTTTGTATTAATATTAACCAATAAATGAATATATTCATTGCAGTTAAATTTTTTTAAAAATTGTTAAAAATTTCATTGCAATATTGCTCCAGCACTTGACCAACTTACCAAATATATTAGTTAACCATTTACAATAATTTAGTATTATAACAATCTTTATCAATTGTGAATTGTAAATGAACTTTAACTAGAAAGCTGCTATCAGGGCTACAAGCGCACTTTGTAGCAAGCTAACACAAACTACTTTTGATCGTTGTGTAAAGTACTTAATATAATTTATATAAAATAAATGTGTGTAAAATAATCTATGCTGGTACATAATATGCTGAATTTTCAATTTAAGTAATAATTACACCTCTGATGCCCTGATTGATGCATGCTAAATGCAACCCTGCACTACCGATTTCAAGAGTGTCGCGGTGAATTGTGAATGGCTACCACCATTAAACGTGGCGGTGGCGAGTTTTCTATCATAAGTTAGGTTATATATCGTATGCATCAAATCATACAATTATTTATAAGCTAGTTTTTTAAGGAAAAAACACTTAAATTTAGTGAATTTGCAGTGCGAAATCTTTAAAAAACCACAGACGAACACTTGGCACAAACGGTAAGCTTGAACAACAATGCAAATATAAATTTTACATAACGAATTTGGTGCATTAAAAAACCAAGCCTCTGCCTGCCTTTCCAAAATTAAATGTGCGACAGCAGCAGCTGCCTGGTGTACGAAACAGATTTGCTTTGTGAAATTGCGACGCCGCTAACATTGCAGAACTACTTTGTTGCCGATGCAATTAATAATCTCTTTTGTTTGTGTATAGCAAATGCAAATGATTAAAATTTTTCATATTCCTATTTAAGTGGAAAATTTCATATTTTTATACATACAAAAAAAATGCTATGTATAACAGCACACCAACACATACATACACACAAGACACATCGGCCATTCGCATACACACACATTGAGTCAATACACACATAGACACGTGTGTGCTTGTAGGTGTAATTGCGTATGTATGTGTGACAGATTGCGGTGCAAAATACAAAAATCATGCGAATTTTTTAAAATTGCGTAGTAAAAAAATGCACTAATTTATTCAAACTATGCAACTGTGCAACTGATTGTGTAAATTGTGCGCGTTTTTCGCCGGTCAAACGTTGCCGCAAATTTACAAAAGATTCCTTAAAAAAAGTTCATGTGGCAGAGTTTCTCTTCAAATTATTTTGCTCTTTACAAAATCAGTTCTTCCGATTTCTTTGTTGAAGCATATTTGTCGTCATCGGCAAGTCTTCCATTTTGTTTTTTTATTTTGCTGCCGTCGTGCCGCCGTCGCTACTGCTGCTGCTGCTGTTCGTGGTGAATTTCTCGCATTTCATGCAATTCATTCAGTTTGTTTTGAGTTCATGTAATTATACACAATTGACGCGCAACCATAGTTTAAATTGAAGAAAAAAAAACTACGAAACGTGATAGTTCTAAAATAGTGTGATAGTTTGTGTTGTTTTATATAGTATGTATATTCGTACATACATACATGCAATGTACATTTTGAGGGCATTGCTTCTTGTATCTTTCTTTTCACTTTACATTCGCTTTCACATAGCACATGGCGTTGCCACATGGTTTTATTTGCAAACGCACGTAGCTACAGTCCCGCAAACGCAGTAAAATACAATTTCGCATAATCTGTTGTCTCTTTAAACAATACAGTGAGTGCTTATGCCATATGTGGGAAACAACGAAACTATTTTTTCGTGGTTGTAATAAATCTACAAGTTTAGTGTTTTTCCGGTCACCCAAAATTGTCTGGCAATGTAGAACAAATGGCGCGTAAATGTGGTGAACCGGCACTTTGCTTTATGCTCGCCCTTCTTTCTGTTCATCATTCTGTTTTCACCATTTTTACCTTGTGAAAAAAGTTCGTTGTTCTCACTCGACTCTTCGATAGGCACTTGTGGTGTGTGTGTACGTTGTGTAGGTGTGTGTGTGTGTGTTCTACGTGAATGACGCTGTGGCTGGGACATAGCTAAGCCAACGAAGTTAGCCCGTGTTGTTACACAGCGGAAAGAAAATGATAAAACAAAAAAAAATACTTTCTCGTAGCATAGTGTAGAAAGACAAAACGGCAATCAACGACTAGCGCGCTCGAAGACCGCATATAAGAGCAAGCAGAGCGTTGCAAACGCCGAACAACTTGTGAGCGTGTACAAAAAGCAGTTAAACAGCAAAAGCGGACACTCACATAGGCATGCATACTTGCACACATTCATATGTGTATATATGTATGTATACCGGCCGGTTGCTAGCAGCGGAGCTCTGGTTACCTGCCTTTCATAATTATTTGTGCCTATTTTGGTTGCTTTCTGTATGGCTCATATTTGTGTGTGTGTGCGTGTACGCGTGAGTGTTTGTACGTCTGTTTTACTGCTGTCATCCGTTCTCTCGTCCAATGTGGCCAGAGTTATTTACGAATTACTTTTAACTGTTGGTATTTCTTTGTACTGATGATTTGTATTTTTTTCTTTGCATGATTGTATTTTTCATCACTTCCGCAACAACTGACGCCTGGGGCCATCTTTAATAATAATTATCAGAAAGTTACGTGTAAACGTCGTGGCTTTTGTTTAATTATTTTTCAAAATAATAAAACACAACAAAAAACATAAAAATAAACTTTGGCAACTGAAACCAATCCCAAACACGCAACAACAACAGCAACTAGTGTAAAAATCAAAGTGTAAAGAAGAAGCTATAACAACAGCAACACACAACAAATTCAGTCCACAAGTGTAATATAAACAGCAGCAAAATTACGTCAATTATTGAAAACCTACCCGGCGCAATAGCTCACAATCACCAAAACAACATCATGGAAGAAGACGAGAGGGGCAAACTGTTCGTTGGCGGCCTGTCCTGGGAGACAACGCAAGAGAATCTCTCTCGCTACTTTTGCCGCTTCGGCGACATCATCGACTGTGTCGTCATGAAGAACAACGAGAGCGGCAGATCGCGTGGTTTCGGCTTTGTCACCTTCGCCGATCCAGCGAATGTCAACCATGTGCTGCAAAGCGGACCGCACACGCTTGATGGTCGCACCATCGACCCGAAGCCGTGCAATCCACGCACGCTGCAGAAGCCGAAGAAGGGCGGCGGTTACAAGGTGTTCCTCGGCGGTCTGCCGTCGAACGTGACGGAAACCGATTTGCGCACCTTCTTCGGTCGCTACGGCAAGGTGACCGAGGTGGTCATCATGTACGATCAGGAGAAGAAAAAATCACGTGGTTTCGGCTTCTTGTCCTTCGAGGAGGAGTCCTCCGTGGAGCACGTGACCAACGAGCGTTACATTAATCTAAATGGCAAACAGGTAAATCCACATAAATATAATACAACTAAAATTAAGATTTATTTACAGTGCATATTTTTTATGTATTCACTATTTTTATACCCTGAACCCATTAAAAATGGGTAAAAAGGGTATTATGGTTTTGTGCAAATGTATGTAACAGGCATAAGGAAGCATCTCCGACCATATAAAGTATATATATTATTGATCAGTATCAATAGCCGAGTCGATCTGGCCATGTCCGTCTGTCTGTCCGTCTGTCTGTCTGTATGAACACACAGATATCAGAGACTACAAGAGCTAGAGACTTCATATTTGGAACATAAGTTCTCCTAATCCCGGGACAGATCAAGTTTATTAAAATTTATCGATAGCTCGTCCCGTTCAAAAGTTATCGATAAATTTCGATTTTAGACCAGCGTTTTTTGGATATAACTTACAAGTTATAAGAGCTAGAGGCCCCTAATTTGACATGTATAATCTCGAATAGCATACACATGTAACAAATATTTCACTTTTTGGATACCACCCCCCAAACCCCCCAAAAGTTAAAAAAACCCATTTTTGAAGGTACGACCTTGCAATTTGGTTTGGTAACACATATTATCGACAATTGTTTGCCCCAAAAATTTCAATATGATCGGACAATAAACACAGAAGTTATTTAAGATTTAACTTTCCATTGTGTGGGGCTCAGCGAAAGAGCAAGCTAACTGCTTAAACCGCTGGCACTGCTTGTACTGCTTGTACTGCAGCATGTGTGTGTTTAGATTAGTATGAATGATTGTAAGGACTGGGTTCAGGGTATCTCCTAGTCGGGCACTCCCGACTAGAGCACTCTTACTTGTTTTACCATAATTTGTGATAATATATCACTTCATTTTAGCTTTTGATCGTTTTCCTCTTTCAAATACATTTAAGCATCTGTTTCAAGTTATATAAATAAACAAAAAAAAAAGCTCAAATGTTAGATAAAGAAAAAGAAGGCAAATATAATAGTAAACCCTAAACTATAAATATTTATTTTACAGTCTATCATAGCTTGAAATACGACAATGATCGTTGACTTAATACTATTTTTGCAGGTGGAAATTAAGAAGGCGGAGCCACGCGACGGCTCTGGTGGCCAGAACTCGAACAACAGCGCTGTGGGTGGTGCCTACGGCAAGCTGGGTAACGAGTGCAGCCACTGGGGACCGCATCATGCACCCATCAACATGATGCAGGGCCAGAACGGCCAGATGGGTGGCCCGCCACTGAACATGCCGATTGGAGCGCCCAATATGATGCCCGGCTATCAGGGCTGGGGCACCTCGCCGCAGCAGCAGGGCTATGGCTACGGCAATAGCGGCCCGGGATCGTACCAAGGCTGGGGCGCACCACCTGGCCCCCAGGGACCACCACCGCAATGGTCGAACTATGCTGGACCTCAGCAGACCCAGGGCTATGGCGGCTACGATATGTACAACTCGACATCGACCGGAGCCCCATCAGGACCGTCGGGCGGCGGCAGCTGGAACTCGTGGAACATGCCACCTAATTCGGCTGGTCCCACTGGGGCACCGGGTGCTGGCGCTGGCACCACCACGGACATGTATTCGCGTGCCCAGACCTGGGCAGCGGGCGGACCATCGGCCACTGGACCCGTTGGCGGCATGCCGCGCACTGGACCCGGAAACTCGGCCTCCAAATCGGGCTCCGAGTACGATTATGGCGGCTATGGCTCCGGCTACGATTACGATTATAGCAATTATGTTAAGCAGGAAGGCGCCTCGAACTATGGCGCCGGTCCGCGGTCAGCGTACGGCAACGACAGCTCCACACAGCCACCGTACGCCGCCTCGCAGGCCGTCTAAGTAAAGAAGCGGCGAGAGAGCGCGCGCGTGTTGTCTCCTGCGGCCGCCCCCATAGAAGAGGTGAATGATGAAGAACACGAAAAGATGGTGGTAATTGTAAGCTAAAGCGTCGTCTGTTCGTTTCATAATTTTTAAAAGATATTTTTTAATTGAGATCAGCTGTTGAAATTAATTAATGTAAACTCTTGTGTACACAACAAAATAATTTAAAAAGCATAATTTAACACACACACACACACACACACAACAAATCACATGCAGATCCTTAGCGAAACAAGGCAGGTTCATATTTTTATCTTTATATATATATATAGATGATATATGTATAAAAGGAAAGTATATATGTATTTACATATATACATTCTATAGCAATGAGTATGTAAAAAAAAATTCATAAGCAACAAAAACAACAGTCAACACTCTCAGTAACAAGAAAAGTTTTCATGCGACCCTCCCTTTCCTAATCCATCAGACACATGTATGTATATATTTATATAAATATTTGTGCTGTATCTCCTACCCAACTAATAACAACAAACAACAACCCAACTAAAACCGCAGATACATGCATTATAAACAAGAAAAGAAACAAAACAAAAAAGAAAAAATAGAATTGTGAAGATTTAAATGTAATAATTTACAAGTATAAAGTTTAGCCAATTAGACACAAGAGAAAAGTGTACGAAATACCAACAAAAGAAAAACTTAAAAAGAATGAAAGGAATTATAAGAAATTATACATTAAAACAAAACCCCCCTAATTACTAAAAATTAGTAAATACAAATTCGAAATTGTACATTTAAAGCGTAAAACAACCACACGACTAGTTGGCAACAAAAACACAAAAAAAAAAACAAAAACAAAGCAAGAAATGGAAAAGAAAATCGCGCCACGCCACATGCCGCGCCCCTTTTCCCGGCTCGAACTAACTGCAAACATTTGGCGACAAGGTGTAGCATCCAACAAGGCTCATACAGGAACTAACTAAACAGTTAAGATGCATATACAGAACCTTTTAGATATATAGAAGTGATCCTGCTGCTTGCCTTAGCCTGTCTGTGCATGCTGGTTTTTGGTCAGAAAACGGGGACCTGGCATGGACAACATTTGATTGTTTTTTGGCTGCTGGCGCAACAACAACAACACGTTACAAAATTTATAAATTTACCATTTAAAAAGAGTAAAGTAAACAACTAGCTAAAAGTTAAACTACATATATAAAGAAACCTAATTAATAAGCGTATGTCGTATGTCGTTTGCATGTAAGCGAAAGTTGAACTTGAAACTAGAATTATATAGTGTTGGAATTATTATTTAGTGAAAAGAAACAGATATGAGAATCGCAAACAACAAAAGATGATGATTTATGATAAAAAAAGCTAAAGAAAATAAGAAAATCACAAAAAATACGAAACGCTCTAAACAAAATATACATAAAGAAGAAAAGAATAAAAACAAAAACTATATACATACTTATATACATCTCTATATATATATATATATTATATATATATATATACACATAAAATAAAACAAAACGTAAATTTAAACTACAGTTAAAGCAGAATAGAAAACAAAAAAGTCATAAGAGAAAATAATAGCTAGCGAGAGAGAATGAGAGAGATAGAGAATCGATGCTTAGAGTTGCGTTGCACATTTTTTTAAATTTTCATCGTTTGCCAAGCAGACAACAACAACAACAACAAAAACAACATCAACAGCTAAAATAACAACAATTAGCATGTGTGTGTGTGTGTGGACTCACAAACTGCAACACGCACACACGCACATACAACCCACGTATATAAATACACACACGCAAAGAAAGAAGAAAAACATGAGAAGAGAATTGCACATTTTATTGATTATATACATACATATATATATCTTTAATTACTTTATATTATTTACTCTTAACTACAAACATGATCATTTGAATGTGTTATGTAAACTACAACAACAACAAGTAAACTAATTTTTAAATAATTGCGATTTTACAATTTATTATTACATATTACAAAAACCTTACGTACGTACATATATATATATTTATATATATATATGTTTGTGCTTATATACGCTAATAGATACATTTATACACTTACACATATATATAAATATGAATTAATATTTTTTTGCTATTACAACTACAAAAAAAAACGTAATTTTTAATTTGTTGATTACGCGAACATTTACAATACATTTACATTTACAATATACATACATACATATAAACCTTACTTTATTTTTCGGTGATTTATTGCATAGTGTTTTTTCGTCTAATTTTTACAAATCTACTTAGCAAGCAAATCCTACAATCATAAATTCCTAATTTAATTTCGTTTAAACTACATATAAACATATGCTTAAATTTTTTATATAATTATACACTTAAAAACAATAACAAAACAAACTAACGTAAACAATGCAAAATACACAGTTAAAAAAAAATGAGAACAACAAAGTAAAGTGGAACGTATGAAAAGCGTTTAAAAATTTTGAAAAAAAAAACCAACAACAAATTTGCTTTTGTTTTCCTTTAATTTTTACAAATGCAGCCGAGCGCTGCCCGAACGTGGTTATACGTTTGTGTGTGTGCGTGCGTGGGTGTGTGTGTGTGGATATGTATGTGCGAGCGTATGTGTGTGTGTGTGTGTGTAAATTGGTCATGTTTAATTGTTTGTTGCACATAAAAACCAAAATCAAAAAGACGGCGGGGCGCACACGTGGCGCTGATATACATACATATAACGATCAGTTGAGCGAAAGAAGTTTCGAACCATTTCCGCTTGTAATATTCTGTAATTTCTGTGTTTTTTTTCCAGCAGGCAGCAGATTAGCAGGCAACAACAACAGCAAATTAAGCTAGCTGCTGTGCAACAACAACAACGTATCAGGCTTAAACTAGACATTAAACGGTTATACATATATGTATATATGAATATGTGTGTGTATTTGAGTATGCATAACATATACGAGAACGAACAGCCAACAACAACACCCAATATAACCTAACATAAACAGTTGAATGAAGTAAGAAATGCAGTTAAGAAAACACCTGATGTAATTTGATAAGCAAACATTATTATTACTATGATTACGATCATTGCATACATACTTACATCTATACGAAATATCTTTTGTTTATTACCAATCCCTTTTTTTTGCATGGAGAAACAGTTAAAATAAAAATTACCGGAAAAAAAACAAAAAAAATAAAATAAAAAAAGTGATGTTTAACAATTTGAAATAAGTAATGGTAAAATAATAACTAATTCAAAAAATATACATACATACATAGTTAAAGCAAGGTTTAAAGTAATGGAAAATGTAAACGTAAAGCAAAAAACAAAAAAAAATTATTAAAAAAAAAACAAAAAAAAAACACACTGACTGTTAATTGTAAAACAATTTCTTTTTTAATCCGTACGATTTATGATTTAAAGTTAAAATTTTTTAAATAAAAACCTAATAAATGAACTACATATATATGCATCTAAACGTAATTACAACTACTATATACAATTATATATATATATATACTATATACATACATATAAATATATGCATAAATATATCAAATTAACAGTAAAAATAAATCTAAATATTGTACTAAAAAAAAAACAAACAAAACAAAAACAAACTATGAAGTGTTGCACTTTCAACAAATGAAAAACATTATGCTAAATTTACTTCAGAAAATGCAAAAAAAAAAGAAATGAAAAGATATAAAAGATTAGCAAATGGCAACATACATTTAAGCGTGACTGTCAGTCAGCAAACACATTATAAGGATATTGTTGTAGCAAGTCCATACAACAGACAAGTAAGAATCAAGGATTATATCCACGCATCCAGAGCATATGATATTGGATCTGTTTGTTTTTTGTCTTTTCTTTTGTACTTTGATGTCATTTCGTGTATTTGGTTTTGTTTTTGATTTTCGGCAAATTGATGGGACAAAAAAAGAACTGGCAAATTAATCGGAAAATATATATATATATGTATACATACATTTTTTATTTTTTTCTTTTAGCGGATCGTGTCAAAGTTGACAAATCATTTCTGGCTACATGGCAATGTATTTATAATTTGGTTTGATTTTGAATATATGTATGCTTGTTGATTAATAGCAAATGAATTAAATTAAGTATTTGACGTTTGAGCAATTTGATTAATTGCTAAATGTGTTTTGTAGGGCTTTCAAAATTCGCCGATATACCATAATAAATGACAATGAAATAGCTATAAAAAAGAGATCTACATAATTTTAATATTTAAGCTAAATACTTACGAATGATGCGCCAAAATAAAAGAACACTGAGAATGCAAATGCAAAGAACAAATATACTTAGAAGATCAAATCGACCGTTTTTACACATAGTAGTTGCTAAAGTCAGTTGAATATTTATCGATTTGGTTTAAACTTTCGACTGGTATCATAGTTAAGCTAAGTAACTAACACAGATTCATGGATTTTCTAAAAGTAATTATACAATTAAAAAGATAGAAAGAAAGAACAAACAACGTTTTCTCCCCACACAACTTTGTTTTGTTCACAGGTATTCAACTGTACTCGTATTAGCCTTTAAAGACTAACTAGAATGATTTGAAATAAGGAAATTAACAGATATCTAAGCTAAATTCCTAAGACAAAACGATTCCACCTAAGACACCTTTTGTAATGACTAAATTTATAGGCAAGGCAACCAAACAAATATGAAAACAACAATAAGATTACGACATAACGACAGAGATCTAACAGGATGTAGACTAAAACACACACATGGTTAATAGGGGTAAGATCTGATCAACTGTGTGCATGCATGCTTTGTACTTGTTTTTGTAACTACTTACGCGTAAAATAATTAAATCAATTTCGAGACGTTACGTTTAACGAGCATACCAAATGGCAAAGCATATAAGAACAAACGAACAAACATACAAACAAATAAGAAAATATGAAAATGTAAGAAATACAAATAGCATTGATTAAGATATGACGAGAGAAAATAACTAAGTGCATAAGTCGCTTAATGATTGTTACGCCAGCTAATTGTTTATAGTATATTATTGTCTTTGGTGACTTTGTTTTTGATTTCTTACTCGGCTTCGGTTCGTTCTTAAGCATAAATTCTAAACGAGGTATGTATGTGTATCTATATGGTAATTTTTAAAAATAAACCAAGCAAACCAAGAGAGATAGTAAACAAAACTAATTTGTATGTAGTTTAATAATAATAGACAAAAAACGGAAACGAAAACAAAACAAAAAAAAAAGCGAAAAATATGCAAAATAACCAAAATAAAACCAAAATTGAGACTGTAAAACAATGCAACAAATGAAGCAGAGAATAAGATGAAAACGTAAAGCTTAAAAAACTATAACTCTTAACTCGTAAAACAAAAACCAAACGGTAAATAAGAAAAACTCAGATGAATAGGCTACCTACATAAGTTCGTGTAAGGATTTCGTTGACGGCAAGGATACAACAGCAAATTAATTCCAATCATTTTGATTATACAAACACACTTGGTTGCCATTGTTTTGTTGGCATTGCAAACGAGGGCAGATTGTTAGATTGTTAGAATACGCGATATGAAAGCACCATATTCATCCTCAGATACAGATGCATTTCTTGGTTTTCATTGATTTCAGTACAATTTCGAGTTCTACACTAAGAAGAACTTTTTGTTCACTTTGCATGATTAGAAATACACTCACAAACAAACACACACACACAACAAAACACACACAAATACGTTTTTGTTAACTATGTATGTATAGAGGATGAGTTGAGGCGCGACTAAAGTTATTTAGATACTAAAATACATACATATATAGTTGTTTTATTTGTGACATCTAAGCGTTAATAACACAGCAAGACATAAGCAGGCTAAGATGATGAGATTGATTATTTTTAGCCCTAACTGTTTAACTTTGAACAGTTAGTTTTTATGACCCACACGGACATATACATTCATACATACATACATATACTTACATATAGCATGTACTTATAAGCCAGTTGTAACGGTTCTTAGGCGTTTAAGTGTTGCGTCTTGTGTGTGAAAATGTTTTGGGACACTCGGGTTATAGCTGCGGGCAATATTATGTATTTAATTTACTTGAACGATTTTACGTATTACACTATACTAAACAGGCAGACTCACACACCCACATACAGAGCTATACATACATATTATACGAAATGTTTTTGGGTTTCCTTTTCTAGACTTTTCTACTTGTACTTTTTAGAGATTAACATTAGAGCCGAACCTGGTACAGCGTTAAAATGCATTGATTAATGATGTAATGAGACAGACAGCGTTACATACATACATAGAGACATACAAAAACAAAGAAAAATGAAATGAAAATAAATACAAAAAAATGAAAAACAAAACAAAATAACAAAAAATGCTAAAGAACATACTTACAATGGAAATACATACATACATATAGAGAAAGAGTTGCAAGGTTTTAGTTTACGGTAAACTTAAAGAAATTTTTTACAATGTATTTATACATACCTAAATTTAAATTTTTAATTAATTTTTTAATGTAATACGAACACAGTGCCTAAGTAATATCAAAAACAAAAATACAAAACGAGTATAAGCGATGCAAGTAAGTGAACAAAATATCTGTCAAGGACATTGTTACTAAACACATAATGTTTAAATTTACGAATAAAATGGAAACAAACAAAATGCATCTAACATTGGAAGCGACTAAATTCAAAACAAACAAAAAAAAAACACATAAATTCATAGGAACTACATAACTAAGGACATACAAGATACAATATACTTACTACATAAACGATAAACCCAACACACATACACACACACATACAATTTACGTGTACATTTAGTTAATGAGGAATAACACAAAACCGAATTGCATAATTGTATAAATGTAACTGACGTACTTACAATATCCAGACCGCTAAGAACGCTAACTAAGCTAATTACCATACTAATAAATATAGCAACGTACCCCCTACATACGTCTCTCTTTCATAAAAATTAATATATACATACATATATATATAAACTAAATGTATTGAAAACCGAAAAAAATGAAGAAGAATAACACCCAAATGAGATCCTTATCGATCATGATCTTTTATTTCGTGCAAGCGCAATTCACGACGTTGTTTAATTTGTTGTCCAAATACAGTATATATATATATATATATATATGAATATATATATATATATGTATATAGTATATAACTCTAGGCATGCCACGTACTCAAAATGACATCAATTGCAAGTTGAATATTATTTACGATACGGTATAAAAAGAATTCGTTTGCAAATTGCATTGGTTTTTAGCATTATTGAAAACAATAAATAACACGATTTAAAAATGGTTAAGAAAAAACAACCAACAAAACACAAAAAAGTATATCGATAATATTTATGTTCTTCTGGAAATCCAAGTTCAAATTTCAATTGTTTATTCATTTGAAGCAAGTACTAAAATACACGAAATGAATTACAAATTTCTAATTATGTTTACAATTAATGTAGTTTGTACAAAAAAAAAGTTTTAAGCAAAAACAAAAGTACTTTGAATATATACATAAATTGCAAGTAAATAGAATAAATGTCACTCACTCTTTTTATTTAACCTGCATTGATCATTCTTCGAATTGGCACTAAGGGAGTGCGCTGAATGAACCAAGGAGATCTGACTTGAACCAGTTCAATTGATCTATTTCGCCTATTAACTTTATCCCAAGTAGTCAAGCTCTGAACAGCATATTTTGGGCAACTCAATTAGCATTGGTTTACCTATCAAAATTATAAACTTTGTAATTTTTGGAAATCATCTGGAAAATGTTGGAACTGGTTCTATTTTTGCTCTCAAGTACTGTTGTTTATTTCATTGCTCAAGTGGAAGAGCCGCCCACAACTAAGGACTTATTTATATTGGGCGGGCACTTAACATTATATCTAGTAGCCATTGGACTGTTATATAAGCATGTAAGTGTAACTATACATACATAAATTATTTTAATTTGCTCCCAATTATTCACCCTAGCGCTGAGAAGAGTAAACCAAGTAGATTAAAAAGATGTACATGTTTATTTCAAGTTCGAAATCAAAAAATTGTTTTATAAACTAAAGAACATGTTTGTAAGTCAAATAAATATGTATGTAAGATGATAGATGAAGCTCAAGTTCCAGGGCAGTTGGTATATAAAAATGCACAGACGAACCACATGGGATGTATGTGTCTTGTGTCTGAACTGAGGCATGGTTGCGAATCCAAAACTGTGATGCGAGAGTTTACTAACTAGTATGATGAAGCTTATAACTGGATGACTACTTGGCTTGGCGCCGTCTTGTGATTGGTGTGGTGGGTGTGCCAGTTGGCGGTTTTGGTATCTGCAATTCAATAAGCACAGATTACACATGCTATAGGTATTTGTAATAGCCCATCTCTGCTTACCGAACGTATGGGCTTGGGTGTGACTGAGTTTGCTGGCGGCGGCTCACGTGGCTGTGGTCCATCCGGATGACCGACGACGGTGACGGCAACGGGTCTCTGCTCCGAACTGGCTCGCTCGGTACTTTCGCTGCGGGAGTTCGAGCCGGCTCGCTTGAACATGCCCGACAGGCGTCCTCGCAGATCCTTTTTGCTCGATCTCATGTCGCTCGCTACGCTTATGTCTGAATCAGATCCTTGAATCTGCAATACAATGTGCATCATTTAATATCTCTATGGATACTTGTAGAAATTATACATCTATGTAGCAAAATCAAACTATTTCTTCAAAGAGTTGTTCATTTAAATATTTATTTTAGGCTTTTATACTCTGATACCGAAGGTACTCATAGTATATTGGTTTTGTCGAATGTCCGTCAGGCCGTCCGTCTGTCCGTCTGTCCGTCTGTCCGTCTGTCCGTCTGTCTGTCTGGATGAACGCGCGTATTTCCGAAACGATATTAGATAGACTCTTGAAATCTTTTGCGTTATGATTATAGCTATCTGCTTCAGATCAAGTTTATTCCAAATTTATGCCACGCCCACTGGGAGGCTGGCAAATCGATAACATGTCGATACACCTCAAATCACAAATCGATTAAACGTGAATAACTCCCACAATTTTGAAGCTAGAGTAATCAAATTTGGTAGGTATATTGCTGGTGACCTCCCGAAAAATTGGATCCTAGGTTAATCGGCCACGCCCATTATTACGCCCACCAGCCCCCCTCCAAAATTAATTTGAAATGCTTATATCTCCCGCAGTTTTAGAGCTAAAGTCACCATATTTGGAATATATATTACTGGTGACGTCCTCTACAGATTACAGAAACAAAATTTTGACCACGCCCACTCCCGCCCCCGTAATCGCGAAAATCGATATACATGAATGCACAATTCGATAACACGTGTATATTTCCCGCAATTTTGAAGCTAGAGTCCCCAAATTTGGAATTTAGACTAGGGCTGACCAGCCCAAAAGATTGCGTCCTGGATTTTCCGGCCACGCCCACTAGAACGCCCCCAGCCACCCCGCCCCCACGAAACACGGAAGCCTATATCTCGCACAGCTTAAGAGCTAGGGCCACCAAACTTTGAGGGTAGACTTCTGGCCAAGTCCTCTAAAGATCGGACAAAAAATTTTGGGGCCACGCCCCCGCCCGCCCCAAAAATCGCGAAAATGTATATCTTCCACAGTTTTAAAGCTAGAGTCACCAAAATTGGAGGATAGACTTATTGTCAGCCCCCTAAAGATCGGCAAAAAATTTTGGGGCCCCGCCCCCCCGCCCCCAAAAATCGCGAAAATTTATATCTTTCACAGTTTCAGAGCTAGAGTCATTAAACTTGGAAGATAGAATTAATGTTCTTAGAACAAAAATGTTACGACAAAACGATTTTGTACAGTTTATGAAATTTCAGTGGTGCAGTTGGCAGAGTGAAAATTGCCTATAGGTTCGAAAAGAGTATAAAATCTTCGGCACGCCGAAGATAATCCTTCCCCACTTGTTTTTTTTTCAGGTTATCTTGTAGTTTTTGCTACATATTTATACCATGAACCCATTAAAAATGGGTAAAAAGGGTATTATGGTTTTTTTTCAGTTTATATCTTTTTCAGAGTGTAAATTCTTTTTACCTTTGTCTGCTAGTATAAATTACTTTGTTTAGTCAAGTGTATCCATTGATTTATACATTTGTAAATTTGTATTGAGTTTACTTACCGATATTTCACTCTCGGAATTGCGACTGCTTTTGGTCAAACTGCGCAGCTTGCCCATGATACCCTTCTTCTTTTTGCGCGGTCCGCGCGGTATGTCGCTCTGAGTGGAGCCGCCGGAGAGGCGGGAGTCCAAACGCGAGTCCAAGCTGGAGTCACGCACCATGCCGCCCAGCTCCGAATCAATGGATTGCATGGACGACACGCTGCCATCGTCCTGCCGCCAGATATTCTACAAAAGGAGTCGAACGGTTAGTTACGAGCTTACGAGCCAATCGAGGCAACAGCTCACCTGATCGCGCTGTATGGAGTGATCCAGTGACAGGCTCTTGCGTATCAGGCTGCCATTGTTGGCCGAGTTGCGGGACAAGCGTCCGCCTCGCTGAGAGCCCGCTGCACTCGCCACGGAGCTGGTACTGCCATGCGGATCGTTCTCCTGGGAGGCGGCGCGACGCAGATTGCTGCGACGGATGCGACTGCGCTCCTGCTCATCCTCGTTCACGCGCTGGAACTTGCGCAGCTCCTCGGACGCTTCGGCCAAACGGGCCAGCACATTGGTGATCTGAGCGCTGCTCAGCGTTGGCGAAGGACTCCGACTGCGTCGCACGTCGGCCTGCTCCGGTCGCAGCTTATTGTCGCCGTAGGACGAGCTGCGTGCGGAGGCACCGCCAACTATTTTCAGATCCGGCGCTATCTTGACCAGCTCGTCGACAGTCTGCAGCAGTGCACCCACTTTGCGCTCGCCGCCATCCTGCTCCATGCGCCGCTTGATGAGCTCCTTTTCATAGCGCTCGCGCTGCAAATATTGAGAGAGCAAAGGAATTTAAAGCAGAAGTAAGGTTGGTCAACTGAGTGCAAGTGAGCTACCTATACACCCATCTAGTCTCTCACTTGTCCTTACTTACCTCTCGTCGCAGTTTCTCGTTGGAGGTGCGCAACTTGGCATGGACGTCTCGCAGCTCCAGTAGATCGCATTGCAGCTCGGCAATTTTCTTGCGTCCCTCCTCCATTTCCTCTTCGGTCGCCCGCTTGGTCTGATCGAGTTTGCGCTTGGACTCGAGCCGCTCCTTGTCCCGTTCGCGCTCCACCTCGAACAGCGTTTGCCGCAGATCGCGAGCCAGTGTGGATGTCTCCTGCAGCAGACGTTGCTGATCCTCGCGCTCCTTTTGCCAGGACAGTTCCAGTTTGGTCTTCATGCCCGGTAGCTTTGTGCTGCCGGAGCCAATGACACGTTCCTCCTCGAACTCGTTCAGCTTTGACTGCATCTCGGAGATTTTGATCTCATTGGCGCTGCGCTCGGACACAAGCTCTGTCTTGACTTTGCTAGACTCCAGACGGGATTCCACTAGCTGATCTTCAAGATGACCAATCTGCAAGGGACAATAGGTAAAACGAAGAAAAACGGCTTTTTGATTTCGTATTTAAATTTGAGCGAAAAAACAAAACGCTTCCTTCCTGCACACTTCAGCACAAAATGAATACATTATTTTCTTCGTCAAGAGAATAATAACAACAATTTTGTTTTCAAAAGTGATATTTTGTGTTCTAGAAATGCCCTTTGAAGACTTTAAACTGTCATAACTTAGCCAAAACTGAACCGAGTTTGAAGATCCAGACCAATTTGTTCATGGTCTTTCCTCTACTTTTATTCTACATTTAAGTTTTATACATTTTTGAAAACTGAATACCCTAATTGGGTATTTTAATGGTTACACATAATTGCTCACCTGTTGCTCCAGATATGCAATCTTGCTCTTGTCATCATCATCGCTGCTGTGCATGGAGCTGCGACTCTGACGACCCGTATTGTTGGCTTTCAGATCGCCGATCTTCTTTTGCGCCACCTCGAGCATCTGCTTGAAGGCATCTCTGTCTTTCTTGAAGCGCTCACATTGGCGCTGTAATAGTACGTATCCTATGTATCTGTGTATCCAATCATATGATCTTGTATTAGACTTACCTGCATGGATGTGAGTTCTCCACTGAGGTTCTTCACCTGCTGCTCGTAGCGCAGACGCGTGGTGGCCACTTCGGATTTCATCTGTAATTCGGAAGCTTGCAATCTGAAATAAGTTGTAGAAGTTAGCCATGGGAATCATGATCATAATGGTATTAGTCTATTATAATACTCAAGTTCTGCAAAGACCTGCAATAAGTCTGAAATACCCTTCATGAAACACCCGCTTTCTACTAAAGACTCTCTATCCTCCCAAATTGGCCACTTACTGTGTCTTCAGCTCCTTGATCTCCGCCTCGCGTCTGGCGCCGTGTCCGTTGAGCGAAGTTTGCGCCTGTTCGATGCGATTGAAATCGTTGAGCTTGCTGTTTAGATCATCGTTATCCTTGCGCAGCTGGAACACCAAATCGATATTCATTTCATTTTCGCGTCGCAGTCGCTCATGCTCGTGCTCCTTCTCCGCCAGCTTGTTCTTCAGCATGCTGCGCTCGTGCTCGCTGCTGCCGCCCGTCTTCAGCGTCTTGACTTCCAGCTCCTTGATCTTCTTCTGCGCCTCGTTCAGTTTGCGGGCCATGTCGGTGCGTTCGATGCGTATGGTGTCCATGTCGGCCAGTTTGTATTTGCTGGCTGTCAGTTCGGTTTGGAGGCTCTGTTTCTCCGTGGTTAGCTGGGCACGCATCAGGATCGTCTCCTCCGACAGCTTCTCCCAGTGGTTGTTCAGCTCCTCGTAGCGCTTTTGCTCACCGTTGAGCGTTGCTTGGGCATCCTCCAGCTGCTTCTTGAGCTCCTGCACCTGTTTGCTGTCCGATTTGCTGGCCTTTGCCTTCAGCTCCTTGATGTCCTTCTCGAGCGATGTTTTCGTTTTCTCCGCTGACTTGCGGGCACTCAGCAGTTCGCCGTCCAGTTGACCGATCTTGGACTCGAGCTTTTCGCGATCTTTGTTTTGCTTTTCAAAGTCCTTCTCCAGGCTGGAGAGTTTTTCCTTCTCCCGCTTGTTTTGCGTCTCCAGCGTGGACTTGCTGGCCTCGCTCTGCTTCAACTGGCTCTCCTGCTTCTTCAGCTTGTCCTCGAGCTCCTTGAGTTTGGCGTTGAGCTTCTTGGCCTCCTCGTCGCTGCCCTTGAGCTTCTGCTCCAGCTCCTTGGCCTTGCTGCTGCTGCCATTGAGCAGCTTCAGTCGCTGCATATCACCCTCGGCCAGCGTCAGCTTCTGCTTATACTTTTGCAGCTCCTCCTCCAGCGAGTCCTTGCTGGACTGCAGCGCCTTCAGCTGGCTGACACCGCTGCTGCCCAGCTGCACGCGCATCTCACTGATCTCATCCTCCAGCTCCTCCACCCACTTCTTCAGATGACTCTTGGGCGTCAGATCGTTGACCCGCTTGGGCGTCCGTGCGGGCAGCTTGCCCTCAGCCTCCAGCTGCATGCGCTTGACGCGGGCGGTCAGCTCGTCGCGTTCCTTCTGCGCCTGCGCCAGTGCATCCTTGAGCTTGGGCAGCTCCGCATCGCCGTTCTTTTCCGTGGAGCCCGCTCGGCGTAGTGTCTGCAGCTGCAGCCGTTTGTTATCCTTGGCCAGCCTGTCGTTCTCGCTCTCCAGCGTGGTCAGCTTGCCGATCTGAGTGCGCATGGTGTCCACACTCTGCTCCTTCTCCTGCAGCGTCTTGCGCAGCTGGCTCAGCTCATCGCTGAGGACCTTTAGCCTCTTCTCCGCGGTGCTCGAAGAGCTGCCGAAACTGAGTAGCGAGCTCTTGCTGCCATTGCTGTTATCCTGTCGCAGTTTCGCTTGCAATTCACGCACATATTTCTTGGACTCGGCATTCTCCTTCTCCAGATCCTCCACCTTGAGGCGCAGTATGGACGCCTCCTGCTCGTTCAGTTCGAGCAGTATGCGCAGCTCGGCGGGATCGTCCTCGTCGGAGATGCCCTCGTCCCGATCGGCGTGCACCTCGGGCGCCAGTCGATGTGGATGCGGCGCAGGACTCAACTTTCGAGCTGAATGAAGATCATAGGATATTATCAGCATGGGTAAGATATGGGTGTTTCTACTTAGCATGCCAGGCTTCCAAGCGTTTAGTTACATTGGTTAATGGCAAGTTTAGTTAGTCACAACTCATGAGCAGCCGCAAAAAATGGCAAACTGCTGTTGAATTCATTCATTAATAAGCGCATGAGAAATAACATTAGTTTGGAAGAAAATGTGTTATCCCTAGACGGAAATCCTTCGTAAGGATTCTTTTAAAATGTTATTCATTCTTTATAGTTTGTTTCGCTCTCATAAGTATTTCTTTCAATTATGATTCAAAATTAGCTAATATGGATTTAAATTAAAAATGACTTTAGTTAAAATAGAAAAATGACCGTCTAGGGTTAAATTGTTACAGTGGTCACTCGTTAATTGGAACTATATCATTCTTTAAAAAATTATGTTATTATTTGCTAACATTTCAAATTCTATGATTTCCATGCTCCATTTTCATATGGCTTTCGAAAAAAATGATGCTCTGACAAATCTTCTTGAAATTCGAATATCCAAGCGACTACTGTAACTTCAGAAGCAAGTATCAATTTAATTGGGATATAACAAGAAATTATTTAATCAAAATACTTTCAAAATGGATTTTTACAAATTTGTAATGTCAATCCCATTGAAATCGCAACGTGCTTCAGGTTTGATCTTTCACAATCATATGATTAGTAAATGGTAAGAGTATAAAGTATATATATAACTCTCAAATCGTATAGTTTTGTCATGGGTTTACTTTGAATATAATTTTAATCGTACTTCTTGAGCGCGTTGCCATTTTTTTCAACTGCATCATCAAAGACTCATTTTCATCCTCGAATCGAGTCACCTTTTTCCTCAAATGTTCAGCCTGAAATGTAAAACACACATTTGATTTATGTCAATTATATGCAGTTGTTAATTCGATAAACTTCATCTCTACAATTTCGTATTCGAGGATAAAAACTGTGCCTATGGACAAATTGCTATCAACTGGGTTAGCATTAAGTGAGAACAAGTAAAGAGAAACTATTGTTTTCGGAATGCCGAAGATTAAATACCCTTGCAGTCGTGTGACAGATGCACAATTTATAAATATATACATATATTATTCTAACACTGATCAATAGTTTGTGTACAATTTGAATTTCGTTTGGTGTTTGCACATTTTAGAACTCACACATCCCGCAAGGATACTATAAGACCATATTAACACATAAAGACGATTTAGTTTAATAAACAAAGTGTATCAACAAATGGAACTGCACTACATGTAGCTAAAGATCCAAAACCAGCAAAGACCTTTACAGAAGTAAGACTTCCCAGTCCTAAAAACAATGTTATGTGCATAATATTTTATTATATTATGAGTACGCAGTGTAATATAAAGTTTATAATTTATAATAAATTTCAATAGATTAGACACACATGTTTTTACTACAATTTGTTGACTCTCATTGCAAAAATCACTTAAATTAGATTATGAAAAGAGTTCACTATTTGTTTTGAATTTGTATGCACTCCTGTGGCCATTGCTGGTAAGATCTGAGTGGGAATGAGTTGTGCTAGGTACCTGCACTGGCGCCCGCCAAAAGCACATGAGACATGGCGCTTGGAAAGAGCAAAGATGTGGAATTGACAACCCTGGCCGAAGTGCTGGCCGAAAATAGCGACACAAACGGTGAAGTTTCCCGTTCAACGGACAGATTTCTCGCTCGCAGCTCGAGATTGGTCTGTGTGGTGCTGTCACAAGACGCGACCACATGGGTTTGAGTGTGGACAGTCTGCATTTCGAGCATAGGCGTCGTATTGGTAGCGGCATCATTCAGAGCTACACTTGGCGTCTGTGTGGCACGCGGAAACGCTAAAGGAATCGCCAGCATATCACCCGTTTGGGTGCCACGATTCAGTTGGGAGCGATGCGTGGGGGCCACTGCTTTGAGCTGGCGGCACTTTGCATGAAGGTTGGCAAGTGATTAATCAGTATTTGTGCATGTGTGTGTGTGTGTTGCTGTGTATAAGGCCTTACCTCCTCCTCAGCGAATTTCAATTGGTCCTTCAGGTCCGTCTCGCGCTCCATTGAGTCCTGCAGTTCGCGCTGCAAGTGCTGCGGATCCTCCTGTGAGCCACCACGTGTCAGGGACTCGCGCGTGATTTTTGCATCCGCCGACGTCGATTTGCCGAGCACGCCCAGCATGGGTGCTTTCTTTTTGCCCGGATTGCGCAGCTCCTCGGCCTCCGTCTGGAAGAGAATTGGGTATTATAAATCTAAAATTCCTTCGGAACAGAGCTCAATTGTACAATTGACTCACCTGCAGCTTGCGGGTTAGCTCGCTGGAGAAGCGCAGCTCCTCCTCCAGCTTCTTGACCTTGGCGCTCAGCTCGGCATTGTAGGAGCTCTGCCTTTCCAGCTCGAGTGTCTCGATTTTACGATCACTCTTCTTCAGCTTGAAGCTGAGGATGCGACAGTTTTTGGTTGCCTTCTCCAGATCCTTTTGCAGATTCGTTTTGGCCTTGACTTCGTCGTCGCGAAACGTGTCCTGCACCTCGTCCATTTCCGCTTGCAAATTGAGTATTTCCTTCTTGGCCGACTGATTCTCCTCCATGAGCTCCTCACAGATCTGCTCGGCCGCCTGCAGCTTGCGCTTCAGCTCCGATGCATTGTCCTTATGCTCCAGCTCCTTCATGCGCAAATTCAGCTTGCGCTTGTCGTCCGTCACACGATCCAGCTGCTCCTTCATCTCGTTCAGCTTCTGTTGCAGCATAAGCGCCTCCGTGGCAGCGGTGCGGTTCGAGGCGGTGTCCATCGACGCCAGTCGTCGCAGCAGGATATCGCTCTTCTCCCGCTCGGCGCGCTCAGCTCGTGTCTTCATTGCGTCCAGATCTGTGCGCAGCGTGGCCATCTGTTCCTTGAGTGTGCTGGCGGCCGGAGAAGATGTCGCTGCTGCTGCTGCTGGCACGGTTTGTCTTTTGATGTCCTTGCTGTTGCTGCCCTCCGTCTCCTTGCGACGCAAGCTGCTCGAGCTGCTGGAGTTGGAACTGGAACTGGCTTTGACTTCTGTGGAAGTTGTTTTCACTGTTGTTGTGGTTGCTGTTGCTGTTGCCGATGCGATTGCATTGGCTGTGGTTGCTGTCACCGCTGCCACCTTCTTTGGCGGCAAGGAGGCGCGTTTCAGTTCCGTCTGCTGGTTGAGCGATGTGCCGGATTTGCTGCGTTCCGGTCGATCCGGCGGTGGCAAAGTTGCTTCGCTTTCCCTGCAGAGGAGTAGGATTAGTTTGTGATGTTAGCCCTGACTTAGCACTTACTCATCTCGGCGGGGCATTGAGCGTTCCCGGCTGGATTCGCGCGAGTTTAAGCTGCGCTGTTTCTTCAGCAGATTCATTTTGCGCACGCGCTCGGCAAGACTGTCTGTCGATAGGATGACTAGCTCATCTGGAATACTTGAAGTTTTACTGGGGGAGGATGTGACTCGGCCTTGCGTGAGCGTTTGTTCCACCTAATAATAGATAAACATGGTGAGATATTGCTATTAGAGGATAAACCATGCTGCAACTTTTAGCATGTAACAGGCCTGAGTTCCTGGTATCGGATTTTCAATAGAAAAACAAGTAAGAGTTCTCTAGTCGGGAGTGCCCGACTACGAGATACCCTGAACCCAGTCCTTACAATCATTCATACTAATCTGAACGCACATATGCTGCACTACAAGCAGTACAAGCAGTGCAAGCGGCTAGCTTGCTTTTTCGCTGAGCCCCACACAATGGAGAGTTAAATCTTAAATAACTTCTGTGTCTATTGTCCGATTTTAATTTAATATAATATGTGTGACCAAACCAAATTGCAAGGTCGTACCTTCAAAAATGCGGGGGGTTTGGGGGTGGTATCCAAAAAGTGAAATATTTGTTACATGTGTATGCTATTCGAGATTATACATGCCAAATTTGGGGCCTCTAGCTCTTATAGCTTTGAAGTTATGTCCCAAAAGCTCTATTCTGAAATCGAAATTTATCGATAACTTTTAAACGGTACGAGTTATCGATAAAATGAAATAAACTTGATCTGTCCCGGGATTAGGAGAACTTATGTTCTAAATATGAAGTCTCTAGCTCTTGTAGTCTCTGATATCCGCGTGTTCATACAGACAGACGAACGGACGGACGGACAGACAGACAGACGGACATGGCTAAATCGACTCGACTGTTGATATTGATCAAGAATATATGTACTTTATATGGTCGGATATGCTTCCTTATGCCTGTTACATACTTTTGCACAAAACCATAATACCCTTTTTACCCATTTTTAATGGGTTCAGGGTATAACAAGACTTTATGTGCCTCATGGCCCTCGAAATGCCCTTCCAACACTTCTAACTCCTATAACTTTTTTTGAAACATATCCGATGTTTAGTTCCGAGGCAGTTTTGATCGTGGGTTGGCATCTATAATAATTCTGCATTTAAGTACTAAGCAATTTCGAATGCTAGATTTTCTATTAATAACTTTTAAAGCACCTCCAACTCCCAGCTAAAACCCCCATAACTTTGCTAAACCTTTCGTTCCCAAGGTAGTTTTGATCATGGTGTAGGTTCTACATATATTACAACTGCATTTAAATCTTTTCCATGAAACCATAATCTAAAATTCAGAGAACTTTGTCAAAACTGATTTGATTTTCGATCCCGATGCAATTTTGATCATGGCATCTAAAATATTTCTGCATCTAAAACTGAATGACTTAGGAATAAAGAATTTTCTACTAATTTGTCGCCATGAAAACTGTTATATATTTTTGAAAAGTAAAAATTGTTTTATTTTGAATCTGGACTCCGTTACCTCATTGATGTCCAAGGCGGTTGTGTGGCGTCGCGGCGCCACTGGCAGCTTCAGGGTGACAGCCACATTGTGATCGTCAAAGGGACGAGCTGCCGTCGTTGCCGCTGTAGATGCAGATGGGCGTCCAGCTCCAGCCGCCGGCTCGTCGATGTCCGGCGTTGAGGCCCAGGATTGCGGACGCTTCTTCAGCTCTACATTGAAGTGTACAACTGAGTTGAGTAAAAGCGTCAAGTGCAGCAAATGCAAATGCAAGCAGCGGATTGGCCGTGAACAGCAACATCAACATCAACATCAACATTGTGTTGGGTCACAATCACGATCACGATCACGATCACAGTGACAATCACGGTCACGTTCACAGTCACAGTTTGTTCGGCGATAGGCGGTGTCCACAAGCCCGTGTCAAATGAACCAAATGAACCAGCCAGCCAAATGTGCCGTTTTATTTGTTACGAAACAGTGCGGTAAAAAAGTAATACATCACGATGGTAGTACAAAATAGTGTTAACGAACGTTATGCAGATTAGTGTTGAGTGTGAGACAGAGCACGAAAGAGAAAGAAATATAGAGAGTGGTACGAGCACACGATACAGTACATTTGGTGCAAGTTATCAGTTAAATGAGAGATACATAAAGAAAACAAGTAAGAAATAACAGTTATTTCTTCGGAATGCCGAAGGTGAGATACCCATGCAGATATATTGATTTGATTGAAGGCTTACTTAATCGCGGCTAAATAATACCAATCAAAATCAAATTTAGTTAAACCTTTTTAAATAGAACCATTTTTCCTCATTTTTAAATTTAGTTTTAAATTCGAATCTGTCTAAAGTAAATGGTATTTTTGCGGATCGGATTACGAGTCTTAATTCTGCCTCTAACTTAATATCAACAAGTGAGAACGTTGCAGTCGGGCGGAGCCGACTGCGTAATACTCTGATACCATTTTAAGAACAGCTGAAAGCAAGTAACAGAACATTTTTGCTGGTGTTTGGGTGACCCGAAATCGGCCTTCCAAGTTTTTGGGGACTGAAGGGGCGTGGTCGATCTTAAGAGGGGGTGACCAGAAGTCTATTTTCCAAATTTGGTGATTTTAGCTTTAAAACTGTGGAAGATATACATTTTCGATTTTTGGGGGCGGGAGGGGGCGTGGCCCCAAAAATTTTTTCCGATCTTTAGAGGGCGTGACAAGAAATCTATCTTATAAATTTGGTGACTCTAGCTCTAAAACTGTGGATGATATACATTTTCGCGATTTTTGGGGGCGGGAGGGGGCGTGGCCCCAAATTTTTTGACGATCTTTGGGGGGGCTGACAATAAGTCTATCCTCCAATTTTGGTGACTCTAGCTCTAAAACCGTGGAAGGTATACATTTTCGCGATTTTTGGGGGCGGGCGGGGGCGTGGCCCCAAAATTTTTTGTCCGATCTTTAGAGGACTTGGCCAGAAGTCTACCCTCAAAGTTTGGTGGCCCTAGCTCTTAAAATGTGCGAGATATAGGCTTCCGTGTTTCGTGGGGGCGGGGTGGCTGGGGGGCGTTCTAGTGGGCGTGGCCGGAAAATCCAGGACGCAATCTTTTGGGCTGGTCAGCCCTAGTCTAAATTCCAAATTTTGGGACTCTAGCTTCAAAATTGCGGGAAATATACACGTGTTATCGAATTGTGCATTCATGTATATCGATTTTCGCGATTACGGGGGCGGGAGTGGAGGTGGGCAAAATTTTGTTTCTGTAATCTGAGGACGTCACCAGTAATATATATTCCAAATATGGTGACTTTAGCTCTAAACTTCGGGAGATATAAGCATTTCAAATTAATTTTGGAGGGGGGCTGGTGGGCGTAATAATGGGCGTGGCCGATTAACCTAGGATCCAATTTTTTCGGGAGGTCACCAGCAATATACCTACCAAATTTGATTACTCTAGCTTCAAAATTGTGGGAGTTATTCACGTTTAATCGATTTGTGATTTGAGGTGTATCGACATGTTATCGATTTGCCAGCCTCCCAGTGGGCGTGGCATAAATTTGGAATAAACTTGATCTGAAGCAGATAGCTATAATCATAACGCAAAAGATTTCAAGAGTCTATCTAATATCGTTTCGGAAATACGCGCGTTCATCCAGACAGACAGACGGACAGACGGACGGCCTGACGGACATTCGACAAAACCAATATACTATGAGTACCTTCGGTATCAGAGTATAAAAAGTTCCTTTGCCCACAGTACATAATGACAGAAAGACATACAAAATATCTTAAATTTCAATGACTTCTGCATGGGTATATATCAGTTTAGGTTTGAAATATTAACTAATGATAATATACCAAAGTTCAAAAAGACATTTTACAATATAATATATGTGATTTGAAGAAGTTTGATTCAAAATACACAAATTATTACATTGTTCCACACTCAATATTTCATATTGAGCATATTAAAAACAAATTTTTTAATATTTCAGGTCTACAAGTATGCAACAAAATCTGAACTGTATACAACAATAGTTAATACAAATTCTACTGTGAAAATAAACTCTGTAAATAAATATTTTTCAAAAATGTGAAACAGCTACAAAAACGCAGTTAAATACTTCAGGGACAATAACCTTAATGATATGTATATACCTTACAAAGTTATAGAACTGTGATTAAACATATAATAAATGCGCTCCAGTCATAATGAGCTTATATTATTATTGGAAGCATTATGTTTACCGAAGAAACTTTCTAGTATTATTAAATAAGTTGTCATCATATAGAATGATTTATGCTACTGGATAAGTGTAATTTTGTAAATCTACATATAACGTATTGAACTTCTACTCAACAGGAGTTATACGAAGTAAATATATTAAGGCCATCAGTCATACCTATATCATTAGCGTTGTTTAAGTTTGCGCTGGTTAAATTTTGCGTTGATGTCCATGTACGCGACGAGGGCCTTTAAGAAAGTTAACATATATTACTATCAGCTGAAACTTATCCTCTAATAAGTCTTTTTGGGTCCAATACTTACCGGGAACCTTGCGCATCTGATAGATTCGGCGAGGAGGCGGCCACCTCGTCGCCCCCTCTCCGGGCTCCATGTTCTTTGTAGTCGCGGAAACAGCGCTTGCATCTTGTTGGATAACGTGTCTGAGGATGAAAGCCGAGTGGGCACAGCTGATCGCCTTTCAGCGATGGGTACAGATGATGCATCTGTCTTTATCTAAATTGTCAGCTTTGCCTTTTCTATTAGTTCACAAGAGAGAAAAAAGATCATAAAAATATGTATTATATTTTAAAATGTATATTACTTGTTATATACATATATGTATATCAAATCATAGTTTCTAAAGTCTGCTATTTTAATCACAATGCTTTTAAGTTTTCTATGTTTAAAATTCATCAAAAACTTGGCAATTGGTTTTATTTATTCTCATTTCGATTATATATTAGTAAATAGCGCCAACGCATCAAAAACCTAATTTGCTTTTGATATTCTTAAAATATATTCCAAGTACGTCATCTATTCACCTGCTGCTCGTTCTAAGCTATACATCTTATATTTGCAGTGGACACTTTCATTTGCAGGGCATTAACTAAATTCAGACGTTTTCATTTTGAGCAACGAAGTGGAATTTTGGCATTGATCCAAGTAAGCAAAAGAATGTTGTACATAAAATGTAGAACATTTTGTGGCAAAGAATCGTTCTCATGTATTGGTTATTCCGTAATTGTGTAAACCAATCAAGCATTCTACTACATCTCTTTTGTCTTGGTTCACAAAAGATCTTAAGCGTTTTATTTAAATTTATGTTGACACAAATCAATAAACCTTGAAGAATTTCTGTCTTGTACTTGATCGTTAAATACATTTTAAATTGCAAGCGCCATTTCTCTAGACAATTCATTTTCCAGGAAATTATATTATAAATATATTATGTAACCAACAAAAGTATTGAGAAATTGTATTCAATGGGAAAATTATATTTAACGAATGAAGATGATTATTCAGAAACACGTGCGGCAACATTTTCAATAAAAAATCAGAAAACCCTAATTATCCCAACGATTCGACGATCCGAATACTTAAATTTTAAAAACTGTTTAAAGACTGCTAACAAGTTTTTAAAAATGTTAATTTATGCTTGTGAGAAATACAAGTTTCTAAATATAAATAAACATACACAATTCGTAAATAAACTTATGTTTACAAGCTACTTGAATTGAAACAAGCGTAAAAAACGTTTGAAAAAGCCTCCTTTTCATGCACACCTGATAAAAGAAAGAAAGACTCGCTTCTTTGTTTTTATGGATAAACATGAGTTTTTCTTAAGTTGAAAATATAAACAATAACAAATGTTTATACTACTTTTATATATTTTTAGCACAGAGAGCTGCAGAGAGTGTGGGAGAGACAGAGAGCGTTGAAGCAGAGAAGAGAGAGCTGGCGCTCTTCACAGGTGGGCAACGCGCATTCAAAAATCGCACTTTTGCGCATGTTTGCCGGCTATTAAAGTAATCAAGAAAAACGGCTAGAGAATAAATGTGAGTGATACATTCGAGTCACTCAAAAGAGAGCAATTCTCTTCAACAGTCTTCGATGAGAGTGTGCCCTGGGATCGGTCTCTCTTATAAGGGGCACAACATTGCAAATCCCTAGCACGTTAAAAATAATTATCAACGTTTTTAACCTAAGTATATACTAGATATATGGTGTGTGTATATATACATATATTTAATTTGGATGTTGCGTTCGCGACCAGTTGCAAATTTAGCACATTTGACTTACACAAAATGATTCCGCATTTAGATGAATTTGAAGCTGGGCAAGTGGGAACGGGGCCACGGCACAGCTGCTGCATCTGCTCCTAATCTGCGAGACGGCCGCAAACTGTGCAAAACTTTTCATTTACCAAACGGGTTATTGCGTAACCGCGAATCTATGTGCTCCAATCGGTTAGCAGTTTCCGCTCGTTGACTCCTTTTAAATTGCACATATGGTGATCCTTTTTTTTTAATTATTTATTTATTTATCACTTGCAGTGTAGAAAATTTCCGTGCTTTCACTTTATTTTCGGTGAAGATTTAAAAGTTTCACGTTTTGTTTGATTTAATTTTTGGAATATTCACTTTATACAAATTTATGGCTGAAAAATTAGCTGTGTTTTAAAAATAGAACACATTTTTCGTAAATGGCAGCGCACTTTCAATATATCCCATTAAAACGATTTCAAAATGCAACCCTTCCAACTTATCTTTGCATATTTGCCACGCATTATTAAATATATTTGTTTACTTTTCTATTACAAAAATGATAAACTCACAGCGAGCAACTTTTCCAAATTGGAATTTTCACTTGACGCACATATACGTACACATATATGCACATATATGTACATATGCTTTGGGATTCGTTTATTTTTTTCTTTGCTTTTGATATAACATCGATCGCTTGAGCACTCGAAATATACTTATACAGATCGCTGCATCTCTTTCCCACCAATTGCACGGGCAAACCGTTTTCCGGGCTGACGCGGATTCCTCGTATTTTACGTTGCGAACGTTTTGAAAATCGACGAGAAACTAAATTTAAATAAATTCGAAAAGCTTAAACTAGCCGCCAATGAGAAAGCAAATGATCTTGCCACAGGCATTGTTTTTCGCTCTCTCTCTCTCTCCCTCTCTTTTTCTATCTGTCTCTCTTTTGGATTGTTTTTGATATCACGAGATATCAAAGAGTTCATCAGTTGGCGATTGGTACCCTGTTGTGTACTTCAATTCAAAAAATCAAGAATGAGCTGAATAATTGAATCTTAACATTTCTTAAATTTGCATGATAATAGAAGTAAAAAATGTAATTCTTTCTTATAAAATCGGTTATAGTACTTACTCCAAAGATATTGGAAAATAGCTGAAGAATTTAACTTTGTGAACAATTTCAAGTTCCAGTACATTAAAAGTGAAATTAATAGGATATGGTTTTGTATACTATGCTGGATAATAGAAAATGAATATGCTCGTTAGTTTCGTAAATTGTTTATTATACAATATCGATCTGATGATAGTTAGACCTAGTTTCCTTACTATTTAAATTGGTTTTTTTCCGCAAATTTTTAAAAGATAGTAGTTTAGTTGCTGTTGCACAGACTTAATACCTGCGAACGCAGATAAATATCTTATAATATCATATAGCAGTCGGGGGTTTCTATTATGGTATTTATTAAGAAATCATAAGTCGACAGAGTTCAACATGGATTACAGAGTGTGAGTGTGTATTAGATTTGGATGAGCGCTCTGTTGCGCTATGTATAGACATTATATTTGTATGTATAAATTACTTAGAGATTATTAGTCGCTATGAACTAATGCAGAGTAACCATATAATGTAGTGTGTGTGTGTGTGTGTATATGAGTGTGTGTGGTTAATATGATGAATGCGTTGCGCCGGAAATCAAAGAGGTGCTGTTAAGCGAATACAAATTAATAATGATTGACTGGCGATGACGACGATGACAATGCACTCCTGACATTGCTGTATCAGCACCTATCATGTTGCGCTGCCACCAACCACGCCACCCACAATGGACAGCGTATGCTCCTCCTCCAGATCGATTGGCGACGTTGCAACCGCCGCTGCCGCCGCCGCCGCGGTCGTCTTTCCGAATTCCGGCGGACTGTGCGCAGCTGGGCCGTTATTATTCTCATTGGCGTTTGTGGTTTCCACCGCATCGACAGCAGTGGCGGCTGCAGCATCGCCAGCCGTATTGGTCAGCTGGGTAACGCTGGGCGCATTTGCTGAGGCAGTGTTTGCTGAATTATTGCTGGTGTTGCTGACGCTGCTCGGGGCCAGCTCGGGGCTGCTGTACATCTGTATGACTGAGTTGTTGTTCATGTTCTCTACCGAAGCACCCGATATGGACAGATCGTCCGCCGAATCATCCGCCTGGCTGTCCGTCTGCACAGCCTTCTCCTCGAGCAGGTGATCGCCCTCGCGTATCGGCCGCTGCGCCGATCCGAACTGCTTGGATATTTGCAGCAGTTCGCGCAGCGTTTCGTTCTCCATGCGCAGCTGTGATATTGTCTGCAGCTCCCGCTGCACATTCTCATCATCCGCCGTGGCCGCCCGATGCATGACCGCGGCCATTTCGTTGATTTTGTCGCGCTGATCGCGTATCACCTGCCACAGGCGTTCGTTGTACAGCTCTTTGAAGTTGAACTTGCTATCCAGTACCTTGGTCACTGTGTGCTCTCGGTACTTTTGCATCATCAGCTCCATCGCGCGCTCATAGTCCTCAATGCAGATCTTCAGCTCTCGATTCTCTTTCAGTATCTCGGAGCTGTTCACATTCTGTTGCTGTATGCGATTCACCATGTCCACATTCGTTTTGTTGTTCGATATGCGATTCAGCGACTCAATGTCGTCTTGGTATTGCCGCAGACTCTCCACCAGCCGATTGTTCGTCTCCGCCTCTTCCAGCAGCGCAGTGCCCAGCGCATCCAAGTCCTTGACGCGACTGGCCATGCGCTGCGCGTCCATTATCATCTGTGTCACCGATAGGTTCGACATGTCGCCGTTCCACTCTCTATCTCTCTGCACACTAACTGCCTCTCAGGATTCCAATTCCTTTTGTTTGCAGCCGTCCTCACTATCTGTAACAATGGACAGCTTTAGTTTTGGTTTGTACTCTTCAGCTGGCTTGTGTTTACGTATTTATGTTGTAAATTGGTTATTGCTTTTGGGCCTTGCACCTTTTGCCAGTCATTTAAATTTTACAAACAAGTACCACCAAAAATGTTACTATTAGAAATTTTGGCACGACCCAATTATTATAGGTGGTTTGACAGCTGACATCTGAGAAGGTTGCCATCATTTTTCTAAGCAGGCATGCATTTAATTTTATCGGTCGACAAACTTAAATAATAAATCGGCCGTTTATCGCTCGCTTGAATGTCAACGGGCATTATGCTGCTTAACTACGAAAAATAACTTTAATTTTTAAATATAACCTCTCATTTAGCAGCAACTGGTTCTTTACAGTACATACGCGAGATTTATCATTATCAGTAAGCAAATCACTCTGCTGTCGACAATTTCGATGGAGTTGTTAAGTGCCTGGTAAACCCAATTGTTTTACAGTATATGATTTAAGTGTTTGGGAATGAGGTCAGATATTTGATTCTTTTATTCAAATTACCATTTCCGATGTAAGGAATCAATAAAAGACTTTAGGAAACGTGAATATTGGGTGTAACACTATAGGCCTTAATATTATTTGTTCGGAAAGTTAGCAAATTTTATTGTAATTTTTTTTACACAATCTATGAAGCTATCAGTACAGAATTTCAACTTATATCGAGACATGGAAGACTAACTATGTTATGTGTATATACTAGACTAATAAAATGCACTCGAGAGCTAAACACGCTCCACATATATATTTATATGTAATAAATATAAGCTAAAGCGTAGAAACCTAATTAAGTACTTAGCAGCTAAGGTATAAGTACAAACGGTTTGAGTAAATGTCATTTGAAGTTAAAAAAGTTGTAAAACAGAGGTAGAGGATAAGCATACATTCAGATAAACATATATATATATATATATCTATATATATATACATATATGAACATAGACTAAAGATCACGAGTTTAAACGCCAACGCTGTTCAGGCTGCCCGAAGAGAGATTCTCCGAGCGACTGGACAAACGGGCGCGCTTAAGAATGACACGTCCCGGCTTATTGTTCGCCTGCAGCCGGGGACTGTCCGCCGAGGTGCCATCCGTCGGCTGATTAAGATTGTTATTGTTGCCACCGGAGCCGCCACTAGCAGCGGCCCGTTCCAGCGTGCGCTGCGAGCGCCGCAGCGATGACGACGACATGCGGGCAAGTCCATTGAAGCCCAGAGTTTCTGCATCGTAGACAACGGGCGGCCGTTGAAAGTAACCCATATCGTTGTCCTGCGAATCCTTCTCATCATGCTGCTGCTGCTGTTGTTGGTGCTGTTGATGCAACTGCTGCTGCTGCTGTTGCGCCAGTGGATTGAGTGTTATGTGAATATGTCGCGTACGTGGCTTATTGGGCGAACAGGTGTTTAGCGGCACAAAGTCCTCACGCAGCTCCGCTAGACGAGGCTTATTCTGCTGATTGCCACCGCGCGAGCTACGGCGTCGACAAAGGCACAGACAGGCGCTGACCACGAGCAGCACAAGCAAGGCGCCGCCGCCAATGGTGCCCGTTAGCAGCGGATTCATGTTGAACGTTTCATTGTGACTGGGCGTTGTGGTGTCTATCACATGCACCGCTGGCTCTGCTGTGGTGCTCGCCCTCGGTCGTTGGGTGCGTCCTTGTTTAAGAGCACTAAACTCGGAGGCGGCAACGGGACTGAACGATTGCAGTTTAAATTCGTAAATGGTGCCCGGCTCGAGGGCGGAGATTTGAAAGCTGCGCGACGTTGCGCCATCGATGGTGGCCTTCAGGTACTCGCCGGCCGACGCCGAGGGGCGATAGTAGGCATAGTATCCCGATATGAGTTTCTCATCAGCATCGCTGGACAGATGCCAGTGGAGCACCACAGCTGTCTGCGAGTATTCCTCGATGTCCACTAGGTCAGGCACGGCCAAAGGTGCCAGTGTTGCGCCGCGCTGCAGGAAGAACTTGCCGGACGTGTTGCTTTCCTTGTTGTCATTGTTCGAGTAGACGGCCATGATGCGGAAGCGATAGCTGCCACCCGGTTGCAGACCCGTCACCGATGACGTAAAGTTCTTAACTGCAAAAAGCCAATTTGGTCACATTGTAAAAAAGATAAAAATACCAACGAAAAAACCGTACGATCGTTACGTGCGTAGCTTATCGAAATGCTTACCAGCTCCCGACTCGTTCCGCTGCTTGCCGTAGGGTATATTCTCGTTGGTCGTTTGCCAGCTCTTTCGCTTGCCCTTGTCCGTCAGCATCCTGTACTGCACCTTGAAGAACTGAATGTGCAAACCCTCGTTGCGGACGACATGCCAGCGCAGCATGACAGACTCGTCCGAAAGCCGGGTGACATTCGGCGCCGACGGCGGAACCATTTGTGTCTGCTGCTTCTGCTTGCGACTGTGCGTTGGACGACTGGATGCACGACTGCCTGCGCCGGCGGCGACAGAAGCCTCGCCCGTCTGTATTTGGGTTGGATTGACCTGAAGTAGGGTGCCGGCACTAGTCTCGCCGAGACTATTGCGGGCAAAGCACTGCACATAGCCAGCATGTCGTTTCTGGACGCTGTGCAGGATCAGGTAGCCATTGGGCATCTGCTCCGCCTCCGCATCATACACACTGTGCTCGCCGTTGAGTAGCCAGTATATCTGTGGTGTGGGCACGCCCGTGGCCACACACTCCAGCTGCATGCGCTCGCCCTCGTTGGTCAGATTGGCGCTTGGCGCCAGCACTATGCGCGGCGCCTGATGCACCAGAAGTTGCACGAAGTGCTCCAAAGCCGGTCGTATGCCATTGTCCAGATAGCAGATGTAGGTGCCCGCATCCAGCGGCTGCAGTGCCTCAATCTGCAGGCCATAAGGCAGCACACGCGTCCTATTATTGTTGTGAATGGCACCGGGCACATTGGGACTGCTCCAGACAGCCGTGGGCGGCGGAGAGCCCACACCCGGGCATAGTAAGAGCACAGTTTCGCCCGCTCTGGCCACGACCTCGTGGCGCACACGCTGCCCGTTGAGCAGATGCGGCGCTGTGCTGGCCATCGCCTCAGCTGGTACCTGCAGCTCCAGGCGGCCAGGCAGCGCAACACGAACGCCAGATGCGGTATTGGTGGCTGCGCAGCTGTAGCTGCCGCTGCTGGCCGTGCTTACATGCGAAAGGAGCAGAGTGCCATTTGAATCGCTCAACGTTGACCCCGCTGGCATTTCCAAATCGTTATAGTAGTAACTCCAGCTGGGCGCCGGATTGGAGACAACGTGTCCGCAATGCCACTGCACCGTGTTGCCGGCTGCAACGCGCCAATGCGCCATTTGCTTGCCCAATCCCCAATCCAGGCTCGCTAGCTCCAGACGCGCTGTGGTCGAGGTGACCGCCAGCGGTCCGAACCAGGCGACGCAGCGATATTCGCCCAGCGTTTCGGGTCGCACGAAGACACGCAGCCTTGACACATCGTTGTCGTGGGTGATGTTTATGTTGTGATTGCTTTTGGCGCCGCTCGACTTGAGGTACTTGAAGCGGGGGGCGCGGCTCGAAGCGTAGCTCCATTCGAAGTGCTCCGGCGGCAAACTGGTCTCACACACAAAGACGACCTCGTCGCCAGGTGGCGCCACCGTCGATTCGGGAGCGCGCAGTATGCGCACGTTGGCCTGTAAAACCGGAATTGCTGCAAGCAACGACGTCAGCAGCAGCGCACAGCAGAGACTGAAGCGCGTCAGCGACATTTGGCTGCTGCAAAACCAACAAAAAATTCTTTACAATGCCAAAATGGAAAAACGGTGATAAATTTACGACTGCAATGCCAAATATGTAGGCATATACATATATTGATTACTCTATTGTCAATAGTGCGCATGCTTACCGTCTGTTACCTGTTGCGTTCCCTTACGAGTTCTGAACTTTAACTAGCCAATGAAACGCGTTTTGCGTTGCGTTTGCGCACTGGTTTCTTTTTGTTTTAATTGTTTACGGCTTAATGTTCGCTCATTATATGCTCGTTAAGTGTAAACGAGGTATTGTGTTTATTTACGTTTTTTTCTTGACTATGCACATGCACTTAACAACTTGTACAAATAAACAACAACATTTTATTAGTTGACATCGAAATTGGATGCTGCGTTGCTCGACTGCGACGCCAGTTCAAGTGTACTGGTTCATTTTCAGCTAAAAATCTGTCGACTGGTTCGAATGGCTCGTTCAGCATGTACATATGTATGTGTAAAATGCACGTTGACGTTTCGTGTGTGTGGGTGATACAAACCCAGCTGGAGTGTACAGGAATAGTGTATGTAATACGGAAATACTTAAATAATTATAAATGTTTAAATTACGAAAAGCTTCGTGGAGTTTTTTATCCAAGTAAATCAAACTGAAAACATTGGGTCTGCAGAAATAAATTAATAAGGTATAAATCAAATGAAACAAGTGGGGAAGGATTATCTTCGGAGTGCCGAAGATTTTATACTCTTTTCGAAAGATTTTTAACCTAATATGAAATTTCAGTGGTGCAGTTGGCAGAGTGAAAATTCTCTAAAGGTTCGAAAAGAGCATAAAATCTTTGGCACGCCGAAGATAATCCTTCCCCACTTGTATTTATTTGTATTTGTTTTACATATTTTCACCAGATCGTTAACTTTATCTATATTTCAGATATCCTGCACTGCTGTCAAACTCGTCTGCGCCAATGAGCTGCATTTGGGCGAATCGCTTGTGAAGGAGCCGGTATAGTGGTTCCCCGGCATTGGGGCGCTGCATTCCAGCTAAAGCTCCCCGGACACCTAGGAAAAGACGCACAAGTTTACGGTACAGAGAATCTCAAACGGAACGTCGAATTGAAAGCCGTAAGTCTAATAAAATCCCCACTTGACTATTTTTAATTTTGCCTTATTTTCTTTCATGGAATAATGACCAAAATATGCATACAGCTGCCACAGAGCGATCAGTTGGTTCGGCTGGTAACTTTGCTCCAAGGCCAGGCGTGCAACATGCAGAATCTGAATGACTTCACTGACCATCAAACTCGTCTCCACCAGCAATGTGCAGCAGGCCATGAACAATGGCTCCATTTGATATATATTTCGCTAACAGTTTCCATTTTATACATATATATATATATATAGCTTTATTTTTATTATCTGTACAACTGATTTGTAAACCTAATCTAATTAACCATATATGTTGTTGATATTTGATATCAAACGATTTTCAAATAAATGCATTATTCAAAACATAAAACTTGTCTGAATTTGGGAATCATTGAATAGAGTCTGATCTTAGAATGGTATAGCTTTTTGAGCTCGTAAGGAGCAGGACTATCGATTGGGCCATACTCCTTTTGATTTGAGAGCAAAAACCAATTTGACAAAATGTCCTTTCACATGTCCTTTTATGATGCCAATCGATAGTCCTGATCCTTACGAGTCCTGCAAGGTATATCATTCGAAGGTCGCATTTCATTTGGCTGAGTTATGCAGGTTTGAAAGTTGTGCAACAATTTCAAGGATCGATAGTCCTGCTCCTTACGAGCTCAAAAAGCTATACCATTCTAAGATCAGACTCTATTTGGCCGAGATATTACTATCCTAAATGTGAGATCTGCCAATGATGTTTTCCAGCTGCCATAGCAGATAATCTCTTGCGTGCGGTTGTCAGAATGCGTCCAAGTATCGAGGAAACGCTAATTTCGTCGGTTTCACTTTTCGAAATACCAGGCGCCCAGAAATCAGCAGCAAGCAACCTTGAAAATGCAGAAAAAACCATTGCATACTTTTAAATATAAAGTATTGCATACTTTTTAGCGGGACTTTTAATTCAATGCAGCATGCAGATTGGATTTTCAAGGTTGCTTGCTGCTGATTTCTGTGCGCCTGGTACCTCGACCGGCGAAACAGCGGAAATTTGTCTTTGCTCGCAAACTGGACGCATTCTGACAACCACACGCGAGAAATTGGATAATTTGGTTGTTACTCCGTTTGATTCCCAAATTCAGACAAGTCTTATGTTTTGAATAATGCATTTATTTGAAAATCGTTTGATATCAAATATTAACAACATATATGCTTAATTAGTTTAGGCTTACAAATCATTTGTACAGATCATAAAAATATAGCTATATATATATATGTATAAAATGGCAACTGTTAGCGAAATATATATAAAATGGAGCCATTGATCGTGGCCTGCTGCACATTGCTGGTGGAGACGAGTTTGATGGTCAGTGATGTCATTCAGATTCTGCAACTGATCGCTCTGTGGCAGCTGTATGCATATTTTGGTCATTACTCCCTGAAAGAAAATAAGGCAAAATTGGAAATAGTCATGTGGGGATTTTATTAGACTTACGGCTTCCGATTCGACGTTCCGTTTGAGATTCTTCTGTACCGAAAACTTGTGTCTTTGTTTGCTCATATGCACCTGTTCTTTCAAAATATTTAATGACGGATATCTTTGCTATTTAAAACTCAATCGTTTTGCAATTTTACCCATTGATGAGTTATAAGGATGTTCAAGTGTACAAGGAAATTTAAAAGAGTTGCTTTGAAAGCATCGGATTTATGGCCAAAGCCGACTTCGAGTTGTATGGCAGCTATAAGATATAGTGATCCGATCCGGCCGGCTCCGACCAATGTGCTGTCCCTTTGAATAATAAGTGTCTGTGCAAAGTTGTATCGCGATAGCTCAAAAACTGAGGGACTAGTTTGCATACATACAGACAGACAGACGGACATGGCTAGATCAATTTGTTTTGTTTTTCTAAGCATACTGCCAGTAACTTTTGGAGGTCTCCGACGCTTCCTTCTATGCGTTACAAATTACAGCACAAACTTAATATACTATTTTCTTCGAAAAGAGTATAGTTATCATGTATTTTATATATCAAACAGACTTTCCGGCGAATATGCCACAGCTGTTCTAGCAGTCAAAACTAATTTCGCTGTGGAAACAGTTAACAACCAAGTTAAGTTATTTCATCGTTAAGCCCATTTGATAAAATTTACAGTGAAAACTTGTATATAGCTTACTTAATTAAATTGACTTAAAATAAATTGGTTTTCAATGCTTTAGGCAGGTGGTTTTTGTACTTTAGCTAGTTCAGCCTTGAATTTGACAATAGTTTCACGCGCCAGTTTCAGCTTATCCTTCAGAGTCACAATCTCTCCCTTGACTTTTTGCTTCACGTTGACAATGTTGTCCAGGGTTTTCCCTTTCTTCTCCTCAACTGAAACAAGTAAAGTCTGTTAAAAGCTTGAGTTAAGATTTAATGAATGACATATTTACAATCTGTGTCATGGTTTAGCAATCCATTGGCACTTTGTTCCGATAGTAGCAGATAATGCTGCATAATCTGTGTGGGCTCCTGGAAAACGATTTCCTCGTATGCTTCAGATACCAGTCCCTTTTTGGTGTCCATTGTCGTGGAGGAGCTCAGCTCGCCGTCTACAACTGGCGATTGGAACAGCTTCAGAATGTGATAGCAGGTTACCGGCCTTTCCGAGGGGTCGTTAAAGTAGATCTTAATGACAACCTCAAATTCACCCCAACCGGTCTCGGTAATTTCGTACGGCGGCTTGACCACAATGCGGTTGGGATTCGCGTAGCTCTCGTGCAGCTTAAAGTGCACTTTCTTCACATAGATCGACATATCCTCGTCGTAGTAGGGCTTCAGGTAAACCTGCCACTGATGCGTGTGTCCATCTTCCTCCCGTTTCTTGCCAAACGAGCGTGCTTTATTGCCATAAACAATAGGCTTCACAATAGTCACGCCCTTCAGTCGTCCGCCTGAGTCCGCACCGAATTCAGTCATATTTCAGTAGTATTATTTGTATTTAATTGTAATGTTTGTTTATATTTATTTATACTATTTGTTTTTATTGCAAAAGAGCGTCAACCAAAGTGACCAGCTGTCTTTTGATTAAAGTAGTGTGTACACACGAGTTTTACATCGTAATTTTGTAGTTTACTGGGTTTTTAGTGTGCACACACTGACTACCGTTACAAACCTATCGTTTTTTAACAATTACAGTAAGTGTTATTAATTATTATGTGAAACAAACGAATTGTGGACTTGTACCTCAGACTTACCTGAATGTTTTAAGTATAGTTATATTTCTAAAATATTTCGGTTTGTCAGCGGCTGATTCTCGTTGTCTAATCGGATTTCCTCTTCTGCGCTGACGACCTAATGGAAAAAAGGAGAGATTAACTAATAACATAGATACGTATTCTATAGTCTTTTCTTGAATGCAGAATGGTGTTGGTGCACCGATTAAATCGATTAACTTATGATACCGATATTCCGCCGCGATAGTATATTTGCGTTTTTCGCTTCCATCCCTAGTTGTTGTTTCTCCACAACGCTATCGCGCTTTTTTCACAGACGCAGAAACTTTTGTTTATTTATAAAAAAGAAAAACAAATTGGTTTCAAATATTAAAGAGGCCACCTGTTGACATACCAATATGATGGCGAGGCGCGGTGGAAAGCGAATACGTATGGATGATCCGCCCCCGGCTCCAGAATACGAGGAGCTGCACAGGTAAAATTCTTGCATAAAAGTCAATTCAAGTGTTAATAGAAAATCCGTCAATGTTCAGCGATGCCTTAAATGAAAGTACATCTGATGCAGACAGCCCCACCAAGCGAATGACGCGTCTTCGAGCTCGCGGAGGCGTACGCGACAAGCCACCGATCATTGATGACGACGAGGATGAGTTTTTTGCGCCCGTTTCACGTAAACGAAAGACGCCACAAACACGCAAACCGGCAGCGGAACGCAAGGAGCGCATTGAGCGGCCGCGCAAGGAGGCAGTGGAGAAGGCGCACCACGAGCGCATCGACAATGAACGTGAAATTACCACGGACGAGAACAGCTTATACTACATTGTGCGACACTCGAAGAATCCCATTGCGGTAAGCCAAATATAACTGGGCAAAAACAAAAATGGTAATGTTGTAACAAAATTAACTAACAAATCCTCTATCCAAACACAGAGCATTGTGGACCAGTGGATCGAACAGTACAAGGCAAATCGAGAGACGGCGCTCGTCGCATTGATGCAGTTCTTCATAAACGCTAGCGGCTGCAAGGGCAAAATATCAGAGGACATACAATATCCCGTTGATCACACGGCAATCATTCGCCGCATGACGGAGGAATTTGATGAGGTAAAATACAAAAAACTTCGCAATCATAAAAAATAGTTCCTTATATCTCAACTCTTGCCTGCCAGGAAAGCGGTGAATATCCGTTAATTATGACCGGAACGCAATGGAAGAAATTCAAGAACAACTTTTGCGATTTTGTGCAAACACTGGTTAAACAATGCCAATATTCCATTATCTACGATCAGTTCCTAATGGATAACGTGATCTCGCTGCTGACGGGTTTGTCCGACTCTCAAGTACGCGCATTTCGTCACACCGCCACTTTGGCGGCTATGAAGTTGATGACCGCCTTGGTGGATGTTGCCCTGCTCGTTTCCAATAATTTTGAGAATGCAGCCAAACAATTTGAAGCTGAACGCGTCAAGGCAAGAAAGATATATATTAAAAAACATTTTAATTTATTTATTTAAGTTACGTAAGTCAACAGTTCAAACAAATTACCCAACCAAAAGTACCTAGAACTGGCTAATCTGGAAATCAGATTAAATTTATAGCATATTCGTAAAATCACTATAGGAAGTCATATAAGAATATGTAAAATTAATTTTGTTTGCTCACAATTTTCTAACAGTTTAATTTGCGTATAATCAGTTAAACATTTTGTGTTTAGTTTTTGGTCCCTGTTTAAACTTGTTCAATCTTTATAGTCACGCGATCGGCGCGCATCAGACCGCTTGGACTCATTGATGACGAAACGATCCGAGCTGGAGGAGAATATGGATGAGATAAAAAGCATGTTGACCTACATGTTCAAATCGGTATTTGTGCATCGCTACAGGGACACGTTGCCGGATATACGAGCCATTTGCATGGCTGAGATTGGCATCTGGATGGAAAACTATCCGCAAAATTTCTTAGATGATTCCTATCTCAAATACATAGGGTGGACTTTGCACGATAAAATCGGTGAGGTGCGACTCCGTTGTCTGCAATCGTTGCTACCACTTTATGATAAGGAGGAGCTCAAAGGCAAACTGGAACTTTTTACATCAAAGTTCAAGGATCGAATTGTGGCTATGACACTGGACAAGGAATTTGAGGTGTCCGTACACGCGGTTAAGCTCGTTATCAGCATATTAAAGTACGCTTTTAAACATGTCTAAAATAAAAAATATTAATATAATTACATATTTCCTTAGAATTCATCCGGAGATTTTGGCTGATAAGGATTGTGAGATCGTTTACGAGCTGGTCTATTCTTCACATCGGGGCGTTGCACAGGCCGCTGCAGAGTTTCTGAATGTTCGATTGTTCCACTTAACCGCTGACATGGAGGAAACGAAGACAAAACGTGGCAAATTGCGTTTGCCTAACACGCCGCTAATACGCGATCTGGTGCAATTCTTTATTGAATCGGAACTACACGAGCACGGCGCCTATTTGGTGGACTCGTTTATCGACAGCAATGAGATGGTGCGCGATTGGGAATGTATGACAGATCTGCTGCTGGAGGAGCCTGGTCCCAACGAGGAGGTGCTCGACAACAAGCAGGAGTCCACGCTTATTGAAATCATGGTCAGCAGCGTCAAACAGTCGGCATCCGGTGAGGTCCCCGTGGGACGCGCCAGCAATCGCAAATTCACACTTAGCTCCAAAGAGCTGAAGGCCATACAGGACGAAAAGGTCAAGCTGACGGAGCATTTCATTGTTACGCTGCCCTCCCTGTTGGAGAAATACCAAGCGGACAGCGAGAAATTAGCTAATTTGCTGGCCGTGCCGCAGTACTTTGATCTAAATCTGTATACGACCAATCGACAGGAGGGCAACCTGCAGGCGCTGCTCGACAAGATTAGCCAGGTGATGTGTATGCACACTGGACGTGATGTGCTGGAAACCTGCGCCAAGACACTCGAGTGCCTCTGTGCCGAAGGCAGTGCCACCTACACACGCTGCAACATTGCACGCTCCAACATTATCGAGAGTGCGGTTAACAAGTACAAAGATACCATCGTCGAGTGGCGCAATTTAATTTTGGGTAAGCAAATGTTTTCAAATGCTATTTTTAATTATGAACACCTCAGGTAATATTTTATGAAATGGTATTCAAATCATATAATGGAGTAGTACTAGAATGTATTTAAGAAACTTTGGACGGTCAAATGTTTTTCCACTAATGGGGTTCATTACTCCACTCTGAAAATGTTTTTAGAGGTCAAAATTATTTAATGCTCAAAAGAAAAGAAGGTTATTATCGATTTATTGGAGTTGTTATGTTCTTTACAATTTACAATGCAATCGATTGAAACCCAAAAAGTTGCTTGTAATAGCTCTCGCCATTTATATTTATAGCCTTGTAACGTCCCCCAATATTTCCACGCATATGCTACTTGGTCGCAGCACATTGTTTTTGTCAAATGCTTTTAATTTCATTACGATTTTGTGTCGCCCACTCCAAGGTTGTCCGCTTATATCCATTTCAAGGGCAACATCAAACGACTCGTGAATTAATTTTGTCTGTAAGACAAGGACAATCAAATGATTAAAATAAATCTATATATATTTTAAGACCTACACCAGGCGATAAACATTTGTTCCTGAAGTCTTCGACATTGGTTACATGTTTAGTCCAATATTTGTACCAGTATTGCGATGGATCATACAAAGCTGGACATAATTTCAAAACAGACATACTGATTATGGTTGGCACCCAGGAACCACGATCAAAACGATGTATTTGAAATTCAAGCTGAAATTAATTGCATGAATTAATATCTTATTTGAAGGATTTTAAAAAATATTTTGCTCCGCTAAAATTAAAAGAAAAGAAATTACGTGAATGCGATCTCCAAGTTCCACATGCCAGACTGAAGTCAAATTGCCCGATACTCGAGCCATATCCGAATTTAACGAGAAGTTTGCCTCGGATGTATCAAAGAGTCCGTTAAAATTGAGTACGGAACTTGGCTTATTGGGGCAATCGCTGAATATTTCTTCATTATCAAGAGCAAGTCGGTATTTTATAGCAACGGATTGATTTACGAATAAAATTAGAAATATCACGTAGACTGAGAGTGTATGTTGGAACCACATCTTTTGGATATCGGTTTGGAATGAGATTTGTGTATATCGAGTTAAGGCTTTTATAGGAAATAAGTTAGCGCTTGCTGGCACAAAATAATTATCTGATCGTTTTGTTAGATCGCACCTGATGTAAAAAAATTAATTATAAAATTCCAATGATTCAAATCGAGGCTTATGTTACTTCAATGTACAATCTTAAATCTGTGTTCAACAATTACCTATATATAATTATATTGTTGCTTACAGGCGAGGAGACACCAAACGAGGATGATATATATAATATAACCATAACACTGAAAGTGCTGTCTATTCTGTATTCATCTCACAATCTGAATCCATGGGATCTATTTAAATCCCTGTTCCGTGACGTCGAGGAGGCCCAGTGCAAGGACAATGTTGAACGCTGTCTGCCCAATGAGGCACTGGCCTATTGCATAGAAGCCTGCTACTTCTCGATTAGCTGGGGTCTCTACTACGTCGAGAACGATTGTGAGGCACTGAATGTGGCTGCAGTTGTTGCCGAGCTGCGCAGCAATTTGGACAGCTTCATGTCCGCCTGCTTTGAGCTTACACGTGACGGACCCACTGTGCAAATTCAGGAGGCTGTACGTATTGTGCATTCCATGCATATTGTTTAAAGACTATAATTCTGATATAATTCTCTGGCAGGCGTACCAGTCTATCTGTGACCTGCTTATCATCTACTCGGATCAGTTGGCTCGCAGCGAGAGCGAGCATATACGCAGCCTGGAATACAAGTCGCGTATGGACGAGCATCTCATACTTGACAACTTTGTGCAGCACTACGTGTTCTCGCTGAAGCAGGTCGTTGCCCAGGACGAGACACGGATCGAGGAACTGCACAAGAAGCGAAACTTTCTGGCCTGCTACTGCAAGCTTATTGTCTACAACATAATTCCCACCATGCGGGCGGCGAGCATATTTAAGTACTATGTAAAGGTGCGATATTTAAAATTTTGACTATACTAATACCAAATTTAAACTATCGACGAAAATAGATAACTCAGATTTTCAAAGTCCTCTAGATATATTATCAGTCGAAATATGCTTTTCCCAAATCAGTGTATTATTAAATAAGGCAGTTATTGAACTTGCTCAATATTCCTTGGTTTTATAATACTAGCTTCTTTGTTAAGTTTAATTACCCCATGTTTTTAAAACTTTTGTATGTTTTCTTGAATTTTGAAATCAAGCTAATATTAATTTTTTTTTAATTTCAGTGCTACAACGAGTACGGTGACATTATCAAGGCAACACTCGGCAAGGCTCGCGAAATCAACAAGGTGAACTTTGCCATGACGCTGCTGCTGAGTCTTATAACCGTATTTAAGAGTCTATTGGAACAAAGCGACGATGGCGCCTTATCAAAGAGCTCACAGGAGTTCGTCGATCTAAAGGAGTTGGCAAAACGTTTTGCACTGACTTTTGGTTTTGATGCGCTTAAAAATCGAGATTCGGTTGCAGCCATCCACCGTGGAGGCATTTACTTTGCTGCCAATAAGCAGCCAGACGATCCTGTGCGAGCACCGACACGTCTCCTCTTTCTGGAGGTGCTCAATGAGTTCAACTACAAGCTGTTGAAGCAAGATAAGAAGGTGATCATGGCCTTCCTGGACAAAGTCATACCGCCGGGTATGCCGTCGAGTCGAGCCGAGGAGTGGCAGCCGCTGGTGCTCTATCGTAACTCCCTGCTGCACGGTGAAACCGATCAGGCGCCGGTGGCAACGCGTCGGGCATACACTCGCAAGCGCAGAGATCACGGTGAGTAGCTGAAAAATATGCTTGCAAACTCACATGAATTAGAACAAATTTCTATTAAATTTTTAGATGAAGATGACGAAGAGGAGGAGGATGAAGAGGAGCATAATGATCCCGACTACAGAGGCTAAGGTCCTCAAAGGCAATTAAATACATATTATTAATTTGCTTACGTAGATTTATGAATAAAGTGTACTTGTGTATCTTATAATTTATTGTATTGTATTGTACATTCTGGATACCTTTATGTTAATGGCGCATCTACATATTGGAAAATATTTCAAATGCTTTTAATCAAACTATTTTTCAATTTCATAAGATACACATACCAAGATTTTAATGTTTTTTTGAATATAGCCAGCAAATTAACAGCATTGTAAAGTCTTCTATCATTAACTTTTTTCGACGCTGTTGAAGATATAGACTTGAAATACATGTGAAGTGTTTTTTATTAGAAATATCTGTGAGTTGACTAAATCACTTTAATATTTGTCAGTATACTTCGATATTGGAATGTCGACATCAGATTTCAGCTAAAATTTAATTCGCCAAAAACAAGATACATTTTTTCCCAGATTAATAATACTTATTATCGCTTTTGCATACACTTATATAACTAGTCTTGTTCCAGAGCTTTAAAATTACCCTTGACGAACAATATTTTAGATACATTAGCTGGATTTATATCCGACTGCATATCACTATATAGGTTTTTGGATATACTAAATAAACGTTCGCTGGCAATACTTGCGGCGGGAATCGAAAGATATCGTCTCACAATTGGAAACATAGCGCTATATTTCGGATTCGATTTCCACCAAGCTATTGGATCGTTTTGCCGCTCAATTCTACACTCGGAGTTGTACAAGTACAAAAGATTTTTCAGTTGAGATTGAGAATGCAACGAAGTCGATGCTTCCGGACTGGAGCTCGACAACGTTAGCATATTGTCGAGAAAGGAGTCAATCTTTGATTCGTTCTTAGCATTAGAAACAACTTTGACAATCTGTATGGGTGGCTGCCATTGTTGAAGTTCAGTGCTGCAGAGTTGGGACAGGACTTCATCTGTTACCAGCTGCGCCTCTTGCTGGGTGAAAAATGCCTGCTTATATCGCGGATCCAGATATGTGGCCATTAGATATTTTGTATCTGTGGTGACCGAGACGCATTTTGATTCCAACTCTTCTAGCAACTTTCGAGCAAACGAGCAAATTGTCTAGAACAGAATATTATTATTGTATTTTTACTGTACAAAATATATGCATATGTTTGTATATATACCACAGATGAAACGAAGTTGTGCACATCTGTACGAAGCGAGTCACGTAGGGCTGCAATTAGCGGTATTACGGAGGATGCTGTCGACGAAATTTCACTCCAAATATTGATAATCTCTTCAATTGGCTGTATGACACGATTGCATAAATCAATATCGAGCCATTCATCTGGATAAATGTTCACCATATTATATTCCTCGGCATAAATTGTGAGAGCATCCTTCAACTTGAGCAAGCGAGCATTTAGTCGAAATATTGCGTTCCAGCTCGAGGGGTTATCATCAAAATCGATTAATGGAGTAGGTTCGCGATTCAAACGCTTCTCGTGAATGTATTTTAAATGATTATATGCTATTTGAGATTCCTCAAAGTGTTTTACTATTTGTAGACATTTCGCATGTAATTGCTTCAGATGTTCATTCGATTCAATTGCATATTTTACGCAAAGTTTTAATTGATGAACATTGCAGCCGATGACAGCGCCCGGTGGGCACGTGCCCTCATCTCTGATAACGCCATGGATTTTCTCCTTGGGTAGCTGCAGTTCCAGGCTGGCATTGGCAATAATATTACGAATGCGGCAGGCCACCTCGTCCGTGTGTCGTTCGACCAGAGCTTCGCATTTGAGGTGGAATTGCTTCGGCTGGAAGTCACTGGAAATGCCATGACAGCTCAAGCTTATTAATCCTTGGTCGTCCGATTCCCACCAAATACTCGTTGCGAGCGAGACAGAATCCAAAGTGACAAGTTGCTGCTTCAATTTTGTCATCATTCGCTGGTATATGTCTGAACAAATCAGATTCTCATAGTAGCTTATGGAGTTAATTCTATATCGCGGCTGCAGCACTTTGATAAAGTTAATGAAACCAACGCCTTCTATCATATTAAATGAATAATCATGCTGTGCTATCATTAGAGCTAATTTCTCATCGCATGCCCGAATTTCATCTGCATCGTTGAGCCTTTGCACCTCCAACGGATCTGCATCCTGCAAAAATTAGAAATTGTTATACTCAACGTGTGAACCCCCTTGCTAAAGGCAAATCAGCTTCTTTACATGTAAATGCATGCTCGTGTGAGCGGCTGCGCTATCATTCATTTCCGTTTTCACCATGTACTTCATGTCATTTTCGGACAATGTTAGAAATTCGCTAGGATGTTTGCTCTTTAAATGATTTCGCAGACAAGTTGTGCCACGTCCTTTTCTTGAGTAGTTTTTGTGGCACAGACAACAAATTGCGACCGTATCGCTTTCTTTATAGAAAAAATTCCAAACGCGACTTTTTTTGCTCATTATTTCCTTTGCGGATACTCCGCTTTACATCCGTTTCGTCGCAACCCTACTGCACAATTTTCGATATACACAGCGATAACAATAATGTGTGCGATTACACAGATTGAGCGTTGCCACTCTTGCCGCATATTTCTATCGAGTTTGTCCCATCAATTGCTTGGTAAATTGGCGGTTACTTCATACAGCGTACGCGATGCCTTGCAACATGGATTTGCCCAGCACTCCCGAGCAACTGGAAACACAAGACGCCGCCAGCTTGAAAGAGTTGCTCAGCGATAAAACAAAATGGCACTCTATACCGCTGCTAAATCACACGCCTCTGCACAAATTGAAAGATAAGGGTCTAGTGCGATTTCGCGGCATGGTGCAGGACATGATGGATCCCGAAATTTATCTGGAGCGCTACGAAGTAAAGTCGGGCGATGGCAGCAAGCGTCTACAACCAGGCAAATATCGAGATTGCCTGCGCCTGGGCAAAGATGAGCAGCTGGATTATCAGGCTGCGAGCAATGTGCATGGCGAGCGGCGCACATTGTTTGTAGTATCCGTGCCTGCCATTAACGACTGGGCAAAAGAGCACGAACAGCTATGCAATCCGCAACAGTCAACGCAAGAAACACCAATTGGCAATGGCATCAAACGCACGCTGAACGAGGATATGGAAGTGGACAAACCAGATGAAAACAAGAGCCATTCGTTAAAAAGACACTGCGTAGCTGTAGAAGATAAGGCGGATGCCTCTGGCAGCAGCGCAGGAGTGCTCGGCTCTGACTATCTTCTCAATTCGCCACTGCCCAGTCGTCCCAGCATGGCCTGCATGGTCAAAGTCTACGAAGATTTCGACAAGTTTACCTTGAACTCGCTGATGGATTTTGTTGGTTTCTTGTCCGTGGATCCAGCATTGGACGTCGCCACACTGGACGTTGACGCAATGCAGGATATGGAGTGTCTGAGCGAGCTGCAGGCACAGAATCCATCACCATTCCTCATACCACGCCTGCATGCCTATGGCGTCATGGCATTGCCCCATGCCAATCCGCTGCTGGACCAGAGTCTACAGCAGCCAGCTGCACAGGAGCTACCTTCGCAACAGTCTCTGGATACTGTGCACAAGGATTTGCGCATGTTGCTCAAGCTCTGTCTGTTCGAAGACGAACTTGCGGCAGAGTATCTGCTTTGTCATCTGATATCCACAGTCTACAGCCGTTCAGAGATGCAGAGCATCGGCAAGTTTGCATTGAACATCTGCAATCTTCCTAAAGATTGTCTGCAGCAGTATCCCACGAAGCTCTACGAGGTACTCGAGCTGCTACTGCCTGCCAGCCACTATTTGCCTATGACACTGGACAACATGAACACCGCGGCCTTTGCGCCAAAGTAAGATAACAAAAAGCGAAGAAGGCTGAAGAATTTGTGTTATGCTAGTCGGTCACTTTCGACTATTACAGTCTTACACTAGATTTTAACTCGATTTATTGCCAACAGAAAGGATTACGAGACAAATAAGCTGGTGTCTGGACTGCTGCAGCTGGCGCCCCACACACACCTGCTGCTGGACGAGACGCGGATGCAGCAGGGCAAGCTGGAGGCAAATGGAGTGCATGCCATACAGCATCTGGCGACTGTGATAAACAGTCAACAGCTCAAGTGTGACTTTCAGTATTATCAGATTGATTACAATGTGGATATACCGGTGTTGGTGGTCAGCGAGGGTCGCAGCATGTTGCCGGTGAGTAGCGACAAGTAATGAAATAATTCAAATTAACATTATGATCTTCCAGAGCGACTTTGTGCTGCCCATTAATGCTGATAGCAAAGCTGTCGAAATCTATCAGGAATCTCTGAAAGCTGCCCTCCACTATTTGCAGCCGGCTCGACTGCAGCAGTTCCGCAGCTATTTAACACTGGCGCGCATTAGTCAGTTCAGCGTTAGCGAGGAGCACACTGAAATGATACAGCAGGACTTTGTGGAGATGCGCAAGGCAAACGCGCAGAGCAATGCCGACGACCTGCACGGCCTGCTGGTGTTGTCGCGTCTGCTGGGCATTGCACGCGGCCAAGCGACGCTGGATAAGGAGACCTGGCATCTGGCCACCGAATTTGAGGCGAAACGTCGCCAGCGTCTGCAAGCATTGCCCAAGTCGAGTGTTCCCATGCGCAATTAGCTAACAAACAAATATATATTTATGTCAAGTCTTAACAACAATATTTTTATAAAGATTAAGATAATTTATGTTTTTATCGATACATTTGGCCAGACTTTCCTAAATTTGTCTCTGCGGTCGCCTTTCAATTTTAGCACGGCACGAAACTTGTTGCGTCCGTTAATGTACCACAACGTCTCCTGATAGGATGAGGGCAACACCTCCTTCACGTTAGTCTTCGAAGTGTACGTGAGATGCAGCACGTTCGATGTGATCTGTTCCAAGCTGTTTGCATCTAAGACCTGAACAATTGTCAAGAGTTGTATATACTTTTGAAACGTGTACACCACATAGGCGGTCAGCTTGAGGAACGAGTTGACCTTCAACGGACTATAGAATGCCACGTCCAAGATGCATGTGAGCAACGGTCGTCCGCCTGCATAGATGCAAGCCGTAATAAAACTTATTTCGACAGCTTGTCGCATCACAAAGCCACCAAAGATGTTGTTATGCGAGTTGCGGTTGTCGGGAAAAGCATGTAGCATGGTTGTCTGAAACGATTCGGACATCCACTTGCAATTGGGGGGCAGCTCACGTTTGTCCGGGCTCATGTGATCCGGGCCCTTGGTGCGCTTAAATATCTCAAACATGAGCGTCTCATCGGGCTTACTCGGCCGCACATTCAGGACGGATTTCGACTGCTTTACCAGGCGTCGCTTCTGCCGCTTGATCGACGCCTCGTAGCAACGCTGCTCCTTCTCATTGGCGGGCACGAGAGCATTCACTGGCGCCGGACCCGTGTTTGTCGCATTGCGTGCGACCATCACGAGGATGGCTTTGGTAATGGTGCGTTGGCGCTGACGCATATAGACGGTAATCTCCATAGAGCTGGTACCCGTCCACGAGACATGGCCACACAAATCAATGTCCTCGTAGGCGGAGATGCTGTTTATATTGGCAAAGTCCACGCTGTCGACCAGCAGCGTGACAAAGACGTACGGCAGTGGAACGCCCTTTGGCAATGTGGGCAAACTCACATGACGATGACAGATCCACACGGCGAACAAGTCCAGCTCCTCCATCAGGCGACCCATGCGCACGAGGCCCAGATGGTTGACATAGCGCTCTCGCACCGGAATCGAGCTCAGCGGCAATATCGCCGTTGTGAAGGAGTCCCGCATGCTGCGGTTCGGCAAATCCTTGCGATCCGGCTGAAACTTGAGCAGATTGGCCCGGCACTTGGGTATCGTATAGTAGCCCGGCTCCAGCCCAATACGTTCCTGAATAACCCTACCAACTACGGTGGTCAACATAGTGAATAAAGCAACGCAGCAAGAAAGTCTATAGTCAGCATTTACCATCGGACATTGTGCCGGAACAGTGGCCAGACTGCAAGGCATCAAATTCACAGGAACCATCCCAGTTTCGCAGAAAAGCCGTTTGATGCAAATGCTGTGTTGTCCTACATAGCGGATTTATAATGCGATGTACTCTATACATCGATCGTGGTACGCTAAGACGGCGAACCATCTTGAAGAATCAGCCAAATGCATAGAAAATAATTTTGAATAATATTCCAAATACTACTAATTTCAAAACAAAATTTGAATTGGCATATTCGTAAATCAAATCACTTAATAAGTTATTTCCCTGATGAAAATGAATAGAGATTCAAAGAACAAATACATATATGTACAGTGAATCACTAAAGTATTCATTGCTAAGCATATGGAGCATAAACCCAAGTATTTCACCATCTTAGCATCTACTTTTCTATATTTTTATACCCTGAACCCATTAAAAATGGGTAAAAAGGGTATTATGAAGTTGTGCAAAAGTATGTAACAGGCATAAGGAAGCATCTCAGACCATATAAAGTATATATATTATTGATCAGTATCAACAGCCGAGTCGATCTAGCCATGTCCGTCTGTCTGTCATTTGAGCATTATACCGGTCGTTTAATATCGGTAAACGGCCTGTGCGTTTTCTGCTCTCGATGCTTGACGCTCCTTTAAAGCGATTAATGATGCTTCTAATCGTAAAACGCCTTCTTTCCATAATTTCACCAATGTCATTGGCCTTTATTATGCAGATATAAGATAAAATTCCTTTGCGATTCCGTCGTTTCTTTTTGTTTTGGTGCCATTTCAGTAATCAACAAAATTGGTTTTTTTCGGCACAGAACGCTATTTTTTCGCTGATAGCACATTTTTTTTGGAATAACTATTGATTGTTATAACTGTTTTCGACATTAAAACTACCAGATTTGTAAAATCCGATGTATAAATCAATTAAAAAAGTAAGTGTGCCAATACTTATGTGCAGCGAAAAACTGTCATTTCTTAGTTATTCAAAATAAAAATTTAAAAACCAAAAGTTTTATTTTGTAGTAAATTGTTCATTTTATATGGAAAAAATGCGTTAGATACATATATTATCACCAAAACATCGCACCAAAGCAGCAAAGTCAGAAGAACATATTTAGATATGTATTTATCATTATTGTGAAATAATACTCCATGGGTAAAAGTTCTCAATTCCAAAGTTATCGACTAGGATATTCCCTGTAGCAAGCCTATTATTTAATTTTATTAATATATCTTTTGGGCAATTAATGAACGGATTGTTTAGATTTCGACAAAAATGAGTCAGTTTCGTGATGAAAATTAAAACCTTCGAAAAACAAATAGATCATTATTTTTATTGTGAAATAATATTGCACAAACACAGATTATGAATTCAAGAGTTATCATCTAGAAAATGTCCAGTTGTACTCTGGTTAGACTAATAATATATTTTGATGAACGTTTAAGAAAGAAATATTAAATATTTATTTTACAAATTTGCAAAATTGTTCATATTTTCAGAAAAATAATATTTTTCTCTATATGTAATATAATAAATCTGTTCACACACATGGCCTTACAGGTCGATGTTACGCATTTCAAATAAACATCGCGAGGGTATTAAAACGCAAATTCATCATTACAATTTTATGCTTACTTGAAAGCTTCACAAACATACGACCATAAGCTTTCAAATATAAAATACAGAAAGCTGTCTGTAGCTTCAGTTGAATTTATTGCTTTGCCACGATCACATCTACAATATGTCGAAAATTGTGCTGTATGGAACTGGTATGAGTCCGCCGGTGCGTGCTTGTTTGCTAACACTTAAAGCACTGGAAGTGCCATTTGAATATAAAGAGGTGAATCTAGCCGTAGGCGAGCATCGTACGCCGGAATACCTGAAAAAGAATGCACAAGGCACAGTGCCGCTGCTCGATGACAATGGAACGTTGATCTGGGACTCGCATGCCATTTGCTGTTACCTGAGCGACAAGTATGCCAAGACGGATGTACTGTATCCCAAGGAATTGCTGAAACGCACTGCCGTCAATCAACTTCTGTTCTTCGATGCCAGCGTCCTATACAAGGCGCTGTGGAATGTGAGCAGCTCCTTCTGTCGCAAGGGCATCACAGTCGTCGGAAAGGAAAAGACGGAGAACCTTCACGATGCACTCCGCCTCACCGAAGAGTTGCTGGAGAAGTCCTACATAGCTGGCGATACTCTGACCATTGCCGACTTCTGTTGTGCCGCCACTGTCTCATCTCTGCCGTTGGTCTTTGACATTGATTCGAAAAAGTATCCCAAGGTTACCGCTTGGCTCGCCCGTCTGGGTCAGCTGCCATATTTCGAAGAGTTCAACAATGCGGGTGCCAAACAATATACGGCTTTCATGAGAAGCAATTGGACAAAAGTAGAGCTTTGAATAATTTTTAACATTGCAAAAATAAAACTATGTGTTACATATGTATATCACTAAAATATAAATGACCGTTGCTCATATGTATGTCAAATCTTCTTAAATCTTAAAGCATACAAGGTTTTTTTTTGTTCTAAAGAAAATGTAAGCAAACAACAGCAAAGCAAAATATATTGCGCTTGAGCTTTTTGTTGATCAGCGGCCAGCTTGATTGTTTAATTAAGTTTTTTTTTGTATGTATAATGTACATATATGTACATGATTGTATATCTGTACACAAATAAATTCACATTTGTCATTCCATCTTTATCTGATGACTTAAACACGAGATTGCTTCATTGACACTTATAGCCCAATGGAAGCTTTCAATGTTGTTGTTTTACTCTTGCAGGGGGTGCTTTATTATCTACGATTTGCCAGCTGTGTGTATAAAAGACTTCAAAGCTACTATGTGTAGCTTTAGTTTCAGCTATTGCATTGATACGTTCACATCCACAGCAATATGTCGAAAATTGTGCTGTATGGAACTGATATGAGTCCGCCGGTGCGTGCTTGTTTGCTAACACTTAAAGCACTGGAAGTGCCATTTGAATATAAGGAGGTGAATCTAGCCGGAGGCGAGCATCGTTCGCCGGAATACCTGAAAAAGAATGCACAAGGCACAGTGCCGCTGCTCGATGACAATGGAACGTTGATTTGGGACTCGCATGCCATTTGCTGTTACCTGAGCGACAAGTATGCCAAGACGGATGTACTGTATCCCAAGGAATTGCTGAAACGCACTGCCGTCAATCAACTTCTGTTCTTCGATGCCAGCGTCATCTACAAGGCGCTGTGGAATGTAAGCAGCTCCTTCTGGCGCAAGGGCATCACAGTTGTCGAAAAGGAAAAGACGGAGAACCTTCACGATGCACTCCGCCTCACCGAAGAGTTGCTGGAGAAGTCCTACATAGCTGGCGATACTCTGACCATTGCCGACTTCTGTTGTGCCGCCACTGTCTCATCTCTGCCGGTTGTCTTTGACATTGATTCGAAAAAGTATCCCAAGGTTACCGCTTGGCTCGCCCGTCTGGGTCAGCTGCCATATTTCGAGGAGTTCAACAATAAAGGTGCGAAGCAATATACGGCTTTCATGAAAAGCAACTGGACAAAAGTAGAACTTTAAAGAATTCGTAATAAATATATGTATTACATCTATGTATTTATATATTATATAAAATATAAACAATCATTGGTACGCCAAAACTTGTCACATCCAATACTCCTGTGTTCACCTTTATTGACTATTTTGCCGGAAGAATGTGTGAGCATCATACCAGTCACAAGATTGACTATCGGTAATATACTATTGGTGGGAAAAATTAATCGATTTATTCAGAACACTGACAACAACAAATTACAAAGAAAAAAACAATGTGTCCACACCTACTTTAATGAAAATACAGCTGTGCAAGAAGAAGCGCACACCAATCGCGAAGCACAAAATATTGTAAACCAAATGAGCAAAACCAACAAAGTTGTTTGGACCGATGAGATTTTATTTTTCATAATAAAACATGTGAAAGCTACGCCCTTCGTTTGGGATCACTCCCATCCACAGTTTGCATATAAATCGAAGAAGTCGAAATTCTGGTCGCTGCTTGCGGAAAAAGTAAATGCATGCGGTGGATTTTTTTCAGCCACACCAGTTACAAAGGGTAAAATAGTTAAATTACCAAATAAATGAAATGTTAAAGTACGGAAATTGTGATTTTAGAGGCATTACAAAAAAAATGGACAAACATGAAGACATACTATTTGTTCGAAGAAAGCAAATCTCGCAGAATCGGAGCAGAGGCAGATAACTTTAGCACCACCTGGAAATTCAGGTCAACATTGGCCTTCCTAAGTACATCACTGAGCCCACCAGCTCGACCACAGCAGAGTACACCCGCAGTGGCCCCAAATGCCAGCGAGAGCAGTTGTGATCTATCTGAGGATGATCCACTTGCTACTCAAGATTGCCAACAAGCAAATGTGACGATCAAAACGGAAGAACCCTCAGCGGAGGATTTGCCGGCATTAAACGAGGACGAAAATGAAAACGATGAAGCATCGCCATCAATAAGAAAACGAGCCAAGGAGTCCTCAATCATAGAGGTGCGAGCTGCTAGGAATGCTCACAAAACCAATTTCTATCATTATGGCATGACAGTTGCCCAGGATCTGGATCAACTGGATGAGGACTATAAAATAGACGCTAAGCTGGAAATAATGCAAATTATTGCCAAGTACAAACGAGAGCAGTACTTGAACCAAACCAACAGTTAAAAATAAAAAATCTTACGAAAATTGTACTATTAGTTATTTCTTTTGTGTTTTTTTGATTTTGTATTGTTGAGAATGCTAGCACAAAGCGCATTGGAAGAATTTGTTGATCACAACAAAGGGCACAAATTATTTGTGTAATTTTGCCACACTGAGCAGAAATCGTTCTGCTATCGATAGCCACACAGAAAACAGCTGTGAATAGCAGAATCAAGGAAACTGTCGTCTTCTCCGCACACAGTGTAGTTAATAGTATAAGAGATTATAAGAGGCGAGCATAATTTCAAATAAAGATTTTCCAATGACAATTCTCAGCTCGATTGTGTAAAATATTATTATAACAAAATATTAAACAGCAAACACAGCGCATAGCTGCTGTGCCAAGCACAAGTGCAGGCAGCAAAAGCCTTGCGCCAAATCAATTCACGGCGCACAGAACGTAACGCGAAAATCGATTTCAGTTTCGTTCGCTGCCAGCAGCTGTGCACATTCAATTAATGTACAATTGTACAATTAATTTCATTCCACCTCCACCACCGGCACACAACAGTAAGTGCAGAATGCAAGCTCCCACATTGGATCGCTGGAAATGCTCGCTGCGGCTGCTCGCTCTCTGTGCACTCACAGCGGGCTGCAGTGCGGCGGACACAGACATAACGCTCGATGCCAAAGCGACGCTCAATCATCGCATTCAGAGTCTCGATTTGCTTGTGTTTGTTTTCCTGCTGGCCCTCACGGTGCTAACAATTTGGCTGTTCAAACACCATCGCGTTTCTTGGCTGCATGAGACGGGATTGGCTGTTATTTACGGTTAGTACATAGTCAAATTTATTGTGCTTTGTTATTGTCATCAGCTTTCATTTCTTCTTTACTTTGGTCATCAATTCATTCGTGTTTACTGACCCCCTCATTGCCAACTGCAGCTTTCATTATCGCCTCTTTGTTTTTTTCTAGCATTCGCAACATGCCCCACGTAAATAAATATATGCATAATATATAAATATGTTGAAATACACACATACATACGTGATTACGTATTTTTACACTTTGCGTGCTCATTCCCACCCAAAAAAACGCCCATGTAATCGTCCATATAGACGCGACTAAAGCTTTTAAAGCCCGCATGTTGTACAAATAAACGAGCTGATGATATACGAACCTGTATTTAAATTTTAAGACCCAAACTACACAAAACAGCACACAAATTCTTTGCAACTTTTCTCATCCTTACAAAGTTGCAATTCAGCGACATTTGATAAGTAATAAAAGTAATAGATATGCACATACGTATGTATATGTTTCATAACAGTGAACATTAGATAAAGATAACATATGCAATGAAAACGCTACTCGATTTATAGCGCTATAAAATGGCTTATTAGGTTTTTTTAAGGTCGGCAAATAAATCAATAAGATCAATTTAGCTACAAAATATTTTTCTGAAAAAATTCGAAATCCTTTGGAACTTTGGAAATAATAAATTATGTAGATTGTTAAAAACTTGTTGAAAAAAGTTCTTTGAACACTAGAACATTGCATATTATTATTGTTTGTTTACACTAATAGCATTATTCATTTTTTAATACACAACGTTTTTTTCTAGCAATATTTGAGAACATTACGTGCTTGTAGCAATTGTTTGTTTACACTAATAGCATTATTCATTTTTTAATACACAACTTTTTTTTTCTCGCAGTATTAGAGAGCATTACGTGCTTGTAGCATTTCACTATATCGAATATTCATTATAAAATATACATACTGTATTTGAATCTCGCAATCGCACATGTTGTTTGACTTTGGTTTTTCCTCACATTTTTATAGCACTTTTTGTTTTAATAAATAAGCTTCGTCATCGGTACCAGCCAATCAGATACATACTAAAATTGCATATTGAAATAGTAAATAACAGAATTTCACATGCAGAATACAAGTATTAAAGCTAATTAGACAATTCAATAAACACGTGATTTAGCCATGGACTTGTGTTATAGCTGCGTGCAATAAAAACAATTAAATATGCTAATGAAGCGGCCTATCTAAATCGGCTTAACTCATCTACATATGTCTGTACTACATAAATGAAATAACAATAATGCAGAGATAAGACTGACGAGATTTGGCAGTGCGCAAAGTTGTTGGCTGATAAAGCAGTCGCCGAATATGAGTCAACAAGTCACGTATTTTTGCTAAACAGTTGTTGCTCCGCCCGTTCTTATCATTAGACTTGTGCTACAGTACAGTAACAACAACCCATTCATTACTCACTTTAAAAGCGCGCTTTGTGATAGGTCAGGCAATAATAGGTTCCAAGTGCGCTTACGACCAGAGCAGCAAAACCCAGTTTCAACCGATTTGGTTTGGCTTCTCAGTTTCAGCTAAGCTAAGAATCATACAATTTATTTGAAACTTGGTCTTTACACTCTTACTACCTAAAGGTTCGAAAAAAGTATAAGATATTCGGCACGCCGAAGATAATCCTTCCCCACTTGATTTTTGTTTTTTTTTAATATTGCCCAAAGATTGATTTGGTATTTGCAAAAAACCAAACAGTCACATATTATATATTATTATATTATATAAATATTGCAAGTCTGTAAGCAACGCTAAGGTATTTAAAATATTGTCTGGTGTTACCAAACTATTTTACTGAGCAATAAACAAGCACACTGCAATCGATTTTTCAATTATTTAGTTTTCTCATATTCGCAATCGTTTTGTTAGAAACAATTTAAGTTTGTAGTACGTGTGAATACTTTTATTTAAAACTACAGTAATGAGCTATTTATATTTTCATATCTGTTATATTTGCTTTGCTCGTGTGTTTTGCTTATCCTATTAACTACCGTAGTTACTCCTTCACATATTGTTTCCTAACATATTTTTGTAATTTATAGCATATTAATATGTTGGATCGTTTCCATCTTTGCAGGTTTAATTGTTGGTGCCATTATACGATATGCAGGCACAAATACCACCCTGGTGCATATGCAGGTGGAAACCCAGGGAGAACCCACATACAATGACAAGTTGCCACCGGACACACTATGGTTTAAGGTACGTTGTGCATTTGTGCCTTTGTTGTTTAATATAATTAAATGTCTTTGTTTTAGTATCCGGTTAATCAGACAAATGCCACAAAGCCGCCCGAGGGCGTTAAGACGTATGCGTACGTGTTTCGTGGACAGGTCTACGATATCGATGAGAATGAAATCGATTTGAAGGCCACATTCGATCCGGAGGTCTTTTTCAACATTATCTTGCCGCCCATTATATTCTATGCTGGCTATAGCTTAAAGAAGGTACAATAACAAATACATTTGTAATATCATCCATACTTATACATACATATGCACGTTTACAATTGCAGAAATACTTCTTTCGCAATTTGGGAGCCATTCTGACGTTTGCCATTGTGGGCACCACCTTATCGGCGTTCCTAATCGGTGGCCTGATGTACGGCTGTGTGAAACTGATGCCAAAATACTTGAGCAGCAGTTTCACATTTCTGGACACGCTGTATTTTGGGGCGCTGATATCGCCCACAGATCCGCTCACCATACTGGCCATATTCAATGATTTGCACGTCGATGTTAATCTCTATGCGCTTGTGTTGGGCGAATCTGTGTTGAACGATGCGGTTGCTATTGTTTTAAGCGGGTGAGCTAAACCCTAATTATTTACTTTATTATTAGTTGTAATATTTCGTTATTAATATCTCTTTATTTGCAGTGCCATACAAAATTACGGCGAGCATTATTCGAATACGGGAGAATTTGAATCGACGGCGTTTCTGCGCTCGCTGAGTGACTTTTTCACCATTTTCTTCTTGTCGCTGTTGATTGGCGCTGTTATGGGCTGTTTCACAGCATTGATATCCTTTTTCAAACAAGCAAACAATTTAATTAATAGAAATAATTTAATGAACATTTGTTTCCTTAACTCCTGCCACACTTGACCAAGTTTACGCGCGTTCGTGATTTTCCGCTGCTGGAGTCAGCGCTGTTCGTGCTCATGAGCTACAGCACATTTCTGCTGGCCGAGGCCACGGAGCTGACCGGTGTGGTGGCCGTTCTGTTTTGCGGCATTTGCCAGGCGCATTATACGTATAACAATTTGTCGGAGGACTCGAGACACCGAACCAAACAGATATTTGAGCTGCTCAATTTTCTGGCTGAGAACTTTATATTCTCGTACATTGGCGTCTCGATGTTCACGTTTCCCAAGCATCACTTCGATGCTGGCTTTATCATAACCGCATTCGTAAGTGATTTTCGATCATTTATTTGTATTCACAGCAATTAGTAATCTATTTTTCTCTACAGGTTTGCGCTGCTCTGGGACGTGCCGTTAATGTGTATCCTTTGTCCTGGCTTTTAAACATTAAACGCAAGCCAAAAATATCATCTAATTTCCAGCACATGCTTTTCTTTGCTGGTACGTCTGGAGCAAACGACTTTTGATCGTTGAATTTATTGCTTTAAATGCTGTTCCTACTTATGTTAGGTCTGCGTGGCGCCATGTCCTTTGCGTTAGCCATTAGAAATACCGTGTCCGATGCGCGTCAGACGATGTTAACGGCCACATCGCTGATTGTTATCTTTACAGTCATTATTCAGGGCGGCGCGGCAAACTTTTTGCTCAACTGGCTAAAAATACCGTGAGTTGTATTCTGCACAAAGAAAAGTACAAATCAATAATGTTTATTTTGATTGCAGTGTTGGCGTCGATGATGAGACTGAGCAATTAAATAATTATCAGGTTCACAGTGTGAGTATCTAAAAGCGTGCAATAAGTTCATTTGTATTTACATAATAAGAGCTGTTTACTTTAGCTTTGGGAAAAATTCACATTGAATAAATGGAATCAAATCACTTTAGTTTGTATGTTAGTGAGTTGGATTTCGACGAAGTTCGGTAGTCTGAGAAGCTAAATTCAAAGTGAATCGTTATCTTTATTAACTATATTGTTTGGAATATAGGTATTCATATTACAATATTAAGTAAGAAAAAAAAAGTAAACATTGATAGTAATTAATGCAGTCGACATCATTTTTTTTTAATATAAGCCTAAATAAAACAATATTCAGTAAATTTTTGAACTAATATCTTGGATTTCAAAAGACAACGTAAGAATTCCGTTTCAATTATTGGAGTGGTCGCTATTTGACTAATGATCCCCTATTGACTCAAACATTTAGGGTACATCTAATTTTAAGAGCTAAAGAAAGTATCTACAACTATGCACTTTTAGGTTCATTTTAGAAAGTTAATATTTCCCTTTAATTATCTCATAAGCTGGAGAGCAATTTAATTTGTATGTTTGGGAACAAACTGATGATGCTTTGATTTCCGATTCTGTTATTGATCGCACTACATTTATAGCGTCGACTCTAACTTATTTATTTTGTACATTTCTGCGCAATTCACGCCATTTTGCATCCATCAAAAAGGTTTACAATTCCATGGACAATTCACATTCGGCTCCGGTACGTTGACAATCAATTTCATTCAATTGCAAATTTGTGTGCTTCGTCCTTTGTCCTGCATTACAGACAAACAAAAACACATACACACATTAGCATTTTTCAGTTACAGCATTTAAATAATTGATTTTTTGAAGTATCATTTGGAGTTCTTTATACAGTTTTATTTACATAGACGCGTTTTCTTGTTGCTGGTACTTTTGTTTTGAGACACATTTATCCATACACACATATCGCTAATATTGTCTCGTTGAAATCTGTTCAGTCTGATGGTTACTTGCAGGACGTGGAAGGCGGGGGCGGTGGCGGTGGCGGAGCTGGAGCTGGAGGCCGTGGCAAAACACGCCAAACAAGTGGCGCCGACTCCAATCTGGATACGCCGCTGGATGGCAATGCGGCTATCGCAGTCACCGGACGGCGGCGCAACAGCCACGAGAAGGCGATCCTTGCTCGCATTTGGGGCAACTTTGACACCAAGTGAGTTATAACAGTTATCATAGTTGAGCATGAAGTCAAGCTTGAGCTTTTCACAGATATATGAAGCCATTGCTGACGCACTCGAGGCCCACGCTGTTAGAGACTTTGCCCGTCTGCTGCAATCCCATTGCACGACTGCTGACGACCACGCAGCAGCTGACGCAGGTACTTTAGCGCAGTGCTCATATTATCCCTGCAGTTGAATTCAAAGCACGTTCATTTGCAGGATGGCAGCGAGTTCAGGCGAGTCGATTCCGATTCGGATATTTGTATTGACAACGATACGGGCACGGGTACGGGCAATGGGCTAAGTCCGGATGGCCTCAATGGCGGGCGTCGCAACTCGATAAATCGCGTAAGTATTCGGTACATGGGCGATACTCAGAACCTGCTTGCTAGCTACAGAAATCTTGAATGAAGCACCAAAGACTAATACCATATAGAAAGAGCAACTAACAAACCAAACAAAACAAAAAAAGAAAACCAAAACCAAAATGAAATCCGTAACAACTATATCTACTAGATATTTTGGCCAAGTAGACGCATTGTTATAAGCGAGATTTTGATCAAATCTTATACTACCAACTACATCTACTGCAATGACTTACTATATATATATAATGTATATATATGTATATGTATATATTGTATTTTCCCTTAACAAAATTGTGATTTGTGTTATTAGTTATCTCGTTAACTCTTTATTAAAATGATTTAACTGTTAATTTTGTACAACAAAAAAAAACAAACTAAAAATTATAAAACGGAATCTTTTATTTTGTATACCATTTCGTTATTGTGTTGTTAATTATAATTATGTTTTAAAAAAAAACGCCAAGCGAGATTTCTAGTCTTAATACATATTTATTGTATATTTTTTGTTAATACTATTACATACTGTTTAAATGCATGGCTAACCAAATATATAAGTACAAAAAACAACAATGCAAAATGTAACTTTCTCAGCGAAAATATTAATTTATTGATTTGCTGCGGCATCTTTCTTTCTATCTTTCCTCAAATCATCTAACAAATAAACAACTCATGCGGACTCTTTTAACAATTTAACTATTCGGTTTCTCGGTTACCACCTGCTCCTCCAACTGAAACAACAACCATACCTCTTACTTATCCAATACCATACTTATTGCATAAACATATTGAAACACATGAAACAATAGTCAAATATTATAAATGAAACTAATCACATTGCAAACGAACTCAGCTTGGTTACTAATAATTTTATGTAATCATTTGGAACCGAAATCCATTAACCTTATAATCGAATTTAACACAACAGATTAAACAATATCCTATTTTCGATTTATTGTCAAATTATTTCGATTATTTTTTTGCAATTTGTCAACTTTTTTATTTAATATACATTACTGAAAACTAAGAAAATTACAAGACTTGGTAACGCACAAAAGTCCCGTGATAAACGATCGTGAATTGTCGGCCTGTCCGATCGCACAATTATTATTACTTAGTCGGGTTAAGGTTATTTCCCAAATTACCTTTAGGTACCTTGTTTAATGCGTATGGCTTGGGAATTTAAACGTATTAACAGCTTCTTATGGCACAAGCACAATATTGAGCGAGGCTTTTTTGTATTTTGTAATTATTATTTTTGTTTTCGTATCTCACAATCTAATTTCTTAGAATCTAACATGCGACTAACCATGTAAGTATACAATTATAAGTTCATTTTCATTTATTGTGCATATATATATATATATTCTTGCAACAATTATATTACAAGCACAGTTTCGGTTCTATTGAATATTATTTATCTTGTTTTTATATAACCTTTTTCTTATAGGTTTCAAGTGAACATGGGAATGTGTATATCTAATTTGATTTGTTGCTACATACATATTAATGCAATTGGTCTCATTTGAAATGAAAATTATATGCGTACAAATTAGATTTTTATTTTGGAACTTCATTAGTTCTTAAAACGTTGTGATTTGGATTCTAGTTATAAATGTATATGTTCGGTAAAATGATTTTTTTTTTTATTTTTAAACGAAAATATTGAAAATATTCATTCTTATGTTAGATGAATTTAAAATTAAATTTAAATATTTATTTTCGATATGATTTAAATATCTATAAATTATGGTTTTTTTCAATCAAAGCAAACATACATTATTTAAGCATAAGCTGTAATGATCTTGGAAGTCCAATATTAAAAATTCTTAAGATGTTAATAAAAAATACTCATCGCTTTATTATATATTCCCTCTTCTTTTTATTTGAAACCGCTGCTACATTTTATTGAAACTGAAATTAAAATATGTACACATATTAAAATATATAAACTACTATTCTTCAAAATCGTACCAAAACGCAAATGTTTAGATGGAAATTCTGGAGCATGTTCAAAGTCCGGTATCAACGAGAATCAGGCTATTAGGATTTTATGGCAAGAAGTTATAGGAGCTATAGAATTAAATAACCTTGTGTTTTTTACAGTAGTTATGTATTTCTATATAAAGACACATAAATTATAGAGAATGCTTTCAAATTGCCGAACAATAATTAGTGTAAATATATACATATATTTTAAACTGCATTAGATATGTACTTGCGTTTTGAAATTATACACTTTTGCCTAAAACCTGTACATTTTGTTCACGTGAATTGAATATGTAACTCGCGGTGTTTGCACGGTAAAAAGATGTTAAAATATTCGGTTAAAATATTCAATATTCTGTCTACTCAAATCTTTCTTATTACAAATATTATTTAAATTATAGCAAAGCTCTCTTATAGAAATTATTAAAGATATTAATTGTTGTGCTATTAATTTGTAAGTTTAAAATCAATAAAAACTAAAGTTCACAAAAGGTGTGTTTTCTATTACAATGGTTTTAAGGATTTAAAGAAATTGCCGCCAATTCAACGTAACAGCTGGCAGTATATCGATAGCCGATACTTTTTTCTTAAGCTAGGTACGCAACAACTTTTATTTTGCGTATTAAAACTAATTTTTCCTTCAATTCTATTTGATAGAATCGCAAGCAAATACAATAAGCATTTTGTAAACACTATAATACTTATACATATATATATATATAAGCACAGTAAAATATAGTTGCGTATTCAACAAATTTTGTTTGGTAATCAGCATACCATCCGCATTAGTTTGCTTCCTAACTGTATCACTGCAGCCCTCGCAAGGCGCGTCGTTCCATGTTCGGCAATTGAATAAATATTCAGCATGGACATGGTAAAGAAATCATTTTTACGCGCCTGCATTAATCACAGCTGCCTGGACCACGAACTTATTGACCATATACTATCGCCGCTCTGTGAGCATCACGAAGTGACAAAGCCAGCTAATAAAGAGGCCCTTTATGAGTTCGTTACCGAAATCGAGAGCACTATAAAGGATTTGAATCAGTCCTTGAGCTTCGTGAAGCACCCGATAACGGGCAGGGAATATTTGGTGTGTGCCATAACAGACGCCACGCCCGACACACATAACCATCCCGGAGTGTCTCCAGAGGAGTGCCAGTATTTTTCAATTATATTGGACAAGCTGGGTAACCAGGAGGACTATCACATAGCGTGGAACGAGGCATATTCCGGCTTGAACTTTAAGGGCTCCACCAAACCGCCCACGAAGATGCGCATGCAGACACTGCTTCAACTATGGACCGAGATGGGCTACTTCCTTGAATCGAACGATCGACTTTATCTGGGTCCACGGAGCATAGTAGAGTTCGAGTTCCATTTGCGCTCCAACTACCCGGACACGATTAAGGAGTGTGCTCTGTGCAGGGAACTGGTGCTGTGGGATATCAAGTGCTCCGATTGCAACAGGAAAATCCATCGGAGCTGCATTCGAAAATATTTGCGAACTCGCTCCAATTGCCCCACCTGTGGCAAGAAGTGGGCCACGCGCCTCAGTCAATGAATGTTGTTAATGCATAAGTATTAAATTAACTTCAATCAATTTTGTGATTTATTGCCAATTATTATTATGCGCCATTTTAAAGTACAATACTAGCAAATAAATTAAGAAACAAGTAAGAGTGCTCTAGTCGGGAGTGCCCGACTACGAGATACCCTGAACCCAGTCCGTACAATCATTCGTACTACTCTAGACACACACATGCTGCAGTAGAAGCAGTACAAGCAGTGCAAGCGGCTTAAGCAGTTAGCTTGCTCTTTCGCTGAGCCCCAAACAATGTAAAGTTAAATCTTAAATAACTTCTGTGTTTATTGTCCGATCTTATTGAAATTTTTGGTGCAAGCAATTGTCGATAATATGTGTTACCAAACCAAATTGCAAGGTCGTACCTTCAACTTTTGGGGGGTTTGGGGGGTGGTATCCAAAAAGTGAAATATTTGTTACATGTGTATGCTTTTCGAGATTATACATGCCAAATTTGGGGTCTCTAGCTCTTATAACTTTGAAGTTATGTCCCATAAACGCTAGTCTAATATCAAAATTTATCGATAAGTTTTGAATGCGACGAGTTATCGATCAAATGAAATAAACTTGATCTGTCCCGGGATTAGGAGAACTTATGTTCCAAATATGAAGTCTCTAGCTCTTGTAGTCTCTGAAATCTGTGTGTTCATACAGACGGACAGACAGACGGACATGGCTAGATCGACTCGGCTGTTGATACTGATCAATAATATATATACTTTATATGGTCGGAGATGCTTCCTTATGCCTGTTACATACATTTGCACAAAACCATAATACCCTTTTTACCCATTTTTAATGGGTTCAGGGTATAAAAAACATGAAAACAAAAAGAATTAATAAATTATCGAATAAAAAGAACTAATGAGGCTGTTAAACTTCTGGAATATGACTTTCTCAAAATTGATCCGATTTTCTGAAGCACTCACAAATTTTAACTGCATTAGAAATCGAATATATTTAGATTGTTGGCCTTAAGAATATCATAATAACATCCATAATGCATTAAAAATTATCAAAACTATCAAAACTATCAAAGATAGTTAATCTGATACAATTAATAAAAACACGTTCTAAACTACAGTATTCAGGAGTTAAAGCCATCCCAAAAATCAAGAAGTTCTAGTCCCGAGAGCCCACTGTAATACTGATTTTTAGCTATAAATCGATGCTTTATTGTATACAGCTAAATTTTTCTCAAATTTGTGCAATACAAAGAACACTTTTCATCCTCTCAGTGGCTCTGTTGCACACAAAGAAGAGCCACTACAGTTAGTTCAAAAAAGCTCTCATAGTTGAGTTACATGCAAAAAACGAAAAGAAAGAGACAGAGAAAAGAAGATAAAGATGCCGTAGGAGAAAAATGATTTAATTAGTTGTTTGTCTTCGTCATGGATGTTTGTGAAAGTTTGAATAAAAAATCGTTGCTGGACCAAGGATGCGTGCCGTCTTTTGCAAAAAAGCGCCGCAAGGATTGGGATCATGAAGTCTACAAGGTGCACAATTCGAGACTACATTCTAATAACACCTTATAATCTTGATCATTTTAAATACGCCAACTAGAACAAAAGAAATACCAGACTGCAGTTTAAGTATGCGGATCGCTTTATACCGACCCGCTTTAAGTCCGAGAACATCGACTACAATCTGAAGTATGTGGACAGGCGCAAGGAAAACGATCTGCTGAACATGGTGTGACACAAACAGCAGCATTTCCTATACAAATTTTTTTTAATGTGCATATCATATTAGAATCTAACCCAGGCCTCGAGCTATTGGAGTCAGAACAGCTTTGTGTCCGCGATAAACTCCATGTTCAACATTCGAGAAGCTCGTCTGCTGCAGTTCAGCGACATGCAGAGTCAATTGGTCTGTGATCAGGGCAGATATAGACGGAATACCGAAGGAGATTGGCCCTGTAAGCCGCGGAACAGACCGATGGCGTTTCCCAGTACCACCAATGAGATGGATGGCCTCTGCACGTCCTTTGGTATTTGCTGTTTAAACATACAGTCGAACTTTCCTAACTCAAGTTATTGTAAATTTAATTTTCATTTGAAAAATGTTTTTGATTTCCAAAAATATATTAACCAAATATATTTGTAGCCAAGTATAAAAACATATAAGTTTGAGTTGGAGAAGTTCGACTGTTTTTGTAAAGATGTTCTCATTTTAGATCATAATATGATGGACTGGTCGATAACCGGCCAGATGGCAATTTCGTTCGGCGAAAACTTGATTATTTGGCGGGATGAGGATGCTACGAGCAGGGTATTTAACGTCGAGCATACACATTCGCTTAAATATTCGCCAAATGGGCGTTATCTTGCTATTGGCTGCATGGAGGGGGAAAATCCAGGTACGTAGCATCAATAGATCCACAACGTTCCAATACTTAATATGTGCACATCCACATACTATATACAGATAAATGGTAATCAAATCAAAAGTCTAGACCAGAGTACGAGCTTTTAATGATTAACATGGGTTTTTCAACACAGAAATTCCAAAATGTAAAATAAGTGTCAATATTCTCCTCATTCGAAAATAGTTGCGTTTTTAAAACAAGTATGATTTTGACTATATTTTGAGCTATATTTTTCATAATCTATGTATATCTAAATCTATACCTTTTCAGTTCTCGAGCTGTGGCTGCTGCAAACGCCAGCAGAATTTATGGTAGCGGATGGCAAATATTTTCCGAGATCTATCAAGTCAATATGTTGCATTGAATGGGCCCACAATAGCAGCGAGATTATCTGCGGCACAAAGTGCGGATTGATTGTGGTTGTGGATTTGGACACGATGACCACGGAGCACGTATTGAGAAAGCACACAAGCCAAATCACCTGCATCCGCTTCTCGCCATCGGGACGCTACCTGGCCACAGTGGATGTACAGGGCCAGATTTACATATACGATGGCAGCAATTATTCGGTATCCATGCGTCTGGGTGCCAAGGCGGGTGGCATTGTCTTCGATTGGCATCCGTGGGTGGACGATGAGCTGGCAGTTTGTGTGTACATTCGCATGTTTTGATTTCGATGATATAATTGGCTCTGTCCATTTTTTCAGCGGAAAAGAGACTTTCATCGATTTATATATTTAATGCCAGACGTCGTGAAGTTGTTGCCTTCTATCAGCGCGGCGATGAAAAGATCAAGATCAGCTCGATTCATTTTAGCAAGATCACAGGCGAGTTGCTGGTCAACACTTATAGATTTGGTGAGATACTACTACAATTAAAACCGTTGAGTTCCTTTACGTTTATAATTCTTCATAGATGAAAACGGCTATCCACGCTGTGAGATATTGGTACTTTCGTCCATGAATCGAGTGGTTGACATTTTGGGCCATCAGGGGAAAGGTGCGTTGTTTATGATGTGGAGTCCCGATGGCACCAAACTCGCCGCGGCTGGTCTCGACGAGTCCTTTTCGATTTGGGACTTTTACCCCATGGATAGACTGGAGGCCAAAGTTAAGAAGCAATCGCACAAACCAACACGGCGCAGTGCAGTCGAGCTTTACGGGGCTTTCAAATAAATGCCAAGTGTTTTGTTATGTTATTTGATGCTATTGTTTGTATGTACTTTACAATTTATAAAGCCTTTTGCTTGCTTGGTTTTTATTTTTATTTCCAAAAAGTGTAAACATATGCGTACTTATTATTAGCTAATCTTTTATTATTTTCATTATTTCATTTCATAATTCTTTCATTAAAATTTCATATTGATTGTTTAACTTAAAGCTTACTCTTTATCAATATCATCTACCAAAATCTTAAAAGTGGCCAAAGCAGTATGTAATTAGTTTGATGGTTAAAAGCATTGTTCACTTCCACCAATGATAAATTTCAGATGCCAAAATCGGGCTATTTTATGGAAATCTATTTTCTACGTTACTATTTATAAATGAATATTTTGTATAAGAATTTTGTGTGAAAAACTTCTTTAAACTTGTAAACTAGGCAGCACCTTCAAATCTCGCACTATACACGTTTCTGGGATTCCTGCTGAAATATATACTCGGCACACGCCTCCGATTCCAATCGTTGCTTCTTGTTCAGATGGGGTCGTATTAAAAAACGATGGGTGCAATAAACGACCGCCGTGGAGCCGACGGCGATTGCCATCATGCCGACAGTCGTGGTTGCGAATTGTTTAATGAAGCTCATCTGCAATTAAAGTAATATAAAGAAAAGGCATTAGTAAAACACTAGTTGTGAAAGAAATCTAACGACTTTAATCCCACTTTGAAGAATTGGTTGAAACTGTTGTCGTTGGTGTTGGTGTTGTTGTTGTTTCGCTGTTATTCTCAGGTTTCTGTTCGTTTTTCAATTTTAATATAAGTGGCTGCCAAATGTAAACGCCGCCTATGAAACCAATTGCGGTTACAATCATTAATTGAGGTATTGTGACACCACGAGGACGACGTATTTGCATTGCACAACTAATTGAATTGATTTATTAAAAAGATCTTCGAAATTCCTCTAGCCGGCGCCTGTTACATCAACTCTAGTCCAGCACATGAAAGTCTGTAGAGAAACAGCTGACAGCTTCTATCGTTTTGCAGCACTAACTATTTGGCGTTGCCAGATGCGATGTTTTGCAAAGCACTTTCACATCGGTTATTTGTAGTGTTGATTGGTATTTAAAAATTTTTATTTTGACACACACACACATACGCACACATGTCTCTAAATAACTATATAATTGTACATATAGATTTTACGTTGCTAATGAGTTATTAACGATAAACGGAATTTATACGGATTTCCTTTTGAGCTGCAAGAATATTTTATCTCCAGCATTGTTGTGCTTATTTATACATACATACATACATATCAATCAACAGTTAGCAGCATCAACAAGCGATTGAGCAGAATAGACAAAGAGAGCGAGAGCTCACTTAAGATCGTGACGTGCGCTGCTTTCAGCATGGGACTCCCTGCTAAGAAACAGAGCGCAAGAGCAGAAGCCGCGCAGCAGCAGCAGCAGCAGCACAACAACGATGTTAAACAGTAAGCTGGTTTTTAAAATGGCCTGCTCGCAGCAAGCTTTGAGTCACTCTCAGTTGGAATCGCGCGTTAAACGGTTCTCTAATTTGCCGTTGAGCGCACACAACGCAACTGTCAAGTTGCGCTTTAAGCTCTGCTGCTGCTGCTGCTGCTACGAAAAGGAGTGAAAACACATACACAAAATATACATACGTAGTATACACACACAAAAAAATATTTGAAAAAAAAGTGCGTGAACAATTGCAGAACAATGTACACAAATAAATTCATAATGATAAATATGTGTCATGTATCATTGCTGCTGCTGCTGCTGCTTTTGACGGCAACTGCGAATAGCAACTCGATACCGACGTTGACAACACCGACGGGCGTTTTTGAGACTCGCACCGATAAGGTGCCCAGTGAAACGGCTACCGTTGTCACTGGCGTCGGTGTTCCGGCCGCTTCCTACGATGATCTGGACATATTTGTGCCATTTCGCAGCGATACGCACGACAATTTCTCATGGCAGCTGCTGAAGGCAGTGCTGCTAAACGAGACAGACAAGCAGAACAATGTAATCATATCGCCGTTTTCGGTTAAACTGGTGCTGGCGCTTTTGTCGGAGGCCGCCGGCACGAATACACAGACACAGCAGGAGCTGATAAGCACACAGACGGACATCCGATCGGCGAACAATGTGCGAGAGTTCTACCGCAAGACGCTCAACTCGTTCAAGAAGGAGAATCAGCTACACAACACATTAAATGTGCGCACCAAACTCTTTACGGACAGCTTCATTGAGACGCAGCAAAAGTTTACAGCTACCGTGAAGCATTTCTACGATAGCGACATCGAAGCACTCGATTTTGGCAATGCACCTGCAGCGGCCCAAACCATCAATGACTGGGCGCACAATGTGACCAATGGGCGTTTAAGCAACCTGGTCACACCGGACAATCTGCAGCACAGTGTCATGCTGCTAACCAATCTCATCTACTTCAAGGGACTGTGGCGCCGCCAGTTCTACAACACATACGATGGCGCCTTTTTCCGCACCAAGGATGCACAGCTGCGCGTCCAGTATATGGAGCAAACGGAATACTTTTACTACCACAACTCGGACAAGATGAGGGCGCAGATATTACGTTTGCCGTACAAGGGTAAGAACTCGATGTTTGTCCTGCTGCCGCATTCAATGGATGGCATTTATGAGCTGCTGCAGACGCTGGAGAACAATGACGTGAAGAGCGCCCAATGGGCCATGGAGGAGGTGAAAGTGAAGGTGACACTGCCCAAATTCCACTTCGATTACAAGCGCAGCTTCAAGGACACACTACAGCAGCTGGGCGTACGCGAAATCTTTGAGGATAGCGCCTCACTGCCGGGACTGTCGCGCGGCGCCGATGTTGCCGGCAAGGTGAAGGTATCGAACATACTGCAAAAGGCCGGCATCGATGTGAATGAGCAGGGTACGGAGGCGTATGCCGCCACAGTCGTTGAGATCGAGAATAAGTTCGGCGGTGCCCAGACCATAGAGGAGTTCAATGTGAATCGTCCCTTTGTGTTCTTCATCGAGGAGGAGGCCACCGGCAACATTCTGTTCGCCGGCAAGGTTCATCAGCCTTGCTAAAGACGCTAGACAATAGAGCGGCTCAAAAACAAAGCCAGCCGCGCTTGATATAATTATTTGAATTATAGAGTTACACTAATAATAAACCACAACTATAATATATATATATAAAATACACATATGCAATTGTTATTTCTCACACACACACACACACACACACACACGAACCATCTGACGTTGTGGTGACCTCTGGAAGCATCCGTCATGTTTTAATTACAAAGCCATCAGCTAACCGATTCGTATACCCTTGCAGTGAGGTATTTAGACTTTTATCAGCAAATGTGTAACGCATTGATTGAAAAACATCTACAATACTATAAAGTATAGGCATGATTATGAAACTGGTATAGCCTTATATCTGTCTCTTACTTTTTCTGTCGAAGTTTAACGGATCGGAGCATTGCCATTGCATAAATAAAAGGACTGTCAGAAATATATCGCAGATTACTTAGGGTATTTAATTTTCATCAAGCCCCCATATAACTGTTTATACATTTTATTTTTTTAATAGCTGATAAAGCTTAAAGCGCGAGACAAGTATTTGTTTTACGAGTATTCGTTGCCAGCCTTGTATCATTTAGGCAAGCCCCACAGTTGATTACAATATTGATGTATGCAAGTATGAATGTATGTACAAGTATTTAAAGCCCTGGGAATTCCATATCCACTACAATTGCGCGTCAATCATTTTGAGTAAAGAGGCATAGGTACATAGTATGTAAATAAGCAGGTAAGTAAGTACAGGCACATGAAAACCCACTTAAGGCACACATGACTCACGAGTGTGGGGGATCTAATTAACACCATTCAACAGATTTGTCAAGTCATTGCACGATCCCCAAGTAAATACATCATAGAAAACCATTTAAAGATCAATATACTCTAATGAGTTTGTCTTAAGTCAAGTGTAAATAGTATTTCAAGATTTGTGAGAGAGTTTACCATAGAAACACTTATCTTCTCTTAGCTCTGATAACATCTGGGAAACTTGTCCGACTTGGAATAAACGTTATTTATAAAAGCTTAGTCACGCCCAGAAACAAAAGATCAAATAAAACAAGTGGGGAAGGATTATCTTCGGCGTGCCGAAGATTTTATACTCTTTTCGAACCTTTAGACAATTTTCACTCTGCCAACTGCAGCACTTTCATCAGCTGTAGAAATTGATATCATATGAATTTAAATTTTCTATTGAAATCTTAAATTTATTTCCAGTTGTATGGCAGCTATAAGATATAGTGTTGTATGCTTGAATAATTAGTATCTGTGCAAAGATTCATCGCGATAGCTTTGAAAACATGGGATTTATGGCCAAAACCGACTTCCAGTTGTATGGCAGTTATAAGATATAGTGATCCGATCCGGCCGGCTACAATCAATGTTATGTATGTTTAAATAATAAGTATCTGTGCAAAGTTTTATCGCGATTGCTTTGAAAACATGGGATTTATGGGCAAAACCGACTTCCAGTTGTATGGCAACTATAAGATATAGTGGTCCGATCTGGCCGGTTCCGACCAATGTGCTGTCCCTTTGAATAATAAGTCTCTGTGCAAAGTTTTATAACGATAGCTCAAAAACTGAGGGACTAGTTTGCATACATACAGACAGACAGACAGACGGACATGGCTAGATCAATTTGTTTTGTCATTCTAAGCATACTGGCAGTAACTTTTTGGGGTCTCCGACGCTTCCTTCTGTGCGTTACAAACTTCAGCACAAACTTAATATACAATTTTCTTCGAAAAGAGTATAAATATGTCGACTGAGCGAAAAACAAGTTGCATGCTTAATTCACACACAGAGATGTGTGTAAATATGATTCCCAATGTGTGTACTAACATCATCTCATTCTATTTTCGATGAGCGATCATATACACATTGGCATTTGTTTGTTTGTATTTGGGTTTATAGATTAGTAAGAGTCGCATATTGGAACAGGTTTCACGCATACTTCAATTCAATGTGTTCAGTGTGATTTCTGATTATGTTAATTCGAAAAAAAGATTATCTGACCTTTTTGATAATATTATGACACTGATTACTCCCGACATACTCCAATTTCATTTGGGAATCAGCGTGGTGATAACGACAGATGCTGCACTTTTCTTTTATACTTCCTACTGTGTATGGTTCTATTGTTCATAATTGATTATTATTTTGATAAATTAAAAAACGTGTTTAAGTAGGAAGTTGATAAACAAGAATTAGTTGATTTTCTGTTCAAAATGTAGACCCAAATAAGTTTCAATTTGTTGCTTTACGCCTCTGAACTGTTGTTTTATTTAACGTATACAAATCAGTGCTCAAGTAACTTGAAAATCAGAAATTTCAGTTACCAAAACTTTACAGTCGAAAACCTCAAAAAAAGAACATTTTCTAAAGAAATGATACTCGGATAATTATCAGACCTCCGTTTCTTAATATTTACTTGCGTCATATTATTAAATACGACAACTGAAGAGCATTGCAAATATAAATAAACTGCTTTTATTTTTGTTGTATCAACTGATTCACGAATCATCAGTATATCCAAAATATTTACATTTGTAAGGCCTCCCATTATTATATTCGTGCTTTCACTTACATAAACATTTTAAAAGCTTAAGATTTTATGGCTTAAACGTGTTCATCAATGGCAAACCTCTTAACGTGGTTTAAAAAAACAAAGCCAAATTGAATTGTTACTCACGAATATAATTCCATTATTTCTAAGCACAAGTTAACATTAACATGAACTCATTACTTATTTCTTGTGAAAAACAATCTCCAAAAAGGAAATATATTGTCATTTGCAAAATACTATTTACTTCTCATACAGATCAGTCATTTATATTTATAACTTAGGTATACGAAACCAAATCAACATAGAATACGAGTAAAACCCTATTGCTCTATGATTCGATTATTCCTACATCATAAAAAAAAAGTTTTGCATAAATCTTACATTTTATAGCTAAACTCTGGACCATGGCGCCAATGAAAAAAAACCCAAAAGCTGACGCCCAGATTCTGGCATAAGAGTAATTAATATTACGAAAATCAAAACCTGATAATTATTTTGAATGAAAATAACAATAAAACCCAAATGCTGGTTAGTAAGATTCGCTTGGATTACTTCATTTTTATACCCTGAACCCATTAAAAATGGGTAAAAAGGGTATTATGGTTTTGTGCAAATGTATGTAACAGGCATAAGGAAGCATCTCCGACCATATAAAGTATATATATTCTTGATCAGTATCAACAGCCAAGTCGATTTAGCCATGTCCGTCTGTCTGTCTGTCTGTCCGTCCGTCCGTCCGTCCGTCCGTCTGTATGAACACACAGATATCAGAGACTACAAGAGCTAGAGACTTCATATTTGGAACATAAGTTCTCCTAATCCCGGGACAGATCAAGTTTATTTCATTTTATCGATAACTCGTACCGTTTAAGAGTTATCGATAAATTTCGATTTAAAACCAGCGTTTTTGGGACATAGCTTCAAAGTTATAAGAGCTAGAGAAACCAAATTTGGCATGTATAGTCTCGAATAGCATACACAAATATTTCACTTTTTGGATACCACCCCCCAAACCACCCAAAAGATCAAAAAACGCATCTTTGAGGGTACGACCTTGCAATTTGGTTTGGTCACACATATTATTGACAACTATTTGCCCCAAAAATTTCAATAAGATCGGACAATAAACGCAGAAGTTATTTAAGATTTAACTTTCCATTGTGTGGGGCTCAGCGAAAAAGCAAGCTAACTGCTTAAACCGCTTGCACTGCTTGTACTGCTTGTACTGCAGCATGTGTGTGTTTAGATTAGTATGAATGATTGTAAGGACTGGGTTCAGGGTATCTCGTAGTCGGGCACTCCCGACTAGAGCACTCTTACTTGTTTCTGTTGGGAATATCATCTTTTACCCTTCAAATTTCTAGTTGGTACGGGGTATAGACATGATTTATATATGAATTTTGGACTCACCTCCGCCGCTGCCGCTCGACTGCATTACCATCGGCTGCTGCTGTGATCCAATGTGAGATTTGCTAAAATTGTTATTGTTCTGATTGTTGTTCTGTTGATTGCGAATGTGCTGGGATGCGTACTGTTGTTGCGGCTGCTGCTGGTGTTGTGGTTGTGGATACGGTTGATACTGTGCCGCAGGCTGAGCCATTTCACCAATTTGGAAATTTGCGCTTTCCGCGAATCGCAAATTTGCTGCGTCAGAACGTCGAGTGTTTGTTGCTGCCGGCGGCGGCTGCGGCTGCGATTGCATCATGCTGCTGACCGCCTGATGGTTTTTACCAGAGATAAGCGCATTCAGTGCCAACTCCTGCCGTGCATTTCTTGCCGCAAGCAACGACGGCAATTGAGCGCGCGTCTGCGGCTGCTGCTGCTGCTGCAGCTGCTGCTGCTGTTTACTGGCCACATTCATGTTGAGCATCTTCGTGGTCTGCTCCTCCATTTTGCGCTTCATGACCGCATTGCGCATTATGGTGTTTGCATGCGCCTGCAGATCCTCCTGTGTTATCTGCTGTGGCTGTTGTTGTTGTTGCTGCTGCTGTTGTTGTTGCTGCTGTTGTTGCTGTTGCTGCCGCGCGGCTAACGTCTGCTGCACAATGGTCAAATTGTGTAGGTTCTGCAATTGACTGGCAATCACTGTGCTGGATAGCATCTCCAACTGCTGCTGATGCTGCTGTTGCTGCTGCTGCGTATTGGTAAACTGCAGCACGGCAGTTATGGCCTCACGATCCATGTTGCTAAGGCGCGGATTGGCCAACTGCACCAGCAGACCATGCTTCGAAATTTCCCCTGCAATAATTCATATATATATTCATTATAAAATAAACCAATTATGTGAAATACTATGTATTAGCAAATTATGGGCAGTTATAATATTCGCACAACGACTTCAAAAAATTATTTAAATTATTTTGTAATCAAACTATCAATCGACGTTGAACAAACCGTAGCTATGCTCTATAAGGCAAAGTCACAGACTGAAGAACAAACAAACTATGCATTTAAACCTGATGTACTTTAGATATAAACAGATTTACTGATTACTGAATACGAAGTAGCTAATTGTCCCTATTACCGAATTGGCCGAATAAGCGAAATATCGAGATGTTAATGTAGTAGTAAATTTGCTGGCTTACCCTTGGTTAGACGGAGTAGAAGCAATTGGGTATCGGCGCGTCCAAGTATAGCCTTTAGCTGCAGGCTGGCCAGGAATGCTGTCTGCTGCTGTTGCTGTTGGATAAGTACATGTTGCTTTTGCTGCTGCTGCTGATATTGCTGCTGTTGCATGATGAAATTGGAAATGGCATCGTTGCCAACTGGCGGCTGTTGTGCGGACACCGGAGGTGCAACTTGTTGCGGCTTGGAGCCATTCAGAGCGCCAATTAACATTTGGAAATTATCGGACTGTTTGTTGTTTGTGTTGCTATTGACCTGTGCTGCAGCTGAAGCTGATGCTGCAGCTGCTGCTGCTGTGGCATCGAGTGAGTTGCGTCGCCATTTGGCTTCCAGTTGATCGACCGATGGCATTTGATTAACATAACCGAGGCTCTTAGGTTGCTCCAAGTTCGGATTGCAGCTATTGAGGTTGTTATTGCTGCTGTGGCACATGGCCTGCTTGAAGAACTCATTCAGCGATGACGATGAGCCATGCTTCTCCTGCCGTTCGCGTGCAAAGAACGGCATAAATTTCGAATTGTCGTTGTTGTTATTATGGTTATGCGACAACTGCTGCTGCTGCTGCTGTTGTTGCTTTGGGTGTTGATAGTTGCCTTCGGTGCGTGCATAGCCATTATTATTATCAAAGTTCTTCTGATTGTGATGGAACCTATCAAACGGAGCCGAACGCCCGCCGTAACGTTTCTCATCCTTCCTCTGCTGCTGCTGCTCCGTTAAATGCACTTTGTTCATATTCTCCGATGAATTGCTATTGTTATTGCTATCGTGTTTTGGCATATTCTTGATGCCTACACTGTTGTTGTTATTGCTGCTGCTGTTTCGCCCAGTATTGTCGGGATGCTGCCATTTGTATTTGCTATTGTCGATCTAAGAATAGCAGATTAATTAATAATTATTATGAATAGCAAAGAACGATAATCTTCAAAAACACAAATTTAATCTCAGAAAGTTTTAATTGACGGATGTCTTAATTTCCTTAAAAAATACATAAGAACTTTTTCAAGCACATCTCAAACAAGTTGTAGGAATACAAAGATTTTAATATATTTGCATGTAAATAAAATCCATTAAAAGGAATTACTTACTTTGTGCTTTTGCATAATGGGTTCCAAATTTACTTCATTTGTGATGTGTTTGCCCTCTTTCAGCATCTTCTCTTCTTCCTCATCGAAGCCACACAATTCGATTGTATCCAGTCTTGAGGTTGGACCACAGCTAAACCACTCGGGCTCCTCATTTTGGTTTCTATAGCGACGATAGTGTCGCTCTTCTGCATCGCGAGATTTGGGCTTGGAGACGACCAAGAAGCCGGACATGACGCGCTTTACGTAGTTCTCGTTGGCTCGATTAAGATCCTCAATAGATTCATTCGATTTCAAGCTCTCGTTTTCGAAACGATTATTGTTGCTGTTGTTGTTGTTGGACATGCCCATGATAGGTGTATTTGGGCGACCATTCGGCTGCTGAGAGGTATTTAATTGAGTGCTGCTTATCTCGCCATTATCAAAGAACTTCAGCATGGTCATATTGCTGCTATTGTTGTTGTTATTATTGCTGTTGTGATGTTTCACATCCTCCATGTGAGATTTCGACATGAAATTGGCCTGATGATGATTGTTGTTGTTGTTGTTGTACTTGTAGTCATTATTGTTGTTGTATGACCACTTCGTAAGTGATAAACGTCCGCTACCGATGCGCCTCTGGTTAACATTGGCTGGATTCTGTAAAAGAACTTATTGTTTACCAATTATCTGCTATACAATAAATGTTTCGATAATTGCTGAAATATATTGTCAATTGTCTATATGCTTGAGCGCAATTTTGACAACTACCCCAACTGTCGATATATTTGCAATGGGACCAACAGATTTTATATACAAATGTATACAAATAAAACCATTTACGTAAAGCTTTTAATAAATATATTACAACAATGCGACAACGGATAATTTGAATTTTTATTGCATTGCAAGTAACTGTTAAGTAACTTTTACCGTTAATCGCGGCGATTGCACATCACTAGCAGCTGGCGCCAATGTCAATCTCACACATACTAATGCACATGCATATTTACAGCGCTGCCAGCTGTGAGAGAGATTTGCTAGTGTAAGCTGATAAACCGCCAAGTAGACTGGCGAATATGCGTGCAAAGCGATGAGCGCAAAAACAAAAGGGAGAGAGTAAGCAAAATGAAAAATGGTGCTTGGCAAAAAAGCAACACACACATGAAGCGCTAGTCGGAGATGCACAAAAACAAAGTAAAACTAAAACTGAAAAACGGTGCCAACGGCAGTTGACATTGCGCTGTCCCGTGTACTTCATCGGCTGAGCGGGCAACCGACAGATAACTGTAAAAAGCAGCCATTACAAAAACAAAGCGCAGCAACACATTAACCCCTACGCAGTTAGGTAAATGCAGTGATAGCAAACGATTTAGACTCAGTGACAAGATGCAGTTTGTAGCCACCGGTAAGTGCGACGAGCAATAAGCGCGATGCCAATCTGATTTGTTTTAATTGCATTTTACAAATGTATACATACATATGTATGTATGTATGTATATATAATTATTTATATATATATACACATATGTTTATTTAGAACATCAACACCGCCGCCTGAATCCATTGAATGGCCAGTGGGTGCTTGTTAGTCCGCATCGCATGCAACGGCCTTGGTCTGGCCAGGAGGAAAAGCCGCAACTGAACGAACAGCCCGAGTACGATCCAAACAATCCGCTCTGTCCGGGTGTTAAGCGATCCAATGGCATTGTAACGGAACGCTATACAAGCACGTATGTGTTTGATAATGATTTTCCCGCACTGCTGGAGCAGGTGCCGGCACCGCCTGCCAGCGATGATCCGCTATTTCAGGCAGCGCCAGCGCGAGGCAATTGCCGCGTTATGTGCTTCCATCCCAAATCGAATTTAACCTTGCCAACAATGAGCCCAACGGAAATTTGTGCTGTTATCGACGAGTGAGTAATCGATCAAATGTATAACGATAACTGGGTTGCGAAATCAGTTTGTTGAATGAGTAAGATGCCGTTAAACGAATCATCAACTATATTGACTATTATTTGAATATGTGTTTGAGTTTCAATGTATGATTTATCAATAAACATTAGTTATTGATAAATAAACTTATCATTTAATACTCATGCATCGATAAGTTATACACCGATTAACGAGTTATCAATATACCGGCTATCGGTTGAAGTCATCGATTACTAATATGTATACTTCAATTGCAGATGGATTAAACAGTTTAACGAGCTAAGCGCCAAATATGCCTGGGTGCAGATATTTGAGAACAAGGGCGCCACCATGGGCTGCTCGAATCCGCATCCGCACTGCCAAATCTGGTCTTGTTCGTTTCTGCCCACAGAGCCACAGTTGAAGCAGGAACGATTGCGTGCCTATTACGCGACCAACGATCGTCCCATGCTAGGCGACTATGTGGAGCGCGAGCTGCAGCGACGCGAACGCATTGTGATCGAGAATCCCGACTGGCTTGTGGTGGTGCCCTACTGGGCCACCTGGCCATTTGAAACGATGCTGATATCCCGCAACAACAATAAGCGCATCAATGATCTGACCGACGGGCAGCGCTACAATCTGGCGCTGACCATCAAGGAATTGACCACCAAATACGACAATCTATTTCAATGTTCGTTTCCCTACTCAATGGGCTGGCATGGTGCGCCCACGGGACCAGAGCATGCGCACGCCTCCAGCGCCCACTGGACACTGCATGCCCTCTACTATCCGCCGCTACTGCGCTCGGCAACAGTGCGCAAATTTATGGTCGGCTTTGAGCTTCTCGGAATGGCACAGCGCGATCTGACGCCGGAGCAGGCGGCCCAGCGACTGCGAGAAGTTAGTGGCACACAACACTATCAGACCAAATAACTGGCCAAAAATTAAACTACATTTAAAGAAAAGAATTTCAATTGAATGGAACAGTTTCTGCCCATTTTTTTCCTATTTAGTATCATATGCAGTCATAATTGAGTCTAAAAGATTTTTCTAGCATTTTCTTTTACTCTTGTGTTCGCATATTATATACATAATACAAAATTAGATTTTGGTTTATTTCATTTAAGCTCATATGAGTAAAAACTGCGTGTTTAATCTTGCCTTTTAATTAAACAAAGCGATAAAAACCCCTTTTTGATTCTTACTTTGCTCTAAGAAACATGTCAATTTAATGACATTGTATTCGAGCATAAGTCCTAATTATCCAAAGAGGCAACAATTATAAGATCTTAGGGTCTGTGGTAGGAAGTAGGAAGTAGGACTCGTATGCTATAGACTGTCGTTATGTAACTATCACGAAAATACCCCTTTATAGTAAAATAGGTTTTTATGAAAGCTGAATCTGATGAAGCTCTTTCAAATTTTTACGGAAGATACCGATGGCAACGTTTTAATCGTGCCTCCATTAGCTTTGAAAAATATGCAATTATGTGTGCGCTAGGCTATAAAAATGTGTTTACTGTTAGACAATATTAATCTGACTTTTTATGCGCGTAGCAAATTATCAAAATGCAATCAGATTAATGAGCAGCCAATTAGCACGTCAATACATTATACGCCTGATAATGTATGTCATGTATTTAAGCAGAATATAGAGTGAAATGCTTACCTGAAACTCCGGCTGTGGCTGTGGCGGTTGGCTCTGAATGATGGACTCGTCGGTGATCAACTGCTGCTTGCCTTTATTCTTATAGAAGGCGGGCATGCACTCGTTGCTACCACTGGGATTATGGCTATGGCTGCTCAAGCGTGGCTTGAAGCTCTGTGTGCTGCGACCCACTGCGTCCGCGTTGCGCCACAGATTCATGCGACGCAATCTCGCTTCCAATTCGATGTCATCGCAGGTGGCAATGCGCGGCATGCTAAAGGTGAGTGACTCCTTCGACCGGTGCATAAGAGCATGCATCATGGCATTGCGTATATCGAGCAGTTGCTGTCGCGTGTAGTGCTGCATGGATTCCATCAGCGGAGCGCTTGCGCCGGGAAGAAGCACGGCAGATAGCGATTGCGTTCCACGCAGCTTGGGCAGACGCAGATTACTCGAGACAACCGTCGAGATGCTGCGTCTTTGTGAGGCTGGCATTTGCTTTTTGCTGGCCCGGGCGCCCAACGGCGGGGGACTCAGGTGCAAATCGCAGCCGACTGCGGTGCAGGACATTAGGCTCGTGGCCTGGGTGTAGGGCGTGGACGCGCGTGCGGACAGCACCTGCAATGGCATCTCATCGTCATGACCAGTTGCTGGCAAGGCGATGGCTTCTCTGGAGATGATCAGCACATTGGTTTGTCTGGCCCGCAGTTTGCTGACTTTCAGTTTCCTTTCGAGTTGGTGTAGCACCGCTGGCTTATTGCACTTGGGATGCAGGATTAGGGCTTGAGACGCAGTGGACGAGGCAATTGTACGTAGAATTGAACATGTTGGCGACATTGGGACAGCATCAGTTTTTAATTTATCCAACACGGTGACGGCGGACTATATAGCAAATGACAAATTAATAGAGGGGGCGAATAAACAAGCACAATATATTGATACAATTGAGATTTTCTATAAAAATATAATGCTAGCGCAAAAAGTCAAGCACGTAAATTTCAATGTCATTCCAAAACAAAAATTTATCAATGCCAAACAAGTGTACAGTATGCGGTCGAAATTGATGATATTGCAGCCCTATCAGTTAACATTTGACTATTGTGTGTGGTTAACAAAATAAAATTCAGCACACTTTATAAATTTTGAGTACTTTCTCAACAAAAATATTTGAGGAGTTATATTTGTTGACAATGCGTCGGAGAGAGTAAATAAGAGCAAGTCGACAACAGTGAGAGAGGGTGATAGAGATTAAGAGAGAGAGAGGGCAATAGAGAATAAGAGAGAGAGGGGGATAGAGAATAAGAGAGAGAGAGAGAGAGAGGGAGATATATATTAAGACAGAGATAGATATTAAGACAGAGGGAGAGAGAGATAGAGATAGATATTAAGAGAGAGAGATAGATAGATATTAAGAGAGAGTGATAGAGAGAGAATAAGATAGAGATTAAGAGAGAGACAGGGAGATAGATAGAGATTAAGAGAGAGTGATAGAGAGAATGAGATAGAGATTAAGAGAGAGAGAGGGAAATAGAGATAGAGATTAAGAGAGAGAGAAAAGTAGAGAATAAGAGAGAGGGACGTAGAGATTAAGACAGAGAGAGAGAGTTAGATCAAGAGAGAGGGAGAGAGAGATCAAGAGAGAGGGAGATAGAGATTAAGAGAGAGACAGACATAGAGGGAGGTGGAGATTAGCGAGAGGGTAGAGAATCACTTTATTAAGACAACATCCAAACAACATTTATACCAAACTCATCAAAATCTGCAAACCACACTTAAATTCTGGAGAAGCGCGCAAAAGGGTCATATATAAAAAAAATGAAGTGATATAAACATAATTTCGCAAGTATTCACGGCTGCCACACTTCGACTATATCTTAAAATATTCAACCAATTTTTTTTATCAACTCTAAAAATAATGGCTTTCATACTCAGCTCACAAATTTTTAACGAGTGCGCACTATATGCACAAACCTGTAAATTGCAGCAGCTGTGATTTAATACTTGACTTACGTCGAATTTCGAGCGTTGCCACTGTCTCTGCTGCTGCTCCCGTTTGTTGGCCTCCATTTTCGTAATGGCCTCCTCCAAGGCGTCTTTTAGCTTTATGGGCGTCAGCTTGATATAACCCTGACTAGTAGTCAACGCCTTTGTGGGCACTGGCGGCGGCGGTGGTGGCGCACAAGGATCTTCCCATTTCTCCGAATTTGCCTCGTCATCCGTTTCAGGTGCCGATGCCGTTGCCGAAGCCGTCGACGGCGGCGGCGCATGAACGGGTGTGGGTGGTGGCGGCGGCGGTGGCATCGCGAATTTGGCCATTTCAACAGGTGTCAACACTTGCTGAACATCGCCGTCCAAGTTTCCGGCACCCTCATTATCCATTGCAATCAAGTGTTTGCGCTTTAGATTTCGCTGCTCCTTTGGTTCTACAGCGCCAGCGCCATTTTCTTCTACGAGCAATTTAGCTTCGAGCACTTGCTTTGAACTAGTCGACATTTTCTATTCGTTTTGCGATTTTAGAGTTCAAGTGTAATTTGTATTCCTCTGTAATAATTATACTCACAATAATATAAATTTTCTTTAGGTTTTAAAAAAGCACTTTAAAATTGTAATGCAAAGTGTAACTTTATGTATTGCAAAATGAAATCACGTTTATGGCGAGATCGTTTATGCCGTTATTTGGTTTTTCAATCGTGCGCCGGGTCGTAGGTGAATTAGTGTATGTGTATGTGGAGTGGACTTACTCAGTGAACGAATGTGAGTTATCGGACTATTATAGTATTAGCATCGTCCAGCCCTCGAAACAGAAGCGGGTTTTTACAGCGGATAATGGACAATTATCAAGAGCCATCAAAACGCTCACTTTAATTATTCAAAACAGTGATACTGTAGTAATAAATACCAGAAATATAATTTAATCAGGTTAATAATAATTTACAAATGTAAATTCAACTAACAGTGACTGATGCTTATACCTGATATTTAACAGTACCTATGACTGTTACTGAAATTATAAGCTCATCTCTAGCATTGTGCCATCTCTAGTAGCCGTGTAGCTACGCTACAAGGAAAAGTTTTTTCTTGCCCATAAATATTTATTGAGATAAATCGATTTAGCAGCCAATGTAATTGCAACTGAGTTTGATTAAAGTACTAGCAGCTTAAGCAAGCACGTCTACTGGATGGATCAATAATGTAAGCAAAACGATGAAATTTGTACTTTCGTAAACAAAGCGTAACATAACCTCAATTCGCAATGTCTAGCACTTAAATTGACGGAACGACGCAGACAAAGGTAATAAATATATATAAGCAAAATGACTCAATATCTGCCGCCAAATCTTTTGGCGTTATTCGCCTCGCGGGATCCCATACCGTTTATGCCACCGGTGGATAAATTGCCGCATGAAAAAAAATCACGAGGCTATTTAGGCGTTGCCAAATTTATGAGCGACTTCGAAGACCCAAAGGACACGCCGCTGCCCAAAACCGTAGAGACGCGACAGGAACGTCTCGAGCGAAGGCGCCGCGAAAAAGCAGAACAAGTGGCATACAAACTGGAGCGCGAGATCGCCCTATGGGATCCAACCGAGATAAAGAACGCCACAGAGGATCCATTTCGTACGCTCTTCATAGCGCGCATCAATTATGACACCTCCGAGTCCAAGCTGCGGCGCGAATTTGAGTTCTACGGCCCCATCAAAAAGATTGTGCTCATTCATGATCAGGATTCAGGTAAATTGTGTTTTAATTATGATATGCAATTCAGTTCACTGAATTAGTTTATAGGCTCTTTTTGTTGGCGGCGTTTTCGAATTGAGAAAACAGATAGTTCGATTTGTTTTATTCAGAAATTAAAATTCAGCATTTATTGTAACCATCAAACTTGCATCTCAAAGTATACAAAATAGAAAGTCGTCTAAAAATGCATTTTTAACGTTTTGGTTGCAAAATACTTTAATTTAAAGAGAAACTTTTTTATGTCAACTGTACTAATGATAATTTCTATCATTTTAAATGTCTTTTGGTGCTTGTACTCATATTACCTACATATATATGTATATATTAAAATAACATTATAAATATTAAAAAACCATCAGAAATTGGAACTTTTGCTTCTAATTTCTGATTAATATGAATATTGAAATTTCCACTGTATTTGCAATTGAATTATGACAAATATGAGCTGCACGATTGAGCGAATTTGTATTATAATATTATTGGTATCTTCAATTCAATCCCACAGGTAAACCCAAGGGCTACGCCTTTATCGAGTACGAGCACGAGCGAGACATGCATGCGGCGTATAAGCATGCAGACGGTAAGAAGATTGACAGCAAGCGCGTTCTGGTGGATGTGGAGCGGGCCCGCACGGTCAAGGGCTGGCTGCCAAGACGTCTGGGCGGTGGCCTGGGCGGCACACGACGTGGCGGCAACGATGTGAATATCAAGCACTCCGGCCGCGAGGACAACGAGCGGGAGCGCGAACGCTATCGCTTGGAGCGCGAGCGTGAGGATCGCGAAGGTGGTGTGCGTAGCAGCGCCAACAATGGCGTCGATTCACGTGCCAGCCGCGCACCCTATGCTGGTGGAGCTGTTGGCGCCGAGCGGCGTCGCTCACGCTCCCGCGAGCGTCGGGACCGGGAACGAGAGCGGGGCGGTCGTGTTGCAGGTCGCTCACGCAGCCGGTCACGCGAACGAAGGAAACGTCGTGCCGGCAGCCGGGAGCGTGACTATGACGAATTCGATGGTCGCCGGGAAAGACGGGACAGGGAGCGTGATCGTGATCGTGAGCGTGAAAAGAAAAAGAAGCGTTCCAAGTCACGCGAGCGCGAATCATCTCGCGAGAGGCGCGAACGCAAGCGTGAGCGACGCGATCGTGATCGTGGTGGTGCCGATCGCAGCGGCGGTGCTGGCGGAGATCGCGATGTCAAGGAGCGTAAGCCCGATTTCCGTGAAATGGACATGATCAAGATCAAGGAGGAGCCCATCGATGACGGCTATCCCACGTATTCGATGAACGACTATCAAAACACGGCCATCAAGCGCGAACAGGACGATGAGAACGAGGAGAAGTATCGGCCGCCCGCCGCACATCACAACATGTTCAGTGTGCCCCCACCGCCAATACTGGCGCGCAGCAATAGCAATAGCAACCCTGATAATGGGGGCCAAAATGCCAGCGATCCGAACTGGTGGCGTCAGTGAGTGTCCCATGTCCTGTCATCGATACGCATTGGTAATCAAGTACGATAACAAAAGTTGTCAAGAGTTATTGTGTAATTATCCTGCTGGTAATACTAATTTAATACTAGTATCGTAATAACAATCATTTGCCGAAATCGAAAGTATCTCGATTGTTTTCACATATTTATTCAATTGAAATTTGAAATTCATAGCAAGACAGCCAGTGTGGACGATGCAGTTCGGCAAACAACGAAGCGTAAGACATGCTGTAAGTCCGTTTGTAAGCTGGGAGCACTTTTCGATTTTCTTTTAAATTTATCATGAAACAAACAGCAAAAAAAAAAACAGAAACAGACACAAAAACGTAAATCAACAAATTATTGTGCATAGCTTAAATACGTTTAAATATGTAAGTAAATCTTAACAATTGAAATGAAGAGTAAGTAAAAATAAATACGATCAACATGTGTTTGTTTCCCCACCTTTGGTAAGGGGGTATAAGGGAATGCTTTGGTGTGTGTGTGTGTGTGTGTGTGTGTGTATTGAGTATCCTGAGACCGGATCCACAGATCAAAATGATGCAAAAACGATTGGTTTGTTTGGTAGCAACTACTTAAGAACAAAAACAAAACGAAAAATAATACTTTAAACCTGTGCGCTAACTCGTGCCATTTTATTTTCTTTATCTTTTTGCAGTTTTCAATATTGAAAATCTGAATATCTGTCTAATGTACGATGTATGTATATTGTGTATACACGTCCAGGGTGTGCAAACAGAATCCTAAGTATATTTCAACAAAAGCACTAATAGTTCCTATAAGCCAATAAAACAACAACTCCTAGAGTACTCAAAACTTGACCCATGAGTTTCGAAACTCATGAAAGCAGGTAATTTCTTCTCTACACAAATCTCACTAATTCATGCGTTTACCGTTCTAGGCCAACACTTGAAACGTGATGGCTCTCTGGCACGCCAGCTCAGCTTATTAATATTCTCTCCGATCCTGGGTCTGTGAGTAAGTTTAAATCGGGCCTGTTTTTCCAAATATGTGCTATTGTCTCACGATTGTAAGTTGTTGTTGCAAGCTGGTTGTTGGTAAGATTTCTACCTAAAAAACTTGGTCAAGTACTAAACAAACAAAAAAGAAAAAGAAAACCACCGGATATATTACAAATGCACACACTGTAAGCTGCATATTCTTTCGATGTTAATGGTGAGGTATGTCCTTAGAAATGGTTATGAATGGCACTTACATATCAACTTGATATCGTATGTAATCAATTTTCGATCTCGATCTTTTCAAGTACGTTTGGTGATTGTTTGTGTTTGGCCCCTATACTAGAGGACCACACACCACGGAACAAAAATATTTCAAGGTTTGTTATTGGTCGTTCTCGTTGGCGCCTATAACCGGTAAGGGTACCTCTATGGGGTTCAAATACGCAGTAGCTAAATGGGTATGTTCTGGATCTCCGTATTGTTTCAATTCGAACGACAAGACTAATTATAAAACTACTTCAAAAATGACAAAAAGGTATCCAGTAAAACTGTGAAACAAAATTCAGACGTACTATTTAAAGGAAATTCAGAGAGGTCCAACATAAGCTTATTTTATTTAATATTCAAATTTCATAAAGGAATTTGTTTTAAATGAAACAAATTTTCGACCTATTTGAACTTGCCTGTAGAATAAACAGGCACTGGTACGTATCACATAGTACAAGAATTTGTATTTTTGTTCTTTGACAGTTGATGTGCTAATACAGAATACTGTCAAAAATAAAGTGTTTTATACATGCAAAGCAAATTTAAACAATCTTGTTATAATTTCAACTGCGAAATGGCCAATTAGTGAGTATCAAATTTTCCAATTAAGTTATGGAACAGTTTTTTGAATGCCCTGCTGTACCTCTGTGGGTTCTTGTTGTCTTTCTAAATATCGTGCAAGATTGGAAGTAACCGAGTAAGAGATACTCTGCACATGTTTTGGGGTTCAACCATACATAAATAAGCCTTATAAGTATTTTGCTCTTTAATATTTCATGTCTTTTCAGTTCGATGTTGAATAATGGTTTGCTTTTTGTAGTTCAGTGTTTTCTCTCCGGCCTTTAGACTTTTAGGTAATTCTTTATGTACGTAACTGAGGTCCGCAATTGCAGTAAAACAAGTACATGATTAAATCTAATTTTTAAAGATATAAAGTTAAGGCACTTTAAAGAGCTATGCTTAAGAATTTTTTTTGTTCCTCAACCAGCATTTAAAAGCCAAAAGCAGCATCGATATATTCTGGCTTGGTAATCGATAGTTGGCAGCCCCTTTTTGATTCGAGAAAGAACAGTTACTTCTTACATGCAAATGCTAATTTGCACTTACAAATACAAACATATTTGACTGCGTGTGCTCTTTGTAATAGAAAGTTTGCATGGACAGCGAAGTTGAGTTTAGTAATCTGCTTCAGAAAATGGAGGACAATGACCAACTCCATTCAACATGCTCAATAGTGTCCCCAGAGACATCGCCTGGATCAGTAAAAGGTTTTGATTTGAATCATGTTTACGAACTGCGCGATGATGGATTATGTACAACAATTGGCGACACATTTAACGAAAAGTTCACAATTATGGTGAACTCTCCCAATTTAATGCAAACCGTTTCGAACAGTCCCTGCACCCCAAATAATGGAGCCTCGCCACATTACAGTAGAAACTGTCGTTTGGTCAATCAGCAATTCCGTCGTATTTGAATTTTTACAAAAGTTTATTTGATTTTACTGTATTTATTATCAATCATAAATAAATATTTACATACAAAATAAATTCTACTTTGTTTTGCTCTTTCAACGTTTGTTCGTGATTGTGCAGCCCTGGCACAAGTATCGATGTTAAACGTAAGCAGAAAACGCGTCGGCATATGTCTACGATCAACCTCGTTGAACAAAAGGGGATTGAAAATTGGTGTTTATTGATTTAAAATCACTAAAGTAAAACAATTCTTATTTGCTGTATACGATAAGTGCTCAAGCGCATCAAAATGGCATTAACCTCACGATTCTATTACGAAAAGTACCCCGAAATCGAGGATGTCGTCATGGTAAACGTGCTCTCAATAGCTGAAATGGGCGCTTACGTACATTTGCTGGAGTACAACAACATTGAGGGCATGATCTTGCTTTCGGAGCTGTCACGTCGTCGCATACGCTCCATTAACAAATTGATTCGCGTGGGCAAAACAGAGCCCGTCGTTGTCATTCGTGTGGATAAGGAGAAGGGTTATATTGATCTGTCCAAGCGTCGCGTGTCACCCGAGGATGTGGAGAAGTGCACGGAGAGGTTTGCCAAAGCGAAGGCAATCAACTCACTCTTGCGTCACGTCGCCGATATTTTGTGCTACGACAGCAGCGAGAAACTGGAGGAGCTCTACCAGAAGACCGCTTGGTATTTTGAAAAGAAATACAATAGCAAAACGGTGGCCTACGACATTTTCAAGCAATCGGTGACAGATCCATCTGTGTTCGATGAGTGCAACTTGGATGCGGAGACCAAGGAGGTGCTTCTCAGCAACATCAAACGCAAACTTGTCTCGCCCACGGTGAAAATACGCGCGGACATCGAGTGCTCATGCTATGGCTACGAGGGCATTGATGCTGTCAAAGCATCACTCAGCAAAGGGCTCGAGCTGAGCACAGAGGAGCTGCCCATACGTATCAATCTGATAGCGCCGCCGCTGTATGTGATGACAACAGCCACCACGAAGAAGACAGATGGCATCAAAGCACTGGAGGTGGCCATTGAAAGTATACGTGCTAAGATCATTGAATGCGAGGGTGAATTCAAGGTTATAATGGCGCCTAAACTGGTGACGGCAATCGATGAGGCCGATCTGGCACGTCGTTTGGAGCGCGCCGAGGCGGAGAACGCTCAGGTGGCTGGCGATGATGATGAGGAGGATGCCGCTGATCAGGAGGGTATGCAGTTTGATCCCGAGAAGGAGTTCAATCATAAGAACGCATCAGTGCGTCCCATTGGAGATGACGAGGATGAAGACGATGATGAAGAATAAAGCAACAAAATTTTGGTCAATAGCAATGCTCAGCATACATCTGTAATCAATTACAATTTTTAGTTTCATAATAAATTGTGAACATGAGCACAACCAAGCTGAAAATCTTGACAATTATTCTTCAATTTAGGTGTTTTATTTATTTTTTGGTTCAAACAGTTGACAATTAATTGCCTTAACCTTAAAATAACTTGCTATTTTCATTAAGAATTTTGCCGGTTCATTGTTGTAAATCTATATTGTTAATCGTCTAACAAATAATCTGAAATATAATTAAATAGTAAATTAAACAATATTAAAATATTCTGGGATATTAACTAACTAACTAACTAATACCAACACAAAATAATACCAGCTCTTATAACTTAAAAAACTATGTCAATACTGAATTAGAATGCAACCCTGCAAGCAATGGCATCATTGGTAATTTTTAGTACATTATTTCGCTCATAATTTTCGCGCTGCGAATAGGGAGACACTCAAAATACAACCATTTTTTGGCGTGTGTGTAGCTAACGCAAGCCGCTTGAAAATCTTCAGAATAAAAGGAAGCGAGCAGTGAAACGTTGTAAAAAGTAAGAAAAGTGTACATTTTTACACGGCGTTAAACAGTGCAAAAGAAGCAAACTCGAATAGAACGCAAATACTAATTAAATTCGACATCTTTTTCGTATTTTTGTACAGCACGCACGCCCGGCATCATTGCATTTCTACGTTTGTGAATATCGAAAGCGAAAAAGCGAAAAAAAAACATGTCTGACGAAAAGAAGGGCGGCGAAACCGAGCACATCAATCTGAAGGTGCTTGGACAGGATAATGCAGTGGTCCAATTTAAAATTAAGAAACACACACCTTTACGCAAACTGATGAACGCCTATTGCGACCGCGCCGGACTCTCCATGCAGGTGGTGCGCTTCCGTTTCGACGGCCAGCCCATCAATGAGAACGACACTCCGACCTCGCTAGAGATGGAGGAGGGCGATACTATTGAGGTGTACCAACAGCAGACCGGCGGTGTTTATTAATTATGTACTTGTATGAATGTAGTTAAGCTAGTTACTCTTCATTTTTACGACAACAACAACAAACAAACAGGCGAGAATTCTACAAAAATAAAACAAGGAAACAAACATCAAATTTCGATTCAGTTCCGTTTCGTTTGTACACACAAGAAAAAGAGATGTAAACAACTAAGAGGAGTATTCCCCCTCCCCCTCACACACACAAAACAAAGATCTAGATACTTGCTAACAAATACTGAAAAATAAAGCATTTTGTAAACTATGATTTAAGAACGACTTATGAAAATTGTCTTTTGCTTGATTCTTTTTGGTAGGTAAATTGCCGGTGGCGCGCATTTCCCGCTTTATATCCCAAATGCTGCCTCCGTTCAACGCGCGCGCACACACATACATACATGCCACTTAGCTACATGAGGCGCTTGCAGAGTGGTGTGTGTGTGAGGGTTTCAGCATTATTGGTACACATCGGCACATCAAACACACGAACTGTGTACAGTACAGCAACGGCGTCTGTATGTGTGTGTGTGAAAACGAGTATACATACAAAATCGAGGCAGACAGACATCTGTCCATGTGGAAACTGAAAGAAACAACATTATTATGTATGTATATGTGTAAAGGTATACAAAGTTTCTATACGCAGAATTTTATCAGGTAAAAATCTACGATATGCACATGTTAAATTTAACTAGATCTTCGGGCATAACCTCAAAATTCATATATGTATGTATGGAAAAGATGACGTCAGCTTTGGTAGAAGGGTCGAGAAGTATGTACATGTATATGTGTGTATGTTTGTGTGCGTTTTCGGGATAACATAACCTACAATATAATGTTTCATACGATTTTTCATTTCGAAAAAAGACGAAATTTAGATAAGTTGCGTTATATGGGGATGTACACAAAATGTATGTAAATACATATGTATGTATATAACTAGTTTATATATATACATATGTAAATACGTAAGTATAGGTGTGCCTGTATCAAGCGTAAATTTCCCGGAGATAGTAATATTAGTTAAGATCAAGCATTATATTTGTGTATGTACAAAATAAACTTTTAATTTATATTTTTGTAAGTACAAAAAAGAAATTTTAATTTTTAACGAATAACTGTACAGGCATAAATATATTGTCACTTATATTGCTAAACAGGGAAAAACTTCATAATGAAAGGCACCATTCAACCGATTACAATTTATGTACTCATGTTAAACCCACTCCTTGGGATTGCGCAGGACCATTAGCAAGTCGTTCTCCTTGGACTTGGCCTGCGGCTCATGCATATACTCCCAGCGGGCGTGTAGTGGCAGTGACATTAGAATACTCTCGTAGCGTGCACCCGGTGTATATAGTCCGAATTTGGTGCCGCGATCATAGATCAGATTGAACTCCACATAGCGTCCACGGCGCAACAGCTGCCACTGTCGTTCATTGTTGCCATACTCGGCGTTCTTGTGCTTCTGCACCAGCGGCATATACGATGGGATGACAGCACGAGCGCAACTAGTGACAAAATCGAATGCCTTATCTTGACTGGGCTCGTCGATGTCGTCGAAGAAGATGCCGCCGATGCCGCGCGACTCATTGCGGTGCTTGATGTGAAAGTAGTCGTCGCACCACTTTTTGAACTTTGGGTAGTAGGTGGTGTCGTGCTCGTCGCAGGCACCCTTCAGCGTCTGGTGGAAGTGACGGGCATCCTTCTCGTCCAGGTAGTACGGCGTCAGATCTGTGCCGCCGCCAAACCACCACTGCTTCTTTCCATCGGGCATCTCCACCTCGAAGTAGCGATAGTTGAAGTGTATGGTGGGTACGTGTGGATTACGTGGATGGATCACCGCACTGACGCCGCTGGCAAAAAATGGCAGCTTTACATTCTCCGTCAGCTCTTTGCCCCTAGCGCGCATCTGTTGCACGGCAGCTGGGGGTAACCAACCGGTCACTACGGACACATTGACGCCGGCCTTCTCGAACACATCGCCGTCTTGCAATACACAGGTGACGCCGCCGCCGCCCTCACTGCGCTTCCAGCGGTCCACTTTAAACTTCTGGCCGCTAAACTCCTCCGTTTCGAGTGCACGACAAAAGTCCGCCTGAATCTCCATGATCATCAGCTCCATGCGGTGCCGCATATTGTCCTTGTCCTCCAGCAGCACAGCCTGATCGGTTATCGGCTCCGCCATGAATTTCGAAGCGTTCAGCCGCCGATTGACCTTTGCGGCCTCGGCCTGTGCGTACGTGACCGTTGCAAAGGTGGAAAGGCCCAGCCCAGTGCCGAGTAGAAAGCCGCGAAAGTGCTGGCTTCTCATGCGGCGGCCAAGCTGGAAGGTGCCCAGTGAGAGCAGCGATATTGTGTGCCTTAGCGCATTCATTGTGGCAGCCAATTTTAATTCGTTTATTGCAGAAATGACCTTTTTATTAAATAATGCACAAATTTTGTTATCTATTTTCTTGCACCGGCATTTGAAGGCCACTTGATAACTGAGGTATCGTTCTTGAGTATCGATGACAAAGAGGTCGAAGGGTAATCCTACTGTTCAGATCAACTGAGATTGTGTTCTTATATGATGTTATCTGCAAAAGTGAGCCGACTATTGTTTTGACATAACTTCGCTGGCCATTGGTCGATTTGCGAGTTGGTACTCGATAGTTGGCAGCACTGTTTTTTTTTCCAGGAAGAATAGTTATTATTAACTTGCATCCGCATACATGAAATGGAAGATGATATGTAAAATATTGAGTGTTTGTATGAAACCAGATTATCTCAAATATTACTCTGCAGTGTTTTAAAAGAAAATGATAACTATTAAGACCGCTTAAAGTCCCCCCATGTTTGAGATTACCTCTACATTACAAAATAGACGCTTTGCTTATAAAATATTTGTAGTTCTGTGTTAATTGTCAATTGTAACTAAATATATATGAAACCATTTTTACTGTTGCTCATCCAAGTTTTGTTTGCGTTTGTGCAGCCCTAGCACAAGTATCGTTTTTAAAATTAGCAGTCAATCGGCAGCGCGTCGATACTTACTCGAGCACGATCAACTCATTTGAACGGAAGCGGCTGCAAAGTTGGTGTTTCTAACAAATTATATTTTTGTTTCTTTGGCCGTGCAATATAAGAACATTTGTGTCGTATACGTTGAAGCGTTGTGTATGTTTGTTCTTGTGTATGTTTAAATAAGTAGACGAAAAGAAGCACGCTACCTGAAGACGCAAAGTGTCTGGCTTGGAAAAATTTGAGGACACTCCGGCTTGGCGTCAAGAATTGCTGAATCATTTGCTAATGGATCGGTAAATACGAAAATAGAGTGATTGAATATAGCCCGATTCTGGCATAAATTATTCCGATTGTTGTGCATGTCAAAAATATCCAGGAAAACAACTTTTCCCATAACTTAGTGTCAGTCACAAAAAAGTCATCAAATTAGCTTGAACATATTTTTGTTTCATATTTTAAGGCAGCCACCTGCCGTACCTCCAATAACAGAATCAATGGATAGCCGTCCGAGCCTAGATATTATCCTGGATTTTCCGGCTCAGATAAAGGCCAAGAAGGCGGAGCTCGCCGATCAACATCAGCGTCAGGACGAAAACAGCAATATCAACACAAACGTAAACAATCAAGATGATAGCATTTACGCAGGAGTCGAGATTGCGCTGAATGCAAATAGCGACGAGAGTTTTGATGCGTTCGAACGCATGTGCGATAAGACCGGCTCCGATCCGGATAGTACGCTGTTCCACTACCTACACAGCGACGATAAGGATCAAATATTGGCAATGGCCAAGGAGCGCAGTCCGCGTGCTGATAAATGTGAGTTAATAATAATCCTTGTAGTGAAAACCTTTTATTACATGCATATATGAGCAAAGCTATTTGCTTGCCGGCATGCATGAGATAAATTAGTTAGTAATTGACAATTTACAACTGCAGCTAGTGACATAGAAATGGAGTCACTGCGTCGCTTGTTGGACAACATGAGCGACCAGGATCAACTGACCAATGAGAGTCCGTTGAAGAGCGTTGAGTGCACACAGTTGGAGGACATTGAAGAGCCGTCTCGCTTCTGGGATAACGACTCCATACTCAGTAGCAACGGTTCAATCGCAAAGACTTCGCCCGTTAAAATGGTCGGCCTGATGCGTCCCTCTACCATAATAGAGGCCAACGAGGTGGATTTGACCACTGCACAATCCGCTGTGTCGTCGCTTAACAACAGCAACAACAACAACAACAGCAGCTTTCTGACCGCACATACGTTAAAAACGGCACAGAGCTTTGAGACAATTGCATCCGGCTCCAGTTGCTACGAGACAGCCGCCGATAATTCGCAGGCAAGCAACTCCAAGGAAGCGACAACGCTGAACGTTGATGACTTGCTGTATGCGGCCATTGCCAAGGCGAAGCCACACGGCATGTCGCAAGGCGAGGAGCAAGAGCTGCTGGGCGACTTACACGAAACCATAATAGATCTGGTGGCAGACAATACGGTCATTGAATTGTCCTCATCGGACGAGGATGATTTGGAGAATATAAGTGCGGACGTAAAACAGGAGGAGACTTCGTTGGCAGATGAAGACAGTGAGAACAAATCAATGCACTTCAATGATACCATGGAGGAAATGGAATACATGATGCAGAAGGGACGCGAATTAATGGCCGCTAAGGCAACAACACCATCAGCCACTGCAAGCGCGACCACCACGCCTACAAAACCACTGTCTGACTCGAATGTCATCCACTCCAAGCTGCTCAAGCAGAATACATTTGTGGCGACGCCAAAGAAGGAGCAATCATCATCGGCGTTGCCGCTGCACAAAAGCGCCAAAAGCATCTGCAGCAGCAAGCTTCCCACAGCCTGCATCAATTCGCGTTATGCCATCACTATGGAAGTGACGCAACCCAAGTTCTTCCAGGAACCACTATCCCTACCCGAGCGCCGCCAGCTACAAATCCAGAAGGATCCATATTCACACATTGTTAGTCCCATACGCGCCTACACACAGAAATCGGGCACCGCACCACTGATGAGCATGTTCCGCCAGACGGCAGCGCATGGCAAGGATATATTCAAGGAACTAGAGGCAGAGTCGCGTCCCTGTCAGTCGCAACATGCACAGGCAGTCGCCAGCTCTGCCAATTTGTATGAATCAAAACAGGGCATTGACTGCATTAGTCCCAATGCTCGATTGCTGCCAAAGAAGGCATATATTTCATCCGAGCTGAAGCAGGTGAGGTCAGGGAACACTTTTAATAGCGTTGCTTATGCAAATGTTCTATGTTGGAATTGGTCTAACTAATTGCACAAACAAGCTTTTTAGTAATTTTATTTTTAATCTTAGATGTATATATTATTTACATATTCTCTTTTTGGGTCACTTTCCAGTTCGTTGATGAACGCACTCCACTGCCTATGCCCCATGTGCAGCAAATTGAAAAGTATCTTAGCTCGGCTGTGGACCCAGCAGTGATGCGTCATGATGGCAAGATGAAAATGCCCGTTCAGAGCGAGCGGAAGCCATCGCAAATACCGTGCCGTCCTAATCAGAGCCTTGCCGATCTGTCGCTTGCCTCGGGCGACATCTCATTGTACACACTCAAAGATGCTCAAAAGTTTTAGAAACATTAAAATGTTCTATATGGGACTCACATAGTATTTTAAAGCGAATCGCATTTGTTTTTAAGTTTTTAACACATAATCAAGATACAAAACATGCATCAATTAGTTACTAATAAATTCGGTCGAATGCTTTGTGAGATTCATTTGTTATCCTTTGGTCCCTTCCGGATTTAATTCGCCTTTGATTTGGAAGTTCTGCATAGCTCTATGAATCGCTAGCGACAAATTTTTTGTTCCTGTGTAAGGGATTCAAAATGTTACAATAAGGAAAAGTAAAAATAGAGTAATTTTAAAGAAAGACCATGAACAAATTGCCACGAGATTGAAATTTGCTTCAGTTTTGGCAAAATTATGTGAGTAATCATTCACTGAATTTAACTCCGTGAACGCTGCTAACTGGTATTTTTGAAATGACAAATACAAATTAAAATTTTCTCAAAGCCCCTAAAATAGATTTTTATTATTTGCATGGACTGTCATTCTAGTTCTTTCTATTTATGTTTCCGCCAGATAATTACCATAAAAAACCACGGATAGCAGTTACAATAACGTAACTAAGGCACATCACTCAAAGTTGGACAAAAGTCCGCCTGAATCTCCATGATCATCAGCTTTATGCGGTGCCGCATATTGTCCATGTCCTCCAGCAGCACAGCCTGGTCGGCTATCGGCTCCGCCATGAATTTCGAAACGTTCAGCCAAGGATTGACTTTTGCGGCGGCCAAGATGGAAGGTGCCCAGTGAGAGCAGCGATATTGTGTGCCTTAGCGCATTCATTGCGGCAGCTAATTTGAATTCGTTTATTGCAGAAATGACCTTTTTATTAAATAATGCAGAAATTTTATTTATTTTCTTGAACCGGCATTTAAAGGCCACTTGATAACTGAGGTATCGTTCTTGAGTATCGATGACAAAGAGGTCGAAGGGTAAGCCTACTCTTCAGATCAACTGAGATTGGGTTTTTATATGATGTTATCTGCAAAATTTAGCAGACTATTTTGACATAATTTCGTTGGCCATTGGTCGATTTGCGAGTTGGTACTCGATAGTTGGCAGCGCTGTTTTTTTTTCCAGGAAGAATAGTTATTTTTAACTTGCATCCGCATACACGGAATGGAAGATGATATGTAAAATATTGAGTGTTTGTATGAAACCAGATTATCTCAAATATTACTCTGCAGCGTTTTAACAGAAAATGATTACTAGTAAGACCGCTTAGAGTCCCTCCCATGTTTGAGATTACCTCTACATTACAAAATAGACGGTTTGCTTATAAAATATTTGGTAGTTCTGTGTTAATTGTCAATTGTTACTAAATATATATGAAACCATTTTTACTGTTGCTCATCCACGTTTTGTTTGCGTTTGTGCAGCCCTAGCACAAGTATCGTTTTTAAAATTAGCAGTCAATCGGCAGCGCGTCGATACTTACTCGAGCACGATCAACTCATTTGAACGGAAGCGGCTGCAAAGTTGGTGTTTCTAACAAATTATATTTTTCTGTTTATTTGGCCGTGCAATATAAGAAAATTTGTGTCGTATACGTTAAAGCTTTGTGTATGCTTAAATAAGTAGACGAAAAGAAGAACGCCACCTGAAGACGCAAAATGTCTGGCTTGGAAAAATTTGAGGACACTCCGGCTTGGCGTCAAAAATTGCTGAACCATTTGCTAATGGATCGGTAAATACGTACATATATAGAGTGATTAAATGTAGCTCGATCCTCGATTATTCCGATTGTTCTGCATGTCAAAAATATCCAGGAAAACCACTTTTCCCATAACTTAGTGTCAGTCACAAAAAAGGCATCAAATTTGCTTGAACATATTTTTTTTTGTTTCATATTTTAAGGCCGCCACCTGCCGTACCTCCAATAAGAGAATCAATGGATCGCCGACCAAGCCTAGATATTATCCTGGATTTTCCGGCTCTGATAAAGGCCAAGAAGGCGGAGCTCGCCAAGAAGGCGGAGCTCGCCGAACATCAGCGTCAGGACGACAACAGCAATATCAACACAAACGTAAACAATCAAGATGATAGCATTTACGCAGGAGTCGAGATTGCGCTGAATGCAAATAGCGACGAGAGTTTTGACGCGTTCGAACGCATGTGCGATAAGACCGGCTCCGATCCGGATAGTACGCTGTTCCACTACCTACACAGCGACGATAAGGATCAAATATTGGCAATGGCCAAGGAGCGCAGTCCGCGTGCTGATAAATGTGAGTTGATAATAATCCTTGTAGTGAAAACCTTTTATTACATGCAAATATGAGCAAAGCTATTTGCTTGCCGGCATGCATGAGATAAATTAGTTAGTAATTGACAATTTACAACTGCAGCTAGTGACATAGAAATGGAGTCACTGCGTCGCTTGTTGGACAACATAAGCGACCAGGATCAACTGACCAATGAGAGTCCGTTGAAGAGCGTTGATTGCACACAGCTGGAGGACATTGAAGAGCCGTCTCGCTTCTGGGATAACGTCTCCATACTCAGTAGCATCGGTTCAATCGCAAAGACTTCGCCCGTTAAAATGGTCGGCCTGATGCGTCCCTCTACCATAATAGAGGCCAACGAGGCGGATGTGACCACTGCACAATCCGCTGTGTCGTCGCTTAACAACAGCAACAACAACAACAGCAGCTTTCTGACCGCACATACGCTAAAAACGGCACAGAGCTTTGAGACAATTGCATCCGGCTCCAGTTGCTACGAGACAGCCGCCGATAATTCGCAGGCAAGCAACTCCAAGGAAGCGACAACGCTGAACGTTGATGACTTGCTGTATGCGGCCATTGCCAAGGCGAAGCCACACGGCATGTCGCAAGGCGAGGAGCAAGAGCTGCTGGGCGACTTACACGAAACCATAATAGATCTGGTGGCAGACAATACGGTCATTGAATTGTCCTCATCGGACGAGGATGATTTGGAGAATATAAGTGCGGACGTAAAACAGGAGGAGACTTCGTTGGCAGATGAAGACAGTGAGAACAAATCAATGCACTTCAATGATACCATGGAGGAAATGGAATACATGATGCAGAAGGGACGCGAATTAATGGCCGCTAAGGCAACACCATCAGTCACTGCAAGCGCGACCACCACGCCTACAAAGCCACTGTCTGACTCGAATGTCATCCACTTGCACTCCAAGCTGCTCAAGCAGAATACATTTGTGGCGACGCCAAAGAAGGAGCAATCATCATCGGCGTTGCCGCTGCACAAAAGCGCCAAAGGCATCTGCAGCAGCAAGCTGCCCACAGCCTGCATCAATTCGCGTTATGCCATCACTATGGACGTGACGCAACCCAAGTTCTTCAAGGAACCACTACCCGAGCGCCGCCAGCTACAAATCCAGAAGGATCCATATTCACACATTGTCAGTCCCATACGCGTCTACACACAGAAATCGGGCACCGCACCACTGATGAGCATGTTCCGCCAGACGGCAGCGCATGGCAAGGATGCATTCAAGGAACTAGAGGCAGAGTCGCGTCCCTGTCAGTCGCAACATGCACAGGCAGTCGCCAGCTCTGCCAATTTGTATGAATCAAAACAGGGCATTGACTGCATTAGTCCCAATGCTCGATTGCTGCCAAAGAAGGCATATATTTCATCCGAGCTGAAGCAGGTGAGGTCATGCAAATGTTCTATGTTGGAATTGGACTAACTAATTGCACAAACAAGCTTTTTAGTAATTTTATTTTTAATCTTAGATGTATATATTATTTACATATTCTCTTTTTGGGTCACTTTACAGTTCGTTGATGAACGCACTCCACTGCCTATGCCCCATGTGCAGCAAATTGAAAAGTATCTTAGCTCGGCTGTGGACCCAGGAGTGATGCGTCATGATGGCAAGATGAAAATGCCCGTTCAGAGCGAGCGGAAGCCATCGCAAATACCGCGCCGTCCTAATCACAGCCTTGCCGATCTGTCGCTTGCCTCGGGTGACATCTCATTGTACACACTTAAAGATGCTCAAAAGTTTTAATTGAATTGATACAAAAATTTAAAATGTTTATATGGGACTAACATAGTATTTTAAGGCGAATCGCATTTGTTTTTAAGTTTTTAACACATAATCAAGATACAAAACACGTATCAATTAGTTACTAATAAATTCCGTCAATTGCTTTGTGAGATTCATCTTTTATTCTTTGGTCCCTTCCGTATTTAATTCGCCTTTGACTTGGAGGTTCTGCATAGCTCTTTGAATCGCTAGCGACAAATTTTTTTTCCTGTGTAAGGGATTCAAAATGTTACAATAAGGAAAAGTAAAAATAGAGTAATTTTAAAGAAAGACCATGAACAAATTGCCACGAGATTAAAATTAGCTTCAGTTTTGACAAAATTATGTGAGTATTCATTCACTGAACGCTGCTAGCTGGTATTTTTGAAATGACAAATACAAATAAAAATTTTCTCAAAGCCCCTAAAAAAGATTTTTATTATTTGCATGGACTGTCATTCTAGTTCTTTCTAAATATTACTACGCATTTACGTTTCCGCCAGATAATTACCATCAAAAACCACGGATAGCAGTTACAATAACGTAACTATCGCACATCACCCATCGTTGGTTTGTTCGATAGCACATCACAAAGTACCATCGCTAAGAAAAATTGTAACACATACATAAATATACAGATAAATATAAACATACTTTGTCTTGTGAAATACAACAAACAATGGAGGAGCTGTTAAACGATGTGGTGCCCCAGGAAGATTTGGAGGTGTGTACATGTATTCAGGGGAGTGCAGTCTTTGAATTTTTCTAAATTTGTTTGGTTGCAGAGGTTCGAAAGGAAATATCAGCACGAACATGAGCTTGATGGCGAAGTGTCAACTGAAACTAAATTTGAGTACGTAATTAGCTTTAATGTTTCTCACGAATTAGATTTCAATATTTAAGAGTATTGTCTAAAAATTGTCAATATGCTAGGTACGCTTTCTGTCTGGTTCGGAGTCGCTACACCAATGACATTAGAAAGGTGAGTCAGTGTTAATATGTATAAGTACATATGTATGCACTTAACACTCGTACGTGTACATACGAATTAAGATACATATGTAAATTGTTCATACTGCAATATGTACAAATAATAGGGCATCATGATTTTGGAGGAACTGGCGCGTTTGCATCCGGATGGAAGACGTGATTATATTTATTATCTTGCTTTTGGCAACGCCAGGATAAAAAACTATTCAGAGGGCCTGAAATATTGCAGAGCATTCCAAGATATTGAAACGAATGATCAAGTGCGCTCGTTGGAGGTAAGATTTCTATGAAAATATCATAGATCACACGTGGACTGCTATGTACTTTGTTATCTATAGGAACACATAAAAAAGCAGAGCGACAAGGAGGTTGCCAAGGGAATGGCTGTGGCTGGAGGAGCTGCCCTCGTGCTCGGTGGAATACTTGGACTGGGAATCGCAATGGCTAGAAAGTAAAATATCCCAAATTTGAATCACAAAAAATATGCATCTCATTTCGGTTTTGTTTCCAAACGCACGAGTCTGTACATAAAACAAATGACAAGTCAAATATCATAATTTATAAAGACACTTTTAGTTGTAATTATAATTTATATCAAATTAAATGTATAAGCTGTTGTTAAAATAATGTTTCCTTTCTTGTAGTAAAAAGCGCGATAAATAGTGAAAATAGTGATGTGATAACAGTTCTTTACGGAATCCAATTCCCTCCCAAAATGTATACTTCTATAAACTATCACTATGCGGACGTGGGTTCAGCACATTGCGCCAAATTGCTAAACTGTATATTGTGTTGCACTTGCAAACTCTGTATTTTCTTGTAATTAATTACGAATTTAGTTAATTAATTGTTACGTGGAAACTAATATATAATTAAAGTGATACGGCCTGTTCATCTCCAAAGATAAATAAATCATTATACTGTTAATATGAACCCTGACGAATATTCTCTTGCGGCTCATAAACGAAAGAATTTTGTACAAACGGTACAAATAAGATGTAATTTTTAAACCGACAGCATCTATTTAAAATGGGTAAAAAGGGGATTATAAAGAAGAGCTCAACTCTCGTTATTACGATTCCGCTGCCTTGATGAAAATACTTAAATTTATTGAATTAAACATTATTTATTAATTATTTAGCTGTGCTTGTAAATAAATGCATCCGTTTCCAGTTGATAGTTTTTGATCTTGGATCAATAGTTGATGGTGTCCTTAAGAGCGACTAGGCACCGATGCTTGTCGGGCAAGTAAAAGGGCTCGAATACATGGGGGAATGGAGTATCCCAGCCAGTGACTCGCTTTATTGGTGCTTCTAGGCGCAAAAAACATTTATCTTGTATATAAGCCGCCAACTCAGAACCAAAGCCTTGTGTAAGGGGAGCTTCATGGGCAATCAAAGCACGACCGGTTTTATTAACCGACTGAAATAAAAAGGAAAATACATTAATCGAGGAAAATGCTTATAGAAATAATTGAAATGTCTAACGTTGCAAACGGTGTGGGTATCCCATGGTAGGATTGATACCAAATCAATAACTTCGCAATCAATGTCCATTTGCTTTTTCGCCAGATCTGCGACCTGTTAGTAAATAATATGTAATAAGATATAGAAGCCTTTTTTGTGCATATAAAAAACTTACCTCCAAAAGCACATGTACTTGTGTTCCCCAGCCGATTAGAGTAATATCTTTACCCTCACGTAAGATATCTGCTTTTCCCAATTCATCCACGTAGGATGCGGTCGGCACTTCTTCAACCGCTGCGCGGTACAAGGTTTTAGGTTCGAATATGATGCAAGGGTTCGGATCACGAATACAGGCTAAAAGAAGTCCTTTTGCCTTAATTGGACCACGTGGGATCTGAAATATTGGTTTGCTCTTAGTCATATATAATCAAATATTATACAAATAAGTGAAATTCATACCACGACACGCAAGCCGGTGGTGTGAGCAAAGTATGCCTCGGGACTTTGCGAATGATATAAAGCACCATGCCCAACAGCGCCACTAGGAACACGGAAGGTCAAGGAACCGCAGTCAAACATGCCGCCACTTCGATAACGATATTTCGCAGCCTCATTTACGATTTGATCAAATGCAGGAAATATATAGTCAGCGAACTGAATTTCGGCTATGGCGGTAGCTCCGGTGTTTGCTACGCCAATTGCAAAGCTATAATGATAAAGAATAATAAATATTTTGTTCCTTGTATGGATGATATTCAATAAATATATTTTTTATTTTAATTTAAATATTTTTCCTAAATATTCGAATCAGATGCCATTTAAAAACATTAAATTTTTAGTTATAAACTGCTGAGCATTTTCCAAATTCTGTATTCAGATTTAATAAACGAGATTGAGTGTATACAAATTACATACCCTGCAATGCCTTGCTCGCACAAGGGAGTATTAAAAACACGATCATTTCCGTGCTTATCCCTCAGATTAACGGAGCAACTATTGGAATGGAAAATGGGCATAAGCATGGCATAGAAAAATCACAAGTTAAATTCAAAATACCGAAAAACTCCGCCAAAACCCACGTCTTCACCAAATAATAATGCGGATTTGTCTTCTTCTAGAGCCAAGTCCATAGCATTATTTATTGCCTGAAACATGTTCATTTTTTGCACATCGTTAGTTCCCTCTGCTAACTTTGTGGGGTAATAAGTAAAATGCGATCGGGTTAAAGATCCGGCATTCGCCTTGATTGCACTGAACAGCCCGCGGGTAAGGGAAGATACTTTCATGATTGTTTTCCAAATTTATAGAGGATAGGAAATGGAATAAAATAAATCAACGTCCTTATCACTATTGCGCAACGAAGTATGTAAATTCGTTTATTTTATATATGTATATACATATGTACGTATACATGTGCCGATGTATACAATACATGTGTATGTTATCACATCGATCAGATGGCATAAGGCTGCCAGATCTACAACATACATAAGGGATACTCCCGTATTTTTAAAATTAAGATTTTACTAAAAATAAACTAAACTGTTGGTTTCCGTAAGCAATTTTCGTCAATATATTAAAATAAAAGCAAAATAATTTTGCGCCATTTCTTACCTCAACGATTCTGAGCGCTTGCATATACGAAAGAATGGCCAAAACTTCAGTCCACTTCTTCGTCTCAGTCTCTCTCTCTCTTGCGCTTCTGTGATACGTTTTCTACTTCAGTAATGATACAAAATATTTATTTTCCGAAATCATTGCCTATTTAACTTACTTATGCTTGTTGATGCTATTGGACAGCTGTTTAACTTGGTGATAATTTATTCACTTTTAGCACTAAACTATACGAAACATTGATACAAGTATTATACATTTTTTGTGAGTCTTACAACATTAATTATGGTATATTTACGGGTTTTCGTGGTCAAACGCGAGAAAATCTTTTTTAATTTATTTATATTTAAGCAACAATATCGATATACCGTTATGTCACCTTCGAATAGTCAATTTAAAACATCGAAGTAAAGTCAAGCATACCCCAAAAGTGCAAAAATATCGAGCCTTATCGCCAAAACAACCTTGCAAAAATAAGCTGCATAATTGAAAACAGGTCAAAAATGTCGAAAATAATAGAAATTCCAGTGCATACACAAAAGTTGTTAACTATATTCAGAACAATTATACCCAAACTTACAAATGGAAAGTACAAGGGTCAATATGGCCGTATCGGCATTATCGGTGGCTCCTTGGAATATACCGGGGCGCCCTACTTTGCGGCAATAACCGCTATGAAAGTCGGAGCGGATCTGTCGCACGTATTCTGTCATGCGGACGCAGCATCAGTGATTAAATCATACAGTCCTGACCTTATCGTACATCCCGTCCTAAGCCGTGATGATGCTGTGGAACAAATCAAACCATGGATCGATCGATTGCATGTTCTTGTATGTGCAAAGTTCATTTTTAATATATATAGATTTTTTTAATTAGTGTTGCATTTGTGTGGCTTTCAGGTAATTGGACCCGGTTTGGGGCGAGATGCACGTATCCTACAAACAGCAACAGATGTAATCAAGTTGTGCCTGGAGCTGCGTAAGCCAATTGTGATTGACGCCGATGGGCTGTTCATTCTAAATGATAACATCGAGCTTGTGTGCGGTCAACGTGACGTTATTTTAACACCAAATGCAGTCGAGTTTCAACGGTTGTTTGGTAAGGATCCCGCGACTGCCAGCGATAGGATGATGCTTCTTGGTGATGGGGTTATGGTCCTCGAAAAAGGAGCACATGATAAGATTCATATACCACACACTAATGAGGTATACGCAATGCCAATTGGTGGATCAGGTCGTCGCTGTGGCGGCCAGGGGGATTTATTGAGCGGATCTCTGGCCACGTTTTTTTTTTGGTCCTTGCAGTCAAATCAACCCAATCCTGCATATTTAGCTGCTTGTGCCTCCAGCTATTTTGTGAAAAAACTAAATTATGCATCGTTTCAAAGGCTGGGCCGCAGCATGGTCGCTAGTGACATGATTAACGAGATATCGTCGGTGTTTAAAGCTGAATTTGAAAATACAAAATCAGATTAATCAAAGTACATTTATATATATATAATGTTTATACCTATTAACAGATTCGTATATTGATCTGCATTAGACTGAATTTAAAAGTGATGGGATACTATAACTGGTATAGTAATGAATTCAAGCAATTTTTCTGCCTTTATAAAAAAAATGTTAAAAAATAGCGGTATTGATGTGATAAGCTCATACAAATGAGGTCCGTGTGTTAAATTCAAATTAGTTATAAGGTTTTGCTCGTATTTATATTGAATGAAATACCTTAGTGTCTTTACATTATATTAATGTACGTTATACTATTTCGTATATATTACAAAAAAGAACGCCATATTTAAAAATAAACTAAATATCCACTTGACAACAAAAATAACAATACACCGAATTTCTCTTTTATTTACCTAAAATACATTTTAGTGGTTGTGGCTTCCACATTTGAACAGCTGCTGCTACTGTCAATTTTAGTGGCAGTATAAATACCCTAAAATATACCATAGCAACCAATGGTATTTATATGCACTAATCGTTTTTGGTATATTTTTGTACCTGTGCACAAATCGTACGCATTTTATTGACACAGTAATGGCTTATTACTTCAATTGTTTATTCCCCTTTTAGTCTATCATGTGTATGTCTTGACGTGTTTTGAAATTGCACATACTGCACAAATAATATTTCGCTCAATGAATTGGATAAATGATACCAACACGAAAACGCATTTTCATACTTGTATTCTTAATTGTAATACTATGCCTTTTGCTCCGTTTTATACTCTTTCCCCGTCCATTACTGGATTTGAAGGTAAGTGAATGAATTTCGGACGGAAGTAGTTTCGCTTTAAAACTACTCACGTAGCAGTCATGCATTGGTCATTTTGATAGCAATCGTGTTACTACGTATATAGCGTATCTTTAAATTATATTTAATGTGCATATGTATGTGCATATCTATACATTTGACTAGCCGTTAAGCTCCTAGTTTGCAGGTATTAGATTTCAACTTCACAGATAATAATATGTATATTTATTGCCCACATACATACACATACACATTTATTATTTATTTCCCTTAGGAGGAAGCAAGTATCGTCAGAGCCCCAGGAGCTTCCCTTCCTGTCCTGGTTATGGTATTTTATGAAGCACTCTGTCCGGACTCCAAATACTTTATTACCAAGCAACTGTTGCCCGCCTACAAAGCAGCTGCCCCCATAATGGAGGTGCAGCTAGTGCCTTATGGAAAGGTACGAACATATACTAAGTGTTATGCTCGATTAATTACATTTTTTCTATGGATTCCAAGGCGCACACGTCAACGGACAATGAGGGCAAGTTGATTTTTGACTGCCAACACGGTGTCACGGAATGCCAAGCGAACATTTATCATGCATGCGTAGCCGAGATTATTGAGGATCCACTGATCCGCCTGGAAGTCGTGACCTGCATGATTCGTGACAATCGATTCCCCAAAGATGCTATGCAAAAGGTTTAGTTGTTTACATTGTTGTATGCATTCGTTTCTTATTAATGAGTATATACGTATTTTGCAGTGTGCCAAGCAGCATAATGTTGATAATATTGATCTTGTACAAAAGTGCTTTGACAGCAATCATGGCGCTGAGTTGTTGAAGTTAAACGGTGATGCGACAAGTGCACTCCGACCGTCTGTCACATTTATTCCAACAATTACATTAGATGGCTCGCAGGGCAGGCAGGCGTCCATTTTGAAGGACCTACTTTCCGAGGTATGCAAGACAGCTGGCAGTATGGAGCCAGCTGATAAATTTTGCAAAAATCTGTAGTACAGTATTTGCAAATTTTTACATTCATATTTGACAATTACTTGGTAAAATTATTGTTTTTCACACATTTTTTATTAATATTAAAGCTCGTACTTTAGTCAACAATAATACAAACATAAAATATTGTAACTTGCACTAAAATTTTATAATTTTGTTAAGAAATATATATTGAGGGAGCAATTGTTAGCCCCATAAAGTAATAATTTTTGAAGAAAACAAAAGTAGAGTTATTTACAATGTTTCAAGGAGAACTTTATAAAATTCTCAAAAATTAATTAATTGGCTTCATCAATCTCATATATATTTTATTATAACAAACTGATATTGTATTGATTTATGTATATTCCAACTTCAGTACTAAGTGGATTATCATCCAAACTTAATCTGCTATCTTCTACGGAACGTTCGCTGACTATAGAAACCGTAAATCGTTTTATAAGGCAGCTTTTAGCGTCACAGAGGCTCAGAGAGAACTCAATCGCTAGGTCGGTTTCATTCGTTGTGCTTGCAGTATTGTCTAAATGCTTAATTTGCAAATTGCACTTGCCATCCGTTAATTGTCCACGTGTTTGCTTCATTTCCAAAGCGGGATTTATGCTTCGCATCATCCACTTCTGTGGGGCATCGGTCGTATACTTCAAGTCCGACGTTAGCTTGATGAAGAAAGTGATAGTGCTGCGTTTATGCTGAAGCAACGAAATACTCTTAACCAGCTGCAAACCGCTTCCTCTGGCTGAACTGAGGGGCGCATCTGTTTCGCTGGTCGAAGAGATCTGATTAAAGTCCAGCAGGAAACGACGGGCCGTATGTGTGGTCAAATCGATAATGTGAATAGTGTGATTATTTGTGTCAGCAACTAGCAGTCTGTTGCCACTGGCATCTACGCACAGTCCCGACGGCTCTCGGAGGGTGAGTGGGCTATTGTCTTGGTTCTTGATCACCAGTGTAGTAATGGTATTGGTGTCAATATCAATTGCCTTGATCTTGTGATTATACGTGTCAGCTACGTAAAGCTTTCTATCGATGTGATTATAGGCCACACCCAAAGGATGCTGCAATTTTGCATTATAGAGTTTGCCATCTTCGTCGCCAAACGCAAATAGATTCTGAAAAATGTAAATAATGAAATCACATACATTATAAAACAAATGAAATACTCACCAACGGATTGCGATCCCCGCCAACAACTGGCATCACTTTGCCATCGACCATTGAGGCTTTGCGTATGCTGGAACTTTCACTATCGGCGACAAATAGATAATCACTGGTCATGGCTAAGCCGGAAGGCTGCGCAAATGCGGCATTTTGCGGATACGAGTTGTTGCGATTCTCCTCGAGTCCATTGCCAATCAAGGACACACAACAACGTGGCTCGAACTTGCGAAACTTCCACCAAATAATGCCCTCTGGAAAGTAACCCCAAATCTGATGAGTGCCAGCCATAGCTATCAGTACTATGGTTTTCTCCGGCACATTCAGCTCGTCGACGTGGAACGACATGTCCATGTCGCGCGTGCGAAAGACAGCCACGTCCCAGGGAGACGATAGCGACTGTAATTGTCCCAGTTTTCCACCTACACGTTCATTGCCTTGATATCCTGTGCCCGCTAGCGTTTCCACCACTCCATTTTTCAGGGATATCTGTCGTAGTGCATGATTATCGGTGTCGGCTACGATGAGTGTGAGCTCGTCCAGAAATGCAACACCCTGAGGATTGTTGAAACGTGCCGTTATCAAATTACCATCTACAAAGCCGCCATCGGTGCCTCCAATTTTATGCTCGACGACTCCAGCACTTGTCACGACTAGCACGCGATTGTTGCCCGCATCGGCGATGGCATAGCGATCGAAGAATCTAGCGATTTTCGCCGGGAAGCGCAGATTGGATGCGGGATGCAGATCTGTGGACAGCTGCAACGGCAAACTGGCCTTGACGATTTTCTGCTGCCGACCGAAATGAGCTAGAGCAGCGCCCACAAAGTCATGCAGAAACTCACTGTGCCCCTCGCCCATCAGCAGCAGCATCGGCAGACCGCTCGGACTGAGCACCATGAGTGATGGCCAGCAGCGTATGCTCAGAGCCTGCCACAGTGAGGATTTAGAGTCGTTGACAATTGGATGCTTGATTCCATAGCGCTGCGCAGCAGAAAGTATATTTGCCGCTGTGCGTTCGTTCTCGAACTTGGGACTGTGAACGCCGACGACAACGAGACCGTTTTCAACGGTGAATCTCTCCTCTAGAGCTCGCAGCTCGGGTAACACATGCATGCAGTTAATGCAGCAGTAGGTAAAAAAATCCAATACAACAAGTTTGCCCCGTAATCCAGCAAATGTCAGCGGCCTACTGACATTAAACCAATCCAAATCTATGTAAATGTTTGCATAGTAAATTGATATAAGCATTGCGTATAAGCCTCATTTTGTTACATACCACAATCGAATTCGAACTGTAAGGACTTTACTTTCGCTATGGAGTTGTCGTCAGCGTCCCATCGCCCCAGAAATTCTTCAAATACTTTCGTTCTATTATTTTTGTTACTGCGGTAGTTTTGCTGCAGCTCCTCTGTCAGGAAAGTAATTATGTCAATTGCAGACAAATCCTCCGAGCACTCCATATTTATATATTTTTTATTTTACCAAGCTATATGAGTAACCAAACAGATGATTTGATCAAGCCTATCGCTATTTATATATTTTCATCTGCAATATAAATATGTGCGTCAAGTTAGCCACGGCCACTTAGCGTCGAGTATCGATACTTTCTATCGGTTTCGGAACAACAATTTTGTTTTCAGATATTTTACGTTTCAAAGGACGAAATGAAACAAACGTATCTTAAAATGTGCACAAAACAATTATATTTAATTTGATATACCGTGCATCACGGGACGCTTTCTGTAAGATGAGATATTTGCGTGCAAACTCAAGACTAATTTTTGCTATTGATTTTGTATGGGGTTTTTGCGTGGTTGGTGCATATTTTTGTAAATATCTCAGAAACTAATAAAAGGATTTAGACCAAATTTATATCAATTTGTAGATGAAAAAATATGTTTTAATCGTGTATACAAGATTTAGTGGCACGCATTCTGTAAATTTAGATATTGTAAGAATTCTATAAGCCCAATTTTTCAAAGTCATAATTTTATTGCAGAAAAAGCTCAAATTTCAGAGCTGAGTCACTTAAATGGAAGATAATTTAATTCTTAAAAGTTTTGCATTTATGTTTGTTTCATTTCATCCTTTGAAACGTAAAATATTTGAAAAACAAAATTATTGTTCCGAAACCGATAAGAATGATCGATGTTCGACGCTAAGTGGCCGTGGGTAACTTGACGCACATTGCTAAGCGCCATATGAGCTATCGATAATTACCAATCAATAATAATTGACTCGCAGCTACATTGGCTTTATCCCATCTCTATTTGCCATTCACGGCATGTGCGCACAAATGGAGAACATCAACAAACAAAACGAAACGGATTCAAAGATCATCCAGGCGGAATGTCACGACGAAGACGATGGCGATGGGGACAACGAGGATGTCTTTCACTTTGAAACAGAGCACTTGGCGCTGCGCGGCAACCAGTGTTATACCAACCTGCTGCGCACCATCGCTATGCTGCAGGCGCAGCGCATTCGCGTGCATCAACAGTTGAACGAACTGGAGAAAGCGCGCGATTTGTATCTAGAGAATCCGCAACTGTTGTTGGAGAAGCTGCGTAGAAATGAGCCCTTAATAGCGCCCAATTATTTAACCACGGTTTGCCTGCCCGAATTGCCCACATTAACAGAAAAGGAGGATATAAAAGTCGAGATGCCAGCAGCTCCAAATGAGCCGCCCACTGAGGAGAACAAGGACAACAGAAGCGGCAGCAAGACGCCAGGTCGTCTATGGACAAATGAGGAGCAGCGTCGACTGGAACAGTTGCTCATCGAGCATCCGCCCGAAGAGGTGGAAATGCGTCGCTTTGCCAAAATCGCCAAAGCACTGACCAATCGCACCGCCCAACAGGTTTTCAGTCGTGTCCAGAAGTACTTTCAGAAACTGCACGATGCCGGTATGCCGGTGCCTGGTCGCCTGCCCAAATATCGACGTGCCGGTGGCCCCACTCGCCCCAAGTTCAATGTGCGCCGGTCCACATTCTTTCCGGCCCAGAACATTCAGATTCACATGCCCGAGGATGAGTACACGTTGGATGACCTGTTGCCCGTTGCGCCCTCACCGCCGCCACCAATTAAAATCGAACCCAAGCTTGAGTCGGATTCCCACGAATCGGAGACGCGCCGCAAGAAGCTGCTGCAGTTGAAAATATTGACATCCATACAGGAGGAAAAGCTACAAACTGAGGACGGCTACAGTCCCGATCCGCTGGCGCCCAGGTGCTCGCAATGCGAAGATTCGGCTGTCACACGCACCCGCTGGCGATGCAACAGTTGCTATTGCTACTTGAATTTGTGCGGCGATTGTTTGGCTCATCAGCTAATCACAGAACGATTCGAGCATATGGCGCACGATGTAGCTGTGGATCAGGAGACATGATATTTATACTACTACTGAAACATTCTAGAATATTAGAGCTCATTGTAAATAAATAATTACAACAATTTTGCACCTTTGAAGACTTAAAACTCACATAACTTTGCCAAAACTAAACGGATTTTTTCTCCTTTGCTATTAAAGCATATAACTCTGAGCAATAATTAACGGTTTAATGCAACGTTTATTTGATTTAATGCATTCTGCTCCAAATGCTCACTAATCATACAAACATATTTACAATGACATATTTCTTGAAATGCGCGTATTGCTTACATGTACACAAACACGAATCCCCAATAGCTAAGCAATAAAAAAAAATAGAGAATTTAGTGGAAACTGCAAAGGCCGTTTATGTACATATAGGACTATGTATATATAACTGGAATTATGAAGAACAATTAGATTAAACTACAGCCTTATCCGGTTACATCCCCACCCCCCCAAGATGAGCTAATTCTTTGGTTATGTGCGTGCCCTAGCCGGAATTAGCTGCTCAGCTCTTGACACGCGCTGCACTGCGTTTGCCCTCGATCCACTGCTCGATCTGTAGCTTGAGCGCCTCGTTTGATTTGACCTTGTCCATGGTGAGAGGTTCGCGATTGAACGGATCCGTCTGATCGCTGAGCAGATGACGAGCTATGGTGGAACGATCGACGGTCACGTTAGAGCTGGGCAGCACCACCGGATCGGTCATTAGTGTGGATATAATTGGATCCAGATACTCCTCAGGCGCATCCGCAAGCAGCTCCTGCTCCTCCTTGTAGTCTTCACACATTTTGTCAACCTTGCTGGCAAACTCGGATATGTCGCCAATCAACTGACCACCACCAATGCGTATCAATATGTTCTCGGCAAAACCAAACAGCTGATTGCTGTAGGAGCGCCCATCTTGCGAGACGGCCAGGCAGAAGGAGTTGTCCGTACTCAGATTGATGTAAATGTGCGCTATCTCCAGCACCATTTGAGCTGGATCGAACTCAAACTCCTTCTTGTCCTTGACCTTGAAGCGCTCACGCTGCGGCCCCACCAAATGCAGTAGGAAATAGTTAAGCATCGCTGCAATGCGATCCACCATACTGTTGTGACAGAAGATGCTCTTGATTTCGCTAGTCAGCAGCTTGAGCAAATTGATGGTGTCCCGACCCAGTATGTTGTCGAAGCGCGCCAGCATGCCCAGATGATGCAGATTGGTTGTCTGCTGCTGACGCTCGTTGTGCGACAGACTGTTCCACTCGCCATTGTCCTGCGCTTGCTGCAGCTGCTTGATTTGCTCCAGGTTTGACAGCGATTCGTCTAGCAGAAAGATAGCATCGTTAATCAGCAGATTGATGAATCGCAAAAAGATGGGCGGCTCAATGGCCTCCATGTTGCGCTCTGCTTCAATGGCCAAATGTCTGAAGCACTCGACATGTTCCTCCTTGGTCCACAAGAACTCCATAATGGCATACATGGGACGGCGATAGTTAAACTTCTGCTCAAATTGCACCGACTGGCCGGTCATCTCGATGCTGACGAACACATTGAGCAGACTGCGCACCACCTGCAATCGATCCGGGTGGCTGTCAAAAACGTGCGTGTGGAATGCCTTGCGATTGCTGCCCGAGATCTGTGATGGCAGCAGAAACTCCAGTGCGTCCGCTAGCTTGGCACGCAAGTGGGGATTCTTCACCAGACCCGAGCTGCCCATAAAGAGCAGTATCATCTTGAAGAAAGCATCGTGCGAGCTGGTGTACATCTGTATGTACGGATCCCCAGAGAAGGTGCGACAGAAATTCAAATATGCCGCAATATTATCGATTATGTTCTCCGGCACGGACTTCATGTAGGGCGCCACAAACGGCGGCGTTTCAGACAGCAGCTCCAGACTACGCAGCACCTGCGGCGCAAAGTCCTTCTTGTCTAGGGCCGTCTCGTAGTTCTCGCGCGGCTGCATCGCTATTTCGGTCAGCCAAATGGCCGACGCCTCAAAGAACTTTAGTATGGCCGTGTCGTTCTCCGGCTCGGCGAGGCCATTGCGGATGCACAGCACCTGTTGTATCTGATCCTGCAGCATTCGAAACAGATTCTTAGTGAGATCATTATTGGGATCCCTGGTGGCAACATCCTGGTATGCATTCTGTGTGTTCTGCAGCTCGCGCATCATACGTGTCAGCCGCTCAATGCACGCCCGGTTGCCCAGCTCGAATGCCTTGTGCGCCATATAGAAGATCTCGGTGATGAAATTGTACTTCTCCGCGCTCAAGCGCTGCTCGCCCTCCTCGCCAGGCAGCAGGCATGTCTCCTCGAAGGCCTTCAGCATGCTGATGCCCTTTTTTTGACGTTCGTTAGCGTCGGCAACTGCACAGTATGTCGGATCAACCAGCATCACCTGCATATGGGATTCAAACTACAATTACAATGATGCAAACATGGAAACAACAAATTTATCACAACAGCCGCTATGCTATTTGAATGAAAGGATTCAAAAAAAAGCTTTTGCCACGTTTAAGAAAGTTATATAATTTATACCTTTAGGGAAGGTGCGCAAAGTGGGGCACACAAACGCATCAGCACGGCACTCAGACTGGTCATAAATGCATCACTGGCGGTGCTGTGCACCGTCTGCTCCAGATTCAGATTAATGGTGCTCCACAAGTGACCGCGCGCCACATTTGCATCCAGACAATTGGCGATCCATTGCAATGTCTTCTTTTTGGTAGTCGCCGACTGAACGAGCAGCTGTTTAAAGAGCGCGAATAGCGCCTGCTGATGATGGGCCAACAGTTGCCAGAGTGAGGGATCCGTTTGCATTGTGATAAGCGTAATTTCGCGAAAGAATTCATAGGGCGCCGTCTGTGTCTTGGGCATAATGGACACACAGAGCAGCTGGCCAAAAAGCGTGTCCATATAATCACCACCTAAAATACACACAAAAGTGAATAGGTTGTAAAGGAGATAGATGTCTATAGCAAAATGTCAACCTTTAGCCTTGGGATTGGGGGTTGTGAAGTCGATGAGCAGCTCGCCGAGAATGCCAGCGCTTTTCTCGCGCACAAAGAAGCCCAGTATCCAGAATATGTTCTGACGTATGCTAATCAGATTGTCCTTGGCCAACTGTTTCTGCAGCTCACTGAGCATGGGATAGAAAATTGCTTTGAGGGCGCCAAGCGCCTCTAGTGGCTCGTCTTCCTCGCTCACCTTCTTGGCGACACGCACTAGAAACTCCTGAGTACTGGTGTCATTTTCGTCCGCCTGTTCGAACAGCTCCAGCCACTGAGTTGAGAACGTTTGCGGTGCGAACAGATCCGGCTGGCGCATACAGGTGCTGGCATTATTCAGGATCAGATCGAGGATTCGATTGCAATGCTGTTTGTCCTGAGCACTGCAATCGCGCTGTCGCTGCTCCCAGCGGGTGAACGCACCGTGCAGATAGTACATGGCCCGTGTCTCCAGCGCCTCCGCATCCTGTCCAGCTGGCATCAAGTATTTTGTGGTATCATTCAGCATAAGGCGCTCGAACAGTGCATGCGCCAGCAAATCCTCGCCGAGGGTGTCGCCAGCGCTAGTGTCGGCCACAACGACATCGGCCAGGCAGAGAACGCCACGGTTTCGCTTCGTGTCCACATCTTTGCTGAGTGTAAAGAGCAGAATTGATTCAATCAGCTGCTTGGACACGCCATTGGCTTGGGGGCCCTCTTCAAGCAGAGCTGCGAATGGATTATCAGTCTCTCCCACGGTGGACATTGTTGAGACCTGCATTGTTTATTGTTGGTTGTGTTTCTTATTAATATATCGTTCCGTTTTTTCCTATATTTTTACAAATTTATTTATATATATATATTTTCTGCTACCTGTCACTGTGTCACTATGCGAATGAGCAGGAAAAATCGAAACATCGAATGTTTTATCGAAAAGAAAAATACCATTTGTTACTAGCAAAAAAAGTATTTTTTGTATATTTTTGGTGGGGGATTTGAAAAGTCGACATATTTATTATTCAATTTTTGTGATATAACGAATAAAATTATAAAGTTGGTATTTTGGCATTGAACTTGATGTGATTTAATAAAATACGATGCTAAGTTTATTTTGTACTTGTAAAACTTCATTTAACTGACCGACAGCTTATCTGGCTGATAGCTTGGCTCTATATTAACTCAACTTGTATTGTTTAAAAGTTACTATACATAATATATAAACTATTTGGATGGCGAAGGATAACGAACAGCAGCATTGTATCAATTTAGACTATACATCAAATAAATAAATGCCGTTTCTGTTTAGTTGAAAAAGCAACATTTTATATTATTTAAACACACAATAAATTACAAAATTTAAACATAAATAAGAAATTATCAATTATTTTGAAGGCATTTCCGTGGTGGAATGTACTCATGTAACCTCTATTATCAGGGTTCATAAAATGTTTCTGGCAAAACCATTTAAATAATTAAGTACGACATGCCAGGTTGCAGCAAAAGTAGGGCAAATCAAAAGACAACGGGACATTGAAACGCAAAACGCAGCCGCATGCACTCAAAAAGCGCGTTCACACACTCACACACACACACACACAACAAACACAAATATTTATGTTTGTGTGTGTACGTAAATCCAAAGCCAATTAAAACAATCAATTTTTGAAAGAGCCACCCACAGCAAATACCAAGTGGCCACCGGCGCCTGGTACTCAACCTAAGGCATTCAATTTCCTACCTACCACCCCCTCTTAAGCGCTTTGCTGATAAACGAAAAGTCTTCGTGTGCCGTTAAATCGGTTTCTGATCAAAAATAAACACGTTGAAGTTCGTTGATTTGGCATTTATTTGTATTTATTTGTATCAGTTGGTGCTGCACTTTCATACGGTAAACACGCGCATTTGCAATTGGAAAGACAAACGAAAATCGCAACTAAATAGCTTCCTTAAAGCGCAAAAGCTTTTGTGCTTAAATAATATTAGTTTATTTATTTGAAAATCTTTAAGTTCAAATCGCAAGTCATTTTAATAAAGTGTGTCAATAATTTATTTAACAACTTCACCTATCAATTAATTTGAATAATAATAACAATGACTGGAAGTCAAGCACTGATATTATTTTGAGCGCAATTGCTTGTGCACATACCACTGTAAAAACTGAGGTATTAACTATTTATTGGATTTCAATTACGAACCAAAGTAAAAGATACAAACACCTGCATAGTAAAAACTGTACACAAATTGATTGCAGTAAAAATGCATTAAAATCAGTTTTAACTTGGTTATTTTATATCCACTAATTAATAATAGTAATACAATAAATTAAAAGCTGTATTTGGCCGTAAAAATGTATGATATGTATATATGATAACCAGAGTGCAGTTTATTTCGGGACACCATGTCGTATGTGCGATAATCACAAAAGCCAAACAAACTTAATCTGTTGATACCATAAATATTCTACATTTCGCCCCACTTCTCTTCTAACCAGCAATGAATGCGTTACACATACGCCCCATAAAACCGGCTTTGCAGGCAATCGCTGTGCAGGAGCTGAACGAGGTGCCGCTTCGTGTGACGGATGACATTGAGGCACTGCGGGACTGGGTGCTCAAGCAGCCGCATTTGCGCGCCTGCACAGATCATCAGTTTCTGTTGGCCTTCCTGCGCGGCACCAAATTCAGCTTGGAACGTGCCAAACAAAAATTCGATCGTTTCTATACGCTGCAGGCGTCCATTCCGGAGGTCTTTAATGAGCGTCGCTTGGCCACCGATCCTTTGGCACTGGATATCATACGCTCGGGGTGAGTATATTAAATGGAATTCTGTCCTGAATAGAACCGAAACTAATTAAGATATAGATACAAACGAATTGCTCTACCCAATAATTTTAATACCCAATATAACTAATCTTTGTGATGTACTCTTGGTAACATTTTTTTCAACTCTCTTCACGCAGCGTCCTTTTGCGCATACCGCAGGATGAAAACGATATAGGTCCTTGCGTAACCATCATACGCGCTGGTTCCTACGATACCAGCAAGTATAAGTTCCAGGACATCATACGCGTAGGCTCCATGTTCGGCGAGATTATGATGTTCGAGGATGAGAATGCAACCATCTCCGGCTACGTGGAAGTGATGGACATGAAGGGTGTTACGGGCACCCATCTCTTTGCCCTACAGCCAGAGCTGTTGCGCAAATTCTCCACCTATGCGGATGAGGCGATGCCCACACGGCAGAAGGGCATACATTTCATAAATGTACCGTCTGCATTTGAGTCGGGTTTCAATACACTGCGTTCTTTCTTTCCCGCAAAGATCAAAAGTCGAGTGAGTAAAGTCATTGATTCTATATATTTAATGGCTTTTGTAAAACTAACACTTCGACTAATTCACAAACCTTCATTAATGCAGATTTCGGTTAGTTCCGATCCAGATGCCATATTTAATATAGTACCACGTGACTGCTTGCCCCTGGAATATGGTGGCACGCATGGCATCATTGAGGACATTAGCCGCACCATGGAGAATAAGCTGTCCAGTTACGCACAATATTTTGTGGCCTCGCAGCACTTTGGCACCGATGAAAAGCTGCGCGATTTTAGCAATCCCGTTCAGGATAAATGCTCCTCGTTTGGGGCCGTCGGTTCGTTTCGCAAACTTGAAATCGATTAAACTGTCGGATTATCAGCAATATTAGAGACAATTAGCTTTATTACTGCACATAACAGACGTTAATTTTCGTTGCTGATATCTGTTTGCGATGACAGCTTTATTAATCTTATCGTATAATCATGTTTGCTTTGAGATATTATTAAATTGCTCTACTTAAAGTCAAACGTTTTTCAATACTGTAACGGATATTTATGGAATAATAATGGGGTGAAGGTGAGTGAATTTAAAAAGCTGCTCAACAGTGTTGGAAAATACGATAAATTTCAATTAAATTAAAGCCAGTAAAAGAATTATCTTTCGATTACGTTTCCCACCCAATCACAATCGAATGCAAATATATTTTTGGTGTTTTTGTTATGTTTGGTTTATTTTAGTTATCCATTTGATATCATTTACGCTTGAGCCACCAAATACGTTGATGTTTAACTATTTGATAATGCCTCAAATTCGCCGGATGGCAATTGTGTAGATAAGTATGAGAGTCGCACTTAGTCGTAGTTAACCCGATGATCATTAATAAATATACATAGATTTGAACTAGTTTTTGAGTTGCTGCAACTACGCCGCACATAATGTGATAGGATTGTGGTGAAGTACACAGGGCCGCCTCTCATACCTCGCTGATGGGTCGCGAACTGTTCTTGCGCGGCGGCGGTGGTGGACTAGGCGGCGGACTAAAGTCCGTCTCCGTCTCATTGTAATTGTAGCGACTGTCCGATGGCGACAGCGAGCGATATGTGCGCGACGAGTGCGCGTAGGAGTCACGATGCGCACGCCCCCAGCTGCCGCTGTGACGCCTGTCGCGGCCGATGCCGCGCTCGCGATCATCGTCGCGATCGTCCTCATCATCGTAGTCGTCGTAGTCGCTGTAATCGTCGCGCTCATCGCGATGCGGCGAGTAGCGATCCCGATCCCGATCACGATCGCGTTCGCGATCTCGTGACGAGGCCGCCGGCGGCGGTGAACGCATGCGACCCAGCGGCGGCGGACGTGCGCCGCCAGCAGCGATCGCTGCCGGTGGCAAAAATGGCGGCAGGCCCATGAACGGCGAGAAGGGCGCCGGCAGGAATGGCAGTGGATTGGGCATGTTTAATGGCAGCGGCGATGGCGCAACACCGTTTGCGGGCAGCGCATCCAGCGACAGATCGCCGCTCGCTCCACTGGCCATGTCGGTCAGTTTGCGCCGTAGTCCGGCGGCCTCGGCCTGTGCCTCCTCGCTGCGCCGCTCCGATTGACGTGCCGCCAGCCAGGACTCGTGCGCCCGATTCTCCAGCGTGCCCATTTGCGCCTTGTGCGACGCTATCTGTGCCTCGATCTCCGCGCGTAGCTCATCATTTTGAGATCTATCATTAGATATGGTTATTTATATATGCATGTGGTATATATATCGATTTAGGAACTCACTTTAGCGTCTGAATTTCGTTCTTCATCAGCGTTTGCGTCTCCACAGTGCTGGCATTCTCGCCTTGATGCTGCAGCCACTTCGACTCTTGCAGACTGAGTTCTCTGAAAGAATAGAAAGTCTATTAAAATGTATCTTAAAATGGAAACAGGAACAGCTTGGCTTGGAGAAAAACCGGACAATGTCAGTTAGTATCGTACGCACTTTTGCAGCTGTGTCTCCTTTTCGCGGAAGTAGCCGGAGAGGACTTCGAGACGCGTTTGCGCCTCCAGCTTGTCCCGTTCGGCCTGATTGAAGTCCTGCTTCAGCTGCTCAACGTCAGTGCTGCATGTTTGCAGCTGACTCTCGAGACGCGTCTTCGCTGCCAGCTCCTGTTCCAGTTGCGTTTGCAGCGTCCGGAACTTCTTCTGTGCCGCATTCAGTTCGCCACGGGTCTTGGCCGATGTGATTAGCTCCTGCATGTTGGTTTTGGGATCCTGTTTGAGCATCTTAAGGCACTCTTCCAGCGCTTCGATTTTGGCCAAACTCGTCTGCAGTTCGCTGTGCTCCTTGTCGTATTTGGCACTTGACTCCATGATCTGATGCTGGAGCCGCTGCATCTCGTAGTTGCGCGCTTCCAGAGCTTTGCCCATCTCCTGTTCGGATTCCGCTTGGATTTCGCCGATGCGCGTCTGCAGCTTGGCCTTTTCCATTTCCAGCTCGTAGTTATCTTGCTGCAGTGACTTCATTTCGCTGGTGAGGCGCGTTGTCGACTCCGTATAAGTGTACTGCAGTTCGCTATTCTCGCGACTCTTCTCCGCCAGACTGGCGTTGATGTCAATGATGATCTCTGCAAGAAATTGAGAAAAGAAATGGCTCAATTTGATTGACAATACTATTAGGGCACTTCTTTTCACTCACTTTCCTGATCATTGAGCTGTCGCTGCAGCTCGTCGACGGTGCTCATAAATGCCTCATCGCCGTTCTGACTGTTCAAGACCTCCGACAACATTTTGTTTAGCTCCAGACCTGCTTCGGCGGCATTGTCCAAGTCCTGTAGAAATATACAAAAATTAAATTTATATAATTATTCTAATCAAGCCATTTCAAGTTCTATTGCAGCTGCACTTACCTTCTCCAGGGAGCTAACCTGCTCCAGCAGCTTGCCCTTTTCATACAGTTCTGTTTCCAGTTGCTTCTTCAGTGCGACTACCATATCATTGGAACCAAAGGAGTTATCCTCAATGCTGGACAGCTTCGTGCGCGTGGTCATCAAGTCGTGCTTGACTATGAGGTTCTCCTTGTGTGCGGCCAGCAGACTGCGCTCTAGTTGATTCAGCTTGGAGAGCAACGCGCCCTCCTGGCTGCTATTGCAGAAGCAATAGTACGTGAGAAGGAAAAACATGGACGAGGCAGCCGCGATGACAACGCACAGCAACAAGAGGCTATGATCGAGCAGTTTCGCCGCAAGGACCTCCACGAAATTGTCCAGCGTAATGGCGGCATGGCAGTTGCCATCCAAAGGCCGATCGCAGTAGCCATCGGCCTGAGCATCGGCTGCAAGAACATATAAGAAGCTTATTAATTAAATTTGAGCAAGTTTATAAGGATGCGACAACCTAGAAAGTGATGCATAGTATTCAGCTCGTTGCAATATGACAGCTCCATTATTGCTTATGATAACACAACAGCACAAAACTTATAGCCTTATATAGAACAATAATTTTCTTTGAGCTTTGAGGCTTTGAGTATATGTATGTGTTTAAAAATAAACCAGAAAGATGTCTACAAGCTGTCATAAAATCGAAATGTTTGCCAAGTTATGTCTGAAATGACATCAGGTCTATTACAGTTTTAATGATGACCAAAAATATAATGATTTTGAAAGAAGGTTCAGTTTTGACAGTGAAACATTTGTATAATTTCAAAAATGATTTAATAGTTGTTAATTTAAAGGTTTAACAACGTATTATATCGCACAATACAATTTATAATTACTCATCAACAAAATTGTAATTAATTGCAATGCAATCTTTAATACTTTACCCTGTGTTTTTGCCGCTTCTGGGTAGAGTAGGCGATGCAGTTGATCGTGACCCGTTAGCGGCGCAGTCTCTGGTTCCTTGCGGCCCTGACTCGAAATGAAAGTGTTGACCGTGTCCATAATGGTGCCAAACAGTCCGGGGCCGGCATCCTCCTTGCTGGACTCTGTCGGCGTCGTTGCTGGCAAACCAATGGGTTCCACGCTGCCAACGGCAACGTTCGGCTCGACTGGATCGGGTTTTGTGGGTGCAGGTGTTGGCTCCGCCATGTCAATTGCATCGTAAGCATTGAGGGAGGCTGGATTCGGCGTGGTATGCTGCTGCTGCTGCTGCTCTTCCCGTTGTTGATGCTGTCGCTGCAGCTCTTCTTCCCGTTGTTGCTGCTGCTGTCGATGCTTCTCTTCTTCCCGTTGTTGCTGCTCCTGCTTCTGTTTTTCCCGTTGTAGCTGCAGTTGTTGTTGCAGTTCTTCCCTTTGCTGTTGCTGCTGTTCCTCGCGTTGTTTCCGCTGTTCATCCCACTGTTGCTGCTGCTGCTCCTGCAACTGTTTGTAGTACTCATTCGGATTGTGCAAGTGCTGCTTCTGAAACAGTGGCGGCAAACTCGCCGGCACAGCTGCCTCTGCAGTGGGCGTGGCCACTGTGCTGGTTGCCTCATTGATTTCAGACGCCACTGCTGCTGCAACTGGTGCTTCAATCGCCTCCACTTCTGGCTGAGTTTCTGTTTGAGCTGCATCCACAACATCGGCCGCACTTTGAGCTTCAACTGTTGCTTCATCCTTCTCAGCTTCAACTTGGGCGGAAACAGGAACTTCTGTTGTAGCGTTTACTGTCTCAACAACACCTGATTGGGCTTCCAGCTGTCCGTTAACTTCCTCTGTTATTGGAGCTACCGGCGTTGCTGTTTCAGTTTGCAACGTTGCTGCTTTTGCTTGATCTACCAATACTTCGGGCATTTGCTGAGCTGCATTTTTGTTGGCATCTGGTTGAGTTTGGGGCTGCTCTTGTGCTGGTTGGGACTGAGCTACCTCTGCAGGAATTGCCTCTTGAATGTGGGCTTCATCTGCTTGGGTTATGTTTTCTTTAACTATGTCCTGGGTTTCTGCTGTTTTCGTTTCGACCTGTTCAGCAATTTTGTCAACCTTTTCTGCTTCCGCTGCTAATTGTTGAGTTGCTGTTGTATTTGGCGCGGCTTGAGCATCAATTGCTTCTTTAGTTTGCTTCTCAGTAGCTTCTTCGTTGGCTACTTGCTGAGCTTCTTGTGTTGCTGTTGTTGCTAACAACTGAGATGCAGTTTCTTCTGCTAATTTTCCCGACATCACCTGAGCCACTGTTTCCACTTTGATTTCTTGAGCTGCTATCGTTGGCGCTTCCAATTTCAGTTCTGGCTGAGCTGCCGACTCCAACTGTGGCTTCTGCACCTCCATCTTCTTTTCCTCCACAGCGCTAACATTTCGCGTTTCAATTAGTAAATCATTTGGAGTTGCAACCGGCGGCGTTTCTGTTGCGATTTCTATACTTGCATTCTTTACTGTTTCAGCTGCGGATGCTGCATGCTTTGCGTCCGCTTCAGTTGATGCTTCAACCTGCTTAGGTGTTTCTATATCGTTTTGTGTTTCGTTATCTTTGCTATCAAGTGTCGCCTCTTCGTCATCGTCGTCTTCGTAGCTTTCTGAGTCATCGTCCTCGTATTCTTCTTCGAAATCTTCGGTGCTTTTCATTGTGGCTGCTTCGATTTTCGGTTCAGTTGTTTGATTGAGGTTTCGTTCGGTGACTGCGGGCACAGCTTCCAGCGGCAGCTCAGTGCCATCGACCACATGCAGATTGGGCTGCACGGGCGTTATGGGCGTGGCTGTCTCACCGCTGCTACTCGCTTGGTCCTGCTCCGTGAGTATGGCCAGCTTGAGCGTGTCCAGCGGCGACGTTGTCGTCGTTGCCAAGTCATCAGCTGTCTCGGAGGCGTTCAGCACCGGAGGCACTTGCTCCGCCGGATTATGTACAACTGGAGTAGCGGCTGTTGCAGCTTTCCCTGCCAATCCACATTCACTTCATACGTGAGTTCGTGCTCTTTGATAAAGATTTTCTTCTCCATGATGAACTCCTTGTTGGCATAGCCACGTCGTCCATTGATTTCGACGCCCCACAGCTTTGGATCAGAGCCGGCACTTTTGGACAGTATGCGCATCGGGGAGTGGATTTTAAAGGGTATCATGCCTTCCCCACCGGACATATATGTGATTTTGGCACTGCCCATCGAGATGATGCCTGTGAAAGGCGTCCAAAGCAAAACAAAAACATTAATCGTTTATGAAACAATAAGTATCAGTTTCTTATCGCAGCTAAATGGGGTCAAGGGTCAGTTATTCAACTGTCCATGTGAGAATTGAATACAAAGTACAGTGGGCATACGATAGACAATTCAGATTCTCCAAAAATGCAGTCTTCTTTTTTTTAATTTCGTTTAGTAATTTTTATATTTCAATTGGGGCAATTTTAATATGGAGTTTTCAAAGTTCTTTTTTGTCTTTTAAAAAATTGTTTGCTGCAACTAGAAATATTGGCGAATTGGAAACTACCTTTGGAATCGCCGCATTCCAATTAGCGAGCGGCCACCGTATATGGATTTTGCATGCGCACAAAGCGGCCTTGTTTCTACTAGACTAACTTGTTTCCACTTACGTTCACATTTTTCGTCAGCACACAGTCTTTTATCGGACAAAGCCCACGTCGCTGGAAGACTTGAGAGGGAGAGCGTTAGTGTTATGACTAGGCCGAGTGCCATATCACTCCACAGCGTATTGTTTCGGGTGTTTGCGTTTGTTAGCCGCATTTTGCATTGTTTTCACTGCACTTTTTAAAATTGGATCGATTGGATATCGCGGCTATTGCGGTAACAATTAAATGTGTGTGCAAATTTTTTGTGTATAAAAAAATTTCTTCACATTAGCTGAGTTGGCTTTTCGTTGCAACGGCTGCTTGCCGGTGTTGCCACATGTCTAACATTAATCGATAGATTTGTGTACACCAAACGTTCACACTTTACATTGGTATTACTTAGTTAACTCTTATAGGGTCTTCCGTCATTTGCTGTTGGTTTGATTTTAGCTTAATGTTAAACGAATCAAAATGAAAACACGGAACAGTCTTAATGTACGCTGACAGCTGCTATGATCGAGGATTTCTAAAATTGTTTTTACATTGTATGGAACAGCTGATTGTGTATGCACACCAAAAGTTCAAAGTGATGATCCCACATTTGTGCCATACAGAATTTTCAGTATATTTGTGCTTTTTTAAACTGTGTTCAATGGTATTTTCCGTCTAGCCATTTGCGGCCACACTGCACATTCTGTGGCATAGCTACATTTTAAATGCATTAGTCTGTTTTTAGTAAGCCGAAAGATCGAAAATGGAACGCGCTTAAGTGTGCACGCGATAGTTAAAGAAATAATTAAGAACTCCTGGCGACAAGAAGGTTTTTGTCTTTTCTGACATAATTTTGTGCTGTAATTTGTGTGTGGTGGTTCTTAAAAGAGAGCAGCAGCAGAGAGTTTTTGTGCCGCGTGCCGTTTGATGGCTTCAAAAGAAATAACTAAAGAATTATCAAATTTCCTATGTCGTTTTATGCGTTCAATTGGAATCGCAGGACTACTAATATAGAAACACTGCTTGTTTTTGACTTAATGTGCCCAAAATCCCAATGATGAGTGGGGAGAGCTGCGTAAAAGAGCGCGACATTTATTGCGCTGCCAGATGTGCGATTTCAAAGTCAAGTTCCCGTTTTTGGCAATTTACCGAATAATATCGAATTTTTTTGGGGCTGTTTACACATCGAAAGAATTTAGTATCAAATAAAACGCATTTTCCCCATCATTTTGTGCAATATATGCTGTGATAACAAACGAAAGTGCGCTTGTGCCATTCTGGCAACGCCGTGCGCTCTGTCAAAAGTAGAGCTGTGCGCGTGTCGTGTTTTTGCAGTGACATGAAATAATAAATCTTTTTAAAATCACACTCAAATAAAAATGTGAGTCGCGTGCGCTACCCTTTGTAATTTAGCTTCATGTTGTATTAATTTCAAATATATGCATATATATTGCCGGAATTTTCAATGCGCATATCTATTAGCAAAAGTGACTGCGTGCGAGAGAGAGAGAGAGCAGCGTCACTGTCAAAAATAGAGCTGTGTGTGTGTGTCTGTTCTCGCTGTGACATCTAATGGCTTGAAGTGAAGTAATACAATTTCTAAAATCACTCAATTTAAACTTAATTAAAAAAGTATCCGTGTTCCGTGTGCGTTATTTCCCTTCGCAAATTATTTTGGCTTGCTGTAGTTTTCTTATTCTCGTGATTTCCAATGCGCATCACTATCAAAAAGAGTGACAGAGCGTAAGAGCGAGAAAGAGAGTAGTGCGTGTTCCTGCTGCTGCTCATTATTTTCGATTTCTACCTTTTGCATTTGAAACGTCTTTGTGATCGGTTGTTGTTGGTTGTTGCTCGGCTGCGATTTAGTTACTTTGTATGTTTTAATTATCGCAACGTTCCACCCTTCGGCTGAAGTGTACATACATATATTGTGTAACAAATAAAAATATGTGCACAAGAATGCGCCAATAAACATATATACATATGTATATATCGTATGTGTTCAAACTGCGCAAACTAAGCAACTAAATGCCAAAGTGTAACAAAAACAAAAACATGGGCCTGTGACAACGCAAACGAAACGCACAGCGCCCAAAAAGCAATGCAAGGCAAAAGGCAAAACAAAAAGAAGCTATTTCCAATTCAAATGCATCAATAAACAAAACTCGTCCTAAAATTCTATTCGCTGCAGAAAATGTAATAAATGTATAAAAAATCCTTTGTTCGCATACATATGCCAACAACAAAAAGCTATTTCTTTTACTCTCCAAAGAGAGATAGAGCGAGACAGGGAGTGTGAGGGAGAGATATCAAATGTGACGTAATTTATATTTATTCTAAACAAATATTCAAAGTGAAATACCAAAATAAATAAAAGTCGAGCGTGTGCAATTTGATGTCCTTTTTGACAGTTTGTAATAACCAATTGCAATAGGCTTTTAATTTGAATTTTGCATGCAACAGGGCGCGTGTTATTCGCACACAGACGCACACACACACACACATACAAGCACGACAAACGTCTCATGAGAGAAAGGCAAGCAGTGTGGTAAACAAAAATACAAAGTGTGCATGGGTAAAGCGATACCAACAACAATGGCTTGGAATTAATGAGACAAGAAAAAAATACAGCGGCAAATCTGTCGAACCTAACCCCCCACCCCCCCCCACCTCTTCACCCAACGTTTTGCTCGCAAATCTGAAACAAAAGCAACAAAACAAAAACAATAACAACAATTAGGTAATGTTTTTACGCCATTCTCTTTTGCGTCGTCTTTTCGTACGTTTGCGTGAGTGAGCGCGAAAGAGAGCGAGAGAACAACGCGCGCTCATTTCAATGCCGCTGGTGTGTTGTTTTTTTGTCTTCGTTTTCGTTTGGCTTTTGTTTTGAAACATTTTTACATGGAAAATTTTGTGTGTTTCACGAGAGGAAAATTTTGTGTTTGCAATGCTCTTCTGATTAGCAGTAAATTACAAAGTATGAAACTCAATTTATATATATATGAATGTTCATGTATAAATTCATATTAATTTGTTGTTCACAGTGCTGACCAAATACATACACTACATTACATACAAACATATTCTAAATTTGATTTGTTGAGCCACAACTGCATTTGAAAACGCCGAAAATGTAATGCCACAAAGCAAGCAGCAAAGCAAAAAAAAAGAGTGTAAATAAAATTAATGTGCATGTACAAAGAAAAGAAAAACGAAAAGTATAAATCAAAAGCAAACATCAAATTTAACTCAAAACAAAAACAAAACGAAAGAGAAAAAAAATACTAAATAATAGCCTAGTTACCATGTTGCATAAAATCGATGAAAATGCCGCACCAACTGCAACATTAACATCAGCTACAACAACAGCAACAACAACTATGGCCCCGACAGAAACAACTGGCAATGGAACGGAGCCAACAATTTCAACGGCAACAATAGAGCCAACAACAACAATAGCAGCAGCAGCAGCAACGAGTGCAACGGAACAAGAAACAGTTGCTGTCGCCCCCGCAGCAGCAGAAGCAGCAGCAGCAGCAGCATCCACAACAGTAGCAGCTGAGGGTCAGGCAACGGCACAAGCAACAATGACACTGACAGCCAACAGCAGCACAGAATTAGCAACAACAGCTGATGCCATCGCTGTCGCGGTCGCAGTTGCAGTCGCTTCGCCCGCATTCGATGTTCAGATGCGTACGCAGCAACAACAGAAGATCCGCATCTATCACGGCGCCAAACAGAGCGCAGTATGGCGCACCGATTCGCTGGCATCCAATTCCAGCTCCTCCAACATAAGCAACGCCGGCTCCACTGAGGCGATGACTAGCAGCAGCGGCGGCAGCAGAGGCGGCGGCGGCGGCGGCGGCGGCTATGCGACAGCGCCCAGTCTGCTGCAACGCAAATTCTCGGACGGCTCATTCAGTGCAGCAGGAGCAATGCCGCGTCGCGTCTCATTCCCGGAAAGCGATAAGGAGCTTGTCACCGGATATCTAGAGCCGGCAAATCCATGGGAAAAGGGTAAGTCATTCAAGTGTTTGTTTATTGTATTATTACATGTACATACATATGTACATATACAGTAGGTATTATGTGGAAATGGATATAGAAAAGGTGGCAAATACTTGCAGCTTTATCGTTGAACAGTCTGAAAATGACTTCAAATCCATTATCACTGCCCAGCCTAAAAGGACAACTTTTAGAATTAGAAAAGAATCGAAAAATGGATTTTTAGATCGTTTATAATATTATAAATGATGTGATATTTTGCCTAAACTCTTTTGAATTTTTCAATTTGTCATCAGGATCTTGATAAAATCTGTCTTTGTTTCGTTGAATTTACATCCGATACACACTATACATATATTCTGCTGTACAGGTACGTGATTCGATAGATAGGTTTCCTAGCTATATGGCCTATGCTTAGATATCAGATCAGGCGACATTGCTCGGCAACTAGTTCAAACACGGAAGTAGTAGAACTTGAGACACATGTCGCAAAAAGCGCTTCCTGTGCTTTATTTCAATTAAAACGATTAATTTGCTTGCGAATTTGAAATACGTGCAGAAACTAAACGAAAACGCAAACAATAACAACAACAAACAGCGATTCGCGTGCAGTGCGAAAAGGACTAGGACAAAAAAAATACGCTCGATCATGCAGCCGGCAAGTGTGCAAACGAAAGATGCACAAAGGAGAGAGAGAGAGAGATAGAGCGAGGGTTTGGGCGGTGTGGAGAATGTAGGTGAGTGGGCATATGACAGACAAAAACAAAAAGAAATATAAGGCAATTCAATGAAGTGCGCACAAATATTTATGCATTTCCTTTGAGTGAATGTCTGAACGACGCTGCACTCGAAATAACGGAAGGCAATAACTCGATAATGATGACGATGATGATGATGCCAAGAGCAATACTTTTTCTCGTTTCTTGTGTCTGTATGCGTGTGTGTGTGTGTGTGTGTGTGTGTGTTCTCCTCTTTTGCTCTTGTCCAGCGCAAGTGATGCGCACAATTCAATCACATTGCGAATTGCTGACAGCTGACAATTGCATGGGCTGACAACGTGGCCACCGTTTTTTTTTAGAGTTTTGTAATGCACGGACTCACATACTCACACACACACACACAAATATATATAAAAAGTCACATGCACGTGAAAAACCTTTGGAGTCGCAGGTGATTTGAATTTCTTGATAATCTTAACTTTTGGTTGTTTTAGTTTTTCTATATGAAATGAAATTAATAATTAATGAATGAATGTGATTATTTGCTTACTTTGGCAATTGCAATTTCTCAAAATTCCACCTTCCCAACAGCTATTGTTGCATAAGTAAGCAATAATCAGTTATGAAGTATGCATAAATGATACATAGGGATTTCCCTCATGTAGTTATTGACTAACTGACCGCAATGCAATTAAAAATAAATCATACGAGTTGTACGTGAAACAGACTCTAAATTTACTAGTTACTACTAATGTGAAAAAATTCTTTTGCAATTGCGTAGATAGGCAGGTGGGGTTTTAGAGGTTAACCACCTCCTCCCGGATTTACTAAAGTGGAAAAAATCATAATTTTGTTCTATTGTAAGAACTAATTTGAAAACTAACCCCTTAGCAATGTTTTTGTTAGTTAAAAATAGTAGTTTTAAGTGTTATATCTTGGAGCTTTTGTGTAGATTTTGTTCTTGTTCATCAACCAAATGTATTTAGACGTATGTGCATAGAAATGTATCTTATTTATTCAAATATATCCAATGTTTGCAATTTAACACACTTTGTATTTACTTGGTATAGTATTTTATTTGTCTTTATTTTCTTCTCAAAAGCCGCTGAATTTTTGTCGCCGTTTCTATGGTTATTGTTGTGAGTGATTGGATATTTTTATAGCTTGCCTTTGATTTTGTTATTCGTTGTAGTCGTACTCGTATTCGTATTGGTATACGTATTTATTTTGTTCGTTTGCCAGCGATAAAGACAACAACAGAATCACTGATAAGATACGAATTCGACGCGATTCGACGACTCAGTTTCGGGATCGGATCGGTAGCGGTTTAGATTTGCGCTCTTTGTTTCACATGTTTCGTCAGACTCTCCGTTTTCTCTCACTCTCTGTCTCTCTCTCTCTCTGTCGCATTTTGTTACCGGCTCCATTTGTAGGCTCGTTTTATGTGTCTGCCATTTGTCTGCTATCGGTTTTCTCACCGTAAACGCTATAAATCGTTGAAACGATTGCGATTTGCTCAACGTGTTTGTTACCATATACTTGAATGTACATACATATGTACATATGTATGTATATGTAAATACATCGCTGAGCTTATATACTTATAAATGTGATTATATGTGTCTCATGTATTTGTTTGTTTGTTTAAATTCGTCTCTTGTCTTTGTTTATATCTTGTTTGCTAGATTTGCTGCCTTTTTTTCCCCTTTTTTTTGCCTTTGCCTTGCCTTTGCCTTTGCTTGTAGGTGTAATAACATTGTACAATGTGATGTCATCGCTGTCACTTTGCAACAAAGCGTCAGACGATACAATATGTAAATTTCTCCGTTGAATATATGAAGCGATATACTGATTTGCAAACATTTCCATTGCGCTTAGTAAAAAGATATGTTAGAAATGCGCTTTGAACTCTTTATATGAGTATATAGGTTTGTCGAAACTGAATCGATTCTTAAGCTGGAAGACATTTTGTTTATGGTTATGTTCCATTTAATGATTATAGTTTCCAGTTTTATGTTATTTTTCTTAAAAATTACATTGTTAAGAATATGTTTTTGCGAAAGTATCTAAATTTGCATAACTCGCTGGCTTTTTTTTTCGGTATATAGTTGAAACATTAAAAACAAATTTTGCCAGCCATTAAATGCAAACGGCTGTATTATAATTATACCCTGAACCCATTAAAAATGGGTAAAAAGGGTATAATGAAGTTGTGCAAAAGTATGTAACAGGCATAAGGAAGCATCTCCGACCATATAAAGTATATATATTATTGATCAGTATCAACAGCCGAGTCGATCTAGCCATGTCCGTCTGTCTGTCCGTCTGTCTGTCTGTATGAACACACAGATATCAGAGACTACAAGAGCTAGAGACTTCATATTTGGAACATAAGTTCTCCTAATCCCGGGACAGATCAAGTTTATTGAAATTTATCGATAGCTCGTCCCGTTCAAAAGTTATCGATAAATTTCGATTTCAGACCAGCGTTTTTTGGATATAACTTACAAGTTATAAGAGCTAGAGGCCCCTAATTTGACATGTATAATCTCGAATAGCATACACATGAACAAATTTTTCACTTTTTGGATACCACCCCCCAAACCCCCCAAAAGTTAAAAAAACGCATTTTTGAAGGTACGACCTTGCAATTTGGTTTGGTCACACATATTATCGACAATTGTTTGCCCCAAAAATTTCAATAAGATCGGACGATAAACACAGAAGTTATTTAAGATTTAACTTTCCATTATGTGGGGCTCAGCGAAAAGCAAGCTAACTGCTTAGACCGCTTGCACTGCTTGTACTGCTTGTACTGCAGCATGTGTGTGTTTAGATTAATATGAATGATTGTAAGGACTGGGTTCAGGGTATCTCGTAGTCGGGCACTCCCGACTAGAGCACTCTTACTTGTTTTTATTAAAATTGCATATTCAGCTGTTTGCCGAAGAGGTTGAAAGTAAATGCGCATATGATATGTATATGTGAATATGTATGGCACTTAAAGTACTAATGAAAGATGATAAAAATGTCACGAGCTCGATTAATGCACATTTCGATGTAATTAATTAATGCAATTCCAGCAAAGCAAAGCAAAGCAAATCAAGGAAAACGAGCATAAAGCAAATCAACAAAGAGCACAACAAACACAAACAGAGCAAACAGCAAATTAAATATTAATGCTAATCTTTGCATTTAGCTGAAATGTCACTTGTTGTTGTTGTTGTTGTTTGGTGCGGAAACAATTCGCTACGCATTAATAATATTTCATTAAATGCATAATTCCTCATTAGTTTTCATTTGCGAAGAACATTTGAGCCATTAATCTATGGTCGTATATCATTCATTATGGCTATTGTCTTACAATTTGGTTCTTTAACAATGATGAACGACGCCAGGCACTTAATTTGTCGGCTCTCAGTTGGCTGATTACACACTTACTAGCGTATCAATAAATGCGATAAGAATTGTGTGTACGAAGTTCATTCCGAAGTACGCAATCGCTTAAATTACAATGTTATGATTTGATATAGACAAACTTTGTGGTTTCTGATTACAAATATTTCTTAAGGCAAGTCATTTCTATTAGAAAGAAGGTAATTAAAACGATTAGATCGCTCAAAGACAACATTTAATAGGATTCCAATAAATAAGATTCTTTTTGTATATGCCAATTCTCTTGGTATTGCAACAATATAAGCCTAAAGATACATTAACTTACAATTAAACAAGTGGGGAAGGATTATCTTCGGCGTGCCGAAGATTTTATACTCTTTTCGAACCTATAGGCAATTTTCACTCTGCCAACTGCACCACTGAAATTTCATAAGCTGTATAAAATCGTTTTGTCGCGTAACATTTTTTTTTTGTTCTAATAATATTTAATTCATTGCCAGCTGTATAGCAGCTATAAGATATAAAGATCCGATCCGGCCGGCTCCAACCAATGTGATGTCTCTTTGAATAATAAGTATCAGTGCAAAGTTTCATTGCGATAGATTAAAAAAACATGGGATATATGGCCAAAACCGACTTCGAGTTGTATGGCAGCTATAAGATATAGTGGTCCGATCCGGTCGGCTCCGACCAATGTGCTGTCCCCTGGAATAATAAGTGTCTGTGCAAAGTTTTATCGCGATAGCTCAAGAACTGAGGGACTAGTTTGCTTACATACAGACAGACAGACGGACATGGCTAGATCAATTTGTATTGTCATTCTAAGCATACTGGCAGTAACTTTTGGGGGTCTCCGACGCTTCCTTCTATGCGTTACAAACTTCAGCACAAACTTAATATAATTTTTTCTTCGAAAAAAGTATAAATATAAGTAAGACAACAAAAACAATTATTTTAAGTAAAATGGTTTGGCTAAAGCAAAGATCGGAACATTAGTAAGACAAATTTGTTGTTAGCGATAAGCTAAGTTCAGTGCAAATCTCTTGCATCATTTAATATGAAAGTTAACCGCTTTACTTTTATTTTTATAGATATCTAAACGGATTTATACACGTTTTAATAAACAATTTCATTGACGTGCTCATCGTCTTTGGCTTCTGACTAAATAAATTATCGACTTGATGCCAATTTGTATTTATTTATTTATTTTTTTAGTTTTTTGTCCGAGTGGTTCTTTCTAGCTGTGTCTCAGTCTGCGCTTTGGGTTTCATTTTGTTTGTGCCGAAGGTTGTTGCCAACACAAAATAAACAAAATTCAATAAATGGCAAATGTCGAGAACAAGTTTCGATATACATATGTATGTACATATGCCTACATACATACATACAAACGCTCGAATTGCCGACATTGTAAATGTTTAGCAGAAAATTAACAGCAATTTAATTGAACAATTTTTCGCTTGCCTTTTAGCTTTTGCCCGTTGCCTTTTGCTTTTGTTTTTTGTCTGCTGCCCACTTCCACTTTTCGCCCCCCCCCCCCTTTTGAAGACGCATACAAATCAATAGAATCATAAAAAATTGAAAAGCATTTAATATCCCAATTGCTACAAACACGCACACAAGCACAGTTAGCAGCTGTTTGCAGGCACGCATGTTTTTATACTCTGATACCGAAGGTACTCATAGTATATTGGTTTTGTCGAATGTCCGTCAGGCCGTCCGTCTGTCCGTCTGTCCGTCTGTCCGTCTGTCCGTCTGTCCGTCTGGCCGTCTGTCCGTCTGTCCGTCTGTCCGTCTGTCCGTCTGTCTGTCTGGATGAACGCGCGTATTTCCGAAACGATATTAGATAGACTCTTGAAATCTTTTGCGTTATGATTATAGCTATCTGCTTCAGATCAAGTTTATTCCAAATTTATGCCACGCCCACTGGGAGGCTGGCAAATCGATAACATGTCGATACACCTCAAATCACAAATCGATTAAACGTGAATAACTCCCACAATTTTGAAGCTAGAGTAATCAAATTTGGTAGGTATATTGCTGGTGACCTCCCGAAAAAATTGGATTCTAGGTTAATCGGCCACGCCCATTATTACGCCCACCAGCCCCCCTCCAAAATTAATTTGAAATGCTTATATCTCCCGCAGTTTTAGAGCTAAAGTCACCATATTTGGAATATATATTACTGGTGACGTCCTCTACAGATTACAGAAACAAAATTTCGACCACGCCCACTCCCGCCCCCGTAATCGCGAAAATCGATATACATGAATGCACAATTCGATAACACGTGTATATTTCCCGCAATTTTGAAGCTAGAGTCCCAAAATTTGGAATTTAGACTAGGGCTGACCAGCCCAAAAGATTGCGTCCTGGATTTTCCGGCCACGCCCACTAGAACGCCCCCCAGCCACCCCGCCCCCACGAAACACGGAAGCCTATATCTCGCACATTTTAAGAGCTAGGGCCACCAAACTTTGAGGGTAGACTTCTGGCCAAGTCCTCTAAAGATCGTCAAAAAATTTGGGGCCACGCCCCCTCCCGCCCCCAAAAATCGCGAAAATGTATATCATCCACAGTTTTAGAGCTAGAGTCACCAAATTTATAAGATAGATTTCTTGTCACGCCCTCTAAAGATCGGAAACAATTTTTGGGGCCACGCCTCCTCCCGCCCCCAAAAATCGCGAAAGTTTATATCTTCCACAGTTTTAGAGCTAGAGTCACCAAAATTGGAAGATAGACTTCTTGTCACCCCCTCTAAAGATCGGAAAAAATTTGGGGCCACGCCCCCTCCCGCCCCCAAAAATCGCGAAAATGTATATCTTCCACAGTTTTAAAGCTAAAATCACCAAATTTGGAAAATAGACTTCTGGTCACCCCCTCTTAAGATCGACCACGCCCCTCCAGTCCCCAAAAAATTGGAAGGCCGATTTCGGGTCACCCAAACACCAGCAAAAATGTTCTGTTCACTTGCTTTCAGCTGTTCTTAAAATGGTATCAGAGTATTACGCAGTCGGCTCCGCCCGACTGCAACGTTCTCACTTGTTTTTCTTCAAGTTCCATGGATGAGCTAATTCTCTATCAATCGATAATTGATATTTTGTATTCGATTCCTTTAGGTTTAGCTTTAATGTATTTCGCGTGATTGCGCTACGTTACTATTTTGACACACCTAAAAAGGCTTAAGACATACATACATACATAATGAAATATTTTTTGCCCACTTACGAAAATTGCAATAAGCTCAAAAATAGACAAGCCATTAAAATAGAAATGAGCAGTTAAGTGTATGTATTTATTTTTAACAATAATTTATCTGACATTTATCAGCTACACACACAGTCCAAATGCTGACTAATAAACACTAAGCAAAAAAATCAACAAGACACATTTTTGATTAAGATATTGTTGTGTATTATTTCTTATTATATTCTGCTTTATTTGTTTTTTCTTTTTTAAAATTTAAGTAAATAAAACGCTTTTATCGCACTCAATGAGATAAGAGTGCAAGAACAAAAACAACGAATTCCTAACTGCTTTGGCTATTTTGTTTTTGTTCCCATAGGCCAAAATTGTTTCTGGTCTCTTTTTTTGTTTTCTCCTAGTTTATTTACATTCTAAAGTTGTTTATGAATTGCCGTGACGAGCGTAGAATTGCTTTCATCTCGTTTTCATATTTATACTCTTTTCGAAGAAAATAGTATATTAAGTTTGTGCTGAAGTTTGTAACGCATAGAAGGAAGCGTCGGAGACCCCCAAAAGTTACTGCCAGTATGCTTAGAATGACAATACAAATTGATCTAGCCATGTCCGTCTGTCTGTCTGTCTGTATGTATGCAAACTAGTCCCTCAGTTTTTGAGCTATCGCGATAAAACTTTGCACAGACACTTATTATTCCAGGGGACAGCACATTGGTCGGAGCCGGCCGGATCGGACCACTATATCTTATAGCTGCATACATAAATCCCATGTTTTCAAAGCTATCGCGATGAAACTTTCCACAGATACATATTATTTAAACATACATCACATTAATTGGAGCCGGCCGGATCAACCAGCTGCCATACAACTGGAAATAAATCTAATATTTCAATTCAAATTTATATCATATGATATCAATTTTTACAGCTAATGAAAGTGCTGCAGTTGGCAGAGTTAAAATTGTCTAAAGGTTCGAAAGGAGTATAAAATCTTCGGCACGCCGAAGATAATTCTTTCCCACTTGTTTTTCACGCTGTTTTCGTATAGGCCGATTTTGCTTTTTGGCATATCTTTTGATTCAGGGGCTTATGGGGTATAGGCAGAATACTGATACACTTGTTTTAATTATAATTAAGTTGTATGCTTTTTGATTTTGTTTAGATTTATTCGGAATTGTATTATTTTTGAATCAGAAAATAGATTTTTTTAGCTGAAGTATTTATAATTGCAGTCGGCTACCGAAACCACATCTAATATGTTAGATTCCTATATGTTATACATATTTAATTACATAGCCAGGAAAAATGAACTAACAAACAAACAATAAATGCTAATGCTATGTGAGACTGATAAAAAGCTGGCGAGCTCTCGAAGCTTTCAATGGAAAATATTTTATCAGTTGACAAAATTATTTACAATTAACTGAAAGCACACACACACACACAAAAGCAAAAAGTGGAAGCCGGTCGTCACAATGTCTGCCAGTGCAAAAAAGTATATATTATATATGTACATACATATATGTATATGTATATATAATAATGGTTCTGAGAAATGGATGTTTTTACTGAGCATGCGAAACGCTAATGAATCATTAAACAGCTGTCCGTCTCTAACGGCAAAAACTATGAAAACTGAGAGGTATATGAGACAGTTGTTGAACGATTGCCAAAAAGTGTTTTTGTTTTAGTTTGACGAAAATGTTGTGACCATTTTGGTTCTTTTTGTTTGTGTTTGTGTTTTTTTTGTTTTTTTGTTTCGTGTTGGCATCAAATTTTGTCGTTGAATTAAAATGGATCGTTTAATTGCCATCTCTCTGTGTGTGGCTATTTAGATAATGCAATGATAGATTAATCTGTTTACATTTCTATATGCTTGGCAAAAACTATTTTTAAAACCTGCTGTCGCCAGTGTCTTTGAATGCACTTGGCATTTGGCACAATTCACATGGCTTTGTCGCCCAGAAATGTTAAAATTAAACAAATATATACACATATAATTCAATTTGATACGCCCCTCCCCAAGAAGAATTCGGCATAAAACTACTAGTTTTACTTATTGCATATCATACGAAAATAATATTTACATTTGCGTTTGCTGTGTGTTGTTTATTAAGTGATTTTCATCTCTCTCACTCTCTCGGATAGCCTGTCAAATTATAGTAATCACAACGAAATGCTAAATTTAGCCAACCAAATTACTTAGATGTGTGCCGCGGTCCACAAATAATAGACAAGAGCATGTCCGAGTCATCTCTAGTCGCAAATTACAAGTTCACGATTTGTCTGTCGGTCCAACAGAATCGTTTGGAAATGCCGCAATTTCATTTTTTTTGACATTTGCTGACAATTTGTCTCTGTCTTTGCCGGCACTCAAGCTGATGATGATAATGATAATGTGGGGTAGATACGCACGCGGCATCAGTTCGTCTTATTTGCCAGATTTGTATAGTAAATAAAGCGGCAGACGGTTGTAAGTGAGCTATATTTATGGCAAATGTTGTAATGACAGGTTTTCGCTATATACAAACTTAAATATATACCACAGGCTAAAGTTTAAATGTATTTTAGAATTTTATAGATTTCCTTATCAGCTTTACAAAACTATTATATGCATACATTTGCTTTAACACACATTTCAAATGAAACTTTAGCTACTGACAACTTACATAAACATTTAATTTACAGGGTATGCAATAGTAGCGTATTGCTCTTATCTATTTTGTTTAGTTTTCGACGTAGTTGCTCTTTCAAATTGTCACATTGCATGTCACAAACGGAAGAGTCTGGACAGTTTATTGACTCAACAATGCTCTTTGTTTTATGTTTTTTTGATCACAATTTGTGGAATTTTGATCAGCTGCCTCCACAATATGGCATATATTATATACATATGTTTGTATTTATATAAAATGCCAGCTATGACGTGATCGCGCGTGTGGCAATACAAGTTGTTGTATTTTCCCAAGCAATTTCGAAGTATACAAATATGATATTTTCCCAAGAATTGAAAGCGAGTATGAAATATAATTAAATGGCCATTAAAGGTTTTCTATTCAGATTTTCCTTATAGATTGCATAAACACATTGTGTACATTAGTCAGTTAAAAATGTCTGTTCATACAAAAGAAATGAAATTAATTGAAGCTAGTAGAATGTTGACTTACTATATATGATACCATTATATATTTAGTATATATGCTGATGCCCATTCTCTTAATATCTTCTCTTATTGCAGTCTGCGAGGTGTCGAGCATTGATGAGATCATTGAGCTGTATGTGCAGTCCTGTTATAAGCATTGCACAAAGCCGTTGAAGAACATTATGGACCATCTGAAGACTGTGGACTTGCAGCTGACGAAGCAGCCGCTGCTGTCGCTCAAGGGCATTCAGCTGACGCCCAATGATTGTGAGCCGCTGGAGGAGATATTCAAGCGGGTATGTTGTGTAGTGCTCGCAATATGCCATAAGGAAATATCTAAAGCTTTTCACATTCAACACACACACACACAGATACAATACAAAGCCATCGATTTGTCCGAGTGCCCGTTGAGCGAGAGCTGCCTGAGCGCGCTCTGTCAGATGATTGAATACTATGAGGCTGCCGTTGAATTGGACATCTCGTACAACAAGGAGCAGATGACGCTGCGCGGCTGGAACATCTGTACATACATGGTGGGCCGCAGTCATGAGCTGCAGTTGCTCAATGCCGAGGGCAATCAGATTTCGAAAGTGGGTGCAGAGAATTTGGGCGGCGCGTTGAGCACCTCCAATCTGCACACCCTTAAGCTGGAGCACTGCGGCCTCAAGGGACCGCCACTCACCAATTTCTGTAAGTGTGTGTATCAGAATACGTGTAGCTAATTAACATTTTAGCATATCTTGTCAACATTCAACAATCGGAATACTCATGCTCGTTCACTTTATGGCTTTTAGGCTGCAAGCTGTACCACAACAAGATACTGAAGGAGCTGTGGCTGGGCTACAATGACTTGGATTGCACCGATGCGCAGCATATTGCGGACATGCTGCGCTTCAATCACAGCATCGAGCTAATCGACATCAGCAACAACAATATACGAGACGAGGGCGTCATGTACCTGGTCCAAGCGCTCATCATGCAGGCCACCGAACTAGAGCGTCGCAGTGGTTTGCCGCTGCAGCGGGCGCGTGCCATTGAGGATGACGAGCCGGTGTCGCCCATGGAGATAGCGGCGCCACAGATGCAGCTGGCCAGCCACAGTGAACAGCTCAGCAGCCAAACGCTGACTGAATCCCCAGCGAATGCGTCCAGCACAAAAACGGATATGGCTGCGGGCATGGAGACGACCGACGAGCAGCAGGCCTCGTCAGCGGCTGCCTCTGAAGATGCTAGGGGCAGCGAGCCGGCCGTTGGCATTCTGGTGGATGTGGAAAACGATGCCGACGATGACAATACGGAGGACACGGTGCGCACTCTGAAGAGCGGCAATCAGAGTGCGACCGGGCAGTCCATGCTGGATAAACTGTTGTCGATGAACAGCGATAGCAGCAGCGAGGAGGCGCCATCCAACATATCCACCGACACACTAGCCGCCTGCTGCTCCGAGGATATCAGTGAGATCAGCAATGATTTATACGATGCTGCCGGCAAATTGCAAAACGCATCAACACCAATGACAGCGACAGCAGCAGCAGCCACGGATGAGTCCACAATGTTGCCCGCAACTGCAAACATGCCCGCAACACTGGTCAGTCCAATTCTGGAGCAGCTAACTCCAGCACTACTACTACAACAACAACAACAACAGCAGCAGCAACAAATACAGCAACAGCAGCAAAGTTCCCAAAATGAACGCAACTTATGTGGTAAAATTAATTTTAGAACCCTAACGGTATTATATAATATTTGAGAAAATACTAACACAACAAGTCTAAACTTTCAGTATTTACAGATAATTTTTTAGTGCTGCTCCCATTTTCATTTTGCGGTTTTGATTCCGTTAAATTTAGCTGAAAGTGAGAATGGTAACAGCCCGAAAACACTTTGTATAGACTTTTCAAGGAACGATTTTTTGTACTTTATATACAATATTACATACAACGTATTTTATTGTTTATTTACTGTATTATTTACTAAATGATATTTAGTAGCCAAAAGTAGCAAGTTGCAAAGCTTTATACATTTGTTAATTACTTTTTTTTATATTGATTTTGATTCATAGTGCTATAAAATTACTGCACTAGTCAAAAATATTTAGAATTAAATTTCTTTGCATTATAATATTATAGACTAATATGTAATATATATTTTTTGTGGGACTCATTGATTTTTATCCCTTTAGACACCACCTGCATCCAATTACACTGGATCTCCGCTAACATTTCGTTTGTGATTTCTCCTTGCAGATATTACTCCCTCAACAGAGGCTAAAACCGTTGAACCCAATGAAACCTGTGTACAGAATAACAACAATGCTAATTCCCACAATAATACCAACAGCAACAGCAACAACAACAATAACCATAATAATAATCTTGTTATAAACCAAATACCGGCAACGGCTGCCGGCAGTTCCGCAACAATTTACGAGGTCACCGCGGAGGAGAGCGACTGCATCAATGGCATTGCGGGGCCAAGCGGCTCACGGCCGCTGGACATGAATAAGAATGCCAAAGCTGGCGATGATTTCGAGGATACGCACAGCACGGATTCGGCATTCGAGAGCGCCTCCGAGGGCGACATCAGTCGTCACCTGCCCGATGAGTTTAGTCGCCTTTCGGTCTCTCTGGAGAGCACACGGCTGGACGACATGACCAAGGAGATGGCCATTGAGACGGCAACCATTGCCAGTGAGTCTACCGAGTGTCTGCTCGTAGCCGAGGAGGCAGCAACGCCAGCTGCCACGCCCACGCCCACGCCAGCTGTGACGCCCGAAGTGATTGTGCCCAAGGTAACGATTGCTGCCCAGGAAAAGGAGGCCAGCGCTAGTCCTGGCCCCAGTCCAACGCCCACACCGCCGCCGCCATCGACATCACCAGGCGGCGTCAGCCACGGCCTGCGTCGCTCCGAGACCAGTTGCGCCTACCTCAATCAATCGACGCGCAATCGCTCGCACAGCTCGGATAGTCTGTGCAGTGAGAATTCGCTGGATGGCAGCACAAGTGCTGCCGATCCGCATCTCGCCGAGAAGCTGACCAAAAATGATACGCTTTCGCGGCGGCATCTCGTGGATGCCAACCTGGAGGCGGCCAATCGTGCGCCCAGTGGCCTCAAAGCGCTCGCCTTGTGGAGCAACAATCTGTCCAAGGATTGTGGGCCCCACATTGCCGAGCTGCTGTCGCGCAGCTCGTCGCTGGAGCTGCTCAACATTGGCAAGAACTGTTTGTCCAATGACTTTGTGGCCACCATCAAGGATAGCCTGACCAAGAACACAACGCTCACAACGCTGGGCCTGCAGAGCGCCCATCTGAGTGCCAAGGGCATCGAGACGCTCGCCTCCATATTGACCTTTGGCGGCAACAGCAAACTGCAGCGCATCGACATTCGTGACAATAAACTAGAGGTGGAAAGTCTGAACATAATTGCCGAGGTGCTCAAGTCCAACAAGACGATCACCCAAATTGATATCAATGATGAGCCCAAGCGTCTAACGGTAAGTCATCTAAGTAAACAGCGCGATGAAACCGACCTTTAAAGCCAACCGCTCCAAATCCAAACCTTCAATGTTTGTGCTTCTCTTCACATATGCAACTATTGCCCAGCAGCAGGAGTTGAAGCTGAGTTGTTAACTTGTTTATTTATTCCCTATATAAGAGTCAATCACATGTGGCAAAAGAGAAGAAAACGATAAATATCGATCAAAGTTATAGACTTTGAGTAATCGTTTTTGCAATGTCCATCATGTTTTTTTTATAAACATGTTTTCAAATTCGACTGTTAACGGCTTTTGCCTGTGTAATTGACAATCTTGACTTGGGCAATAGCCGAAGATATCAGGTCTTATAAATATCTGAAATTGTAGTTTGTAGCTTTTGTGTGTTGCGTTGATTGTTGATTTTTAATTGAATCATTTTCGTTTCGTGCCGTTATTGTTGTTATTGTTGTTATCAACACTCCTTCATCGCAAAAGTTACCAATAGTGCCGATAGTAAATGTAATACCGCCAACGCCAATGCCCCAGGATAGCGTAAGTAAACTCCCAAATCATCCAGCAATATTGTCTTGTTCCTCTCTTTATCTATTTACCTCTACCGCTCTAAAGCCTAATCGCAATGAAATCTCTTAGCTTGCTGCCACTAATTTCAAAGCCCGCTAACAATGCTAACAATGCAATTAATCTGCAGCTGCCGCATCTTCGTTTTCAAAGAAAGCACTCTAGCTACAAAATAAACAAATAAAAACACCAAAACTCAGCACAATCATCGTTATTTCTCATACAACTATTTGTAGATGTGCACAACTGAAGTATATGTCTTTAAAAAATAAAGAAAAACCAATATTTGCCAGATGTACTTATTGCTATTCATATTTATAACAGATTTACATATTTAATTTCTTCTGTGTAGCTTGACAAACTTCGTATTTATAAAGCCCATAAAAGTGTGCTTTAAAATCTGTTAAACTAATTTTTGAGTCTTTTAATGTCTTAGACTTCATTTTTAAATCAAATAAAAAAATTAATAAGAAATCAGCTAGCGAATTTCTAGCAACTATTGATCGTTAAAACACTATAGCTTATTATTTTTAAATAAATAAATAAATGATACAAAAAGTAATAAGTATACTCAGGAATATTTTGCTCCAGTTGTGCAAATACTAAACATTTACTTGTGCTTGTATGAGCTATGTAATATATATTTTTTAAAATGAAAAAACTAATGCTCCCGTCTCCTATTGCAGATTGGCAGCGATGCGCATTTGGATTATACGCGAGTACTGGGCACAGTGCGCTCCATGTGCTCGCGCAACGAGAAAATGCAGGCGGAGGAGCTGGAGCTGGTGGAGAAGGCGGCGAACGTGGGCGTCGGCGGCAGCAGCAGCAGCAGCAACAACAACGTTGGCAACAATTTAAATGGCGGCAGCAAGAATGGCGTCAATGGCGCCATCAACAGCCCACACAACAGCAGCAGCAGCAGCAGCTATATAAATCGGTGTCGCGGCGGTTACTACCTGGGCTCGCGGAAAATCTCGCTGACGTGCCACAGCCGGCCGCTGGTGGACGCAGCGACTGGCACTGTGACCGCAGCACTGGCAGTAACCGCAATGCCAACGCCGGCTGCCCAACTGGAGGTGAGGCGCAAGACAAACGCACGTCTGCGCTCGCCGGGTCCCAGTCCGCCCACGATATCGCCGTCCTCCTCGCCGAATCGCAGCCGCTTTCAGGTCTCGCGCGTCACTGAGATTGGCAGTCCGCTGACCTCACCGCTGGCCCAAATGCCACCACAGCATCCGCCCACGCCACGCTCGGCCAGCAGCTGCATGTTGATACCCAGTAATGCAAATGCGGCTGCCGCCTTGCATCCATTGCCCACATCCAGTTCGCTGCCATCGATGGCATCGGTCACTTCATCCATACAGACGGTAAAGCGGCTCTCTGTGTCGCCACGTTCGCGTTTTCAAGTGTCGCGCATCTATGAGGATCCGCAGACGCCGCCGATACACTTGCCGCCCACGCCGATGATCAAGTCGGCGCGCAAGGCGGCCGCTCAGCTCGCAGAGGCATTCAATCCAAGCACAAGCACAACAACAGCAACAACCACCACCACCACAGCGATGCCCATCAGCAGTGTGATTATTGTTGAACCATCACCCACCGTCGCCGCTGCAATTGAGAACAGTGACAACAACGACGCACACCAACAAAGTACAAATGGCGCTGCACAAAAGCTGTCGCCTAACTCGCCCAGCACTTCATCCAGTTCATGCAGCACCTCGCCCGTCTCCGTCTCGAGTGCAACAAACAGCAGCAGCAGCAACAGCAACAGTTGCACGGACGTCACCGATGCCTCCAGCTCCACCAGCAGCTGCTCGGAGCCGCTGGCGCCTTTGGCAGCAGTCAAAAGTTGCCCCATTGCTGTGTTTGGTGACAATGACATTACGCTCACCAAGGACTCTGTTGCTGGTGTGGTACTCTCCGCAGCTGCTATAATTAGCTCGGATGTCAATCCGATCACAGAGTCCGTAGCAACAGCCACAGCAACAGCTGTACAGCAACAACAGCCGACGACACGTGCTCGCAAAGCCTCGTGGATTGCCAATCCAACAACGGTGGACAAGCTGCTCACTTTGTTTAATCCGAGCACCATGTTCCAACGCAGCTCCTCGCCGGAATCAAAGGGTAATGCGGTGACAACTGCAGCATCAGCGCCACTCACCAGCAACGCACAGAGTTAGTTTAACAATTCATTAAGTCATATTTAATGAACTTCTTATTGTTGGTGGTTTTTAGAACATACTAAATGTCTTTCTCTATGCAGATACCACAACAAACACAGCGATGGGTGGCAGCGGTGATGTCAACGTGACGCTAATGGCGACTCGCAAAATAACGCCGCCACTGCGAAGCAATAGTAACAATACAACAACAGTGATTGCAGGATCAGCATCAGGAGGAGCAGCAGGAGCAGTAGCTGGAGCAGTAGCAGCAGCTGTCACAGATACTGTCGCTGGCAGCACTTCATTCCTGGACACAGCGTCACGACAGCTGCGCGACTTTCGCAAACAGGTGTTCCGCCAGAACGTCTCGTTCAACAACAGCGGCGATGGAGTGGCCACTGCCGCGCAGCTTGATGTCAATCCCAGTGCGGTGGCCATGGCCACGTCAACCACATTGAGCAATGTGTCCGAGTCGCCAGCGTCGCCAACCGAATGCACTGCAGTGCACATGCCAACAAGCCTGAAGCGTGAGCTCAAAGAGAACATCTCGCCCGAGCACACCATCAACGAGGAGACGCTGCACTCGCTGCAGAAGCTGTCGCGCGTCGAGGATATGGCGTTGAAGGTCGAGGCCGCCGCCGAGCTGGGCGACATTGAGATTGTGATGCACAGCGAGGTGTCCGACTGCATCGCAGAGGAGGAGCAACAGCAGCAGCAGCAGCCAATGCAGCCGCAACAGCAGGAGGATCTGGGTCAGGGTTAGGTCATTCAATACTTGTATTGTACCTAAAGTATAAGCAACAAAAATGACGTGTGCAATTTGACAATGTTGAGCAGGCAATAGCAACTGGAACCGGCAAACCACCCACCTCAGCATTCCCCCTGGCTCTCTCTAACACTCACTTACTCTCTCTATCTCTCTGTAGCCCACCCACTACTCCTCCACCCAACCAACCACACACACACACACAATAACAACAACAACAACTGTAACAATAAGAAACAAAAAGTACACAAGTTTTAAACATATATTTGTTTTATTTTACTCTTTTTACTATACACACAAAACATATATAAATATATATTTTTTTTGGTTAAATTCTTTTTAAGTTTTATATACTTATATACCTAATTATACAAAATATATATACACACGAATATATATATATATATATATATTTTAACTATGATATCATATGGCATATGAAAGGATGCAACACTTCAAATGAAATATGAAAACAACTACTTATATGTATGTAAATTAGGCCAGCAAATTTAGGCTAACAACACAAAGTACATAAACAAAAAACAACTATATTTATATATATATGTATATGAAATATGAACTTTGAGGCAACTTAAATTGATTGGCATTTTGAAAGGTTGTATTTGAAATTGTTAATTTTGTACTTAACCAAGAGGATGTTAATACTTACATATATTTTACAAAAACCAAAAGATTGTTATGCATACTTAAGTTTTTTTAAGCATCTGTATATCGATTATGTTTATTGCAACAAAATTGACCTCAATAATGGCAAGCGATTACTTAACGAGCAAGTAAACTTATAATTAAGATTTTGTCAGTTTGCCACAGGCTGCGCTTAGCTATAAAATTTGTTTGGAATATGCTTAACGGAAAATCAGTTTGCAACAATTACTATAATTGATAAATGATAAACCCACCAGTCAATCAGTAGGCAATCTTAAGTTCAAATGACATCGTACATTCTTACTCTACATATATACTTATTTCACAACAAACAAACAAACAAAAAAACGAAACGAAAGAAAAGAAAAACCCAAAATAAATCCAATTGATCTCATTATGTGATATTTGTCGTAGTGCCCAAAGCGTTCACTATATCCATGTTACACCAAGCATACGAATTAAGTACGCAACAACTTTCGCTCTAAGCGAACAAACTCAAAACCCATGTGCAAACCTTTCAATTATATACGTATATATATGTTTAGCCACAATATCCAGACAAATAAAAATGCTGAGCGTAGTCGATGGCAAATGCCAGAATAATACAACTTTTCAAACTGCCGATTCATAATAATAAAATATAAACACACAGAATAAATATTCATACTTAAAAAGATATATATACATATATATATATATGAAGAGATCTTGTAAATACTGATAATTGTGTTAGATGATGCCTCCAATTTGAACTATTTACGTGTAGAACTAAAACCTTAGTTTTTCTTATTACTTTTTTTGTTAATGTTGCAAGTTTTTTTTTGTTTTTGTTTTATCAGTTTATTGTTTGATTGCATTATTTTCAATGACTTAAACATTTCGATTGTACTTAATTTACAAATTATGTTACTTTTTCGGTGCTCATTGATCGCCTTTTGTTGTTAGAGATCCGCTTGCTGACACTGTAAATGAATTATTTGTTTTTATTTATCAAAATATTAACATTGATTTTCCAAGTTTGTAAACAAAAAAATGTCAAAATCTAACATGAAACACACACATTTTCTTTCTCAAAAGATTGACAAAATTATATGCGTACACACATATTTTCTATAATTTAAGCTCATATTTAGTAAAAACCAAGAGAAACTACTACAAATTTACTGAATAAACTTTTGAAAGTTATAATGAAGTCAAGTGTAAATGTATTCAAGTTCTTTTCTTATTTTGGGATTTGCGGATTTACTTCTGATATAAATTATTTGGCGCAATAGCAATATGCAAAGCTCTTACATCAGATTGAATAAAAGGCGAACTTCATAATAATCCAATCCAATAAATGTTCTATTAATACAACAAGTGTCCTTTCACATATTTGCAAATTAAAATCAAATCAAATATCATGACAACTGTTGATATGCGCATCACATGAAAGAAAAGCAGCGCATGACCGAAAAATGCGAGTGTAAAATTTCATTCATAAAATCTCGAGTATTTCCACGCACGATTTGTTTGTTTACGCCAAAAAGATGCTATATGTGTGTGTGTGTGTGTGTTGGGGTTGCTGTTGCCAACTAACAGTGGGCGGCTGTTAAGCTAAGGGCACTGTTAAGTCCTGCACTGTTAAGCGGCGAGCATCAGGAAACGTTTTGCGAGGCTGCGACTGCGACGCTGGCTTCGCACAATTCGAAATCTGTGCGTTCAGTTGCAGTTGGCGCTTCGTTCGGTGCGGATCGCAGCAGTCGCGAGTGCACAGTGAGTAATATCCAAGCGAATAGCCAAGATGTCCACATCGCAGGCGGACTCAAGCATTTGCCCAGTTGCGCCCAAACGCAGCAATGCCAACGGCAACATGAACAACAACAATAGCGCCCGTTCGAGTCGTATTGGCAGCAGCGCTACGGATACGGCTGTGACCACGGATACGGAAATCTTGGAGGAGCAACGCTTTGGCTGGCATCGATTCCAGCCGCAGTGGCTGCAACGCTTCTGCACCGCCAAATGGGCGCTCTTCTGGCTCTGCTGGGGCGGCGCATTGCAGGGTGAGTAGCAGCGGGCAGCGGTGGTGCCCAAGATATCGGCACACTAAATTCTCATTGTGGTCACCGTGCTTAATTCATTTAATGGCTCTGTCTCGCTGATCCGCCCACATTCACTTCTCTCTCTCTTAAATTCGGTTGTTTTGTGCATGTGAATAGCAGATAAACAAGATTTTTAGGTACACTCAACACTCAGCACCTTGTTATCAAAGTTAAAGAGTATTTTTTCAATATAATGTTAATGTTTTACAAAATTTATGTAAATTTACAGTGAGCTACAATTATTACAACGCACTAGATTAATTTATATTGCAATCTTATCAAACAGCCATAAAATTGTTTTATCTAATCTGGGCTAATTAAATTGGGTTATAGTGTTAAGTAAATAAAATGCAAATTAGCTGTAGATTTTCCACTTGATCATATTGTCACTAAGGTCTGAACACATTAAGGGTATTCAGTAATAGTGGAAAGCAGCGAGAAATTTGAGGACTTAAAAAGTGAAATTAACTATCTGATAAACTTATCAGATAAGCATATAGAATAAGAATACATTATATCATATCTTACTTATGTTATCTTTACAGTAGAAAATAATTGTTTAGTTTGAAAACTTTATGGTAATGATTTAAGACTTTTATGGTTTTAAATGAAAACGTCTTACAACAGTGTTTAGTATTTATACTATATGGAATTGATTTAATTGAATACTGTAACTGATTTGAACTATAGGAATCTTGCCATATGGCACTGACTTAATTGAATACTGTAACTAATTTCAAATTATAGGGACCTTGTTAAATGTTTTTCGTTTGTATATATGTACAACGTCCAAATTTTTTACCATATATATAAATGCTTTCTTCTTTCTACAACTTATTTATGTTTTACATATTTTTTAAAATTGTGCAAGGCAGAAAAAACTTTTGTCTATATATTTTTAAACGAATAAAATACAATATAATATTGTTCAAATTTATCACAGCTTGAGATTTACATAAATTTAACTCTTTATTTAGTTTGGAACATTAAATTCAAGATCTATTTAAATAAATTTCAACTTTAATACAAATGCAGTTACAATTTCTTCAATGTTATAAATACACTTAAAATCGTAGATTAAAGTAAGAATTATGAATTCATTTCTTAAAACTCTTCCACCGATTTAGCAATAACTGCAATTTCGGAAAGTCTGAAATCTTTAATAAACTTAACGGCAACCTGAATTAAAAGATTGGGGCTGGGCCAAGTGGAACGCTTCATTAGCATCGCTGAGCATTTTCTGGCTTTGGCTGCCACTGACTTGAGTCCCAGCCGAAGGCTGTGTGCAACAGATAAGCGTTTGTAGCGGGTTTGGTGAAGGAAGCGGAGGAGCATCCTACTACTGAATGGGAAGCGAGTTAATAATTAATATCAGCCCCGAGCAGTCAACAGACACAGTACACCTTCTTTTTTCTGCCTGTATAGCCCGAGGATGCATTAACCTCAAAAACTGTCGCTGTGAATAGTTTGAATGGAAGCAGCAGCTTGGAGATGTGGAGTGAAGTGAGTGGTGCACCCAATGTTGTTGTCATAGGCATAAATCAGAGCAGCTCTCGACTGGTGGTAGTCATGACATCGCCGGCGATCCATATTCATGTGGTTAATTAAAATTCAGCGATTGCATTGGCAGCCTGGATTAGGCCGTGTTCCACGGCTTAGCCGGCAATATTTGGGTTGCCCTCGACAACGGCAGCAGTTATACACTGAGAAAAACACAAAAGACAACGCAAAATCAATGTTGACTTGGGCATTTTGAGAAAATATAATCAAGCATATATTCTAGCATACAATTTAGGACAATAATATTTCATTTTTACAAATTAAGCCTTACATTTAATACATAATTTAGCACTTCAATAAGCAACATTTTCTTAGACATTTATTTTGGTTTTCTTGTGAAATTAACATATTTTAAAAATATTGCCTAATTATTTTTTGTCTTATTTGGAATTTGTGGTTGAATAAATTGGTTTAGATTTTGAATTTTGATTTTCTTATAAAATTTAATCTTTTGAAATATTACCTAAACATTTGTTGTGGTTTTGTACATTTTCTTCGACCTTTTATTTTCGTTTTTTTAAATATTTGACATTTCTTACGAGCGAATTTAGCAGTATATACATATTCTTAGATAGATAGTTTAAAAAAGCTCAAAAGAAGTAAAAGATAAAAAGAAAACTTGTTTTATTTTTGTTCAATTTATTAAATTCTAAAAAATATATATGTATGAATGTATATATACAATGCATAAAAACATAAAGTGAATACATATCAGCACACTTAAATTCACGTTTCATTGTTGCTTTGCATATACCATTTGTTCTATTAATTTAAATACAGCTTTCTCCCTTATTATTATCATAACGACAAGTTTTTACTTTGGCCTCATTTCACATTTGTGTTTTTCGAATGCATATATATTTTGCTGTCAGTGTATATTTATGTCTTGGCCGTGCTATAAACAAACCATGCAGATTATATGCATGGATTGCCGGCTGGCATCTGTTGCACATTGCGCTACGTGAGCGCATTTCCGGCTCCGCTTTGGGCTGGAGCTGGACTTGGACTTGGACTGGTGTCAAAGTGATGACAAGGCTGAACGCGCCTCCAGTCAGCAGTCCACTGTCCACAGTCCATAGTCCACAGCTTCCCAAGTGTTGTTGTTTGCCAGGTCGCGTGCTGCGATAAATCTCCCTCGGCTGCCCTCCGTTTCGTTGTGTATTTTGTCCAGAGCCGGATGGTTATGAATGGCGGCACGTGACTGAAAATATTAATCAGTTGACATGGCATTAACATAAATCATCCGTAACAATTTTGGATTGCAGCGTCGCTGGTTTCTCTGTTTTTATTCACTTGCTGTTGCTGTGCATCAAATTTTAACTGTTTATTTGGGTATCGTGGGATCATTGGGTGCTAATAAATTACAATTTGTGGGTGTTTTTCGAAAAGACTGCCATATGTGTAGTATAATTAGGATTAGACATATGATTTTTTCAACAGTTTTTTATATACAATAAGACTTCAGACAGAGTTTTGTCATTTTCGATTCGATTTTCAATTTTCTATTAAACAAAACTAAAAATTGGGCCTAGATAGAAATGTTTTTTAAAAACACCTAAAATTCCCATAACTTTGTCAGAACTGATACGATTTTCGTTCCCAATGCAATTTGATCATAGTTTGACATCTATAATCTATGATTTTGCATTTAAGTTTTAAGCAATTTCGATTTCGGAGTTTATTAAATGAAATTAGATATAGTGTTTGTAAATTGGCTTAGGATCGAAAATATTTTGATAGCTTAGAGCTTGAGATCATTTTTGCTGGATTTAAGAAATATTCTTTTTAAAAATCAAAGGTGCGTAAGTTTGTATAGGCGATAAGCCATTTTTTTGGCTGATGGCCTTTTCTTTCCACTTTTGGCAGACAAATGGACTCAAAAGAAAAGTTTTCCATAAAAAAGCATTACAAAATGATTGTATTTTATGCGCATTAATGAATAAAACATAAAGAAGTAGCAGAAACCTATTCCTTCTATCCCTTGGAGTTGTTTCTTAGCAGTTTCTTTTGTGCTTTGCCAATTGGCTAATTAAAGAGAAGGCTTCAATTGATATGTGCGAAGAAAGAAAAAACCGATGTATATAGATAAATTGGTAGATTGTCACGTTTGCAACAACAACTTGACTTCACTTCAAATCAAGGCCTCCGCCTCCGCCATTATCCTTGCGGGAGGCTTGGCACATCCTGCGCATTACCCATAAGGAAATTTATCCATATTATTGCAGTTTTCAGGGGTAAATGACTTATGAGTGCTTGAGACATTCTTTTTTTATTCACACCCTCTGTGTGTCCAGCTTGAGTGTGTGACTAAAAGGACATTTTTCAGGCAAGTCGATTATTGGAAAATAAATTGAATTTGTTGTCGCCAAAAGTCATATTCTAAGCGACACAATGGGACCAGCCACCTTACAAATATATTTATATATATATATATATATATATATAAACATATTATTTATGGGCAAAATCAATTTGTCGTACAGATATTTAATTTACAACTCGCATCCTGCTCTTTGCTTATATTCTATTGCAATCTGTGTTGATGTAGCCGGACAATTGGAAGTCATAAAATCATCTTAGCTGGTCTCTTTTTTATGACACCAGCGTTGAGGGTTGATGTTGGTAATGGTCTTTAATAGTGTTCGGCAAGGAGTTCGGAAAGGGGGTTGGAATCCAGTCTTGAGCCAGGTTAAACTCTGCTGGGACCAAATAAAAGTTGGCATTAGTTTCAGCTTAGCAGCTTACATACCACATAAACTATTTGTCATGTTAGTCGTAAGTTGTAAGGTTAAAGATTCACTTTTATTGTTTTATTTAGTTCTAGTCAAGTGTTATTCAAATTAAATTTTCAAAATTGAACAAAACTTAAGTATAGAATAAATTTAGAGTAAAAACCATGAACAAAATGTTCTTGAGCTTAAAAATCGGTTAAGTTTTGGCAAAGTTATGTGAGTTTATAGAGCACTCAAATCACTTTACTAGTTAAAATTTTTGTTATTTATACTCTTTTCGAAGAAAATAGTGTATTCATTTTGTGCTGAAGTGGAAAATGCATAGATGGAAGCGTCGGAGACTCCCAAAAACTTAACTTCAGTATGCTTAGGATGACAAAGAAATTGATCTGGGCATGTCTGTCTGTCTGTATGTATGGTATCTAGTCCCTCAGTTTTTTAGCTATCGCGATACAACTTTGCACAGTGACTTAATATTCAAATGTATAACACATTGGTCGGAATCAGCCGGATCGGACCACTATGTCATATAGCTGCCATACAACTCGAAGTCGGTTTTGGCCATATATCCCATGTTTTTAAAGCTATCGCGATGAAACTTGGTACATATACTTATTATTCTGCGCATTGTTCACTATATCATATAGCTCCGATTCAACTGGAAGTCGGTTTTGGTCATATATCCCATGTTTTCAAAGATATCGTCTTCAATTTCCTTGTACACTTAAACTTTCTTGGGACTCATCAATGCTTAAAATTGCAAAACGATTGAATTATAAATAGCGAGTGTAAGTAAGTCTTAAGCAAGCTATTATAAAAGAAACATGTTCCGAGGGGTATAGGCGCTAAATATAAGCTAGTGAAATCTATCCACAGACTCGAAACGAGTAAAAAATCTTCAGCAATCCGAAGATAATCCTTCCCCACAGTTTTAATCTATATTTATTTGAATACACCATGAATAATCCTCGAAAATTTGTTCAGGTCTAATCGTTAACGGATTTGTGAATGTGAACATATCGACAATTGAGAGGCGTTTCGGTTTACGATCTCGCCAGACGGGTCTGGTGGCCAGTGGCTACGATCTGGCCTCGTTCCTGTGCCTGGTGCCCGTGACTTACTACGGCGGACGCAAAGGTGCCTCCAAGCCACGCTTCATTGCGATTGGCCTGCTGGTGATGGGACTCGGTTCGCTGATCTTCTCGCTGCCGCATTGGCTCGTTGGCGGCTATCGGGCGACAATAGCCGAGGCGAACATCTGCGAGCGGGATGGCCTAATGAATCAGACGTTGCAGGTACAGTGAAACTAACATTTGTGCGACTAAGCAGAAAATGCCTTTGCCTATTGCAGCAGGCGTGTGGGGGACGAGGAGGAGGAGGAGGAGCAGGAGCAGGAGTTGCTGATGGGGAGGAGTTGGGTGAGAATTTAACGTGGACCGTTTGGCTGTTCTTTGCGGCACAACTTTTGCATGGAGCCGGCGCCTCGCCGCTATTCACGCTTGGTGTAACCTATCTGGATGAGAACGTATCCACGAAGATGTCATCTGTTTACTTGGGTAAGAGTTTAACTGTCTCTCATCGATAAGACATTGGGCAAACTTTTGGCTGTCTGCTCAAACAGTGGAAGCGAAGCTCAAAGCAACACACACACACACACACACATGCATATTTATTTTTATTTGCAATATTGCCAAGCGACGCCAGCTACAAAGGGAAGTAAATACTATTTACTATTTGCACACACGCCCCCCCCCCCGAATCCTGCCCCCTGGTTGACCCAATTTTAAAGCATTGCTGCTGAGTCAGGAGCTGGCTGCCAGGACGCATGTCACCCGGGGGGCCCTTCCAAAGACAGCGAGCGAAATTTATTGCCTCTTAGTTAAGTTTATCGTGAGCGCCATCCGACGGCATCGGAATTATCAAAGCCCGTCCAGCAGGACGACACTCGTCCTGCCACTGAAACAATTGAAATTCCCTTTTTCGGCGATTTTGTCTACTTTTATATTTTGTGTGTATATTTGTATATTTTGTTTGTTTGTTGCTCTGCCTGCCGGCTACAGTCGAAAAGGATAATGTGCAAACACACTCGCACAGTTCTTAAGCTCAGCGCCCATCGTCCTGCCACGCCCACTGCCCTTTGCCCCGTGCCTCTTGCCTCTTGCCCCTTGCGCATTGTCATGCAAATTAAGATGCAGCCAAATGATAAGACATGCATCGACTTATTGCCACAAAACCCATCTAACTACCAACATTTTGTGGCAAAGGGCAAGAGTTTATGGCTAACAAGACAGTTTGGAACTTCTTCCAAGTCAGACAACACAAATAATTTGCTAAATCGAACTATTTTCAATGAAGTCCTGCAGAAGTTAATATCTATTAAAATATCTATCAAAATGTATCTAAGTTGTGTGAAAAATGAGAAGAATATAAAAAAACACAAATTCAAATAAATATGAAGCTAGCGCATAAAATAATATTTCATCTTTGGTCTTTAGAATTTTTGTCTATTTTTTTGTCCACACAGCAAATTACATTTAGAATACAAATTAATTAATAAATAAGCCTAAGTTTTCAAAAATAATTCAAATTTTAAGTTAAAGTCGTAGATTATAAATAAAGAAAGATTGGTTTACCATTTGCTTTAAACAAATGTTAAGTGCTGGTAAATTTGTATTTATTAATCATTAAATGTGAATTTTATTTATTATTAAACAATAAATGTGAATCAAATTTTAATGATATTAATGTTCTATATTTGCTAGAGACAATATATTTATTTATTTGTTGTCGACTAGTGAGAGTCGACCAGAAAATTAAATTTTATTTGAAAACAAATACAAAATATAAATAATACATTAAAGATTTCTATTAAAAATTTAATTTTAAAGTAACGTTAAGATCTGGGGGTATTAATAAATAAAAATTGGTTTGGAAAAACTAAAAAAAAAACCCAATCACACGAAATAAACACTTTATAAGACAAATATATAAACTTATATAAAATTTCCAAGTGCATAATCTCTAATTTCTAAATGTGGAATCTTAACTCAAGCTATTATTTATTTTATGAATTTTCGCTAACAGCTTAAAATTAAACTTGTTGTCCTAATAAACTATGGAATTTGCAAAAAAAGCTTAGAATGGAATCTAATTGATTGCAATATTCACAGGTATTTACTATACGATGGCCATAATTGGACCCGCAGTTGGCTACGTTCTCGGCGGACAATTGCTGCTCATTTATACGGATTTTGTTAGTGTGGACGCTGCCGAGTAAGTACTATCCGTATATATACATATATATATCTATCTGCAACAGCTGATAATCCCTCAATGAGTGTTATTAATCGTGCTGGTATTGAAGAGCGGGCGAAAATGGCTTTAATGGTGGGTGTCCTTTGGTGGGTATCCTGTGGGCAGGCGGGGAGTGGCTGTGCCGTAGCTTATGCGTTACCCCGACAACGGCAAATGCCACAAACAGAAAGCACGCCGTAGCGTAAATATCTCCGGAGACTAATAAAACAACATTTCGTGCTGACAAGGTGCGAATGAGAATGAAAATAAGGATGGGAGGCATTTGTTTGATTCACGTTTATGTTCATCCAAGCTAAGGTGAGGTGAAGTGAGTCGTCTGCTTGGGGGCTAAAACCACAAGGCTTATTGTCAAGGTGATGCCATAAGTCATACGGAATCTCGTTACCACTTTTACGCTCGGCGCGCAAGAGAGTAAATTATGTGAAAATATATGCACAGATTTTGTTTATGCTTATGTTTTTGTTTATGTTGCCCACCAAACAGCACTTGGCTTGTAAATGTAAATTAACGAAATTACAATTTATTTGCACCTGAACTAAAAATGATGTAGATTTAAAAAAAGAGATTCCTATATAAGTGTTAGCTCTTGAGTTTAGGAAAGTGGAACTGAATTCTGTTCGAAATGACAAGTAAATAATACATTTATTTAAGACACAAATATTGGAATAATTAATAAAATAAGCTGGAAATTAGCAAACGTTATAGATATTTATTAGTTTTAATATATATAGTATATATATTTACATTCAAAATCCTAAGAATTATATTTAAATATATAAATAGAAATGAAATAAAACGGTTTAAGTTTGGAATCATTTATTTTTTGCATAAATAATATTAAAATAAAAATGTTTGGCTTGTTTGACAATATTCAAATGTAGCATTTTCTGGCATTATTTTATATATTGCATGATTTTAAAGCCTTAATTATTATAAACACTGCACTTTAACAACTGATTGCAACTGTAATTGCAATTAGGACAGAGTATCTAATAGTGGGCAGTTTTCTTTTCGTAAGATTAGGCAGAAGCAATCAATAATATTAAGGATTGTACTGGAATGCTCTTTTAAACATATTAATTGTTTAAATAAACTTTAATGTTAGATTTTCATTGTTTAAGTTTTATATTTATAGTCTAAAAATCAAAATAAATAAAATAAATAAGCTCAATAAATTAAATAAAGTAATTAAGATATATAAAATAAATACAAAACATAAAATAAAATAAAACAAAACAAAAAGAAATAAAATACAATAAAGTAATGTAAAATTTATGTTTCCTTTCTGTTTGTTGTCCACACAGCCTCAGCCTGACGAGCGATAGCAAAGTGTGGATCGGTGCCTGGTGGATTGGATTCGTGTTCGCTGCAGTGGTCTGTTGCCTCATCGCAGTGCCGATCTTTGGCTATCCGAGATCGCTGCCCGGTGCCGAGAAGCTGCAGCTGGCCAAAGTATCCGAGGCACATACGCAGAAAGCCACTGAGCTCAAGTCGGATGAGGGGCAAATCAAGCGGAGGCGTCTGGGAGAGCTGCCACAAGCTGTGCTGACGCTGTTCAAGAATCCGACGTTCTTCTTTCTCAATCTGGCTGGCGCCACGGAGGGTCTGGTCATCGCTGGCTTTGCCGCCTTCCTGCCCAAGCAGATCGAGAATCAGTTTGGCATCTCGCCGGTGATTTCAGCTTTGGTGATGGGCGTGATAACGGTGCCGGCGGGCGGCGGAGGCACCTTTCTGGGCGGCTATCTGGTGAAAAGGCTCAATTTGGCCTGTGGCGGCATTATCAAGATGTGCCTGATGGCCACCGTGGTGGCCAGCTTCTTCACCAGCTGCTTTCTCGTCTCCTGCCCCAATGCAGCCTTTGCGGGCGTCACCACGCCCTATGCCCAGCTGGAAGATCGGGCCAGTAGCAGCCAGCTGCTGCTGTCGCTGGAGGCGCCCTGCAATGCGAACTGTGGCTGCAGTCGCTCCAACTATGATCCCATCTGTGGCGCCAATGGCGTCATGTACTACAGTCCCTGCTTTGCCGGCTGCGGCAAGGAGCAGCAGCAGGACACACTGAAGACCTACAGCAACTGTAGCTGCATTCTTGGCATCATGGAGGAGTCGCTCATCCAACCGGATGCGACCAACGTGATGTGCGAGTCCAAGTGCCAGAGTCTGCCCTACTTTGTGGCTCTTTGCTTCGTCCTGATGCTCTTCACCTTTCTGGCCACGATGCCAGCGTTGTCGGCCACGCTGAGGTAATTTTTGTACTCCAGCTAGCTGATGTTCCCATAACTTATTATCCCTTCTTGCAGATGCGTTCAGGATGAGCAGCGTTCCTTTGCCTTGGGTCTGCAGTGGATCAAGGTGCGCTTGTTGGGCACAATACCCGCTCCGCTAATCTTTGGCGCTCTAATTGACGAGTCCTGCGTGCTGTGGCACGAGTCCTGCGATGAGCAGGCTGGCGGCGCCTGTTTGGTTTACGATAATTTCTACATTAGTCGGTGGGTTTAAAGTGTTCTCCGTTTCATGTTTGCTGTATTCGATATAAACTTGTATTTTCTTTCAGTTATATGTGGCTGCTGGCGCTGATTGGTAAGGTCTGCTCGGTGTTGTTCTTTTTGGCTGCCTGGTGGTTCTATGTGCCACCAAGCGAACCCTCGAAGTCCAAAAAGGACGCAGAAACTTAAGCTAATGCAAATCTAAGAGTCTGAAGTAAACTAAGTAAGCTCACTGCCATTCCAACAAATTCGAAAATCGCAAACAAAATCTTTGAACATTTATAAACATATTTGTCAATTGTCCTCCTTGGTCTTTTTTAATGTCTATTTTAATCAATAAGTATTTATGCGTAAGTAATTATAAAATATCATATGTAGTAAATATAATCATGACAAAAATAAATTTGATAGCATTTCATAAAACAGTATTCAGATTTCAAATGAGCTTACATTTGCCGCTAAATGTTAGTTAACAGCGGGCTGTTAGCCTAACATTACGTGAAGTTGGCTGCTTACGCAAGCTTGCGTTGAGTGAAGTTAGCTGCGCACGTCTCTTTCAATGGCAATAAAGATGCCACCTGGTCATGTTTTGATTACGAAATTGAGTGGTAGCACTGGACCTATTGTTTCTTAATTTGTTGTTGGATCTCGTACGGTACGGTTGTGTTGCGCGCATTGTTTTTACTGCAGATAAATATGCCAACTAGACGCACTTATTTGTTTTAAATTAATGAAAAACACGCAATAAAAAAACATTTATAATTTATGATTTTTTAAAAAATTTAATTGATTTAATGCACTGCGCGCCGTCTTTGTGTGTGTTATGTGTGTTGGTGCGTGTGTGCATTTGTGTGATTGTGTGATAAAAATAAACGTAAATCATGTGCAATTAAAGGGTCAATCACCCAAAAACATAAAAACAACACTAACAATGATATCAACACTAAGACTCCCAGCAAAAACAATTATTTTAGTAATAAATTAATAGGCAGCAGAAAATAAAGAGGTAAAAAACGAGCGGAATCGAAGTTGATTTAAAAATCCCCCACACACAGTGATGCAATTGCAAGCCAAACAAAATACACGCATCTGAATGCACATGAGTGTGCATGTGTGCATGTGTGTGTGTGTGTGTGTGTGCGTGTGTGCGTGTGTACTCACGTGTGCACACACATCGAGAAAGCAACCATAAAAGAGAGCTGCAAAACAATAACAAAAACAAAGGGCTTTTGCATAATGCAGCAAAACAAAAATATCAAAATTAAATATGAGAAAAATTACAAAAACAAATACCAATGCAAGGTGATTTCGAACGTTTAATCTACTTATGTATGTGCATGCGCACATATACAAACAAACACCTACATACATAGACGTGTCTCGTCTTCTTGGCTTCTGCTGCTGCTGCTTCTTCTTCTTCTTGTGTTGTCTGGCTATCAAGGGGCTCCCAGTCATATGTAGCATGTTGTTGTTCCCGCTGGCCCCCTGGCCAATCCACAAGACTTGTTTTGCCTTACAGCTGTGCACTACATACACACGTACAGCTGTATGTTTATTTCGGTCTGTCTGTGTGTGTTTGTATGTATGTATGTATTTGCAGGCGCACTTGTTACAGATTCATTTTTGGTTTTTCTCTCTGCTCCCCCACAACGCAAAAGGTTTTTCTTTGTTGTCGCTGGCGTCGCCTTTTCTTGCCTTTCTAACACCCTGTATCTATAATGTTGTTGCATGGCGGCATAATACAAATGTCTGCTCAGTTGTGCGTAGTCATCGATTATAAATATTTGTAAAGTCTTTTTAGACATTATTAATATTCATTTTTTTAAATATCATTAAAGTTTTCTGTTTGTAGTAAAAACAAGCGCTTTTATCTTCTTATGTGCTTGATTCAAAAGAGATTTGCGTTGTTTTGGGATAAAGTACTTAAAGTATTCCGAATCCACAAATGAGCTTTAAAGGGTATCTGCTAGTCAAGCCCATCTTAAAAACTTTTTTTTTAGCTTGCCAATTGATTTGTTTTTGCATAATCATTCTTTGCTAGACCAATTCGAGTCGACCAAATTTATAAGTTAGTGCACGCTAAGTGCTATGGCCCTGGTAGTATATATACTTATGTACATATTAAGTATTAATGCCTATATACATACATATGCACCCTTTTATCGACCTGCGTGAACATTTTCAAGTATGTGCTAAATGTGTCTCATAATAGCAAAAACTCGCATCTTATTCAGTTAACTCCAATGTGCATTTCGGATAGCATAAAAAGTGATTTATTGCTCAGCTCGTCGATAATTATAAAATTAACATTTACACATATTTATATCAACTGTGCTAATGAATTTATATAAGCATTTTTTTGGAGCCACAATAAACTGCACATTTTTTATGGCTGCGCTGAGCAGATATTTAATCAGTATTAAACGCTCAATAAATAATTATATAAATATAGATTTTATGTTGAGAACAAAACGCAAAGCATTGAGGTAAAATTTTGTAAATTTTAAAAGCCAGTTAAGCCCAAAAATAATTCCCTTTTCATAAGCCGTTGGCTTCCACTTTCACTGTTGACTAAGAAAAGAGACAACGGCTACAAATAAGTCCAAGCCACTTTTTTTATTGTCACCTATGAAATTCCATTTTAAGATTATGGCTATTCTTATATGGAATACAATTTGAATTCAAGTAGCTTCGAATATACCCAAAATGTTTACGCTTAATCGAAAAGAAATTTCACTTTTTGCTGCAGCTAAGTAATAAATATTTAGAAACTTTGAATCCAAATTCTTAAAAAAGCATGTACCTGTATGTATTTTTAGATATCTTCTTTTGCTAACAACTTTTAAGTAGTTAAATTGTTTTATAAACCCACGGATTTGTGTAAGGTTTTCTACCGCAATCGTTAGGCTTTCAAAGTATATGCATATATATACTTATAGCTGTTTTTTGCACCTTATCCACTTTCGTTTCGTAACGAGTTCTTGAGTTTGGTCATGGCAAAAAAGTTAGCGGGTTACTTGTTTGTTTTTCTTGTTTTCTTGATGTCGCTTAACACACTGCAATAAGATCGGCCGACAAAGAGAAAACTGGTTTCACACCGACTGAGATACTTGTTCTTTAAGCAGTCGCTGAGTCATCATTTAGCGTTCAGTTAGTTTTGCTCTTGCTCAAATATTAAGTAAATTAATGAAATTAACAACAAGCGCAAACGTGAGCAAAGTGTTCAATATTTTGAGATCATATGTGTACAAGTTCTTAGCAATATTTCATTCAATTATTTAAATTATTCAGGCATGTGCCAAAATATTTGAAGGAGAAGTAAGACAGTTGCAAAAGTATAGTTGTTTGTGTAAAGATAAATTTTAAATAATATTTATAGCGACATCCAAATTTCAGTTGGACATTTGAGTATTCTCTTTAGGGTATTTCCAGAAATTTGAAATATATTTGATATTGTTTGTAAACATTTCTAAATTGAATTGCCAAATCTAAAAAATAAATAAATAGCAAAAATTGTGTACAATAAATTAACTGTTTATTTATAATATTTCTCGAAAGATATATGTATCTCTTATAAGTATTTCTTTAGAAATAATTCGGAGAATTTTAAGGAATAGCTATAGGCTTTATAAGTGGCTTACATAAGTACAAAATGTTATATGCCCAACAATAGCTCTGATTTAATATATCAACTCTTACATACACAGATTTTTATACATATATATATATTTGTGTGTGTTTGTATTGAATTGTTTCCCAATATTCGTGCAGCTGTTCCCATTTCTTGCGCTTGGCTGCCTTCAGTTACCTCTCTTGCCTCTAATTGTTGGAGCTGCTCTCTCTCTCTCTCTGTCTTCTCTTCTTTTGGTGTTCCAGTTCTCCACGTGTTTGGTTCAACTCACAATTAGCCGACTGACTCTGTGGACCTGTTGGGCTTGCTGTTGCCAAAAAAAAGCAACAAATTTCGCACGTAACTGAAATGCAAAAAAAAAACCAACATAATGAACACAAGAGTCGCAAGATCTAACGGTGTTTGTGTATCTCATTGGTACCATTCAGACAACTTGAACCGGTTCCGTCTCGATAGTCGTTCGTTTCGTTCGCTCATTTGCTCAGTCGTTCGCTCGAGTTGCTCGTTGAAGCGAGCTGCTCTCCCACACGAAAGAGTATCTGTTCTCTATCCATTCCGTTAGCGGTTTACTTTTGGCATGAGCTAGACAATTCTTCTTGATTGATGTACACAAATATATATAAACATAAATGTTTCAACGGCCAAAGATCTTTTAAAGAAATGCAATAAATGAAAATACGTACTTTTTTTGCAGCAAAAATAAACAAAATTGGAATTGGCGAATATCAAAAAACACAAAAAAAAGAGAACAATATTGTTTATAAACATAAGAAATGCGCTGAAATTGCAACAAAGAAAAGCATCCGAGAGTTAAAGTGAAAATTGTGCAGCTGTTAGCGATCGTCCAAGGATATAACTATTTATAATCTGCTCACACAACATCATTCGTATGGCATAAAAGGTGAGTAGCAAAATTAGCACATCTATAATACGAGTAGCAAATTATTGATAAGGAAAATACAAATGTGCAACATTTTCAAAATATATATACGTTGACAACTCAATTTCTTGAATTTTCAAGTGTCCGTATTTTGTGATTTTTCATTATGAGCATGGACGTCTTGTGTACCTCTCTATATAAATCAAATATTCGATTTTCTATTATGTTTGTGTGTCAGTTAAGACTTGGGACCACTAAAAAAGTATTCATGAAACTAGAACTTCAATATCTCATCCGTCTATACCTAAAATGCATTCATTTATATGTGGTCTTACATTTGTTTACCCCATCTTTGTCATTTCTGTGATATGCCCATGAAAGTTTTTGATATTTGTTTTTTAAATGTCAACAGCAAGTTTCACAAGCTGCGTAAACTTTCAAGACGCAGCCCATTTGGGAAATTATATCATTAGCATTTGAATAGTTTGATTTCATTTTTGATATTACGTGATTTGTTTTCGATTTGAAAAACGAAACAAGAAGAGGCCCCGAAATTGAAATAAGAGAGTGGTGTGACACCAAATATCAATCAAAGCCAAAGTCACAACAAGTCGAAGCCAAAACTTAGGCACAGGCCAAATGATTCGACTGAACACGAAACACTCACAAATAATCGCACACACTCAAACTCACAACTGAACGAATAAGTTTACAAAACTAGCAAAAATGTTTGGCCGATTTTCGGTTGTTGTTGTTGTTGTGGTTGTGGTTGTTGTTGTTGTTGTCAGCAATCAAGGCATGGAAAATGTGTGGAAAATCGATTAAAACAACGTAATGGAAAAACTTCAAGCTACCGACAAAAATTGTTTGTCAGCCCACCAAATTTCCGCCGTCAGAAGAACCTTCAATCAAAATACTACACGCATATTTCTATGGTTTAGTTTTCATCAATGATTTTCGCCTACGTAATACCCATTATTATTATTATTCTCAACACCATCTACTTATCGCTGGTTGCTTTTTCTATGCTTTGCGAACACACCTTCGTCTTACTTTCTTTTAGGCCTATAACTGCCAACCCTCCATTACAATTAAGTTATATAAAATGTATGTGTGTGTGTGCGTATGTGAAATATTGTTGTAATCATCGAATGAGTTTTTGCTTTTGTCTAATTACCGGTAAAAGCGCACAATACATTTTTTTTATAAATTGTGAAACATGCGCAGTGAGGAAATGTATTTATTATCTGATACAAACATTTTTAGTTTTTACACCCTAATCTCTTAATTATGAAAACAATTTCAGTTGATGTAATGCCATGAAATGTTCATGTACAGAATTATGGCTTTGATTTTTATGTGCCATATTAGTTATTTATATGTATTTGTATACTATAGGCAATTATAGAGTTATCCCAGATATTATACTGTAGAAACACAAATTTGGAATGTCAGTTTTAGCAAATAATAATAATGAGTTGAGACTAAATGAATGATTTTTAAAAAATCAAATCAAAAAAATTAAATTGAAAAACAATTAAATAAAACCATCACCAAGTTGTAATAGCAAATATTACATGGTTTCTATTTTATTATATATTACATTCTAGACATTTTCCATGATAAAATGAAATAAAAATAAAAGCAAAACAAGTGCTTGTGGTAAACCAAACTATTTATGTTTTATTATTTCATTACACGCTCTGCTAAACCATAAAAAGCTAGAGCAAAATGGATGCTCAGCATAAACATAAACAAAGGCATAGAGCACAGAGCATAAAAACAAACACAAAAAACACTTGAAGTTTACCTCTTATTGGCTGTGCCTATTTTGAGTTGTTCTGCATTTGGCTTCATGCCTAAATTTTCCATTTCCAACGGCCATTAAAGCCACATAAAATTAACTAGGTGCGTACTTAAAATGTATGTTTACAAACTGCTTACATTTTATACAAATGTGATTTGAAAACGTATAAGCACAAAAAAAAACGAAAACTCCCAACCAGCAAAAATCTATCATCAAAATGCCACAAATATACAAATAGCATACAATTTTTAACTAATAGAGCAATTGAGGATTTACCTACACGGCGAAATAAATAAATAAAAAAAGCCAAATAAAAGAATTTAATTTTCAAATGCGGGCTTTGTTTTCGTCTCTCGTTCTCAACGGGCGGAGAAAGTAGTCAACGTTGACTAAATAAAAAAAAAGGAAAACAATGCGTTATTATTATGCTCCCTCCTAAAAAACCAAAAGTTAAAAGACGCTAACATGTTGTGTAGAAAATTTGGCAATACGTTAAATAAAAATAAATAAAAATAATCATTCTAAGTTGTGGAAAATATCTTAAAATATCTCATGTCTTAGATCTTATGGCAGATCTTTTATTTTTTGTGCAAATCTAAAAAAGCCTAGCTATCTATTTGATCGCCAAGTAAAACCACAATAGTATTACATAGTAAAAATAATCAACTGCAAAAAAACATTGCGTTATTCTTATTAACTCCATATCATAGCTTGACGTTAAAGAAATTGCATAGCAGGTAAATAAAATAAATAAAACTAAATAAAAATATGCATTCAAAATAAAAATAAATAAAAAATAATCATTCTATGATGTGGGATATATTTCAAAACATTCTTATATCTCTGGCAGATCATTTATTATCTAAAACAAGTGGAGAAGGGTTATCTTCGGCGTGCCGAAGATTAAATACTCTTTTCGAACCTTAAAGCAATTTTTACTATTTTTCCGTGACTGCTTATTTAATTCGCAGATATTAATGTCGCATACATATACCCCTACATATAAAATAAAATATATAAAGGTATTCATGTAAACAGGGACGTTTCACTATCCGCAGCTCGTGGACGCGTCCCTTAGCATTCATAAGTGCTACCGAATTGAACAATATACAAGTTTCAGTTTTTCCAAAAAGTCAAAACTACATTACATATGTATACTACAATATACATACCAAATTTTGTGCCTGTTGCTCTTATACCTTTCAAGGCTGCTGTCGGAAATTGAATTGTCATAAAACTTAATCTGAACATACGAGAGCTTATATTCAGAATTTGAGATCCATATTTTTTTTCGCGTGTCATTGGTTTTGCCAATGAATTTAAATTTTTCTTTTGAATTATTCTATTAAAGCTACTTTATGTATGAAAAAAAAATTAGAAACAATTTAGGAAATTGAAAATAAATGAATTTGACTACAGCTATTATATATTTGAAAAGAAGAATAAGAAAAAATGAAAATAAATGACCAGTCGCCGCTGGTTTCGAACCCAGGACCTCTCGCTCACCAGTTCGCAACTTTACCCACTACGCCACAAGCCGTTTTGATGATCGCTGACAAAATTGCTTGAAGAGCCGACTGTTACAAATTTCCTTCTTTTGTTTTCCTGCAACCTGCAACTCGCGTTTGTCAGCATTTGTTTTTTCGCGTGGCATTGTTTTTGTTCTAAGCTATTGGAAGCAAATTAATTTGATTACAGTTATATATTTGGAAGGAAGAAAAAGAAAAAAGTATTAAATTAACAATCAGTCGCCGCCGAGGCTCGAACTTGAACTTGCGAAACATGCGTTCGTTAGCGCGGCTCTTTACGCCATACGCCACAAACCGTTTTGATGATCGGTGGCAAAATACCTTGAAGAGCAGACTATCAAAAGCTTTCTTGCGCTTGACTTTGTTTGCTCAGACTATCAAAAGCTTTCTTGCGCTTGACTTTGTTTGCTCATATGCACCTGTTTTTTCAAAATATTTAATGACGCATATCTTCGCTGTTTATGACTCAATCGATTTGCGATTTTACCCATCGATGAGTTATATGGATGTTCAAGTGTACAAGGAAATTTAAGGCAATTGCTTTGAAAACATCGGATTTATGGCCAAAACCGACTTTGAGGTGTATGGCAGCTATAAGATATAGTGGTCCGATCCGGCCGGCTCCGACCAATGTGCTGTCCCCTTGAATAATAAGTGTCTGTGCAAAGTTGCATCGCGATAGCTCAAAAACTGAGGGACTAGTTTGCATACATACAGACAGACAGACAGACAGACAGACAGACAGACAGACAGACAGACAGACAGACAGACAGACAGACAGACAGACAGACAGACGGACATGGCTAGATCAATTTGTTTTGTTTTTATAAGCATATTGGCAGTAACTTTTGGGGGTCTCAGACGCTTCCTTCTATGCGTTACAAACTTCAGGACAAACTTAATATACTATTTTCTTCGAAAAGAGTATAAAAATCTTGCTTTTTCTTTATAGGCTTCAAAGTATTGTTAAAGACCCTTCCACTTTGGTCACCAAATAAAACCAAAATACAAATAATCAATTTGTGCAAGTTCATTGAAACTGCAAAAACCATTTAATTTCTGTGTCTGTATCTCTTTCGTTAAGTGTATCTGTGTGTGTGTGGACAACTGTCATTTGAGCAGATTTAGGGCGCACCTATTCACCTATTTATTTAATATTTTGTTGTGGCGCAAATTTGTGTTTATTATTTGTTATTTGTGTTTGCTTGTGTGTGATTGCTGTTACTTTGTCGCATGTCTGAATTTTACTCATTTTTTTAGGTCATTTCAAAATATATGTGTGTTTTGTTATTGCTGCAAATGCAGCTCGTGTTGCTTTTATCTTATAAATGATTTTGGACAAAATTCTATGCGAATTTTGCATGGCTCGCACAATTAAAACGAATTTCCAACTTTTCTGCTGTGCATTTTCATAGCATTTTTTCTCTCCACATTTTCACCTGCCGGAAGTGGGTGCGATAATAATAATAATGAGTGCCAGACAACAGACTCTTAATAATTCAGAAAACAAAACTGTGTATTCACAACAATTGAAATTGCACATTTCGCTGTAAACACAATTTACTAATAATACATTTGTGACGATGACAATCAAAATAATATTGCACATTCTATTTAAATAAAATTAGGAAATGTTCTTTTGTATAAGAAACTTATTTAAAAATTGATATAATAAAATAAAACTAAATTGTAAGAAATTTTCTGTTGTATACTAGTAATCCAATTTCAGTACTATTTTTGTGTCAAAAATCCACTCAGATAAAATAATTGTGCAAGTGCTTAGCTGGAACCTTCGAAATTTTTTGGTAACTGATATAATAAAATAAAATTTGATACGAACGCAGAATCCAAAAGGATAATGGACAATCAAAATAATATTGCACATTGTATTTAAATAAAATTAGGAAATGTTCTTTTGTATAAGAAACTTATTTAAAAGTTGATATAATAAAATAAAACTTGATACGAATGCAAAAATAAAATTGTAAGAAATTTTCTGTTGTATACTAGTAATCCAATTTCAGTACTATTTTTGTGTCAAAAATCCACTCAGATAAAATAATTGTGCAAGTGCTTAGCTGGAACCTTCGAAATTTTTTGGTAATTGATATAATAAAATAAAATTTGATACGAACGCAAAAAGTGAAATTTACGAGCAATCAAAATAATATTGCACATTGGATTTAAATAAAATTAGGAAATGTTCTTTAGTATAAGAAATTTATTTAAAAATTGATATAATAAAATAAAACTTGATACGAATGCAAAAATAAAATTGTAAGAAATTTTCTGTTGTATACTAGTAATCCAATTTCAGTACTATTTTTGTGTCAAAAATCCACTCAGATAAAATAATTGTGCAAGTGCTTAGCTGGAACCTTCGAAATTTTTTGGTAATTGATATAATAAAATAAAATTTGATACGAACGCAAAAAGTGAAATTTACGAGCAATCAAAATAATATTGCACATTGGATTTAAATAAAATTAGGAAATGTTCTTTTGTATAAGAAATTTATTTAAAAATTGATATAATAAAATAAAACTTGATACGAATGCAAAAATAAAATTGTAAGAAATTTTCTGTTGTATACTAGTAATCCAATTTCAGTACTATTTTTGTGTCAAAGATCCACTCAGATAAAATAATTGTGCAAGTGCTTAGCTGGAACCTTCGAAATTTTTTGGTAATTGATATAATAAAATAAAATTTGATACGAACGCAAAAAGTCAAATTTACTTGCAATCAAAATAATATTGCACATTGGATTTAAATAAAATTAGGAAATGTTCTTTTGTATAAGAAACTTATTTAAAAATTGATAAAATAAAACTTGATACGAATGCAAAAATAAAATTGTAAGAAATTTTCTGTTGTATACTAGTAATCCAATTTCAGTACTATTTTTGTGTCAAAAATCCACTCAGATAAAATAATTGTGCAAGTGCTTAGCTGGAACCTTCGAAATATTTTGGTAATTGATATAATAAAATAAAATTTGATACGAACGCAAAAAGTCAAATTCACTTGCAACCAAAATAATATTGCACATTGGATTTAAATAAAATTAGGAAATGTTCTTTTGTATAAGACACTTATTTAAAAATTGATATAATAAAATAAAACTTGATACGAATGCAAAAATAAAATTGTAAGAAATTTTCTGTTGTATACTAGTATCCAATTTCAGTACTATTTTTGTGTCAAAAATCCACTCAGATAAAATAATTGTGCAAGTGCTTAGCTGGAACCTTCGAAATTTTTTGGTAACTGATATAATAAAATAAAATTTGATACGAACGCAGAATCCAATAGGATATTGAACAATCAAAATAATATTGCACATTGTATTTAAATAAAATTAGGAAATGTTCTTTTGTATAAGAAACTTATTTAAAAGTTGATATAATAAAATAAAACTTGATACGAATGCAAAAATAAAATTGTAAGAAATTTTCTGTTGTATACTAGTAATCCAATTTCAGTACTATTTTTGTGTCAAAAATCCACTCAGATAAAATAATTGTGCAAGTGCTTAGCTGGAACCTTCGAAATTTTTTGGTAATTGATATAATAAAATAAAATTTGATACGAACGCAAAAAGTCAAATGTACTTTCAATCAAAATAATATTGCACATTGGATTTAAATAAAATTAGGAAATGTTCTTTTGTATAAGAAACTTATTTAAAAATTGATAAAATAAAACTTGATACGAATGCAAAAATAAAATTGTAAGAAATTTTCTGTTGTATACTAGTAATCCAATTTCAGTACTATTTTTGTGTCAAAAATCCACTCAGATAAAATAATTGTGCAAGTGCTTAGCTGGAACCTTCGAAATTTTTTGGTAATTGATATAATAAAATAAAATTTGATACGAACGCAAAAAGTGAAATTAACGAGCAATCAAAATAATATTGCACATTGGATTTAAATAAAATTAGGAAATGTTCTTTTGTATAAGAAATTTATTTAAAAATTGATATAATAAAATAAAACTTGATACGAATGCAAAAATAAAATTGTAAGAAATTTTCTGTTGTATACTAGTAATCCAATTTCAGTACTATTTTTGTGTCAAAAATCCACTCAGATAAAATAATTGTGCAAGTGCTTAGCTGGAACCTTCGAAATTTTTTGGTAACTGATATAATAAAATAAAATTTGATACGAACGCAGAATCCAAAAGGATATTGGACAATCAAAATAATATTGCACATTGTATTTAAATAAAATTAGGAAATGTTCTTTTGTATAAGAAACTTATTTAAAAGTTGATATAATAAAATAAAACTTGATACGAATGCAAAAATAAAATTGTAAGAAATTTTCTGTTGTATACTAGTAATCCAATTTCAGTACTATTTTTGTGTCAAAAATCCACTCAGATAAAATAATTGTGCAAGTGCTTAGCTGGAACCTTCGAAATTTTTTGGTAATTGATATAATAAAATAAAATTTGATACGAACGCAAAAAGTGAAATTAACGAGCAATCAAAATAATATTGCACATTGGATTTAAATAAAATTAGGAAATGTTCTTTTGTATAAGAAATTTATTTAAAAATTGATATAATAAAATAAAACTTGATACGAATGCAAAAATAAAATTGTAAGAAATTTTCTGTTGTATACTAGTAATCCAATTTCAGTACTATTTTTGTGTCAAAAATCCACTCAGATAAAATAATTGTGCAAGTGCTTAGCTGGAACCTTCGAAATTTTTTGGTAATTGATATAATAAAATAAAATTTGATACGAACGCAAAAAGCGAAATTAACGAGCAATCAAAATAATATTGCACATTGGATTTAAATAAAATTAGGAAATGTTCTTTTGTATAAGACAATTATTTAAAAATTGATATAATAAAATAAAACTTGATACGAATGCAAAAATAAAATTGTAAGAAATTTTCTGTTGTATACTAGTAATCCAATTTCAGTACTATTTTTGTGTCAAAAATCCACTCAGATAAAATAATTGTGCAAGTGCTTAGCTGGAACCTTCGAAATTTTTTGGTAATTGATATAATAAAATAAAATTTGATACGAACGCAAAAAGTCAAATTCACTTGCAACCAAAATAATATTGCACATTGGATTTAAATAAAATTAGGAAATGTTCTTTTGTATAAGACACTTATTTAAAAATTGATATAATAAAATAAAACTTGATACGAATGCAAAAATAAAATTGTAAGAAATTTTCTGTTGTATACTAGTAATCCAATTTCAGTACTATTTTTGTGTCAAAAATCCACTCAGATAAAATAATTGTGCAAGTGCTTAGCTGGAACCTTCGAAATTTTTTGGTAATTGATATAATAAAATAAAATTTGATACGAACGCAAAAAGTCAAATTTACTTTCAATCAAAATAATATTGCACATTGGATTTAAATAAAATTAGGAAATGTTCTTTTGTATAAGAAACTTATTTAAAAATTGATAAAATAAAACTTGATACGAATGCAAAAATAAAATTGTAAGAAATTTTCTGTTGTATACTAGTAATCCAATTTCAGTACTATTTTTGTGTCAAAAATCCACTCAGATAAAATAATTGTGCAAGTGCTTAGCTGGAACCTTCGAAATTTTTTGGTAATTGATATAATAAAATAAAATTTGATACGAACGCAAAAAGTGAAATTAACGAGCAATCAAAATAATATTGCACATTGGATTTAAATAAAATTAGGAAATGTTCTTTTGTATAAGAAATTTATTTAAAAATTGATATAATAAAATAAAACTTGATACGAATGCAAAAATAAAATTGTAAGAAATTTTCTGTTGTATACTAGTAATCCAATTTCAGTACTATTTTTGTGTCAAAAATCCACTCAGATAAAATAATTGTGCAAGTGCTTAGCTGGAACCTTCGAAATTTTTTGGTAATTGATATAATAAAATAAAATTTAATACGAACGCAAAAAGTGAAATTAACGAGCAATCAAAATAATATTGCACATTGGATTTAAATAAAATTAGGAAATGTTCTTTTGTATAAGACAATTATTTAAAAATTGATATAATAAAATAAAACTTGATACGAATGCAAAAATAAAATTGTAAGAAATTTTCTGTTGTATACTAGTAATCCAATTTCAGTACTATTTTTGTGTCAAAAATCCACTCAGATAAAATAATTGTGCAAGTGCTTAGCTGGAACCTTCGAAATTTTTTGGTAATTGATATAATAAAATAAAATTTGATACGAACGCAAAAAGTGAAATTTACGAGCAATCAAAATAATATTGCACATTGGATTTAAATAAAATTAGGAAATGTTCTTTTGTATAAGAAATTTATTTAAAAATTGATATAATAAAATAAAACTTGATACGAATGCAAAAATAAAATTGTAAGAAATTTTCTGTTGTATACTAGTAATCCAATTTCAGTACTATTTTTGTGTCAAAAATCCACTCAGATAAAATAATTGTGCAAGTGCTTAGCTGGAACCTTCGAAATTTTTTGGTAACTGATATAATAAAATAAAATTTGATACGAACGCAGAATCCAAAAGGATAATGGACAATCAAAATAATATTGCACATTGTATTTAAATAAAATTAGGAAATGTTCTTTTGTATAAGAAACTTATTTAAAAGTTGATATAATAAAATAAAACTTGATACGAATGCAAAAATAAAATTGTAAGAAATTTTCTGTTGTATACTAGTAATCCAATTTCAGTACTATTTTTGTGTCAAAAATCCACTCAGATAAAATAATTGTGCAAGTGCTTAGCTGGAACCTTCGAAATTTTTTGGTAACTGATATAATAAAATAAAATTTGATACGAACGCAGAATCAAAAAGGATAATGGACAATCAAAATAATATTGCACATTGTATTTAAATAAAATTAGGAAATGTTCTTTTGTATAAGAAACTTATTTAAAAGTTGATATAATAAAATAAAACTTGATACGAATGCAAAAATAAAATTGTAAGAAATTTTCTGTTGTATACTAGTAATCCAATTTCAGTACTATTTTTGTGTCAAAAATCCACTCAGATAAAATAATTGTGCAAGTGCTTAGCTGGAACCTTCGAAATTTTTTGGTAATTGATATAATAAAATAAAATTTGATACGAACGCAAAAAGTCAAATTCACTTGCAACCAAAATAATATTGCACATTGGATTTAAATAAAATTAGGAAATGTTCTTTTGTATAAGACACTTATTTAAAAATTGATATAATAAAATAAAACTTGATACGAATGCAAAAATAAAATTGTAAGAAATTTTCTGTTGTATACTAGTAATCCAATTTCAGTACTATTTTTGTGTCAAAAATCCACTCAGATAAAATAATTGTGCAAGTGCTTAGCTGGAACCTTCGAAATTTTTTGGTAATTGATATAATAAAATAAAATTTGATACGAACGCAGAATGTAAATGATATTGAATCATCAAAATAATATTGCACATTGGATTTAAATAAAATTAGGAAATGTTCTTTTGTATAAGAAATTTATTTAAAAATTGATATAAGAAAAAAAAATTTGATACAAATGCAAAAAAAAAATTTGTGGGCAATCAACCTAAAATCACAAATGGATATAATAAAATATGATAAAATGGTGCATAAGGCAATAATAATCCTCTCCTTAAAAACCATCTGGAATAGAATATAATATATAAAAAAAATTTATTAAAAAGTTATAAAAAAAAAGTTCATATAAATAAACTTATTTCAAGAAAAAAAACGATATATGAAAAAAATAGATGTATTCAAAAAATAAAAATAAGTAGAGCACTTAACTCCATGTGCTCCAAAAGGAAACTGAATTCGCTTGCCAAAGCAGGGTCCTTTTATAGTATAGAGTATGCCCAGATATTAAAAACGGATTCATTTAGTGTTTATATTTCTGTAACTTTTGCTATATTATTTTTTTTTAGGTATGGTCACATTGTTCCACTGTTAACTTAACATTACCTTTTGAAAATGAGTAAAACGGAAACTACTGCAAACAATTTCAGCCTCCTAGCTTTAGCCGCTTGGCCTCCCAGTCAATTATTCAGTCGGTCAGGTTTAAAACTCTTATATATATATTTATGTATTGAAAATGTACAATACATTGATGACCAGCTTTTCCACAATTGTCTTCTTCGTATGCATTCTCGCTTAGAATTCAGTTTGTATTTCTGTTGTTTGTTGTTAATTTCGGATCGTTGACTGCAGACTCAACTTGTGCATTTATATCTACTTAGATGCTGCTCTAGCTAATTTCAGTATACACAAATAGATAGGCTGAATTATACAAATAAGCTTCTCATGGCTGCTGATGCTTAGATAATGCTGAGTAAATGTTGTGGCCACTACTTTGTTGGTCTATCTTTATAATCAGTTTACTCTCTGTTTGTTTTCTTTAGTAAATACAATTCTCATAATGACGTGCAGTCCCAGAGTAAGAGAAGCAATAATATCAACAGCAGTAGCTCCCATTTGTATACCCTATTGGCAGGAAACTAAGGGGGCATTTGCATATATTAAGGCATCTAGGTATATATTTATTATTTTATCTTTATGTATTTATCCCATAAGACTGAATTCCATATAATAAGTCAATATTGCTGTGTCCGTCTATCTGCCTTAATGATTTATAAGGCTTTAAGAGCTAGGAATACGATAATTATGCTAATATTCCTTTTTTTAATCGGAATTACTCTGCGCATGTATTTGTGAAAGAATACATAGTAAATGTGGCCTTTCTATGCGATTCTCAAGAAATCAAGTAAGGCCTGCAGAATCGGATGGACTTAGGTAGTGTTCTGTATATGCGAGTGTTGTGTTCTGTACTCTTCATATAATAAGCTGCTCTCCTAATCTTAGTCTCTATTTTCCTTTTAATTCCACACTCTCTCCGTTTTAACCTCTCACACTAAATCCTTTTCTCTTTCTCTCTCTATCTCTCTCCATCACTCTCTTTCTCTTGCTCCCTCTCTCTGTCTCTTACCATCTCTTTTTCTCTCCCTCTATCTCTCTCTCTCTCTCTCTCCCTCGCTCTAACTCTCTCGTTTCTGCTTTTATTCTCTTTCTTAGTTTCTTACTCTATAGCTCTCTCTCTCTCTATCGCTCTCTTTCTCCCTCTTTCTTAGTTTCTGACTCTATAGCTCTCTCTCTCTCTCTATCGCTCTCTTTCTCTCTCTCTCACTTACTCTCTCTATTATTCTCTCACTCTTACTCTCTCTCTCTCTCTCTCACTTACTCTCTCTATTATTCTCTCACTCTTACTCTCTCTCTTACTCTCTCTCTCTTACTCTCTCTCTCTCTCTCTCTTACTCTCTCTCTCTCTCTCTTTCTTACTCTCTCTCACTCTCTATCTCTCTATTACTACTCTCTTACCCATGCGCTCTCCTACGGATAAGTTTATGTATCCATATATAAACAACGTGACACTAAGAATATTTTTACATACATATTTTAAACTTCGAATAATTAATAAACTTTTTGAGTAAATGAAAGCTAAACATTCAGGGCATTTATAGTCATTCATACTCTCAGCTTGCTGGCATTTTCAGTTATTGCTGTTTGTTTTTGTTTTGCTGTATGGTAAATTTATTTATAATCTCAATGCGGTCCGTTTCGCCGTGTTGACAGCCTCCACGACAAATTTTTGTCTGTTGCTGTGCCACGTTCTCTTATGCTAGTGTGTGTGTGTGTGTGTGTTTAAGCTAAAAGTTATTTTCGTATTAGTGTCCCGCTGCCCACACACACACACACACACACACACACACACACACACACACACACACAAACACGTGCCTAAAGATTTTTACAGTGTCATCGTTGCCGTTTTTGCTGCTGCTGCTGCTCTTTCTCTTTTAAATATAGTGCTAATCTAATTACGTATGTATATTGTCTATTAGCAATGCATATTTTATAAACAAACCACAACAATGTCGAGCAAAATCACGTTTGTTTACATTTTCAAATAATTGACGCAAATTTTGATGTTATTTGCGCAGCTGGCAATTATAAAACCCAAATAGCCTCAGCTTAAGATTACCAAAAATAAAGAGCCAAGAAATTTTGAATGTCGCCTTTAAACATAAAGCCAAGCAAACAATGCATAATAATTCATAACTTGTGCGCCAGTGTTTCCCCTTTTATTGCAACAGTAAAGAAAATCTCACTTGTGACGTCAAACTGCAAGTGGCGCACAAACCCGTAGGCCTTGGTAGCAATAGACATACGATTATGTACATATTTCTGATAGGGAAGCGAATGTGCGCATTCGGTTAACGACTTGACTTCCACATAAAGATACATACTTATATGTAGTAGTATGCACATTGATTTGCAGTTTGACGTCACAAGCCATGAGCGTTGTTTATCTAAACTCCAGCTGTTTAACGTGACGACATGCGAAATGGTAAGCTTAAGGTTAAGAGACCCAAAAGTATGCTATACCAACAAAATGTTAAGCTGAGGCTATAAACAATTTAACATCTTGTCTGCTTTTATATTCATGCATTTGTCTGCTCATTGCAACTGTGATATTTATGTTAACGCGTAACATACAAATGTTAGTTAACAGCACGCCATTAACATTTAGCTCTGTCAACATAAATGTGTTTGTTGACAGTTCTAGGTGCTATAATAAATTTCGTCGAATTTCAATTGACTCTTATGCAAGACTTATAAGAGCCCAGAAAGAAATCTTGCCAAAGCTAACGTAGAACTAATTGCCATGCAAAATGTGCCGCACACTTTCAATTCTGTAATGCAGCCTACGTATGATTATCATCAGTAAGATCTGAGATATACACGTATATATAAATATGTACATATGTCACGTCCTTTGTGGGTTATTCCACAGTCTGACTATCAGCAAACTGACTGACTATGATGCGAATCACGCACACAGATCCCACTCTTCTGTCGTCTGGTTCTTCAATCTTTGTTTCTGCGGCCGTACGTTGAACCTGAACCTGAAATGAAGTCTCTGGAAACTCTGATGTAATGTAATAGAATATGTGAAATGTTCAAATATAAGCATTTCTTAACTTTCATATGAGCAAATGAAGATTTTTGCGCTTTGTTTATATTGAGTCAGAGCTTGTTCTTATTGTGTACATAAGTCTGTGTGTTTTTCGGCTTTTGACTAAAATGGTAAAGGTCATTAAAGCGCGAAAAAAAGTTTTCAAAGCCACTCAAAAGCACCAAATAAAGAAACTTGTTTGAGCAGCTAACTCGTAAGGTGTCCAGCAGGTTGGCCATGTGTCATGCTCAGTGTCTCTGTTTTTGTATTTATTTGTTCACTGTTTAATTGCCCATTCGCTTCATTCATTTATTGTTCTCGCATTTTTAGAATCCTAATGGATACATTTTGAAAAACACTCATCAAAAGAGTACAGAGAGTGAGTGCAGTCAGCACGTAATTTTTGATTCGAAATGCATTCATTGTTCCTTGCATATATCTGGATTCGGTTTTGTAGTAGTAGTACTATATGCATGTATATGCATATGGTTATGTACATATAAGAAAACTTGCGCGTTTTGAATACAGGAAGCTAATTTGCAAAACTTGTTTTCTTTCGCTTTTTATTCGCTGCTGATTTGCTTTGCTTCTTTGCTTTCTGTGTGCTAGTGGTGAAGCATTAAAAGTTGCAAAAGCTTCACGACTTTCACAAATGCTTAAGTTAGCTCATCTTTTTGTACATAAGCTTAAAAGTAGCAGTCAAATATATACAGTTTTGTTAAGTGTTTTGTTTTGTTACACAATTTCTATAATTATGTTATAGAAAACAAACGACATTTAAATATATGTTTTCAATCAACTTAGGTTTTCTTTAGCGAATTACGAAAGAACAGATCAATTCAAATCTTTACAAATTCTCTATACTACAGAGTTCTAGACAATAGTTATCTTAAAGTTTATTTCCTGGAATTCATGGTAGAGAAAAGTGATACATTTGTTCATTTGCAAGATACATTTCTGCTGATAATGAGAGCAAATGAGCAAATGATAAATGATAATTGCAGGCACTCGAATATTCCATTTGCCAATTGATAAGCACTTCGGAGCTGTGGCACATTGAGACAGCAGCTGTTTTTCTATTTTGTACATAGAACGATTTGAAAGTCTTTGGAAATTGTTTCTTTGTTTCTGGCTGGCCAAAGTCTTCTTCTTCTTCTCTCTCTCTGCTGTTGATATTTTGTTTAAAGGCACATTTGCGCAAATAGAAAAACAAAACTGTTGCTCGCTGAAGGCAATTACGAAAATATATTGTATAAACAAGCTGATAACACTGCGGACATTTTGAAAACTAAACAATTAGAATTATGACAGCATATATGTGTGTATATAAGAGTAAGTACCTATTCGCATACATATATACGCATATATATGTATTTATGTAATGCTGCATTGCCTCGACCGTTTTTATTTGACATTGATGACTTGATAATCTCTCAAGGCAGGGCACGCACGTTTTTATACTCTTTTCGAAGAAAATAGTATATTAAGTTTGTCCTGAAGTTTGTAACGCATAGAAGGAAGCGTCGGGGACCCCCAAAAGTTACTGCCAGTATGCTTAGAATGACAATACAAATTGATCTAGCCATGTCCGTCTGTCTGTCTGTCTGTCTGTCTGTCTGTCTGTCTGTCTGTCTGTCTGTATGTATGCAAACTAGTCCCTCAGTTTTTGAGCTATCGCGATAAAACTTTGCACAGACACTTATTATTCCAGGGGACAGAACATTGGTCGGAGCCGGCCGGATCGGACCACTATATCTTATAGCTGCCATACAACTCGAAGTCGGTTTTGGCCATATATTCTATGTTTTTTAATCTATCGCGATGAAACTTTGCACTGATAGTTATTATTCAAAGAGACATCACATTGGCTGGAGCCGGCCGGATCGGATCACTATATCTTATTGCTGCCATACAACTCGAAGTCGGTTTTGGCCATATATCCCATGTTTTTTAATATATCGCAATGAAACTTTGCACTGATACTTATTATTCAAAGAGACATCACATTGGTTGGAGCCGGCTGGATCGGATCACTATATCTTATAGCTGCTATATAACTGGCAATAAATTAAATATTTTTAGAACAAAAAAAAAATGTTACGCGACAAAACGATTTTTTACAGCTTATGAAATTTCAGTGGTGCAGTTGGCAGAGTGAAAATTGCCAATAGGTTCGAAAAGAGTATAAAATCTTCGGCACGCCGAAGATAATCCTTCCCCACTTGTTTTGTTTGTTTTTCTTCTTTTTTTTTTTTAATTTCCCCGAGCTTAAAGTAAACTATGGGTTTGTATGTCTTTGAGACCGGAAAGTCTGTCATAAGCGTAAGCTACATGTTGAAGCCTATCTACAAACAAGAGCACACAACTATCGCAAACTTTGTTGTACACAATTATGTTGGGTCAGTTACAATTTACTGCCCGAGTTTATGTGCAAATACAGTGCTGGATAGCATAATAGAAACGACTCTATATTTTGTTATATGTTCATATTGTTATGCTTCTTATGAATGCCATAATTGTTATTTAATATGCATATTGTTTCAACATAACAATGAGTACATAAAATTATTTATTTGCTTGCAGAAAAAAAATATATAAATAGACGGCTAGTTTTTTAAAGTCCTAAAAACCAAAAGGTTTCAGAAATTATAAGAGGCAAGCTATTTTTGATTAAAAATATGACAAATTTATTTATGTACATATCAATAAACTTGCATTCTTTTGTTTTACGTATTATTATATATTTATCAGCGACAAATATTGAATTAACATTCGAGCCACATCAATTGTGATAAGAAATTTCGTAAGATTAAAAAGTTGCTTGACTTTGTGACCCACATTTTTGTAATCAACCAAATACACATATTGTATGCATTTTGTTTATAAATATAATGAGAGATTATTTAATGCGCAATCGATATGTGTCGGCCTTTAAAGTGCTTCTAATCACTGAATTTCCCCGAAATAAATCGAAATTAGCTTTGCATATGATTTGAATTTTTAAGTATAATTTTTCTTTACGCTCCAATGAAAAAAAATAAAACAGTTCGTTTGTCCTTAACAATTGCGCATTGGCCCGAATTTAAACTCTTTACCAAGACAATATAATAAGGCATCCAAATGGGACTTAGCCACAATACAATACAGATATAAATGTTTTCCCAAGGAAATTAGGCAAAATGTGTAAATTTGCCGCTTGGCAGCAATTAAAGATTGGTCAATTGCGGGTTTCGTTGTGTTGACTTTCGCTACCTTAAAGTAACTTTTGTGTTCAGCTTATAGACAGCTGCAATCTCGAGTTTCCTAATGCCAAAAAAAAGCGCCCCTCAGCTGCTCCCATTTGTTGCAATTGAGACATTCGTGCAATTACATGGAGTTTGAAATTCAGCAAGAGCCGTTGAAGGCATTTTTTTTAACACAAACACCGATTTGCAAGTGTGTTGTTGTTGTTGTAGTTGTTGTTGTTGTTGTTGTAGTTGTTGTTGTTGTTTGTGGTGTCTGAATGCGCGGGGCTTCCATATTGTTGACGTGCTTGGCCACCCACCCAAATGACTCGCAGAGCACAACGAGTTAGATGGAGTGTATCGAATTACAAGTCAGTTTCAGCTGTGAGACAGGGAGTAACTAATCCTCTTAACCAGCTCCCAATTGCACTCACTCTCTCACACAGACACACAAACACAAACACACACACGCACTGCGCAATTTTGCAATTGTATAAATTATTATTGTTTTTATACTCTTTTCGAAGAAAATAGTATATTAAGTTTGTCCTGAAGTTTGTAACGCATAGAAGGAAGCGTCTGAGACCCCCAAAAGTTACTGCCAGTATGCTTATAAAAACAAAACAAATTGATCTAGCCATGTCCGTCTGTCTGTCTGTCTGTCTGTCTGTCTGTCTGTCTGTCTGTCTGTCTGTCTGTCTGTATGTATGCAAACTAGTCCCTCAGTTTTGGAGCTATCGCGATGCAACTTTGCACAGACACTTATTATTCAAGGGCAGCACATTGGTCGGAGCCGGCCGGATCGGACCACTATATCTTATAGCTGCCATACACCTCAAAGTCGGTTTTGGCCATAAATTCGATGTTTTCAAAGCAATTGCCTTAAATTTCCTTGTACACTTGAACATCCTTATAACTCATCAATGGGTAAAATCGCAAAACGATTGAGTCATAAACAGCGAAGATATGCGTCATTAAATATTTTGAAAAAGCAGGTGCATATGAGCAAACAAAGTCAAGCGCAAGAAAGCTTTTGATAGTCTGCTCTTCAAGGTATTTTGTCATCGATCATCAAAACGGTTTGTGGCGTAAGGCGTAAAGAGCCGCGCTAACGAACGCAGGTTTTGCAAGTTCGAGCCTCGGCGGCGACTGATTGTTAATTTAATACTTTTTCTTTTTCTTCCTTTCAAATATATAACTGTAATCAAATTAATTTGCTTCCAATGGCTTAGAACAAAAACAATGCCACGCGAAAAAACAAATGCTGTCAAACGCGAGTTGCAGGTTGCAGGAAAACAAACAAGGAAATTTGTAACAGTCTGCTCTTCAAGCAATTTTGTCAGCGATCATCAAAACGGCTTGTGGCGTAGTGGGTAAAGTTGCGAACTGGTGAGCGAGGGGTCCTGGGTTCAAGACCAGCGGCGACTGGTCATTTATTTTCATTTTTTCTTATTCTTCTTTTCAAATATATAATAACTGTAATCAAATTCATTTGCTTTCAATGGCTTAGAACAAAAACAATGCCACGCGAAAAAACAAAAGCTCAGTATAAATCGAGTTTGTCAGCGATTTTTAAAACTGCTTGGTGTAAGCAGTAAAAAGCAAAACAAGAAAGCTTTTGACAGTCTGCTCTTCAAGGGATTTTGTCAGCGATCATCGAAACGGCTTGTGGCGTAGTGGGTAAAGTTGCGAACTGGTGAGCGAGAGGTCCTGGGTTCAAGACCAGCGGCGACTGGTCATTTATTTTCATTTTTTCTTATTCATCTTTTCAAATATATAATAGCTGTAATCAAATTCATTTATTTTAAATTTCCTAAATTGTTTCTAATTTTTTTTTCATACATAAAGTAACTTTAATAGAATAATTCAAAAGAAAAATTTAGATTCATTGGCAAAACCAATGCCACGCGAAAAAAAATATGGATCTCAAATCCTGATATCAAATAATCAGATTAAGTTTTATGACAATTCAATTTCCGACAGCAGCCTTGAAAGGTATAAGAGCAACTGGCACAAAATTTGTTATGTATATTGTAGTATACATATGTAATGTAGTTTTGACTTTTTGGAAAAACTGAAACTTGTTTATTGTTCAATTCGGTAGCACTTATGAATGCTAAGGGACGCGTCCACGAGCTGCGGATAGTGAAACGTCCCTGTTTACATGAATACCTTTATATATTTTATTTTATATGTAGGGGTATATGTATGCGACATTAATATCTGCGAATTAAATAAGCAGTCACGGAAAAATAGTGAAAATTGCTTAAAGGTTCGAAAAGAGTATTTAATCTTCGGCACGCCGAAGATAATCCTTCTCCACTTGTTAATTGTGCAAAAAGTCACATGTCACTCTGTGATCGTTGCCTTTGTTGTTGCGGCTGCTGCTGCTGCTGCTGCTGCAATTGTTGCTCAAGATCGGTGACTGCGTCTCGAATCATCTGCGCATCGGGTGCACGCAAAAGGTGGCACCTGAGTCACCCCGTTGGGAGTCGAGTTGAATGATCTGGACTGGGCTGGGCACACTTGATCGTCTTTGTTCTGCTTCCTCTTCTTGTGCTGTGCCCCAAGCATTGCCCTCATTTATTAGCAAATGTACAGTTAGTCACAGCAGCAGCACCGTTAATCAAACGATCGACCATTCAGCGAATTGTCGGCATATTGGCAAAAAGATACATACATACATATACATGTATACATATATTTAAGTATAGCTCTGTCAACTGTGAACAGTGTCCATCAGGTGGTCATGTGGGTGTGTTTCTGCAACCGGTATCTTGGTTGTCTGTATTTGTGGTCATTGGTAATGGTACTCGTTTTGAAGGCCACACGGTTCCACATTAGTTGACAGTGTGTCATACCTAACTGGATTATGTGTGTGCCGATTCAAAGTTATGCAAAAATGAATGACAATAAACAATGAGGTTGTAAATTGAATGCTAACAATTATGTAGTGACTTGTTAATTAAGCACAAGTTTGGTTTACTTTTAGTAACTGTAATCGTTGAAGTTGTGCATGATGTAATGGCTTTTTGTTTACCTGATTCCATCCGACTAACAACTCTATTGATTTATTCAAACTATTCAAAGCTACTCACTGCTCAAAAGTGAAACCCTCTGTATGATTAATTTTAATGTGCCTATTAGCACAGAATTTTATTAGTCTTTAACCATTTTTACTGGCTACTTTCAGAGCTCACTTTAGTTGCTATGTTAAATATAATGCAATTATGGCAAAATTCTTGTTAAATGCTTAAAATATAGCTAAATGGTCCATGATCAGAGTTTGTTTCATTTTATCGATTGCTCGCCCGTTGAAAAGTTATCGATCCATTTCGAGCGTTGTTTTTTTTGCCATAACTAGGAAGTTATAAAAGCTAGATGCAGCAAATTAGGTCTGTATAATCTTTAAAACCATACAGATATAAATCATATTTTTGACTTTATTTGTTTACTGCATCTCCTCTTACTTGTTTTATATATTAAAACAACTCCACGCTACATGAGCAAACATCTCTGAAGTTACATTTCCCTACATGCACAAAACACTTGCCGTAATTTGCTTATGCAATATCTGCTGTAATTTGTGTTTCATAATCGGCGTCATGAAAAACCCATCAGCTGTCAGCTCATCAGTCGGTTGGTCCAATGTCCCAGGTCCCAAATCATTGCGCCTGTCTGGCCACAAACTTAATGATATCCATTAACATTGAGTGCCCAAAAAGTCAACTCGAATTTAAAACTTGATGTTGCGACTTTTGCACTTTCACCGCGCACAATGTCAAGAATGTTGATACTCTCAATAAAATAAAATAAATACAGCTACTACAATACATTTTCTAAATGTTAAATAATTTTGCTGTGGAAATTAATTGACATTATGTTATACAATTGGCTCGTGGAATTGAACTTGTTCGAGCTATTATCTTTTTAATTGGAAACTGCTGTGAGTGCAGACAACTGTGTAATGCAATTTTCCAGGAATGACTATAGTTAATCATTAAAACAGTACGATTGCTATCATACTGTTAGTTCATATTAATATGTTGCTCTTATGCCTTATGCCACTCCCGAAAGATATTCAATTATAAATCCATCAATATTGATGAATTTAATTCATTTTGTGACTCCTCCATTTGGGACACGGCTCACAACTAAACCAGCTAAAAAATTGCATTGGCTGCTTGCCAAATAATAAAATAGAAGGAAACTAGCGACGAAGAGGAATTTATAACATTTTGTCATTGGATGCGCAGATGCGACATAAGCGGCAACTTTTGCTGTGACACCAAAATGAAAAAAAAAACATGAAAGCAATAAGCTGCAGCATTTGTGGGTCAGCACGAATCACCGAATTGACTAGGCTCCCTAGTCTAGGAGACGTCACCTACCCAGGGGCGGGACATAATTGGTTAACTGGCTCAGTGGGCTCAGTGCTTAACCGGAATGTGCAGCCAGGAACAACATTAGCCGGGCATTTGCCTCGACTCGATTCGACTCTATAAATGGGTCACTTTGGAAGCCGTAAATTACGCTAAAGCTCCAACTAGAACTTAGCCATGGCAAATCTTCAATTAGTCGACGCTCATGCAATTTACATGAGCTCAAACCAGAAGGGAGAGTTGCCCCCCTCCAAACAGCAGGTGGAACGCTGGCCATTTGCTGATTTTCATATTTCCGTTTGACGTTGCCAATCGATAACTTTCTGCAATGACCAAACACTGCCACAATATACTGTACAATACTATACTATATATATTTATATGTAATATATACACTGGTCGCTCCAAAATTACAAATGATTGGCGAATAATTCCAAGTTTCGTATTTACTGTTTTTTAGTTTACCAATAGATTTAAAATTAAATGATTTGTTTAAACACAGTTCACAGTTTTTTAAAGAGAGAATTCCTCAAAAGCGCTTAAAAATTTTTTTAGATCCTTTCATATAAATATAGATCTAAAATTCTATAAGTTTGATAAACAAAAAGATTATATTTTTTGATTTTATTTATTTCATATATAACATATACCAATTTTTCATAAAAAAAATATTAAACATTCTAATATTCTTATGTATATTATGATTGAGGTACAAGTACGTTTTGTTAATTCCCAAAAGGTACGCAATAGGAATCAAGTAACACTAGGTTCTCAACTCCATTAAATTTTGTACTTAATACAATCCCAATGTGTACACAAAGTATTTTTCTGAGTGTAGACATGTATAGTATGTGAATATATATAGTACATGTGGGCGTACTCAAGTGTTGTTGCTGCTATAGTTGTATTTGCTGTTGCTATTGCTGTTGTTGCTCTTTGCTGAGTCCCGCATACTAATGAAAGGGAAACCAGCAGCTGACGTCTGTCGAGTCTTGGCGTCTTTTGTTGCCAATCCATACGAAAGCTGTGCCCTCGTCCTTCGGCTCGCTCCTTCGCCCATTCGGAAACGAGCACATCACCAGTCAGTATCACAGTCCACAGCCACAGCCACATGACCATATAACGTGTGTATTTTTAATATGAAACGGCACCAGTCTCATCCTTCCAATGCCCACCTACCCCCATTGTCAGCCGCAGCCTCGACGAAGGTGGCTCGCATGTGCAGTGCAGGATGAGCAGGGGTGGTGATGGTGCAAAGTGGGGGCACCACTAAAGTGGTGACTGGCTGGCGCCTTCCGTAATTATTCTGTTGGCAGTCGCATGTGCAGCAACATCAGCAGCAGCAGCAGCCACAGCAGCAGAGAGCAGCTCATGGCCACTTGTCATTTGCTGGCACAAAGATTTAAGGCACAATTAGTCGCGCAATAGGACCAACACTTCAGGACATCAGGACTCCCGGAAGCGAACTGTCTGCCACGCACACAAATCCTACTTATATGTATGTGACTTGTGCGTATATCCCTTTCTCTAGTACCTGAATGAATAGGTGAATACCTTACTCATTAACTCGCTGCAGTATCAGTGGCTTTGTGCATGTGGATATCAGTGCCCTAGACAGGAGTTGCGGCTCAAACCATGATCAAAACTGCCCCTCGAACGAAAATCGGATCAGTTTTTACAATGTTATCTGAGTTTTAAATGCTTAAAAGGCATATCAAGGGACTTTGCAGTCTTATCTTGGCTAGTTTTCCATAGAATCTTCCGAAATTCGAAATTATTTCAGATTTATAGGCAAATATAATATAGAACCCAAACCATGATCAAAACTGCACCAAGAACGAAAATCTGATCAGTTGTTGTTGTTTCTAATATCTTAGGAGTCTCGATTTTTCATAGAAAATCCGCAAATGTTCTAGATTTTTATAGGTTTGGTTAATTCGGCCACTATATGTTCAGATTAACTTGATTATGCACCTAATATATTTATTTTTTGCATATTCACCGGAATAAAAGTTGTTTTCAATATACTATTTATTGAACATTTGATAGCATATCAATAACCATCATCAATTTTAATCTAGATCTAAATTGCTTATAAATTAATAAATAAATTATGATAAAAGTATACAAAATTGCTTATCATTGTAATGCAATAAATATAGATTATATTTACCTCAACATTGTTATATAATCAATCATTTTTTTCTCTTTTTCTTAATTGCATGCAGAATTATGCCACAAAGCCTTAGGAAAGCACTGAAGCAAACGAAGAACTGATTGAATGATTGTGGATATTACAAACATAGATGCAACATTATGTCAGCCAAGAGAACCGGTACACCACATACCGAGCAGTACACAAATCCCTCCTACGAGCAGGAGTTCAGTACGGGAGCGTTGGAGAAGTCTGCCGGAACAGAGAAAACCACTGCAGGCGCGGTGACAGGCACGGTCTCAGGAACAGGCACAACCCCAGCCACAGCCACAGCCACTGGCACTGGCAACACTAGCAACCTCAACGGCACTGGTTCCATCTCAGGCTCGGTTTCAGGTGTCTGCATGAGCGATGCCGAGGCGGGCGGAGCTACAGGCACGGCACCTCGCAAAGGTCACAGGTGAGCACAGAAAGAAAGGAAAAAAAAGAATATAATGTGCAATGGCACGACATTAGTCAAGGCACTTCCTAAACCCGTAAACGCGACCATTTACATAAATTGACACCCAATACGCGAATGTCTCTTTATACTCTTTTCGAAGAAAATCGCATATTAAGTTTGTGCTTAAGTTTGTAATGCATAGAACGAATCGTCGTATTACTATTACGTATTCCCTATTACCAAAAGTTACTGCTTAGAATGACAAAACAAATTAATCTAGCCATGTCCGTCTGCCTGTCTGTATGTATGCAAACTAGTCCCTCAGTTTTTGAGATATCGCTATAAAACTTTGCACAGAGACTTATTATTCAAAGCGACAGCACATTAGTCGAAACCTGCCAGATCGGATCACTATATCTTATATCTGCCATATGGCTGGAAGTCGGTTTTGGCCATATATCCGATATTTTCTAAGCTAATGCCTTCAATTTCCTTTACACACTTTAACATACGTATTACTCATCAATGTTTAAAATTTCAAGACAATTGGTTCATAAATAGCGAAGATGTGCGTCATTAAATATTTTGAAAGAAATAAATTTTGTCTAATTTTTTTTCAAACTTAAAGTAGCCCGAGTGAAAATTGCATAAAGGTTCGAAAAGAGTATAAAATCTTCGGCACGCCGAAGATAATCCTTTCCCACTTGTTTTGTTTTTTGTTCTTTGTGTAATTAACCGGGGCAAGGGTACGGACTGACAACAAACAATTTGCCTGCAGCTCTCGACCGCCTTCAATAATTCATTAGGGATAGACACAATCGATGGCAGGCGATTACGACGACTCGGTCAAATATTGAAATATTGATATAGTTGTAGTTGTAATTGTAGTTGTTGTTATTGTTGTTGCTGTATTGCACAACTCGAGGCCAGGCCTATGGCAGTCCTGACAGCCTGTGTGGCACGTGTGCCTTTTGACGCAGTCATCCGCAGCAGTTACTTCGCGGAGTGTCGGAGTTGAGAATGTGGAATGTAGCTGCAGTTGCCAACTGATGGAAGCAATTGGCCTCTGGCCCCACACTTTCAAAGCCGCATTTCAGAAGCCTTTTTATACTCTGATACCGAAGGTACTCATAGTATATTGGTTTTGTCGAATGTCCGTCAGGCCGTCCGTCTGTCCGTCTGTCCGTCTGTCCGTCTGTCCGTCTGTCCGTCCGTCCGTCTGTCTGTCTGGATGAACGCGCGTATTTCCGAAACGATATTAGATAGACTCTTGAAATCTTTTGCGTTATGATTATAGCTATCTGCTTCAGATCAAGTTTATTCCAAATTTATGCCACGCCCACTGGGAGGCTGGCAAATCGATAACATGTCGATACACCTCAAATCACAAATCGATTAAACGTGAATAACTCCCACAATTTTGAAGCTAGAGTAATCAAATTTGGTAGGTATATTGCTGGTGACCTCCCGAAAAAATTGGATCCTAGGTTAATCGGCCACGCCCATTATTACGCCCACCAGCCCCCCCTCCAAAATTAATTTGAAATGCTTATATCTCCCGCAGTTTTAAAGCTAAAGTCACCATATTTGGAATATATATTACTGGTGACGTCCTCTACAGATTACAGAAACAAAATTTCGACCACGCCCACTCCCGCCCCCGTAATCGCGAAAATCGATATACATGAATGCACAATTCGATAACACGTGTATATTTCCCGCAATTTTGAAGCTAGAGTCCCCAAATTTGGAATTTAGACTAGGGCTGACCAGCCCAAAAGATTGCGTCCTGGATTTTCCGGCCACGCCCACTGGAACGCCCCCCAGCCACCCCGCCCCCACGAAACACGGAAGCCTATATCTCGCACAGTTTAAGAGCTAGGGCCACCAAAATTGGAGGATAGACTTATTGTCAGCCCCCTAAAGATCGGCAAAAAATTTTGGGGCCCCGCCCCTCCCGCCCCAAAAATCGCGAAAATGTATATCTTCCACAGTTTTAGAGCTAGAGTCACCAAAATTGGAGGATAGACTTATTGTCAGCCCTTCTAAAGATCAGCAAAAAATTTTGGGGCCCCGCCCCCTCCCGCCCCCAAAAATCGCGAAAATTTATATCTTCCACAGTTTCAGAGCTAGAGTCATTAAACTTGGAAGATAGAATTCTGGTCAGCCCCTCTAAATATCGGTAAAAAAATTTGGGGCCACGCCCCCTCCCGCCCCCAAAAATCGCGAAAATGTATATCTTCCACAGTTTTAGAGCTAGAGTCAAGAAATTTGTAAAATAGACTTCTTGTCACTCCCTCTAAAGATCAGCCAAATTTTTTGGGGCCACGCCCCTTCCCGCCCCCAAAAATCGCGAAAGCTTATATCTTCCACAGTTTTAGAGCTAGAGTCACCAAAATTGGTAGATAGACTTCTGGTCACCCCCTCTTAAGATCGACCAAAAATTTTCTGTTCACTTGCTTTCAGCTGTTCTTAAAATGGTATCAGAGTATTACGCAGTCGGCTCCGCCCGACTGCAACGTTCTCACTTGTTTTGTTTGGCATTGAATCGGATATTGCAAGTGAGTTGTCCTCGCCGCAGTCCTTCACTTTGATTTTGGCAAACAATGCAAGTTCTAGGCCAACAATTGAGGCTTAAATGCCTTGGCTGTTTTTGCCTTGCTCATTGCCATAGAAATTTCTATTCTCGGAAATTGTTAAAGAAACTCAATCGAAGCAATCACTTTGTTAATTTCGTCTTTGTTTGTTCAGTGTAATTGAAGAAAAGTTCTCTACAAATTTTGTTTTCTTATTTCAATGCTAACACATTTATTTTTCAAGAGCAATTAATGTCAACAAATAATTAGTTAAAATTAATTTACCAAATTTAGCAGATTTGTTCTGTTTAATATTAATTTTTGGAAATATTCAAAAGTGAACGAGAACGTGTTTGTAATAAAAATGTTATTATTGGGTGTTTTAAATAATAATGAAATGAATTCATTTCGACATTATTTGATGGATTATTATGGATGGTGGATTATTAGATAGCTGTATATTTAATGAACCTCCATTCAAAATTGAATTACTATTTTGCGTTACAAAATATCTTGGCAGCTATGCGTTGTTTCTGTTTGAATAATTTTATTTATATGGCCTTAATGATAGATTTATTGATACTATATTTCGAGTAAAATGATTTTTTCTGCCAAGTATTAAGCTTCATACTTAATAAAAGCTTTGTGGTTGTCAGATTACACAATGAATGTAAATTTGTAGTTTTTTGTTTTGTTTAAATAATCCAAGTTATAATTGCAATTTGGACAAGAAAAGTCATGAGAATAGTGTGGCATATAATTCACTCGAGCAGGAGCTGATAGTTTTGTGTACTTGCAGGCGACAGGAATCAATGTACCAGATGACAGGCCTCTATTCCGAAGCGAACAGTGGCGACGATAGCAGCATCGATGCCACCCACGACACCAGCTCCCACGTGGGTGAACTGCCAAAAGCCACAACGATGACGACGACGACGACGACGACGGCGGCGACGACAGCGATAACTACAGCGATGCCGCCAACGACTGCTGCTGCGACGGCGGCTGCTTCCATGGATAATGCCGTCCTCAAATGCCACAGTCGACAGCCATCGGCAGCGGCGGCGGCGGCGGCTGCCAGTAAATGCACAAGTGCCGATCTTCACCAGCGCGAAGACGACGAGGATGAGGAGCAGTATAGCTCGGGGGATTGCGGCATACTGAACTGCCGGCCGCGTGGCATCCAAAGATTTGCCAGAATCAAGATCTTTGTGCTGCTGCTGTCGCTGCTGGTGATGATGCAGCAGGCGCTCAGCTCTGGATACATCAACTCGGTGATAACGACCATTGAGAAACGCTTCGAGATACCCTCCAGCTATTCGGGGCTGATAGCCTCCAGCTATGAGATCGGCAACGTGATAACCGTCATCTTTGTTAGCTACCTGGGCAGTCGAAGGCATATTCCCGTCTGGATTGGCATCGGGGCGGTGATCATGGGCATTGGCTCGCTGGTGTTTATGGTGCCGCATTTTACCGGCGAGCCCAATCCGGGCATTGCCATCAAGAACAAGACCAGTGACAATATTTGCCGCAGCGCCCTGGTGCGCGACCAGGACATGGATCTGGGCCGTCTGTCCAGCGGTCTGTCTAATCAGCCGCTGGCGCCGCACACGCTGCGCGAGGACAACTGCCTGGAGGGCAAGGCATCGACAACGGGTCCTGTGCTGCTCTTTGTGCTCGCCCAGCTGCTGCTCGGCTGCGGCGGCAGTCCGCTCTTCACCCTGGGCACCACCTATGTGGATGATCATGTGCGCACCGAGAGCTCCTCAATGTACATCGGCTGCATGTACAGCATGGCGGCCTTTGGTCCGGTCGTTGGCTTTCTCCTTGGCGCATATCTGCTGTCCTTCCACATGGACTCGCTGTCGTCCACCATCATATCGATAAGTGAGTTTAAACTGAGATTTGATCAGTCACAGATCGTCTTTATTTTGTTTTATATTTTAAACATTTCTCTTTGATCTTTTACAGCTCCCGGCGATCGTCGCTGGGTGGGCATGTGGTGGGGCGGCTTTCTGCTCTGCGGCGTCGTCCTGCTCGTAGTCGCTGTGCCGTTCTTCTCCTTCCCCAAGGTCCTGACGCGCGAGAAGAAGAAGATACGCAAGAGCAGTGTGGTGCAGCTGGCGCTGCCCAACAACTCGGCTGCTGTGGCCACCGACGAGCAGCTGGGCAAGGTGAAGAAGGAGATTGTGGCGGTGACCAGCAAGGAGGAGGAGGCGCAAACGCCGCCCAAGGTGGACACCGGCTATGGCAAGGACATTAAGGACATACCGCAGTCCATGCTGCGACTGGTGAAGAATCCTGTTTACATAGTCACCTGCCTGGGTGCGTGCATGGAGCTGATGATTGTGTCCGGCTTCGTCGTCTTTCTGCCCAAGTACCTGGAGACGCAGTTCAGTCTGGGCAAGAGCCAGGCAAACATATTCACCGGCTCAATAGCCGTGCCCGGCGCCTGCATCGGCATCTTCATTGGCGGCTGTGTCCTCAAGCGCTTCCAGCTGAAGCCCAAGGGAGCCGTTCAATTTGTGCTCATCACAAACGTGATCTGCCTGGCCTGCTATGCGATGCTGTTCTTTCTGGGCTGTGACAATCTGAAAATGGCCGGCACTACGATACCCTACTACACGAAGCATGGAGCCACGCTGGATCAGCCGTTCCAGGTCAATCTGACGGCTGCTTGCAATTTCGGCTGTGAGTGCCTCCAAAGCGAGGTGGAGCCCGTCTGCGGCAACAATGGCCTGACCTACTTCAGTCCCTGCCACGCCGGCTGCACGGCCTTCTCCTCCAGCTCTAACTATACGAACTGTGCCTGTGAGTAGATCAGCTTTCCCTAAATCAGCCAATCTCCAACTCACTTGTGGAATTTCATTTCTCAGGTGTTCATGCCAACATTTCGGGCAGCATTTATCGCGGTGTCGGTGGCAGCCAGGCTCAAGCGCTCAGCGCCCACGAGGACTTTGCCGAGGTCACCGTTGTACCGGTGGCTACCGCTGGTCCTTGTGCGACACCCTGTCGCACCATTTACCCATTCCTCATACTGCTCTTCTTTATGACATTCATTGTGGCGTCCACACAAATGCCGCTGCTGATGATCGTCCTGCGCTCGGTGTCTGAGGAGGAGCGCTCCTTTGCATTGGGCATGCAGTTTGTTATCTTTCGTCTATTTGGCTACATACCGGCGCCCATACTCTTTGGCAACCTCATCGACTCCACCTGCATTCTGTGGAAGTCGTCGTGCGGCGAAAAGGGCGGTCGTTGTCTTATCTATGATATTGAGAAGTTCCGCTACAAGTAAGCAGACCAAAATACGATGCAAACCAGTGTATTCCATACGTATGTATATCTTGTCACTCTAGATATGTGGGTCTGTGCGCCTCGGTTAAGCTCGTTGCGCTGTTCATCTTCATTGTGGATTGGTGGCTGGTGCGCAGGCGCAAGCAGCTCGAGAAAATGAAGCCACTGAATGCCAGCGATCCCATTATTGGATCCATCATCAGTCTGGATAAACGTGAGTATAAATGCCGCTATTTGCATACAAATATCAAAATGTAAATATGCATGTATCTGAATCTGTATTTATTTTCCTATTTGCCTTGTACCTTTCACTTGCAGTATTTGAGGAGAAGCTGACTGGTGCGGATCCAAGCACTGCTTTCGTTGGAGGTAATGGCGAGTTGATTATACCAGCCGATATACTGCGACACTCGCGCAACGACTCACGCACCATGCAGCTGGAATATTGGTAAGTTTGTCCTTTAAACACACACTTGAAACACATCTAATTGTGATCCTTTGCAGCTATGACAAGTGCGGACAGGTGTTGCCTGTTGCAAACACCTGCATCGTGCCGCAGACCAAGTCGAAGAAGCATTTCCGTAGCGCTTCGTGCGATGTGAAGATGATTCGCAGCTTTGCCAAGGATCACAATGTAGCCAGTAGTGCCGCCGATGGCGCACCTGGCGACAAGTACAGGAATCTAAAGAAGCTGCAGTCGCACACACGCAACCACTCCACGGATCTCAATCCGCACGATGTGCGGCACAAGACGCTGCGCGATGATCCCACGCTGCCCATACGCTATATACAGAACCAGCTGCGGCCGCAAGACTGCGCCGAGGAGGATGACGACGATGAGCTGACCACCGGTTGTGGCCACTTCGTGAAGAAGCATTCGCGCAATCACAGCTACGATCAGATCTACATGCCCAACAATATACGCTTCGATGCTGATTTTCTGCGGCATCCGCACTCGCATCACAGCAATCCCAAGAAGAATGTCAATGTGCTGAAGAATGTGGTCAGCGATGCGACCGGCAAGCTGAAGAATTCCAATGAGACAGAGGCCGGCACCGGATCGCGCTGTCATTCGCGCAACAACTCCAAGGATCTGAATATCCAGGTGCCCCTAGCCGAGCCCTCAACGAGTGGCCTCAGCATACTGCGTCATCGCCGCACCAACTCGAAGGATCTGAACTACAGTATCTTGCCTGGCAACGGCACTGTAGAAGCTGCCGCACCAGTAGCTGCTGCTCCGAGCCGTGCAACACAGCAACAGCAGCAGCAACAACAACAGCAGCAGCATACACGGAATACGTCGCATCACAAGATCCAGATCGACGATGATCGCAATGAGCTGATTAACGACAACGATGACGACGAGGAGTCGGCTTCGATTCGCTTGTAGTTGCGTTAATTGAATATGATGTTCCTGTGCATTGTCTGTGCAATCTCTCCAATGTCTCACATGTCTTAAGCTGAAACGATTTGGGACTGCAGCCGCCTAAATGCATTCCAGGCGTGCGTCCAATCAACCAGCCAACCAAATGTCCATGTCTGACAATATAATTTCCTTAATAAGCTGATAGTAGCTGCTTTCTTTGTACTTATTAACCAAGTGTTCAACTGTACTTTCCTTGTAGGCAACAAGAAATAATCTTTTTATACTACAATGTTCAAAGCGGGTTCACTGAAGTCCAGATATTTGGAGCATTGCAAACAATATTTATGAATAGTTTATTTATTGTGTAAGCATAGTAGATACATATTGTAGTCTTAGCTCCTTGTGATAGGCATATTTTATATTGTACACGTACCATTTACATGATAAGAGCTATTTGACTGTTCTTCAAGAACCGAAAGTTACAGTCTAATCACAATGTGAACCCAATCCCATTTAGTTATTATTCTCTATCTAAATATCCTCACAGCTCCGATCAATCGGAACTCAAGTTGCCAGCTGCCAAAATTCAAGTCATTTGCAAATCCGATGAGCCCAGAAACAAAATTCCACCCAGTTGAGTATCGATGTGAACAGCTCCTGATTTTTGTATCCTTAAACGCTTTTACTCAATACATTGTGCAATCTCGGTTTCGAAATACAAAATTTATTACGTATAAACATTTTGACTGCGGGATTTTAAAGTATATAACAATATAAAATGGACGAAGCAGCTGAACTAATAATATCAATGTATTAACAATTGTCAATGGAAATTGTGCTGTGAAAAATTGTGTGAGTAAAAACAAATAAATAAAACGAATGTTTAAAAAATGCAATGAATAGAGAACGAAAACAAAACAAAACACAAAAGCTAGCAATATATTATGTGTACGTTGTGGAAAAGTATATAAGGAACTCGTATCAGAGTTAAATGTCAAGAATAGGCATGAGTCTCACATAGAAGGCGTATTTCAAAGCTCGACGAATTCCTTACTTTCCTGTTTTAGCATAACAAACAATTTGGTAATGCCACATAAGCCACGTTTTAATACAGAACGTCGTACTATAAGCGATAATGCCTTAAATATATCAATTAATTATACACAAAACGAATGCATATGCATTTTAGATAAGAAATAACTAAATAGCATATATATACATATATATATATATATATAGTTAGTTACCTGTTGGTTAAGTGCATACATTTAGTATCTGTTGGATACGTATTACACAGTTGCAGCTGTAAATTGAAGGAAGGGCATTCGGTATTCGTTGGCCAAGCTTTCACAAATATTTCGTGTGTTTTCTCATGATTGGTTTAGTGCAATTCCTGTATTCAATTATTTGATAATAGATATGTGTGTGTTAATACCGTGCCGGTGCATAATCTATAAATGGTATTTAGTTTAAAAATATATATTCTAAGTTTACACCAACAAGTCACATGCATACAAAAATAATAACAAATCGAGCACCCCAGCACGTGCTCCACAATAGATATGCAATTATACAATGATATGATCTGTACAATATGAATGGATTTTAAAAACACAGTTTAGCTGCGTAAGAATTAGGTGCAAGTAAATTAAACATAAATATTGTGTACGATTTTAAGAAATGCATATTTTTATTTAGAGAAAATATTGAATAACTAAACATAATGAAATAATACATGAAATGAAAACATGAGACTCTTGACAAACAATATAAATAATAAATGTACTAGACAAATGCAAATGTGAGTAGAATTTTTAATGTTGAGCTGTTTTGGATCGATTATATTTGTTGATAAAAAAGAAATAGGTAAGTAAAAATATGTAAAACGTTTACATTTTATATATGAATTCATTCCAGATCAGCATAATCCTGCCAAGTTGATTTATATATAAATATATATTTTTTGAATCACCCCAGCACATTTAACTCAATCAATATCAGAACCTAATAAAGCGTAAGCTTTTAACCCGTGAGCTTTCGAGTCGAATAGGTTGCTGTAAAAATGCAGTTAAGACTGCAACTAAATACCAGGGCGGCACAGCTAAATTCTTACAAAATTAAGTTAGTTTAAATTCAATATTTTTACTTCTTACCATTTACTATATTACTATAATTAAAAATTAATTATGTTCTCAAAACATGGAAAAATTTTTAAGTTTCTTTGACGGTATGGCAACGATATGGCAATAATGTGATAACGTATCTTATTGTAACTTGGCTGATAAGAGTCGTTCCGTTCTGAGTAATAGACGCAGTCAACAATTTGTTTGCAAAATGGAGCGACCTTCCTCATCCGCAATGCAGATGCTTTATGCAGAGCTGGCAGCTGGTATGTATACTTAATATTAAGTATACAACCAGAATATATATTAAATTGCGGACATAGTTAAGGCACAGAATGTACGGCTGGAAGAAGAGAGCCTGCTACTGCGCCATAGACTGAATCGTGCATCAACCGATCAGCACACAAATGCCACAGTGAACGTGGAGGCAAAGGTCAAGGCCTTCCAGATGGAGGACGAACGTGATCGCATCGTGGAGACGCTGCAGCTGCACAAAAAGAAGTACAATAAACTGCACGATGCGTATCTGGAGAAGGTGAAGCGTTGCAAGGCCCTCGAGGATATGTTCAAGCGACAAAAGACGCTGACGGGGCTGGTAATGAAATCCGCAATTGAACAACGGAATTCGGGTGAGTTTAACAGTGATACAATAAGTCGCATCTTTGCCGAGCATTTGCCTATTTTGTGTAGAGCAAAGAATGATGCTCGAGAAACGTCAATCACAACAAAGCAAGAACAGTGAAGCTGAGGTGGAACAACTGCAAGCGAAGCTGACCAAGATGCAAAAGGCGCTCGACGAGTCCTATGATATCATTGATGAAATGGACTTCGAGCTGGAGAGTGTAACTAACCCAAGCTGCAATAAGCTTAAACGATTACAATTATTATCCTTAAATGCAGGTTGATTTGCTCGAGATGCAGAATCAAGGTCTGCGCGAGGAGCTAGCAGCACTCAAAGCTCAGCTAGCGACGGCGGCAGCAGAAAACGTCGTCGTTGTTGCTGATACTGACGATGATCCACCGCCCAAGTACGCAGCAGAGGATGCTCTACCCGAACTGGCGCATCATAACCATCGACAGAATGCGACCGATTCTAGCTGTATGTCCTGTCTGAAGATAGATGATGCCGATGCCGATTCGCTGGAACGTGCCGCCATGACAAATAGCGTAAGCCTAATGCAGTCATCGGTAACAGCAACGATAACAATTATCGATTGTAATTTTAGCTCATACAAACAGTGGAGGCGGAAAGTAATTGCCTTAGGCGTGAGCTTTTGCGTTCGCGCTACCAGCACACAGCGAAATTAAAGAAAGACAAGGAGGCGGAGGAGGAGGAGGATTGAAACTGACAGACATTACGGCATTTTTTACAGTTTAGTGGCTCGAACAGAGAGACAAAATTAAAAAGTGATTGAACAAATGTAGTTTTTCATTTAAATTATGAAAAATGTCTTATGTTAAAATTTGTGTAGTACATATAAACAATCATATCTATATTTATTGCTGATTATGACAATATATTTTACGAATTTATATACAAGTCTTAAAAGACTAAATAATGAAATTGAAGTCATAAACGCGCTATATATGTGTCAACTGTTTAATAGTAACAGTAGGGATTAAATTTATTGCTGCTGATAGTATAGTTAATATTGAGCATGCTTACATTCATTTATTAATTCGATTACGCCAAGTATTTTAGTGACATATCAACAAATCGCAAACATATGTTTTCTAAATAATTGCAAAGCCTACAAATATTGTAATTAAAGTCGCGAAAGATTGTAATTAAGCTCTATTTTAATGACAACCCTCACAATCGTAATCAACGCTATTTCATCATCTACATATAACGGTTAAATTTTTGCCTTCTGGCCACATTCTGGCAAATACAGTAGAGCCAAAAGACATTGCAAATGCAATGCAGGTATGCAAAATTCGATCTTATTTTGCACTTAGTGGTAGTAGGTATGTTTAACCCAGTTTTAAGCAAGTTACGCCTAACAAGTGCACACATGCCACATGCCACAATTCGCAATTTGCAACTAGAAAAATTAATAAAACTTCAGCGTATTGAAAACGTGATAGCGTAACCTGAATTTAAAGCCATCAAATAAGGCAAACGCCGCCGTCTAATGGCGATTAATTAAAATGTTTGTTAATGACATCAAACAAGTTATGGCCATATCAATTAGCCACCATCTCTGGAGGATCTAAATAGCCAACGGCATACGCCAATAATAAATGGTCCACACTTGTATGGCTTTTCAGATTTTGCGCGACTATTTTCAGTTATTGCGCAAGTTATTGATATAATAAGTGCATTTTAAATGGAATAATTCGTTTTTGAAGTTCTAGATAGCAATTTGTCGAATTATTTATTGATTTTAATACGAAATTATTTAAATATGTTGGGAACAAATTTAATATATAACGGACTGTTAAGGGATGAGATTGTTGTATTAATTCTATATACATAAAAATAAAATTGTAATCACTACAGAAGCTTACCTAAAACATTCGCTTAAATAGAGTCAGGAGATCTTAAGAGGTAAACATTTTTATAAAACAGTTTTTAGATTATAAAAATACAATAATAAATGTAAATATATTTCCACAAATTCTGTCACAGCATTGTACATGTTAATTTTTTATTTTGGTAATTGCAATGGCACACGAAAATTGTTGTTGTTGTTTGTGTTGTTGTCCAAGTCAGCACTTTGCATATTTCATGTTTTATTATTTTTGTTCATGGCTCAGCTAATGAGCGCGCTGCACATTTCTTGTTACTCGCTTGGGGAGCCATTTGAAACACTTTATCAAGTTGCCACATATCCACTGAGACGGAGACCAGAGACCAGAGCCCGAGTGCAAGTGCGAGATTGAGATTGAGACGTTTGGGCTGTGAGCTGTCAGGCAGTGTGAAGTGGTATAAAAACGCTGAGGACTACCCAATTTAATTACAACGATTCCGATCAGCGACGCGTGCGTACACACAGTTCTCGAGCTAGCATTCATAATCGCATAATGGGAAAAGTAAGCTAAGTCTTAAATATAAATGTGTAATAGTCCTTATTGCTGCCTGTGTGTCCTTTAGCTCTGCTATTTGTTCTGCATTGGCCTGGCACTAGTCAGCGCTGTATGCGCAATTGGGCTGGAGCCGGAGTATGGGCCAGTTGCGTATGAGTTTCACTGGTCCGTCAACGATCCGCACACGGGCGACATCAAGAGCCAGAAGGAGCAGCGCAAGGACGACAAGGTCGTCGGCCAGTACCAGCTCATCGATTCGGATGGCTATCTGCGCACCGTGGAATACACAGCGGATGACCACAATGGCTTCAATGCGATCGTGCATCGTACACCGACAGATATCAAGATTCCGCAGCCGGCATTGGAGCACAAGAAACTGATTGCCACCAAGCTGATTTCACCTGTGCTGCCCCTGGCTCCTTTGGTCCACTATTCCAAGGCCAGTCTCAAAGGCCCGGAGCCATCGGATGGCAACTATGTGTCTGTGTCGGGACCCACCGCTCAGTATAAATACTAGAGTGTCTGTTCTAACTGTTCATACTTCGACTACATCTCATGATCTTCATGAACTGCATGAGCCTTCAAGGAATCTGCTGACATACATATCTCAAACGTGCTAACAAGTGCAAAATCTGCATTCATCAGACATATTTAAGTTATATCCATACATACATATACATACATCAATCACAACACATTCTCAAGATGCATCGTACATACATTCTTATTTGCTTAAATAAATATTATGAATCTGTTCTCTAGAAGAGCACAAAATATTTGATTTTCTTTTTATTTTGTCATATGAATAAATGCCTTTTCAGAGAACATAAAATTGAGATTTTCTTAAAATTGTATCTTATAAATCAAATTTTTTATATCTTGTTCCACTGAAATCCCGAATAAATATAAATACAAGTAGTCAAAACAATTCATTGAAAAAAATCTTGATATTGAAACAAAAACAAAATGCAATGTCTCAGAATTACTCATAATTTCTGATGTGTCATCGTTAGATAAAGATGCTCCGATAAACATGGCGACGAGGCACTGAAGTTGATAATCTCACGTAGTTCGCGTCACCGTCTCCGGCTCTATCGGGCGGCGCACGTGCAAGCTGGGAGAGTCACAGACTTCTATCGGCCGCTGGCCAAAATTTAACGATTGATGCCGCTGACTTGGTGAGATCAGTACCAAAATGACTACACGACTAGCTGTAACATTCATAGTTATGCTAATGGCACTGCGATCTACGGCAGCCGACGACTCCACTTCCGACCCAGAAGATGCATGGATGGCGCCACTGCAGCAGCAGTACGGCTTTAACGCAAACGAACTGAGGAACAAGGTGCAACAGGGCGATGCCACCACATTCGAGCTGGGCACGCCCAACTATCAGATTCTGAATCCAGAAGACGAGCCCGAGTTCATAACCGTGGATCAGCCGCAATATCGCGAGATGCTCGAGCAACTAACCAGCTCCGCCAACGCCACCACGATAGACTTGTCGATGCCTAGCGCCATTTCCACTGCCAATGCCACATCCAGCGATGAGCCCAAGCCGACTGCTCCCAAATGGGAAAAGCTAAGAAAACGCAGCTTTGATGAAGCAATTGAGGATCTCGAGAGACAGGACGAGGTGGAAGCGGTGCCGTTTGATGAGAGGAGCCGCCATCCCAGGGTACAAATCTATGGCGGAGCCAAACCATTTCAAACACGCATCGCCAATTTAAGTTAGATGGAAATTCGTTTGCTTTGTGCCAAGTGTTGTTGTTGACAAATAATTTATTTATTTTAAGATAAACTGTTAACAATTATTGTTCACCAACTCATATTCTTCGTAGAAAAAATCATAAAAAATACAGTTTGTTTTGTTATTTTATTTATTTGTATTGCATTGATGGCGTTTTTTACATGCAAATTTGCAAAGAAACAAAAATTAAAAGCTTTTTCGAAAACTTTATAAATAAGTTGAAATAGTTTTTACATGCTTAAAAGAGTTAGAACAGTTTTGTGAATTAAGAGAGTACTAAATCAAATCAAGTATACTATCTTGGATATGCTTAGATTTATATGATATATATATACAATATATATATATACAATATATATATTTATATTTCCGTTAGACGAAATCCTCTAAACAGCATCATTCGTATTAAATTGCAATAAAAATCCTATTATGGCGTCATGCTATCATGGTAAAAAAATGTTATATCAAATTTTTAGAGCTATATATTTATTACGATTAGAAAAAATAACTGGCTGCTTCAAATTTGATGAAAGCAAGCACTCTGAAAATACAGACGGATGATCTCCTCCATGTCCTGATCTAAAAACTTTTCTTGTTTAATTATTGTTATATATAAATTATTATATTATTAAAAATTACACAATAGTCGAATAACATACATATATGTTTGCTTTTTCTAAAAAAAAAAAGAGTTTCCTATGAAAAATTTTTTAAATAAATAAATTGCAGCTTACATTACAAAGCCTAAAGCAACTATGGCTAAATATTTATAAATACTTTTGCTTAAGATACTTTATTGGGCCAATGGCACTTGGCTTATTAGAGGAGAATCACAGACAGTCTTGTATATCGCTACAGTACGTGTCCAGACCCATAAAAATATTTCCCAATGGATAAGTTTATCGAGCGATTGATAAGAAAATGTACTTAAAATTTAAAACAACAACATAAACAAGTGTCAATGAGCCGAAATCAGAATCAGCCAAAATTTATAAATCCAGCGAGCAGTCAGCACTGAAACTGCAGACACAAAAAAATGCTCAATGCGTGCAGAGCTGCGAAATGAAAATGGAACTCGAACTGGAACTGCAATTGGAACTGGAGCTGGAACTGGAACGGCTATCAGCCAGCGAGAAATGCTCTGAGAAATGCCAAGAAATTCTTTTACGGAAGCGTCGCGAACTTTGCGCTTGTGAGTGTGATTATGTTTGTGGATGCATACATATGTATGTATGGGCTTTAGCATAACCATATATATATATATATATCGCGTTGGCGTTGGCATCCCCTTTCCCCTTCCCCCGTCCATCTGCCGCAGCAGCAGCAGCAGAAGCGTTTGGAACGTGATGGCTGCAACGCTTCCGCAACCCATTTGCATGCGAACTGTAATAATTTGCAAATAGCTCGCTGCCAGCGAAAAACGTATTTAAGAGCTATTCAGCAAAATGTATTGAAGAAGTTGCACGCGACCGAGCGGAGAGACGAACAAGCGCTAACCGCATCCAAATTCAAATACTGCTGAAAGGTACAAAACCAATCGCAATCGATTGGGATTTGTGTGTCAATGACCCATTTAACGGCCTCTTGCTTCCAGATGATCGTGCGATACACTGCGATATTGGCGCTACTGCTCGCTTTGAGCGCCCAAGCCCACTTTCCCGAGTACTGTGCGGAGTGCGAGCAGGAGATCTGGGAGCAGGTGCCCTGCAGCGAGCTGAGCACCACAACAATTCAGCCACCCATAACGACAGACTCCACGCCGCCGCTCATCAGCACAACGGAGGCGTCTCCCACAACGTGGCCGACAGTGCCGTCCACCCTGCCACCGATAACCACCAGTCGACCCATTTACACCACTGCGCGGACACCGCCGTATATCAGCACACCGTCCACATACAAGAAGTGCTACTGCGAGTGCAAGCTGGGCTGCAAGGAGTTCTGCCGCAAGGTGTCTGTGGCCAGTCCCAAGCAGCAGATCACACAGATCTCCGCCACGGGCGACTGGGCGCCAGGTGGTCAAGTGGAGTACACGCACTCGCATCAGCGCAAATACTATCCCAAATATGCGGCGCCCGACACAAGCAACAGCTACAAACCGTATCCACAGGCCTACAGTGAAGCGGCCTCTGCGCCATCGGCGAACAACATTAATGCACCCAACTATACGCTGGAGGAGCTGGCGCATCTGTTGAGCACCGCCTACGGCAAAAAGAATGGTTATCCAGCGAGTCCGCCGACACAGCAATCGGTTTACTACTCGCCACAGCCGCTGGTGGCACAACTGCAGCCGGAGTACAAGCAGCTGATGAGCAATGTGGAGCCAAGGCCTATGCCCAAGGAGCGGGTGATCATCAGAACGGCCGCTGCGGCGGTTGCGTCGGCGGGACGTGCAATTGCCAAGGCGAAGACGCCATACAATGAGGTGGTGGCCACATCGGCGCCCATCTATGAGAGCAGCACATCGTATCCAGTTGCGGCGCCAGAGCTGCCCAACTCATATTCAATTGCCCCGCCTGAGCCGCCCAAATCGTATCCAGAAGTGGAGCAGGTGCCCCTGCCCCTGCCCATGCCCCAGACGGAGGCGTATCCCTCGCAGACAGAGGCATATCCCTCACAGACAGAGACGTATCCCGGAAAATCCTACCAGGCACCCGAATCGAATTCGATCAAGCCGCAGCCGCCGTCATCCTTTGACCAAGCCATCGACAATTATCTCAAGGATTTCGGCTATGGCAACCATGTGAGAGACTTGGACTACTAAAGTGATCAAGATGTGCCTTCTTCAGTTGTTATTAGTTGTTGTTAGGTTTAGAGCTATTAATAAGAATATGTTATTGTCCATGTATTTATTTAATATTCTTATTGGTTCTTAATGACAAGTGGATTGTTAATGTTACATCCTGTGTTGACTTTTTGATAATACATTCGATCAATGATTATGCTAAAGACTTTAACTCACATTTTCTAGTTTACTTATTTGGCATCTGAGAATATCAAATGAAAAGAGCGAGAAAGTCGTTCAGAATTTGTTGGTTTATAATATAACTGACTCGAAAAGGACTGAACACTTTTATTCAATTGCAACTGAAAAGTATGAATAAAAGTTAATTTAAAATTTCGGTTTAAAGTCATTTAGATGCCTTTATTTACTTTTGTAAAACATATTTAAAATTGTTAAATCTATTTTTATTATTTTGTGCTGCATGAATTTCAAATTGTTACAATTTCGCCTTCGATTGAGTATGGTTATCAGTAATATGAGGCAACTTCCACTTAAGCGCCCCTTGAGTGACCTTCAGCTACATGTATGCCAGACTTAAGTACTTGTACTTGCAACAAAGTGAGTTGTAGGCGATTTATGTGGCATGTGTCAAAACAGTCGCAACTCCCAAATATGAGTGTGTTTGAGTTTTGTTGGGATATCGTGCAATCTACAAAGTGTGTACATGTCGCTAAGTAGACACAACTTATTATTTATGAAGTCTACTTAAATTTATACCTGCCGCGTACTCGTGTCCGAAGTACGAGTCTGTCTGTCTGTCTCTCTCTGTCGTTGATTGGGTTGGGCGACAACGACAGGCAACGACAGCGGGCGTGCCGCATGCTTTGGACCTGTGGAGCTGTGGAGCGAACCACTCGCCACACTCGCCACACCATATGCAATCGTAATCTTGTTCTAAATGAATGTGGCGCAAGATACGCACCGGGGCCGCTTATTACTTCATATCGAATTTACCTACGTGTCTCGATTCGATATTTGCTCGCTTTTCACCTGGCGGTCTGCGGTGTCGCATTGATATTTCTGCCTGTGTGCGTGTGCGTGAAAGGCTTTGGCATGTGGGCAGCCCCGCCCCTTGCCACCCGCCTCTCCGCTAGCTAGCTACTTGCCACAGCACGACCGACCGCCCTGGCTGGCTGGCTGGCTGGCTGGCTGGCTGACTTGTATTAAAAGAGGTTATGGATATAGTACTAGCTGCGGCTGAGGTGTCTTGTGTGGCACTTGGACGGATGTTGCAACTTGATTAATTAATTAAGTGGAAAAACTGCACAGCTCACCGAAGGCTGTCTGAATGTCAATGTGCAATTTGTTTGCATTTGACGCAGATATCGACAAAATACTTTGCCCCACCTTCTTTGGTACTTCAATCGAAGTGCTGCTTGGCCAGATCGGCAAATTAGTCCAACTATTTAAATGTCTGCATATTTAATGTGGATTATTACAAAATTATTATTTGGCTTTTATTCCTAATTGAAATTTTTAACTGTTATCGCCCAAGTACCAAAAATAAAGTACCTCCGAAATAATTATTCAAATTATTTTGCTTAAACTATTCCTCTCATGGTGCGGATCAAAAAAATATATTTACTTGGTATATATAGAATAAAACACCAATAAGATACTTGAAAAACTTATCTTTTCAGGATTTCCACTCTTTTGAATAAAATGTCAATAACATCAAGACTTACATTTTTAATTTTTTTAAAAACTTTCTTCATTTCATTTAATTGGCATACAAGGTTTTTTTAAGAAAAATGTTTTTATTTAGATGTAAGCTATATTTTTTGTTTAATATTATAAACTGTTATTATTGCCCCTTGGTTTTTTTTTCAGATTAATTTATATTAAACTATAATAATAATGTGTGTCATTTCGTGTTTTTTATCGGTTTACTTTCACCTGACTTTAAGACGTGCTCATTATTTGAATGGATTGCTGCATGCATTGTTGATCATTTGATCAGTTTGGCATGTGAGAGTACATACACACACATACATCATACATAGGTTTTTAAGTATGAACACATAAGTAATTTTATAAATTATATTTATCCGAGTAACAAAAGTGATTTTGATATACAACCAAAAACTGAAACTGAAAACTGGAGCAACATATACAACCAAACAAATTTTTATATTTTTATTTGGGTGGTAATACAAAATATGTATTGGCAATCAAAGCCGCAATGGCCAAAAAACCAAAAGTAACTGTTTTACATTTGGCAGCATTCCGGTTCGACTTGGACTAATCCACACGCACCGTGGAGGTGGGGCAAAAACTCTGCTCTTGCTTTTTGGCTATAAAAGTTGCATGCGCGACATTTGGCGACATAGTTCAACGCAGGAGCCCCAAGTGCCAAGTGATCTAAGAGATTTATCAGCCACAACTCGCCAACTCCAACTAAACGCAAAATGTTCTCAGTGAGTTTGCTTGCAAAAGTGCGTTGCTTGGAGTTTCCCAAAACTAAAGTGATTTCATTTCAATTTGCAGCTGATGTCCGTGTTCGTCCTGGGCGTGGCTGCTGCCGCCGCCATTGAGCTGAGTCCCATTCATTATGCGCCGGCGACACATCTTGTGAAGCCGCTGCTGAAGGCCGTCGAGGTGGAGGCGCCGGCCCATTACGATTTCAGCTACTCCGTGCACGATGAACACACCGGCGACATCAAGAGCCAGACGGAGTCGCGCAAGGGCGATCAGGTGCAGGGACAGTATACGCTGATCGATGCTGATGGTTATCATCGCATCGTGGATTACACTTCGGATGCCCATAACGGCTTCAATGCCGTCGTGCGTCGCGAACCACTCGGTCACAAGGTCGTGAAGGCTGCCCCCTTGCCGCTGGCTTATGCGGCACCCAAACTGCTCGCTGCCCCCAAACTCTCATTGGGCCTGTACCACTAGAAGTGAGTGAAAGCGAAGAAAAAAGAGCGAACGAACGAGAGAGAGAGAATCCAAACACTGATTTCATCGCATTGACGACCCATCTCAAACTGAACACTCAACTCTAAGCAACTGTAAACTGTAACTGTAACTGTAAACTTTAAACTGTAACTGTAACATTCTGTAGCCAAAACTTCAAACACCTTTCTGCACTCACCGCTGCTTTCACACACCTACGCGCATCAGTCCCCCTACCAAGACTCTTTAAACTGGACTTGTACATTCTATAGGTCCGTGTTTCCTATGTGTTATACTATAATACGATATGTGTAAAAAGAAACGCAATAAATGCATGTTTATAAATCACTTTTAGGAGTATTACCTGTTTCTATTGAAGTAAAGATGTTGTAGTCAATATTCCAAAAAAAAAAAGATATCTTATATTAATATATTTATTTGAAATATCTTCGCAATCCTAACTTAATTAACTAAACGGATTGTTGCTAATAGAAAATCTTAAATAAAAGATTAGTTATGGAGCCAGTCAAAAAAAAACAAATTAATATTTCAAAAGAATCGACTGATAAAAGGATAAGGTATTTATTTAACAACAAATACCAACCAGCTGAAAAAAATAAGATTTTCAAGACAACGCACACTTTGCTCACTAATTCAATTCCCAATTAAAAATAAAACGATTGTGAATCATTTGATCAGCCTTTTAATAGTCGTATACATAATAGTCTTATCCATCCGAAAATGTTCCTTTAACGTGTAATAATGGAAATGGGTTCGCGACGCACCTGAGCATTGAAGCCCAGCAAAGGATCTGCGCTGTAATCAACGATGCGACGGTGTCCATCGGGTTCGATGAGCGAGTAACGTCCTGTCACATATTCGCCCCGACGATGCTCGAACTGATCCTTCACATCGCCCGTATGAGAGTCATGCACGGAATAATGAAACTCGTACTGAGCCGGAGCAGAAATCAGCTCATCAGGATGACTGGCTATAATGCCACCCTCAGTGGCCACAGCGCAAAGAATCAGGCAGATAGTGAAGCTGATTGTCTACAGTGGATTTTAATAAACAATGTATATATTTATAATTGCAGTCAACATACCATTGCATTCATTTTGCTTCTAGTTGAGAGAGCCCCACACACAGCTTGCTCAAAGCCGAGATCTGGTGAACTGATGACTGAGTAGATAGCGAGACCTGCTTTTATATACTATAGATGCCTTGCCTAAAAACCCTATTGTCTCATTGGAGAGCTGCGCTTTGAAACCGAATCCCCGACACTACAATCACTTACGCAATGCCGTCTGGGTGAGCTGAAATCGTATCTCTGCCGTTGCAGACATCAAGGAAATGAAATCGGATGCTTTGTGATGAGAAATGTTTGGATTCCATTTGATATAGATAAATAAGGTGAAATATAGAATAGACAAACAAATTACTTTTTTGATCTATCAGTAATAATACTCCCATACAAGAAAACGCAAAAATATATATCTCAACTATACATAATTTATTTTGGACTTATTATAACCATTAACATTATATATTTTGCTTACGTATTTACTTCGTGTTTAGCTTATTTTATCACAGCATTAAAATTAATGGATTTTAGAAACACATCTAATTGAGTTTAGCTTAGGCTTTACTTAAGTCTACACGATGAGTATCTTCTTAATTAGTATAGGCATTCAGTTCGAAGAAAACATAGAAAGTTGCACGCTGAAATCTATTTTGTTGTATGTATCTAAGGTTTCAGAGTTTCAGGTACGACGACATTAACGAGTACTCGTATATTCAATCCCACGATCTTTCTTTTCCGTTTCAAAACTTGTTTTCCAACAACGATCCTGTCATGTACATAAGTATAGTATGAAAAATATCAGTGAATATTTAAATTGCAGTTAATCCGTACGATTCCCTTTTTATACTCTGATACCGAAGGTACTCATAGTATATTGGTTTTGTCGAATGTCCGTCAGGCCGTCCGTCTGTCCGTCTGTCCGTCTGTCCGTCTGTCCGTCTGTCCGTCTGTCCGTCTGTCCGTCTGTCCGTCTGTCCGTCTGTCTGTCTGGATGAACGCGCGTATTTCCGAAACGATATTAGATAGACTCTTGAAATCTTTTGCGTTATGATTATAGCTATCTGCTTCAGATCAAGTTTATTCCAAATTTATGCCACGCCCACTGGGAGGCTGGCAAATCGATAACATGTCGATACACCTCAAATCACAAATCGATTAAACGTGAATAACTCCCACAATTTTGAAGCTAGAGTAATCAAATTTGGTAGGTATATTGCTGGTGACCTCCCGAAAAAATTGGATCCTAGGTTAATCGGCCACGCCCATTATTACGCCCACCAGCCCCCCTCCAAAATTAATTTGAAATGCTTATATCTCCCGCAGTTTTAGAGCTAAAGTCACCATATTTGGAATATATATTACTGGTGACGTCCTCTACAGATTACAGAAACAAAATTTTGACCACGCCCACTCCCGCCCCCGTAATCGCGAAAATCGATATACATGAATGCACAATTCGATAACACGTGTATATTTCCCGCAATTTTGAAGCTAGAGTCCCCAAATTTGGAATTTAGACTAGGGCTGACCAGCCCAAAAGATTGCGTCCTGGATTTTCCGGCCACGCCCACTAGAACGCCCCCCAGCCACCCCGCCCCCACGAAACACGGAAGCCTATATCTCGCACAGCTTAAGAGCTAGGGCCACCAAACTTTGAGGGTAGACTTCTGGCCAAGTCCTCTAAAGATCGGACAAAAAATTTTGGGGCCACGCCCCCGCCCGCCCCCAAAAATCGCGAAAATGTATATCTTCCACAGTTTTAAAGCTAGAGTCACCAAAATTGGAGGATAGACTTATTGTCAGCCCCCCTAAAGATCGGCAAAAAATTTTGGGGCCCCGCCCCCTCCCGCCCCCAAAAATCGCGAAAATTTATATCTTTCACAGTTGCAGAGCTAGAGTCATTAAACTTGGAAGATAGAATTCTGGTCAGCCCCTCTAAATATCGGTAAAAAAAAATTTGGGGCCACGCCCCCTCCCGCCCCCAAAAATCGCGAAAATGTATATCTTCCACAGTTTTAGAGCTAGAGTCAAGAAATTTGTAAGATAGACTTCTTGTCACTCCCTCTAAAGATCGGCCAAATTTTTTGGGGCCACGCCCCCTCCCGCCCCCAAAAATCGCGAAAGCTTATATCTTCCACAGTTTTAGAGCTAGAGTCACCAAAATTGGTAGATAGACTTCTGGTCACCCCCTCTTAAGATCGACCATGCCCCTCCCGTTCCCAAAAACTTGGAATGCCGATTTCGGGTCACCCAAACACCAGCAAAAATTTTCTGTTCACTTGCTTTCAGCTGTTCTTAAAATGGTATCAGAGTATTACGCAGTCGGCTCCGCCCGACTGCAACGTTCTCACTTGTTTAGTTTGAATATTTGAATGTGTGTGTTTCCGAATTCCATATGGTGCACCCAATTAGTATATCGAATCGGTATTGGGTGCTTGCTATATAAGCTACTGTACGCTACTGTTGTTAATGGAGTGCATCCGACTTCTACGCTTGCTGATTACCCAAATTCAAGTTACCATTCTCGGCGACCATCCAAGCTGTTAATTTCTCATCTTCCGTTTTATTCGTCTCATCCCAGGGAAACGTTGCTGCCTTTTCCTTGAGTGACTTTTGTGCTCTGCAATTATTCAGTTATAGATTTAGAATAAGGTATAAGCCATAAGATGGGGCTTTAGGTATGATGTTACTAAGTAGCATGCATTTTTTTGGTTTTAACTACATTTTATTTATTAATTAGGTATTTGGTTAAATACATATTTTAACTAATTTATGAAGTATTCTGTTGTTTGTTCGTATTTACAGAAATTATTGCCAAATACCAGAGCTCGCTTATAAAAAAAATAAAACATGTCGCCCTTCTATGCAATTCTCAGGAATTCAAGTAAGGTGTGCAGACTTTTGTAGTTTTAGTGATTTTTAGGTGAGTGTTGTGTATTTTTGTGAGTGATATAATAAACTGATTCCCTACCATCAGTCCAAGTCTGTCTCTCGCGCTCTCCCTCTTGCTAATTTCTCTCACTCCTCTCTCATACTTTTCTGTGTCTCTCGCTCTCCCTCTCTCTCTGCTCTTTTTCTCTCTCTCTGCTCTCTCTCTCTGCTCTCTCTATCTACTCTATCTCTCTGCTCTCTCTCTCTGCTCGCTTTATCTCTCTCTCGCTTCCGCTCTCCCTATCTCTGTTCTATATATGTTTCTCTCTTTCTATATTTGTTTCTCTCTTTCTATATTTGTCTCTCTCTTTCTCTCCTTGTCTCTCTTTCTCTTTGTCTCTCTCTCTCTTTGTCTCTCTCTCTCTTTCTCTTTGTCTCTCTCTCTCCTTGCCTCAAGCTTTCTCTCTCCCTCTCTCTCTCTCTCTCTCTCTCTCTCTCTCTCTCTCAATCTTTGTCTCTTCCTCTATATCTCTCTTTCTATATTTCTCTCTCCCTCTCTCTCTTTCTATATATCTCTATATATCTCTATATATCCATATATCTCTATATATCTAACTCTCTTCCCTCCAACTGCTTTATGTCCATCTTTCTCTCTGACTAATTTCTGTCTCTCATTGCCTTACGAATACTATACATTTAATCTTTGACAACATTTTTACTTTGTGAAATGTGCAAAATACTACAATACAATATTACAATGCTTTGATAATACAACTAAGTTCAAATGCATATCAACTACATATAAATAATATTGTGATATATGTAGTATATGTATTTACAACGTTGTTACGAATGCAGATTTTTACCTTATGGGCCAAAAGCGACATTCTTCATCATTTGAGGAGTCGTTTTGGTTTTCACTTGGGGCACGCACAAAATGTTCAGTGTTCAATGACAAGCAAATGAAAAGACAAAACAAACAATAGGGAAAAATCAAGAGAGACAAAGTACATAAATATTGATAGAATTGATAGGAATAGAATAGTCCAACGTACAGTAGACGACATAAAGTAACAGCACAAAAGAGAGACCCAAAGAAGCACAGATATGAATATCGAGATGATCACATGAATGCATTCAAGTCGAATACAGATTCATTCATGCCACTTAAACAGTCTCCACTACTTACGCATTCGTCGATAGGGAGTCTGTTCGACTGCCATTGTTCGCCTCCAGGCTGGAAGGACTTCGCTTTTTGGGAGCACGCTTGTAGTTATCGCTGAAGAAGTCGCGTCCATTTTGGGAGCTCGTCGTCGCCTGGCCACTTTTCGCCTGCTGCGTGGGTGGCACTGTGTGCGGATACTTGCCATCGCTGTCCGAGTCCATGGACAGGTGCCCAAACAGATCCTCCAGCAGGATATTTGACTTGGCATTGCGCTGACGTTTCGCCGAGGTTTTCAGCTTCGATCTGTTTGAATGAGCAAAGAGCACAAATTGCAAGGAACAAGAACATAACACATACAATATTTATGTGCAGGTACAAATTCAGTATGACTGCAGAACAGGACAGACCACAGACAAATATGTATTGTAGTTCTACTGTAAATTTGACATACAAGGTACACATTAAGGTACATTAAGATATAACATATTAGAAAGAAGATTGAAGGTTACTTTGATGTAGATTCAACAAAAAATTAAACCTTTCTAGACCTATCCTCCCTTAACTTTACCAATGACCAATTTTCAAGCTCAAGGTCGTTTTGTTGATGGTTTGTCCTCTAAATTTAATCTACATTTCAGTTGTATCCCTGTTCTTTCAAAATGACGCATATCTTCGCTATTTATGACTGAATCATTTTGCAATTTGAAACATTGATGAGTCATAAGGCTGTTCAAGTGTACAAGGAAATTGAAGGCAATAGCTTTGAAAACATGGTTTATATGGCCAAAACCGACTTCCAGCTGTATGGCAGCTATAAGATATAGTGGACCGATCCGGCTGGCTCTGACCAATGCGCTGTCCCTTTGAATATGTAGTCTCTGTGCAAAGTTTCATCGCTATAGCTATAAAGCTGAGGGACTAGTTTCCATATATACAGACAGACAGACGGACAGATCAGTTTGGTTTGTCATCCTTTAGTTCCTCAAGATGAATTCGAAATGATAATTGTATGCACTCTTATAATTTTTACTTTTTTTAGGTATTCTCTGTGATAATATCATCGTCAGTGCTTTTACCAACTTACCCAAGAATCAGGTCTAGATCGTCAGCCTTGAAAGAGCTTATCCTTGTCTCCGTTGGCGCTGCCTGCGATCGCGCCGACAGCCGAATGGCAGCGCCATTCAGCAAGGACGTCGGCTCAAAGGGCGGCTGTGGCAGATGCTGGCGCACGATGATGCTGGGCGGCGCCTGTACGGCACTCACCTTGGAGAACATGTTGTACACCTTGGCCTCGGGCTGCAGGAGCGTGGGCCGCGTCTGCACATAGTAGCCGCCCAGGCCGGCGGCCAATCTACCGTTGTTCTTGGCATTCATGTTGGCCGTATCGTAGCTCAACTGGCTGCCATTCACATAGATGGCGCCGCCGTTGCGCGTCGACGTGTTGCTGAAGGAGACATTGGGATGCTGCTGTTGTTGTGGTTGCACTGGCGCTGCTGGCAGACCAAAGAGTTGGGATATGTTGCGATTCAGATAGATATCATTGATGGACTCATTGCCGGACTGCTGCTGCGGCGGCTGCAAGCCCAATCCCATGGATGCGTCAGTGGGTTGCATCTCGTTGTTGGAAAGGAAACTCGTCTTTGGCTGATATTTGCTGAACAGCGTTTTGCCATTGCTCTTGTTGTTGTTATTAGCATTGTTGTTGTTGTTGTTATTGCTATTGTTATTATTATTATTATTGCTCTGATGTATAAGCCCAGTGACGGCCTGCAGTTTCTCCTGCACCGGAAGCACATTATTTGACACAGTGGGAGGTAGGGCGAGTTGAGCGGGCCCCGCACCGAGGCCATACTTGGAACTGAGCTTCACATTCGCCTTGGCCGCCGCCGTCGGCGAGATGCGCTTGAGTGCATGGAAATACGGATACTTGAGGCTCTGCTGAGCCGTTGGTCGCTTCTCGGGATCGTAGGCGAGCATGTCCTCGAGAAGATCCAGGCCGTTTTGGCTGCAGCGACTAACCACACTGCTCAATGGCACCTTAATGCAGTCGGGATAGCGGAAGTGGATCATGGACGCCAGGCGGTAACCATCTGGCCAGTCGCTCTGCAGGATAATGCAAGGGTAAGTACGATATGAAAAGGAACCGTTTAACACATTTATAACCAAGCGGACTTAACAAATAGTTCTCATCAAGAAAGAAACAAGAAAAAGTACACAAAACTTACCTTTCCTGGCGTGCCCAGCACGGAGCATATCTTGAAAAGCTGATCCACCTCGCTGCTGCCGGGAAAGAGCGGTCGGAATGTGTACAGCTCTGCCATGATGCAGCCCATGGCCCAGAGATCGATGGTGCTGCCGTAGTTGGTCGAGTGCAGCAGCACCTCCGGAGCACGATACCAGCGCGTGGAAACATAGTCCGTAAACGGCGGTCGCGAACGTATCTCGCGGGCCAGTCCAAAATCGGCAATTTTAATTAGCTCCGGTCCCGAGCACAACAGATTCTCCGGCTTGAGATCGCGGTGAAAAAAGCCGTGGCGATGCATAAAGGCCAAACCCGTTAAGACCTGAAACAGGAATAGATGTAATATGTTTGTAATATTATCTCAATTGCTTGGCTCACCTGAAACAGAATACTCTTGAGCTCCGGTTCCGGTAAATGCGTGTCACGATCTTTGATCATTTGATACAGATTCTCTTTCATATACTCAAATACAAAATATAATGTGTCGTTCTCCCTGATGACTTCCTTCAGCTTGACGATATTTGGATGCGATAGTTTCTTAAGCGACTGCAAAAATAAGTGCTTAAGTATATTTATAAGGAGTATTCAGTTTAAATGCCCCACCTTTACTTCGCGCAGATTCATTGCCTCCTCCCAGGAATAATATTTTCGTTTCATGCGCTTTATGGCCACCTTTTCGCCGGTGTCCTTACGTTGGCCTAATACAACGGTGCCATACGTTCCATCACCCAATTGGGTCAGTGTTATATAACGATTCATGGTACAATCCGCATGGGAGCGATTTTCACAAATTTTCTAGATGGAACTAAGATTAATAGATCGAGGATAATACTTTTTTAGTATGCTAGAACACTTTAAAGAGGTGTCTCCCAAAAAAAAAACACCAAAAATCTCTTTGTTTCTTGTTACATAGTAATTTGACTTGCAAAGTTTATTTGAATACCAATATACCAATAATACCAATTAAATATTTTCAGTTGCAGTTTAGTGTGCCTGACAAATTCGTGTTGTTGTTGATTAGTTAATGTGTCCCCATTGGGACTTGTTAAAATTACCATTAAAACAAACGCGAGCACTTAAAGTCGAATCAAATAAATCGAATTGAAAACGCCATCAGCTAAGTGACTGGCAATTAAGTGGCCAGGTGTAAGGACACATGTTGAGGACTTCGTTTTCGGATGTCACCAATCGGAATCCAATCAATAAATTGATTAAAGGCACAGTCAGCGGAGAAAGCTTTAACTATTAGGAAACTTGACCAATTTATTTTGATTATGATTCCAGGTATCTATTACAACAAATATCAAGGTCACTCGTCATACGAGTTTTGGGAGAATGAGTAATTGTTTACTGTTTACTTGGATAACATCGTATTTAGGCCAATACAAAAATAAATATGCTCGCATAGTAAGTTCAATATCATCATAGTAAACAAGTCAACAATACAGTGGCCTTTTCGACTTTCAGCTGCGTTGGTTTATACCCTTTTAAATGAGTAAAAATGCACATATTGGTAATTAAATTCGCTGACCTTTTCTTTATTTTAAATAGAATTTCGTACTTGACCTTTAAAAAAAAATGGTAATTTTTTATTGCTGTAAGATATACTATACCTCCAGTGGCGGGTTATACAGGGTGTGTTTTTAGTTTGGGCTCATTTAAAATGCAGTTAAAATAACACACAAAATTTATACCTTTTACTTCGATTTAAGCATAGAAACTAATTGTAAAGTCGATTTGAGAAAGAAGCAGTAACTGATTTTTTGCAATCCATTTTTTCTATCCATAAAATTGCATTTGAAAATTATTTAACTCTGACAATAAATAAAAAAATCTAAAATTTTAATAAGATCTGAAATTGAATACACAAATATTGAACTAGATACCGCAATTCGAATTCGAACACTAAACTTTTTTGTAAAATGATTTCATCACAGTAAATACACTTTAGGATTTCGAACTAAATTATTTATTTGGAGATTGATATATTCCCAATGGCATACCCTGTATACAAGCACAATTTAGCAGGTATATATGCGTGTATGTATGTCACTTAGTTTGTCCCCATTTGAAATCACATTTTACAGACAATTAGATGGGTTTTCGTATTATTTATTCATAGCGCTGTGTCAAATTACTATAAGAAAGTTCCAAGTCCAAACACACTTGAACCGTGTGCATGTGTGATTTTCATTTGGTTTGGGGAACAAGGAGCAGGAGCTGGAGGTGCCGGAACCGAAACTTGAGTCAGCACAGGTTTTGCTTTAGCTTTTCTTCGACTAATGTGCCATAGCCTTGAAACACATTTAACATTTTATTCATTTCAGTTTGCCATATACATAACACGCACACTAATATTTATTATGATGGACCTTGCACATTCTAGTATTTAGAATATATAATATATGTATTTGCGAAAGGAACTCCAACTTTAAGTAAATTCGGGGCTCATTTTATCGATTAACTTTAGTTAACACCAACTGAACTGGGCATAAATTACCAAACTACAGAACGTTTCAGCTTTTTACCTAAGACGTACTTTAAAGCGATGGTGGAAACCGAAATTAGACTGCAACCGATTTGAGAAAAATAAAAAATATTTATTTGTGACTATCCGGAATTGTATCAATTGCGAGCAGCAGTTTATTTTATAAGCGAGCGTTAACAACTACTACCAACGAGGGCCGATATCCACAACAACCGCAACCCTAAGTAGACCAATCGCCCCTGCCCCAAACCCGTTGTCAACAAACAGAACGAGAGAGAGAGCGCCCAACGCACGAAGCCCAACGACTACGTGGATTCAATCGCCGGAGCAGGTCCAGCCGATTGCACCTGTTCAAGACTACGCGCCAGGGTTGAAAGTATTTTGTGTTTTCCCTTTTTTGGGCAACTCAGGAGCGGTGCCACAACACGCATTCTCCCCAGTGCGACTTGAGAGACCCCGGGCGAAGACTTCGGCTGGTAACTAGGCATGGCTCTAGATTTGTTGTTTGCGTTTCCCGGACAACCAATTTGCCAACTCAAACGCGACACATTGCTCGCCACATGTTCGATAGCCAGCAAGCGGAATGGATGAAGAGTCAGTTAGCACGGAGCAGAATGAGGAGCCCAATAATTCGTTTCTCGACGAGGTTAACTTTCCGGAGCCGGGCATTATAAATCTGGACATGATTAAGACATCCTACCTGGCGGAGGGACGGCGTGGCGAGGAAAGTCGCTTGCATCAGCTGGAACCGGTAGTTCTGGAGCGAATTAAAACGCTACGACTGGAGTTCAAAAGTGAGTCAAATGAACTAACTTATAAGTACTAAAGTTTTTAGGATTCTTTTATATTAAGTTTGTAACGCATAGAAGGAAGCGTAGGACACCCCCAAAAGTTTCTGCCAGTGTGCTTAGAATGACAAAACAAATGGATCTAGCCATGTCCGTCTGTCTGTTTGTATGTATGGGATCTAGTTCCTCAGTTTTTGAGCTATTGCGATGCAACTTTGCGTAAACACTTATTATTTAAATGTACAGCACATTGGTCGGAACCGGCCGGATTGGACCACTATATCTTATAGCTGCCATACAACTGGATGCCGGTTTTGGCCATGTATCCGATCTTTTCAAAGCTATCACCTTAAATTTCCTTGTACACTTGAACATCCTTATAACTCATAAATGTTTAAAATTTCAAATAGATTAAATCATATGCGTCATTAAATGTTTCGGTTGGCATAGTGAAAATTAACTAAAGGTTCGAAAAGAGTATAAAATCTTCGGCACGCCGAAGATAATCCTTCCCCACTTGCTTTTATATTATTTAATTAGTTTATAGATGCTAGTCATTTAGAAAAGATCTTTACTAAGTAGTCATATGTATTCAATTGAATATAAACGAAAACAAGTGGAGAAGGATTATCTTCGGCGTGCCGAAGATTAAATACTCTTTTCGAACCTTAAAGCAATTGTTACTATTTTTCCGTGACTGCTTATTTAATCGCAGATATTAATGTCGCATACATATACCTCTACATATAAAATAAAATATATAATGGTATTCATGTAAACAGGGACGTTTCACTATCCGCAGCTCGTGGACGCGTCCCTTAGCATTCATAAGTGCTACCGAATTGAACAATAAACAAGTTTCAGTTTTTCCAAAAAGTCAAAACTACATTACATATGTATACTACAATATACATACCAAATTTTGTGCCTGTTGCTCTTATACCTTTCAAGGCCGCTGTCGGAAATTGAATTGTCATAAAACTTAATCAGAACATATGAGAGCTTATATTCAGAATTTGAGATCCATATTTTTTTTCGCGTGGCATTGGTTTTGCCAATGAATTTAAATTTTTCTTTTGAATTATTCTATTAAAGCTACTTTATGTATGAAAAAAAAATTAGAAACATTTTAGGAAATTGAAAATAAATGAATTTGATTACACTTATTATATATTTGAAAAGAAGAATAAGAAAAAATGAAAATAAATGACCAGTCGCCGCTGGTCTTGAACCCGGGACCTCTCGCTCACCAGTTCGCAACTCTACCCCTTACGCCACAAGCCGTTTTGATGATCGCTGGCAAAATCCCTTGAAGTGCAGACTGTCAAAAGCTTTCTTGTTTTGCTGTTTACTGCTTACACCAAGCAGTTTTAAAAATCGCTGACAAACTCGATTTATACTGAGCTTTTGTTTTTTCGCGTGGCATTGTTTTTGTTCTAAGCCATTTAAAGCAAATGAATTTGATTACAGTTATTATATATTTGAAAAGAAGAATAAGAAAAAATGAAAATAAATGACCAGTCGCCGCTGGTCTTGAACCCAGGACCTCTCGCTCACCAGTTCGCAACTCTACCCCTTACGCCACAAGCCGTTTTGATGATCGCTGGCAAAATCCCTTGAAGTGCAGACTGTCAAAAGCTTTCTTGTTTTGCTGTTTACTGCTTACACCAAGCAGTTTTAAAAATCGCTGACAAACTCGATTTATACTGAGCTTTTGTTTTTTCGCGTGGCATTGTTTTTGTTCTAAGCCATTTAAAGCAAATGAATTTGATTACAGTTATTATATATTTGAAAAGAAGAATAAGAAAAAATGAAAATAAATGACCAGTCGCCGCTGGTCTTGAACCCGGGACCTCTCGCTCACCAGTTCGCAACTCTACCCCTTACGCCACAAGCCGTTTTGATGATCGGTGACAAAATACCTTGAAGAGCAGACTATCAAAAGCTTTCTTGCGCTTGACTTTGTTTGCTCATATGCACCTGTTTTTTCAAAATATTTAATGACGCATATCTTCGCTGTTTATGACTCAATCGATTTGCGATTTTACCCATTGATGAGTTATAAGGATGTTCAAGTGTACAAGGAAATTTAAGGCAATTGCTTTGAAAACATCGGATTTATGGCCAAAACCGACTTTGAGGTGTATGGCAGCTATAAGATATAGTGGTCCGATCCGGCCGGCTCCGACCAATGTGCTGTCCCCTTGAATAATAAGTGTCTGTGCAAAGTTGCATCGCGATAGCTCAAAAACTGAGGGACTAGTTTGCATACATACAGACAGACAGACAGACAGACAGACAGACAGACAGACAGACAGACAGACAGACGGACATGGCTAGATCAATTTGTTTTGTTTTTATAAGCATATTGGCAGTAACTTTTGGGGGTCTCAGACGCTTCCTTCTATGCGTTACAAACTTCAGGACAAACTTAATATACTATTTTCTTCGAAAAGAGTATAATTAATAATATTAACCCAGTTAATTACAATTATAATCATAATGCGGAATATGCAGATATACTACGCATCGATCATCTGTGGGTGCTTCCAAATCTGACTAAATTATGCCTGAATTGCAACAAAATTGAAGTAATTGAACATATTGGCATGTTAACCGCACTAAAGGAACTCAATCTGAGCTTTAACTACATAACAAAGATTGAAAATCTGGAGACTTTAGTCAATCTGGAAGTATTATCTTTGTTTAGCAATCGAATCACAAGAATCGAAAACTTGGAAACTCTGGAGAAATTGGTTATTCTGAGCATTGGTAACAATTCGATCGAAGTTTTGGATGGCGTAAGTTGATTCTATCGAAATTATATACCAATTATATATTTGGAATTACATCTATTCCATAGCTTGATCGCCTGCGCTTTGTTAACAGCTTAAAAGTACTCAATCTAGAGGGTAATCCAATTGCCAAGATGCCGGATTTTCCGTTGTCCCAATACGTAACCGCTATATTGCCGCAACTGAATTACTATGAATATGTTTTTATCAAGGCTGAGATGCGCAAAAAAGCTCAGAAGAGATTTTAGTGAGTCGGCAACATCGAGACGAAAGTATTTTCAGTTGCTTTTAAACTCCGTCTCCAATTAAATTTGTAATTATTTTTAATATTCAATAATTAATTCATCTTCAACAGCCGAGAGCTGCGCGAAATCGAGGGCAAGCAGGAGAAGGAAATAAATGGACGCGAGACTGAGGCCCGCGAACTCGCCGAGGCAGAGCGTCTGGCGTCCAGCTTTGTGGAACACCTCGATGGGGATCAGCTGTATGAAAGCATGTGGCGAGGCGACGACCACGGCAGAGTGCTGATGCTTGTCGGCTCAGCGGCACAGGAGCTGGCCGAGGAGTACGAAAAGGATGTGCACGAGCTAACGCAGAAGATATACAAACTGGGACTGGAGCGCTTCAGCGAACGCGATGCGGAAATCAAGGATTTTATGGGCAGTCTGCAGGCAGGGCAGCAGGAGCTGCAGTCGCTTGGTCAGGAGCACATCGAAGAATTTCTGCAGTACAGAGATAAGAGCTTCGAGGAAGCGACCAACACGCTGCGGCAGTTGGAAAGTGGAAAGGAGGATTCGCCGGAGCATCTGCAGCTATGCGAGGCGATGGACGAGCTGAGCGCGCAATTCGACGAGGCGCTCAGTGAGATGTGGCACAGTTTGATGGCGGAGGAACTGCATCTGCATGAAGCCAGTGAGGTAGCTGTTGTATTACTTTGATTATAATCAAGCAGAACTAACGCTTCTTTTAACATAGGAGTCCACTCTTAACTTTGAGCGTCGCATATCATGTTTAATGTCCAGTTTTGTGGAGGAGGCTCAGGTTTACTTTCTGCAGCTACGCGACGTGTGTGAGCACTTTTCGGATAATATGACCGAAACTGTGTCGCGTTTCATATCGCATAAACTGACGCTGCAGCATCTGGATGCAGTGCCTCTCGAGCTGCGCATGTGCATCGATGATCGAGAGGCAGTGTTGCGGCTAGTGGCGGACATGAAGGCCACGCACATATCACGCATTGAGGATCGCGGGGATCGTATGGCCAGCAGGAGCAAGGAATTTATAGATAACTTGGTCGAGCAGCTAAACAAGTGAGCAGCTGCTGCAACTCTGCAATCCAATAATCAATTATATTGACATTAATTATGCTTGCAGAGAGGAAGTCGATCGACATCGTGCTAAAATATTGGAAATTAACTCGTTTGTGGAAATGATGACAGAAGCTCTCGCTAATCTTCCAGAAGAGATTCACGCGGAGTTGCTAATGGCGGAGAGATAAAATAATACTTTAAATAAAACCCTTTAATACATACATACATTTATACAAAACAAGTGGAGAAGGATTATCTTCGGCGTGCCGAAGATTAAATACTCTTTTCGAACCTTAAAGCAATTGTTACTATTTTTCCGTGACTGCTTATTTAATCGCAGATATTAATGTCGCATACATATACCTCTACATATAAAATAAAATATATAATGGTATTCATGTAAACAGGGACGTTTCACTATCCGCAGCTCGTGGACGCGTCCCTTAGCATTCATAAGTGCTACCGAATTGAACAATAAACAAGTTTCAGTTTTTCCAAAAAGTCAAAACTACATTACATATGTATACTACAATATACATACCAAATTTTGTGCCTGTTGCTCTTATACCTTTCAAGGCCGCTGTCGGAAATTGAATTGTCATAAAACTTAATCAGAACATATGAGAGCTTATATTCAGAATTTGAGATCCATATTTTTTTTCGCGTGGCATTGGTTTTGCCAATGAATTTAAATTTTTCTTTTGAATTATTCTATTAAAGCTACTTTATGTATGAAAAAAAAAATTAGAAACATTTTAGGAAATTGAAAATAAATGAATTTGATTACACTTATTATATATTTGAAAAGAAGAATAAGAAAAAATGAAAATAAATGACCAGTCGCCGCTGGTCTTGAACCCGGGACCTCTCGCTCACCAGTTCGCAACTCTACCCCTTACGCCACAAGCCGTTTTGATGATCGCTGGCAAAATCCCTTGAAGTGCAGACTGTCAAAAGCTTTCTTGTTTTGCTGTTTACTGCTTACACCAAGCAGTTTTAAAAATCGCTGACAAACTCGATTTATACTGAGCTTTTGTTTTTTCGCGTGGCATTGTTTTTGTTCTAAGCCATTTAAAGCAAATGAATTTGATTACAGTTATTATATATTTGAAAAGAAGAATAAGAAAAAATGAAAATAAATGACCAGTCGCCGCTGGTCTTGAACCCGGGACCTCTCGCTCACCAGTTCGCAACTCTACCCCTTACGCCACAAGCCGTTTTGATGATCGCTGGCAAAATCCCTTGAAGTGCAGACTGTCAAAAGCTTTCTTGTTTTGCTGTTTACTGCTTACACCAAGCAGTTTTAAAAATCGCTGACAAACTCGATTTATACTGAGCTTTTGTTTTTTCGCGTGGCATTGTTTTTGTTCTAAGCCATTTAAAGCAAATGAATTTGATTACAGTTATTATATATTTGAAAAGAAGAATAAGAAAAAATGAAAATAAATGACCAGTCGCCGCTGGTCTTGAACCCAGGACCTCTCGCTCACCAGTTCGCAACTCTACCCCTTACGCCACAAGCCGTTTTGATGATCGGTGACAAAATACCTTGAAGAGCAGACTATCAAAAGCTTTCTTGCGCTTGACTTTGTTTGCTCATATGCACCTGTTTTTTCAAAATATTTAATGACGCATATCTTCGCTGTTTATGACTCAATCGATTTGCGATTTTACCCATTGATGAGTTATAAGGATGTTCAAGTGTACAAGGAAATTTAAGGCAATTGCTTTGAAAACATCGGATTTATGGCCAAAACCGACTTTGAGGTGTATGGCAGCTATAAGATATAGTGGTCCGATCCGGCCGGCTCCGACCAATGTGCTGTCCCCTTGAATAATAAGTGTCTGTGCAAAGTTGCATCGCGATAGCTCAAAAACTGAGGGACTAGTTTGCATACATACAGACAGACAGACAGACAGACAGACAGACAGACAGACAGACAGACAGACGGACATGGCTAGATCAATTTGTTTTGTTTTTATAAGCATATTGGCAGTAACTTTTGGGGGTCTCAGACGCTTCCTTCTATGCGTTACAAACTTCAGGACAAACTTAATATACTATTTTCTTCGAAAAGAGTATAAACAATATGGCAGTTTTATGCTGATAGTAAATCGACAAATATTTTAGTTGCTTGCTTTCTTTTTGAGTCCTTCCAAATATATGCCGAGAGCATCTTGCATCTGTGGATCATTAATAAACGCCAAGAAAGTCTCCACATCTTTGCCGCGCTCCTTTTTAAATTGCTGCAAATCAGCAGCTCTGAATTGTAGTTTGGTCATCGAGCGTGCCAGTGGATTGACTTTGGCAAATGTGTCAATAAACTCGGCACACTTGGCCAAAGCCTGTTCTTTGCTGCTGGCCACATCATCCACCAGACCGATCTGCAAGGCTTCCGATGTGGTAAATATTGTTCCTTGGTTCAAAGCACGCTCAGCCAGACGACGGGGCAGAACATTCAAAAAATTGAACAAACAATATATGGGCGGCACAATGCCAAGTTGAACTTCGTTTAGGCCAATTCTGAATTTTGGCAGCATCACACGATACTCGCAGCATGTGGCCAATAAACAGCCGCCCGCTGGTGCATGACCCTGGCCAAAAGAGTGAAATTTATTGATAGTGCTTGCTAGCTGTTTGACATATTTACATTAATAGCAGCCGCTGTTGGTAAACCGCTGCCGTAGAGGGCCAGCCAAACATCCTGCAGTGCTGTCCAAAGTAAACGCGCCCGCTCCTTATCGGGCCTGTACATTTCGAGTATGTCCATCCCAGCCGAGAATACTCTATCAAGTGACTGCAATTTAGCAAGTAAGTAATAAGTATATCTACATGGATTAAACAAGATCTTACAGATGTAAGTATTAGCCCGCGACTTTTGTTGTGCTCTATTTCTCGAATTGATTGTTGTAGATCGCGCAACAAGTCCAAATTAAGCGCATTAATGGGCGGCCGGTTCATTGTAAGCGTAGCAATGCCAGTTTTATCATTTACTTCCACAGTTGTTAGCTTTGTGGCAGTGGATAAGTGCCTGGTAGCACTTGCGGCACGGGGCACCAGAGCCAAGAACGTCGAACGCATAATTTGTTGATAAGAGCCGGTATCTTTAAAAATGTAAACAACCCAAAACGACCTTTGGATGCTGCCTTAAATAAAATTATGGGCAAAATGAACTAGAGTTTTATTAAAGATCTATGCCTTAAACGCCTGCACTTTAACTTTACCTTAGTATTTTAATTTATTTAAACAATTAATAAACGTCTTGAATGAATCATTTAATGCTGAACCTGTTGATATGCTATCGATATTTCGTATTCGATTATTAGAACCGCGATTGCACTGAAAAACTTTATTTAGCTTCTTTAATACAGATTTTTGATCAATTTGCAATCAAATATTGTTGCCCGCCATATATTGCGTCCACTTATATAACAAATTTAAACATAATAGGAAACCTGTTGCGGTGTTATCGATTCCACTTATTCGATTATTGCAACAAGAAAATTGCTACGGTGTTCTTCATAACGACTTTTATTTAAAAACCCATAAAGCCTATTTAAAAACTTTGTTTTTATTGTCTAGTTAAACCATAATTCTAATACCAAACCCAAACCCTCGTAAATGCACTGATTAACACAGTAAGTTGAAATTGTTTAAAATATATGGCAGCTCATTTCATTCCTTGCTCTTGCCCTTGAGCTCACCAAGATAGACTTCCAAGCCCTGCTGAAACGATGGACTGTTTATATATTGCAAGCATTCGCGCACTTGGCCCTCTGGATCATTTATCAATGTCTCCACATCTGGCGCTCTCATTTGCCGCTTGGTTAATGCTCTAGCCTCACGTTGCGTCTTCTCGAAACTGCCAATAAACTCTGCACATTTACATAAAGCTTCCGCTTTGCTCTCAGCCACTTCATCGATGAGATTCACTTGCAGGGCTTCTGCGGTGCTGAAGAGCTTCCCCTGCAGCAGCGCTCGCTCAACAATGCGACGTGGCAGAACGCTTAAGTAGGACATCACTATAAACGGCGGCACCACATAGCCAAATTTGGTGGCATGGATGCCAATGTTGAAACCTGGCAGCATAACTCGATACTCGCAAGCTGCCGACAGCACACAACCAACTGCAATTGCGTGACCCTGTTGAAAGGGAAAGGTCAGTAATATAAATTACTTGCACACTATAACATACATTAATGGCTGCGGCTGTAGGCATACTGCTTAGGAATAGAGATAGCCACATCTCATGTAAGGTTCTCCAAAATGCCACCAAGCGATCTTGATCCGGTTTGTACAATTCATTGAGATCCAGTCCAGAGGAGAACACTCTATCGTTTGACTGTTAAGCAATATGAGTCTAACTATCAAGTGCAGCAGTGAGTAAACAACTCAATTACTGGGACCAGTGACAATATTTGCCGCAGCGCCCTGGTGCGCGACCAGGACATGGATCTGGGCCGTCTGTCCAGCGGTCTGTCCAATCAGCCGCTGGCGCCGCACACGCTGCGCGAGGACAACTGCCTGGAGGGCAAGGCATCGACAACGGGTCCTGTGCTGCTCTTTGTGCTCGCCCAGCTGCTGCTCGGCTGCGGCGGCAGTCCGCTCTTCACCCTGGGCACCACCTATGTGGATGATCATGTGCGCACCGAGAGCTCCTCAATGTACATCGGCTGCATGTACAGCATGGCGGCCTTTGGTCCGGTCGTTGGCTTTCTCCTTGGCGCATATCTGCTGTCCTTCCACATGGACTCGCTGTCGTCCACCATCATATCGATAAGTGAGTTTAAACTGAGATTTGATCAGTCACAGATCGTCTTTATTTTGTTTTATATTTTAAACATTTCTCTTTGATCTTTTACAGCTCCCGGCGATCGTCGCTGGGTGGGCATGTGGTGGGGCGGCTTTCTGCTCTGCGGCGTCGTCCTGCTCGTAGTCGCTGTGCCGTTCTTCTCCTTCCCCAAGGTCCTGACGCGCGAGAAGAAGAAGATACGCAAGAGCAGTGTGGTGCAGCTGGCGCTGCCCAACAACTCGGCTGCTGTGGCCACCGACGAGCAGCTGGGCAAGGTGAAGAAGGAGATTGTGGCGGTGACCAGCAAGGAGGAGGAGGCGCAAACGCCGCCCAAGGTGGACACCGGCTATGGCAAGGACATTAAGGACATACCGCAGTCCATGCTGCGACTGGTGAAGAATCCTGTTTACATAGTCACCTGCCTGGGTGCGTGCATGGAGCTGATGATTGTGTCCGGCTTCGTCGTCTTTCTGCCCAAGTACCTGGAGACGCAGTTCAGTCTGGGCAAGAGCCAGGCAAACATATTCACCGGCTCAATAGCCGTGCCCGGCGCCTGCATCGGCATCTTCATTGGCGGCTGTGTCCTCAAGCGCTTCCAGCTGAAGCCCAAGGGAGCCGTTCAATTTGTGCTCATCACGAACGTGATCTGCCTGGCCTGCTATGCGATGCTGTTCTTTCTGGGCTGTGACAATCTGAAAATGGCCGGCACTACGATACCCTACTACACGAAGCATGGAGCCACGCTGGATCAGCCGTTCCAGGTCAATCTGACGGCTGCTTGCAATTTCGGCTGTGAGTGCCTCCAAAGCGAGGTGGAGCCCGTCTGCGGCAACAATGGCCTGACCTACTTCAGTCCCTGCCACGCCGGCTGCACGGCCTTCTCCTCCAGCTCTAACTATACGAACTGTGCCTGTGAGTAGATCAGCTTTCCCTAAATCAGCCAATCTCCAACTCACTTGTGGAATTTCATTTCTCAGGTGTTCATGCCAACATTTCGGGCAGCATTTATCGCGGTGTCGGTGGCAGCCAGGCTCAAGCGCTCAGCGCCCACGAGGACTTTGCCGAGGTCACCGTTGTACCGGTGGCTACCGCTGGTCCTTGTGCGACACCCTGTCGCACCATTTACCCATTCCTCATACTGCTCTTCTTTATGACATTCATTGTGGCGTCCACACAAATGCCGCTGCTGATGATCGTCCTGCGCTCGGTGTCTGAGGAGGAGCGCTCCTTTGCATTGGGCATGCAGTTTGTTATCTTTCGTCTATTTGGCTACATACCGGCGCCCATACTCTTTGGCAACCTCATCGACTCCACCTGCATTCTGTGGAAGTCGTCGTGCGGCGAAAAGGGCGGTCGTTGTCTTATCTATGATATTGAGAAGTTCCGCTACAAGTAAGCAGACCAAAATACGATGCAAACCAGTGTATTCCATACGTATGTATATCTTGTCACTCTAGATATGTGGGTCTGTGCGCCTCGGTTAAGCTCGTTGCGCTGTTCATCTTCATTGTGGATTGGTGGCTGGTGCGCAGGCGCAAGCAGCTCGAGAAAATGAAGCCACTGAATGCCAGCGATCCCATTATTGGATCCATCATCAGTCTGGATAAACGTGAGTATGAATGCCGCTATTTGCATACAAATATCAAAATGTAAATATGCATGTATCTGAATCTGTATTTATTTTCCTATTTGCCTTGTACCTTTCACTTGCAGTATTTGAGGAGAAGCTGACTGGTGCGGATCCAAGCACTGCTTTCGTTGGAGGTAATGGCGAGTTGATTATACCAGCCGATATACTGCGACACTCGCGCAACGACTCACGCACCATGCAGCTGGAATATTGGTAAGTTTGTCCTTTAAGCACACACTTGAAACACATCTAATTGTGATCCCTTGCAGCTATGACAAGTGCGGACAGGTGTTGCCTGTTGCAAACACCTGCATCGTGCCGCAGACCAAGTCGAAGAAGCATTTCCGTAGCGCTTCGTGCGATGTGAAGATGATTCGCAGCTTTGCCAAGGATCACAATGTAGCCAGTAGTGCCGCCGATGGCGCACCTGGCGACAAGTACAGGAATCTAAAGAAGCTGCAGTCGCACACACGCAACCACTCCACGGATCTCAATCCGCACGATGTGCGGCACAAGACGCTGCGCGATGATCCCACGCTGCCCATACGCTATATACAGAACCAGCTGCGGCCGCAAGACTGCGCCGAGGAGGATGACGACGATGAGCTGACCACCGGTTGCGGCCACTTCGTGAAGAAGCATTCCCGCAATCACAGCTACGATCAGATCTACATGCCCAACAATATACGCTTCGATGCTGATTTTCTGCGGCATCCGCACTCGCATCACAGCAATCCCAAGAAGAATGTCAATGTGCTGAAGAATGTGGTCAGCGATGCGACCGGCAAGCTGAAGAATTCCAATGAGACAGAGGCCGGCACCGGATCGCGCTGTCATTCGCGCAACAACTCCAAGGATCTGAATATCCAGGTGCCCCTAGCCGAGCCCTCAACGAGTGGCCTCAGCATACTGCGTCATCGCCGCACCAACTCGAAGGATCTGAACTACAGTATCTTGCCTGGCAACGGCACTGTAGAAGCTGCCGCACCAATAGCTGCTGCTCCGAGCCGTGCAACACAGCAACAGCAGCAGCAGCAGCAACAACAACAGCAGCAGCATACACGGAATACGTCGCATCACAAGATCCAGATCGACGATGATCGCAATGAGCTGATTAACGACAACGATGACGACGAGGAGTCGGCTTCGATTCGCTTGTAGTTGCGTTAATTGAATATGATGTTCCTGTGCATTGTCTGTGCAATCTCTCCAATGTCTCACATGTCTTAAGCTGAAACGATTTGTGACTGCAGCCGCCTAAATGCATTCCAGGCGTGCGTCCAATCAACCAGCCAACCAAATGTCCATGTCTGACAATATAATTTCCTTAATAAGCTGATAGTAGCTGCTTTCTTTGTACTTATTAACCAAGTGTTCAACTGTACTTTCCTTGTAGGCAACAAGAAATAATCTTTTTATACTACAATGTTCAAAGCGGGTTCACTGAAGTCCAGATATTTGGAGCATTGCAAACAATATTTATGAATAGTTTATTTATTGTGTAAGCATAGTAGATACATATTGTAGTCTTAGCTCCTTGTGATAGGCATATTTTATATTGTACACGTACCATTTACATGATAAGAGCTATTTGACTGTTCTTCAAGAGCCGAAAGTTACAGTCTAATCACAATGTGAACCCAATCCCATTTAGTTATTATTCTCTATCTAAATATCCTCACAGCTCCGATCAATCGGAACTCAAGTTACCAGCTGCCAAAATTCGAGTCATTTGCAAATCCGATGAGCCCAGAAACAAAATTCCACCCAGTTGAGTATCGATGTGAACAGCTCCTGATTTTTGTATCCTTAAACGCTTTTACTCAATACATTGTGCAATCTCGGTTTCGAAATACAAAATTTATTACGTATAAACATTTTGACTGCGGGATTTTAAAGTATATAACAATATAAAATGGACGAAGCAGCTGAACTAATAATATCAATGTATTAACAATTGTCAATGGAAATTGTGCTGTGAAAAATTGTGTGAGTAAAAACAAATAAATAAAACGAACGTTTAAAAAATGCAATGAATAGAGAACGAAAACAAAACAAAACACAAAAGCTAGCAATATATTATGTGTACGTTGTGGAAAAGTATATAAGGAACTCGTATCAGAGTTAAATGTCAAGAATAGGCATGAGTCTCACATAGAAGGCGTATTTCAAAGCTCGACGAATTCCTTACTTTCCTGTTTTAGCATAACAAACAATTTGGTAATGCCACATAAGCCACGTTTTAATACAGAACGTCGTACTATAAGCGATAATGCCTTAAATATATCAATTAATTATACACAAAACAAATGCATATGCATTTTAGATAAGAAATAACTAAATAGCATATATATACATATATATATATATATAGTTAGTTACCTGTTGGTTAAGCGCATACATGTAGTATCTGTTGGATACTTATTACACAGTTGCAGCTGTAAATTGAAGGAAGGGCATTCGGTATTCGTTGGCCAAGCTTTCACAAATATTTCGTGTGATTTCTCATGATTGGTTTAGTGCAATTCCTGTATTCAATTATTTGATAATAGATATGTGTGTGTTAATACCGTGCCGGTGCATAATCTATAAATCGTATTTAGTTTAAAAATATATATTCTAAGTTTACACCAACAAGTCACATGCATACAAAAATAATAACAAATCGAGCACCCCAGCACGTGCTCCACAATAGATATGCAATTATACAATGATATGATCTGTACAATATGAATGGATTTTAAAAACACAGTTTAGCTGCGTAAGAATTAGGTGCAAGTAAATTAAACATAAATATTGTGTACGATTTTAAGAAATGCATATTTTTATTTAGAGAAAATATTGAATAACTAAACATAATGAAATAATACATGAAATGAAAACATGAGACTCTTGACAAACAATATAAATAATAAATGTACTAGACAAATGCAAATGTGAGTAGAATTTTTAATGTTGAGCTGTTTTGGATCGATTATATTTGTTGATAAAAAAGAAATAGGTAAGTAAAAATATGTAAAACGTTTACATTTTATATATGAATTCATTCCAGATCAGCATAATCCTGCCAAGTTGATTTATATATAAATATATATTTTTTGAATCACCCCAGCACATTTAACTCAATCAATATCAGAACCTAATAAAGCGTAAGCTTTTAACCCGTGAGCTTTCGAGTCGAATAGGTTGCTGTAAAAATGCAGTTAAGACTGCAACTAAATACCAGGGCGGCACAGCTAAATTCTTACAAAATTAAGTTAGTTTAAATTCAATATTTTTACTTCTTACCATTTACTATATGGCTCAATCTTTCATTAATTTAAAAATTAATTATGTTCTCAAAACATGGAACAATTTTTAAGTTTCTTTGACGGTATGGCAACGATATGGCAATAATGTGATAACGTATCTTATTGTAACTTGGCTGATAAGAGTCGTTCCGTTCTGAGTAATAGACGCAGTCAACAATTTGTTTGCAAAATGGAGCGACCTTCCTCATCCGCAATGCAGATGCTTTATGCAGAGCTGGCAGCTGGTATGTATACTTAATATTAAGTATACAACAAGAATATATATTAAATTGCGGACATAGTTAAAGCACAGAATGTACGGCTGGAAGAAGAGAGCCTGCTACTGCGCCATAGATTGAATCGTGCATCAACCGATCAGCACACAAATGCCACAGTGAACGTGGAGGCAAAGGTCAAGGCCTTCCAGATGGAGGACGAACGTGATCGCATCGTGGAGACGCTGCAGCTGCACAAAAAGAAGTACAACAAACTGCACGATGCGTATCTGGAGAAGGTGAAGCGTTGCAAGGCCCTCGAGGATATGTTCAAGCGACAAAAGACGCTGACGGGGCTGGTAATGAAATCCGCAATTGAACAACGGAATTCGGGTGAGTTTAACAGTGATACAATAAGTCGCATTTGTGCCGAACATTTGCCTATTTTGTGTAGAGCAAAGAATGATGCTCGAGAAACGTCAATCACAACAAAGCAAGAACAGTGAGGCTGAGGTGGAACAACTGCAAGCGAAGCTGACCAAGATGCAAAAGGCGCTCGACGAGTCCTATGATATCATTGATGAAATGGACTTCGAGCTGGAGAGTGTAACTAACCCAAGCTGCAATAAGCCTAATCGATTATAATTATAATCCTTAAATGCAGGTTGATTTGCTCGAGATGCAGAATCAAGGTCTGCGCGAGGAGCTAGCAGCACTCAAAGCTCAGCTGGCGACGGCGGCAGCAGAAAACGTCGTCGTTGTTGCTGATACTGACGATGATCCACCGCCCAAGTACGCAGCAGAGGATGCTCTACCCGAACTGGCGCATCATAACCATCGGCAGAATGCGACCGATTCTAGCTGTATGTCCTGTCTGAAGATAGATGATGCCGATGCCGATTCGCTGGAACGTGCCGCCATGACAAATAGCGTAAGCCTAATGCAGTCATCGGTAACAGCAACGATAACAATTATCGGTTTTGATTTTAGCTCATACAAACAGTGGAGGCGGAAAGTAATTGCCTTAGGCGTGAGCTTTTGCGTTCGCGCTACCAGCACACAGCGAAATTAAAGAAAGAGAAGGAGGCGGAGGAGGAGGAGGATTGAAACTGACAGACATTACAGCATTTTTTACAGTTTAGTGGCTCGAACAGAGAGACAAAATTAAGAAGTGATTGAACAAATGTAGTTTTTCATTTAAATTATGAAAAATGTCTTATGCTAAAATTTATGTAGTACATATAAACAATCATATCTATATTTATTGCTGATTATGACAATATATTTTACGAATTTATATACAAGTCTTAAAAGACTAAATAATGAAATTGAAGTCATAAACGCGCTATATATGTGTCAACTGTTTAATAGTAACAGTAGGGATTAAATTTATTGCTGCTGATAGTAGAGTTAATATTGAGCATGCTTACATTCATTTATTAATCCGATTACGCCAAGTATTTTAGTGACATATCAACAAATCGCAAACATATGTTTTCTAAATAATTGCAAAGCCTACAAATATTGTAATTAAAGTCGCGAAAGATTGTAATTAAGCTCTATTTTAATGACAACCCTCACAATCGTAATCAACGCTATTTCATCATCTACATATAACGGTTAAATTTTTGCCTTCTGGCCACATTCTGGCAAATACAGTAGAGCCAAAAGACATTGCAAATGCAATGCAGGTATGCAAAATTCGATCTTATTTTGCACTTAGTGGTAGTAGGTATGTTTAACCCAGTTTTAAGCAAGTTACGCCTAACAAGTGCACACATGCCACATGCCACAATTCGCAATTTGCAACTAGAAAAATTAATAAAACTTCAGCGTATTGAAAACGTGATAGCGTAACCTGTATTTAAAGCCATCAAATAAGGCAAACGCCGCCGTCTAATGGCGATTAATTAAAATATTTGTTAATGACATCAAACAAGTTATGGCCATATCAATTAGCCACCATCTCTGGAGGATCTAAATAGCCAACGGCATACGCCAATAATAAATGGTCCACACTTGTATGGCTTTTCAGATTTTGCGCGACTATTTTCAGTTATTGCGCAAGTTATTGATATAATAAGCGCATTTTATATGGAATAACTCGTTTTTGAAGTTCTAGATAGCAATTTGTCGAATTATTTATGGATTTTAATAGGAGATTATTTAAATATGTTGGGAACAAATTTAATATATAACGGACTGTTAAGGGATGAGATTGTTGTATTAATTCTATATACATAAAAATAAGATTGTAATCACTACAGAAGCTTGCCTGAAACATTCGCTTAAATAGAGTCAGGAGATCTTAAGCAATGCAGATTTAGAGGTAAACATTTTTATAAAACAGTTTTTAGATTATAAAAATACAATAAAAAATGTAAATATATTTCCACAAATTCTGTCACAGCTTTGTACATGTTAATTTTTTATTTTGGTAATTGCAATGGCACACGAAAATTGTTGTTGTTGTTTGTGTTGTTGTCCAAGTCAGCACTTTGCATATTTCATGTTTTATTATTTTTGTTCATGGCTCAGCTAATGAGCGCGCTGCACATTTCTTGTTACTCGCTTGGGGAGCCATATGAAACACTTTATCAAATTGCCACATATCCACTGAGACGGAGACCAGAGACCAGAGCCCGAGTGCAAGTGCGAGATTGAGATTGAGACGTTTGGGCTGTGAGCTGTCAGGCAGTGTGAAGTGGTATAAAAACGCTGAGGACTACCCAATTTAATTACAACGATTCCGATCAGCGACGCGTGCGTACACACAGTTCTCGAGCTAGCATTCATAATCGCATAATGGGAAAAGTAAGCTAAGTCTTAAATATATATGTGTCATAGTCCTTATTGCTGCCTGTGTGTCCTTTAGCTCTGCTATTTGTTCTGCATTGGCCTGGTGCTAGTCAGCGCTGTATGCGCAATTGGGCTGGAGCCGGAGTATGGGCCAGTTGCGTATGAGTTTCACTGGTCCGTCAACGATCCGCACACGGGCGACATCAAGAGCCAGAAGGAGCAGCGCAAGGACGACAAGGTCGTCGGCCAGTACCAGCTCATCGATTCGGATGGCTATCTGCGCACCGTGGAATACACAGCGGATGACCACAATGGCTTCAATGCGATCGTGCATCGTACACCGACAGATATCAAGATTCCGCAGCCGGCATTGGAGCACAAGAAACTGATTGCCACCAAGCTGATTTCACCTGTGCTGCCCCTGGCTCCTTTGGTCCACTATTCCAAGGCCAGTCTCAAAGGCCCGGAGCCATCGGATGGCAACTATGTGTCTGTGTCGGGACCCACCGCTCAGTATAAATACTAGAGTGTCTGTTCTAACTGTTCATACTTCGACTACATCTCATGATCTTCATGAACTGCATGAGCCTTCAAGGAATCTGCTGACATACATATCTCAAACGTGCTAACAAGTGCAAAATCTGCATTCATCAGACATATTTAAGTTATATCCATACATACATATACATACATCAATCACAACACATTCTCAAGATGCATCGAACATACATTCTTATTTGCTTAAATAAATATTATGAATCTGTTCTCTAGAAGAGCACAAAATATTTGATTTTCTTTTTATTTTGTCATATGCCTTTTCAGAGAACATAAAATTGAGATTTTCTTCAAATTTTATCTTATAAATCAAATTTTTTATATCTTGTTCCACTGAAATCCCGAATAAATATAAATACAAGTAGTCAAAACAATTCATTGAAAAAAATCTTGATATTGAAACAAAAACAAAATGCAATGTCTCAGAATTACTCATAATTTCTGATGTGTCATCGTTAGATAAAGATGCTCCGATAAACATGGCGACGAGGCACTGAAGTTGATAATCTCACGTAGTTCGCGTCACCGTCTCCGGCTCTATCGGGCGGCGCACGTGCAAACTGGGAGAGTCACAGACTTCTATTGGCCGCTGGCTAAAATTTAACGATTGATGCCGCTGACTTGGTGAGATCAGTACCAAAATGACTACACGACTAGCTGTAACATTCATAGTTATGCTAATGGCACTGCGATCTACGGCAGCCGACGACTCCACTTCCGACCAAGATGATGCATGGATGGCGCCACTGCAGCAGCAGTACGGCTTTAATGCAAACGAACTGAGGAACAAGGTGCAACAGGGCGATGCCACCACATTCGAGCTGGGCACGCCCAACTATCAGATTCTGAATCCAGAAGACGAGCCCGAGTTCATAACCGTGGATCAGCCGCAATATCGCGAGATGCTCGAGCAACTAACCAGCTCCGCCAATGCCACCACGATAGACTTGTCGATGCCTAGCGCCATTTCCACTGCCAATGCCACATCCAGCGATGAGCCCAATCCGACTGCTCCCAAATGGGAAAAGCTAAGAAAACGCAGCTTTGATGAAGCAATTGAGGATCTCGAGAGACAGGACGAGGTGGAAGCGGAGCCGCTTGATGAGAGGAGCCGCCATCCCAGGGTACAAATCTATGGCGGAGCCAAACCATTTCAAACACGCATCGCCAATTTAAGTTAGATGGAAATTCGTTTGCGTTGTGCCAAGTGTTGTTGTTGACAAATAATTTATTTATTTTAAGATAAACTGTTAAAAATAATTGCTCACCAACTCATATTCTTCGTAGAAAAAATAATAAAAAATACAGTTTGTTTTGTTATTTTATTAATTTGTATTGCATTGATGGCGTTTCTTACATGCAAATTTGCAAAGAAACAAAAATAAAAAGCTTTTTCGAAAACTTTATAAATAAGTTGAAATAGTTTTTACATGCTTAAAAGAGTTAGAACAGTTTTGTGAATTAAGAGAGTACTAAATCAGATCAAGTATACTATCTTGGATATGCTTAGATTTATATGATATATATATACAATATATACAATATATGCGATATATTTATATTTCCGTTAGACAAAAACTTCTAAACAGCATCATTCCTATTATAATACAATACAAATCATATTATGGCGTCATGCTATCATGGTAAACAAATGTTATACCAAATTTTTAGAGCTATATTTTTATTACGATTAGAAAAAATAACTGGCTGCTTCAAATTTGATGAAAACAAGCACTCTGAAAATACAGACGGATGATCTCCTCCATGTCCTGATCTAAAAAATTTTCTTGTTTAATTATTGTTATATATAAATTATTATATTACTAAAAACTACACAATAGTCGAATAACATACATATCTGTTTGCTTTTTCTAAAATAAATGAATTTCCTATGAACAAATTTTTAAATAAATAAATTACAGCTTACATTACAAAGACTAAAGCAACTATGGCTAAATATTTATAAATACTTTTGCTTAAGATACATTATTGGGCCAATGGCACTTGGCTTATTAGAGGAGAATCACAGACAGTCTTGTATATCGCTACAGTACGTGTCCAGACCCATAAAAATATTTCCCAATTGATAAGTTTATCGAGAGATTGATAAGAAAATGTACTTAAAATTTAAAACAACAACATAAACAAGTGTCAATGAGCCGAAATCAGAATCAGCCAAAATTTATAAATCCAGCGAGCAGTCAGCACTGAAACTGCAGACACAAAAAAATGCTCAATGCGTGCAGAGCTGCGAAATGAAAATGGAACTTGAACTGGAACTGCAATTGGAACTGGAGCTGGAACTGGAACGGCTATCAGCCAGCGAGAAATGCTCTGAGAAATGCCAAGAAATTCTTTTACGGAAGCGTCGCGAACTTTGCGCTTGTGAGTGTGATTATGTTTGTGGATGCATACATATGTATGGGCTTTAGCATAACCATATATATATATATATATCGCGTTGGCGTTGGCATCCCCTTTCCCCTTCCCCCGTCCATCTGCCGCAGCAGCAGCAGCAGAAGCGTTTGGAACGTGATGGCTGCAACGCTTCCGCAACCCATTTGCATGCGAACTGTAATAATTCGCAAATAGCTCGCTGCCAGCGAAAAACGTATTTAAGAGCTATTCAGCAAAATGTATTGAAGAAGTTGCACGCGACCGAGCGGAGAGACGAACAAGCGCTAACCGCATCCAAATTCAAATACTGCTGAAAGGTACAAAACCAATCGCAATCGATTGGGATTTGTGTGTCAATGACCCATTTAACGGCCTCTTGCTTCCAGATGATCGTGCGATACACTGCGATATTGGCGCTACTGCTGGCTTTGAGCGCCCAAGCCCACTTTCCCGAGTACTGTGCGGAGTGCGAGCAGGAGATCTGGGAGCAGGTGCCCTGCAGCGAGCTGAGCACCACAACAATTCAGCCACCCATAACGACAGACTCCACGCCGCCGCTCATCAGCACAACGGAGGCGTCTCCCACAACGTGGCCGACAGTGCCGTCCACCCTGCCACCGATAACCACCAGTCGACCCATTTACACCACTGCGCGGACACCGCCGTATATCAGCACACCGTCCACATACAAGAAGTGCTACTGCGAGTGCAAGCTGGGCTGCAAGGAGTTCTGCCGCAAGGTGTCTGTGGCCAGTCCCAAGCAGCAGATCACACAGATCTCCGCCACGGGCGACTGGGCGCCAGGTGGTCAAGTGGAGTACACGCACTCGCATCAGCGCAAATACTATCCCAAATATGCGGCGCCCGACACGAGCAACAGCTACAAACCGTATCCACAGGCCTACAGTGAAGCGGCCTCTGCGCCATCGGCGAACAACATTAATGCACCCAACTATACGCTGGAGGAGCTGGCGCATCTGTTGAGCACCGCCTACGGCAAAAAGAATGGTTATCCAGCGAGTCCGCCGACACAGCAATCGGTTTACTACTCGCCACAGCCGCTGGTGGCACAACTGCAGCCGGAGTACAAGCAGCTGATGAGCAATGTGGAACCAAGGCCTATGCCCAAGGAGCGGGTGATCATCAGAACGGCCGCTGCGGCGGTTGCGTCGTCGGGACGTGCAATTGCCAAGGCGAAGACGCCATACAATGAGGTGGTGGCCACATCGGCGCCCATATATGAGAGCAGCACACCGTATCCAGTTGCGGCGCCAGAGCTGCCCAACTCATATTCAATTGCCCCGCCTGAGCCGCCCAAATCGTATCCAGAAGTGGAGCAGGTGCCCCTGCCCCTGCCCATGCCCCAGACGGAGGCATATCCCTCGCAGACAGAGGCATATCCCTCACAGACAGAGACGTATCCCGGAAAATCCTACCAGGCACCCGAATCGAATTCGATCAAGCCGCAGTCGCCGTCATCCTTTGACCAAGCCATCGACAATTATCTCAAGGATTTCGGCTATGGCAACCATGTGAGAGACTTGGACTACTAAAGTGATCAAGATGTGCCTTCTTAAGTTGTTATTAGTTGTTGTTAGGTTTAGAGCTATTAATAAGAATATGTTATTGTCCATGTATTTATTTAATATTCTTATTGGTTCTTAATGACAAGTGGATTGTTAATGTTACATCCTGTGTTGACTGTTTGATAATACATTCGATCAATGATGATGCTAAAGACTTTAACTCACATTTTCTAGTTTACTTATTTGGCATCTGAGAATATCAAATGAAAAGAGCGAGAAAGTCGTTCAGAATTTGTGGGTTTATAACATAACTGACTCGAAAAGGACTGAACACTTTTATTCAATTGCAACTGAAAAGTATGAATAAAAGTTAATTTAAAATTTCGGTTTAAAGTCATTTAATTAACTCTAGATGCGTTTATTTACTTTTGTAAAACATATTTAAAATTGTTAAATCTATTTTTATTATTTTGGGCATGAATTTCAAATTGTTACAAGTTCGCCTTCGATTGAGTATGGTTATCAGTAATATGAGGCAACTTCCACTTAAGCGTTCCTTGAGTGACCTTCAGCTACTTGTATGCCAGACTTAAGTACTTGTACTTGCAACAAAGTGAGTTGTAGGCGATTTATGTGGCATGTGTCAAAACAGTCGCAACTCCCAAATATGAGTGTGTTTGAGTTTTGTTGGGATATCGTGCAATCTACAAAGTGTGTACATGTCGCTAAGTAGACACAACTTATTATTTATGAAGTCTACTTAAATTTATACCTGCCGCGTACTCGTGTCCGAAGTACGAGTATGTCTGTCTGTCTCTCTCTGTCGTTGATTGGGTTGGGCGACAACGACAGGCAACGACAGCGGGCGTGCCGCATGCTTTGGACCTGTGGAGCTGTGGAGCGAACCACTCGCCACACTCGCCACACCATATGCAATCGTAATCTTGTTCTAAATGAATGTGGCGCAAGATACGCACCGGGGCCGCTTATTACTTCATATCGAATTTACCTACGTGTCTCGATTCGATATTTGCTCGCTTTTCACCTGGCGGTCTGCGGTGTCGCATTGATATTTCTGCCTGTGTGCGTGTGCGTGAAAGGCTTTGGCATGTGGGCAGCCCCGCCCCTTGCCACCCGCCTCTCCGCTAGCTAACTACTTGCCACAGCACGACCGACCGCCCTGGCTGGCTGGCTGGCTGGCTGGCTGACTTGTATTAAAAGAGGTTATGGATATAGTACTAGCTGCGGCTGAGGTGTCTTGTGTGGCACTTGGACGGATGTTGCAACTTGATTAATTAATTAAGTGGAAAAACTGCACAGCTCACCGAAGGCTGTCTGAATGTCAATGTGCAATTTGTTTGCATTTGACGCAGATATCGACAAAATACTTTGCCCCACCTTCTTTGGTACTTCAATCGAAGTGCTGCTTGGCCAGATCGGCAAATTAGTCCAACTATTTAAAAGTCTGCATATTTAATGTAGATTATTACAAAACTATTATTTGGTTTTTATTCCTAATTGAAATTTTTAACTGTTATCGTCCAAGTACCAAAAATAAAGTACCTCCGAAATAATTATTAAAATTATTTTGCTTAGCTCGCAAAAAACTGACATAGGTTAAACTATTCCTCTCATGGTGCGGATCAAAAAAAAATATATACTTGGTATATATAGAATAAAACACCAATAAGATACTTGAAAAACTTATCTTTTCAGGATTTCCACTCTTTTGAATAAAATGTCGATAACTTCAAGACTTACAATTTTAATTTTTTTTAAAAACTTTCTTCATTTCATTTAATTGGCATACAAGGTTTTTTTAAGAAAAATGTTTTTATTTAAATGTAAACTATATTTTTTGTTTAATATTATAAACTGTTATTATTGCCCCTTGGTTTTTTTCAGATTAATTTATATTAAACTATAATAATAATAATGTGTGTCATTTCGTGTTTTTTATCGGTTTACTTTCACCTGACTTTAAGACGTGCTCATTATTTGAATGGATTGCTGCATGCATTGTTGATCATTTGATCAGTTTGGCATGTGAGAGTACATACACACACATACATACATAGGTTTTTAAGTATGAACACATAAGTAATTTTATAAATTATGTTTATCCGAGTAACAAAAGTGATTTTGATATACAGCCAAATACTGAAACTGAAAACTGGAGCAACATATACAACCAAACATATTTTTATATTTTTATTTGGGTGGTAATACAAAATATGTATTGGCAATCAAAGCCGCAATGGCCAAAAAACCAAAAGTAACTGTTTTACATTTGGCAGCATTCCGGTTCGACTTGGACTAATCCACACGCACCGTGGAGGTGGGGCCCAAACTCTGCTCTTGCTTTTTGGCTATAAAAGTTGCATGCGCGACATTTGGCGACATAGTTCAACGCAGGAGCCCCAAGTGCCAAGTGATCTAAGAGATTTATCAGCCACAACTCGCCAACTCCAACTAAACGCAAAATGTTCTCAGTGAGTTTGCTTGCAAAAGTGCGTTGCTTGGAGTTTCCCAAAACTAAAGTGATTTCATTTCAATTTGCAGCTGATGTCCGTGTTCGTCCTGGGCGTGGCTGCTGCCGCCGCCATTGAGCTGAGTCCCATTCATTATGCGCCGGCGACACATCTTGTGAAGCCGCTGCTGAAGGCCGTCGAGGTGGAGGCGCCGGCCCACTACGATTTCAGCTACTCCGTGCACGATGAACACACCGGCGACATCAAGAGCCAGACGGAGTCGCGCAAGGGCGATCAGGTGCAGGGACAGTACACGCTGATCGATGCTGATGGTTATCATCGCATCGTGGATTACACTTCGGATGCCCATAACGGCTTCAATGCCGTCGTGCGTCGCGAACCACTCGGTCACAAGATCGTGAAGGCTGCCCCCTTGCCGCTGGCTTATGCGGCACCCAAACTGCTCGCTGCCCCCAAACTCTCATTGGGCCTGTACCACTAGAAGTGAGTGAAAGCGAAGAAAAAAGAGCGAACGAACGAGAGAGAGAGAATCCAAACACTGATTTCATCGCATTGACGACCCATCTCAAACTGAACACTCAACTCTAAGCAACTGTAAATGTAAACTGTAATCTGTAAACTGTAACTGTAAACTTTAAACTGTAACTGTAACATTCTGTAGCCAAAACTTCAAACACCTTTCTGCACTCACCGCTGCTTTCACACACCTACGCGCATCAGTCCCCCTACCAAGACTCTTTAAACTGGACTTGTACATTCTATAGGTCCGTGTTTCCTATGTGTTATACTATAATACGATATGTGTAAAAAGAAACGCAATAAATGCATGTTTATAAATCACTTTTAGGAGTTTTACCTGCTTCTATTGAAGTAAAGATGTTGTAATCAATATTCCAAAAAAAAAAAGATATCTTATATTAATATATTTATTTGAAATATCTTCGCAATCCTTGATTAACTAAACGGATTGTTGCTAATAGAAATCTTAAATAAAAGATTAGTTATGGAGCCAGTCTAAAAAACAAATTAATATTTCAAAAGAATCGACTGATAAAAGGATAAGGTATTTATTTAAGGACAAATACCAACCAGCTGAAAAAAATAAGATTTTCAAGACAACGCACACTTTGCTTACTAATTCAATTCCCAATTAAAAATAAAACGATTGTGAATCATTTGATCAGCCTTTTAATAGTCGTATACATAATAGTCTTATCCATCCGAAAATGTTCCTTTAATGACGTGTAATAATGGAAATGGGTTCGCGACGCACCTGAGCATTGAAGCCCAGCAAAGGATCTGCGCTGTAATCAACGATGCGACGGTGTCCATCGGGTTCGATGAGCGAGTAACGTCCTGTCACATATTCACCCCGACGATGCTCGAACTGATCCTTCACATCGCCCGTATGAGAGTCATGCACGGAATAATGAAACTCGTACTGAGCCGGAGCAGAAATCAGCTCATCAGGATGACTGGCTATGATGCCACCCTCAGTGGCCACAGCGCAAAGAATCAGGCAGATAGTGAAGCTGATTGTCTACAGTGGATTTTAATAAACAATGTATATATTTATAATTGCAGTCAACATACCATTGCATTCATTTTGCTTCTAGTTGAGAGAGCCCCACACACAGTTTGCTCAAAGCCGAGATCTGGTGAACTGATGACTGAGTAGATAGCAAGACCTGCTTTTATATACTATAGATGCCTAGCCTAAAAACCCTATTGTCTCATTGGACAAGTTATGAAGCTGCGCTTTGAAACCGAATCCCCGACACTACAATCACTTACGCAATGCCGTCTGGGTGAGCTGAAATCGTATCTCTACCGTTGCAGACATCAAGGAAATGAAATCGGATGCTTTGTGATGAGAAATGTTTGGATTCCATTTGATATAGATAAATAAGGTGAAATATAGAATAGACAAACAAATTACATTTTTGATCTATCAGTAATAATACTCCCAAACAAGAAAACGCAAAAATATATATCTCAACTATACATAATTTATTTTGGACTTATTATAACCATTAACATTATATATTTTGCTTACGTATTTACTTCGTGTTTAGCTTATTTTATCACAGCATTAAAATTAATGGATTTTAGAAACACATCTAATTGAGTTTAGCTTAGGCTTTACTTAAGTCTACACGATGAGTATCTTCTTAATTAGTATAGGCATTCAGTTCGAAGAAAACATAGAAAGTTGCACGCTGAAATCTATTTTGTTGTATGTATCTAAGGTTTCAGAGTTTCAGGTACGACGACATTAACGAGTACTCGTATATTCAATCCCACGATCTTTCTTTTCCGTTTCAAAACTTGTTTTCCAACAACGATCCTGTCATGTACATAAGTATAGTATGAAAAATATCAGTGAATATTTAAATTGCAGTTAATCCGTACGATTCCCTTTTTAGTTTGAATATTTGAATGTGTGTGTTTCCGAATTCCATATGGTGCACCCAATTAGTATATCGAATCGGTATTGGGTGCTTGCTATATAAGCTACTGTACGCTACTGTTGTTAATGGAGTGCATCCGACTTCTACGCTTGCTGATTACCCAAATTCAAGTTACCATTCTCGGCGACCATCCAAGCTGTTAATTTCTCATCCTCCGTTTTATTCGTCTCATCCCAGGGAAACGTTGCTGCCTTTTCCTTGAGTGACTTTTGTGCTCTGCAATTATTCAGTTATAGATTTAGAATAAGGTATAAGCCATAAGATGGGGATTTAGGTATGATGTTACTAAGTAGCATGCATTTTTGTGGTTTTAACTACATTTTATTAATTAATTAGGTATTTGTTTAAATACATATTTTAACTAATTTATGAAGTATTCTGTTGTTTGTTCGTATTTACAGAAATTATTGCTAAATACCAGGGCTCGCTTATAATAAAAAATAAAACATGTCGCCCTTCTATGCAATTCTCAGGAATTCAAGTAAGGTGTGCAGACTTTTATAGTTTTAGTGATTTTTAGGTGAGTGTTGTGTATTTTTGTGAGTGATATAATAAACTGATTCCCTACCATCAGTCCAAGTCTGCCTCTCGCGCTCTCCCTCTTGCTAATTTCTCTCACTCCTCTCTCATACTTTTCTGTGTCTCCCGCTCTCCCTCTCTCTCTGCTCTTTTTCTCTCTCTCTGCTCTCTCTCTCTGCTCTCTCTATCTACTCTATCTCTCTGCTCTCTCTCTCTGCTCGCTTTATCTCTCTCTCTCGCTTCCGCTCTCCCTATCTCTGTTCTATATATGTTTCTCTCTTTCTATATTTGTTTCTCTCTTTCTATATTTGTCTCTCTCTTTCTCTCCTTGTCTCTCTCTCTTTGTCTCTCTCTCTCTTTGTCTCTCTCTCTCTCTTTGTCTCTCTCTCTCTCTCCTTGCCTCAAGCTTTCTCTCTCCCTCTCTCTCTCTCTCTCTCTCTCTCTCTCTCTCTCTCAATCTTTGTCTCTTCCTCTATATCTCTCTTTCTATATTTCTCTCTCCCTCTCTCTCTTTCTATATATCTCTATATATCTCTATATATCTCTATATATCTAACTCTCTTCCCTCCAACTGCTTTATGTCCATCTTTCTCTCTGACTAATTTCTGTCCCACATTGCCTTACGAATACTATACATTTAATCTTTGACAACATTTTTACTTTGTGAAATGTGCAAAATACTACAATACAATATTACAATGCTTTGATAATACAACTAAGTTCAAATGCATATCAACTACATATAAATAATATTGTGATATATGTAGTATATGTATTTACAACGTTGTTACGAATGCAGATTTTTACCTTATGGGCCAAAAGCGACATTCTTCATCATTTGAGGAGTCGTTTTGGTTTTCACTTGGGGCACGCACAAAATGTTCAGTGTTCAATGACAAGCAAATGAAAAGACAAAACAAACAATAGGAAAAAATCAAGAGAGACAAAGTACATAAATATTGATAGAATTGATAGGAATAGAATAGTCCAACGTACAGTAGACGACATAAAGTAACAGCACAAAAGAGAGACCCAAAGAAGCACAGATATGAATATCGAGATGATCACATGAATGCATTCAAGTCGAATACAGATTCATTCATGCCACTTAAAACAGTCTCCACTACTTACGCATTCGTCGATAGGGAGTCTGTTCGACTGCCATTGTTCGCCTCCAGGCTGGAAGGACTTCGCTTTTTGGGAGCACGCTTGTAGTTATCGCTGAAGAAGTCGCGTCCATTTTGGGAGCTCGTCGTCGCCTGGCCACTTTTCGCCTGCTGCGTGGGCGGCACTGTGTGCGGATACTTGCCATCGCTGTCCGAGTCCATGGACAGGTGCCCAAACAGATCCTCCAGCAGGATATTTGACTTGGCATTGCGCTGACGTTTCGCCGAGGTTTTCAGCTTCGATCTGTTTGAATGAGCAAAGAGCACAAATTGCAAGGAACAAGAACATAACACATACAATATTTATGTGCAGGTACAAATTCAGTATGACTGGAGAACAGGACAGACCACAGACAAATATGTATTGTAGTTCTACTGTAAATTTGACATACAGGGTACATCAAGGTACATTAAGATATAACATATTAGAAAGAAGATTAAAGGTAACTTTGATGTAGATTCAAAAAAAAATTAAACCTTTCTAGACCTATCCTCCCGTAACTTTACCAAAACGTGACTAATTTTCAAGCTCAAGGTCGTTTTGTTGATGGTTTGTCCTCTAAATTTAATCTACTTTGTTGTATCCCTGTTCTTTCAAAATGACGCATATCGTCGCTATTTATAACTGAATCATTTTGCAATTTTAAGCATTGATGAGTCAATAGCTTTGAAAACATGGGTTATATGGCCAAAACCGACTTCCAGCTGTATGGCAGCTATAAGATATAGTGGACCGATCTGGCTGGTTCTGACCAATGCGCTGTCCCTTTGAATATTTAGTCTCTGTGCAAAGTTTCATCGCTATAGCTATAAAGCTGAGGGACTAGTTTCCATATATACAGACAGACAGACGGACAGATCAGTTTGGTTTGTCATCCTTTAGTTCCTCAAGATTAGTTCGAAATGATAATTGTATGCACTCTTATAATTTTTACTTTTTTTTAGGTATTCTCTGTGATAATATCATCGTCAGCGCTTTTACCAACTTACCCAAGAATCAGGTCTAGATCGTCAGCCTTGAAAGAGCTTATCCTTGTCTCCGTTGGCGCTGCCTGCGATCGCGCCGACAGCCGAATGGCAGCGCCATTCAGCAAGGACGTCGGCTCAAAGGGCGGCTGTGGCAGATGCTGGCGCACGATGATGCTGGGCGGCGCCTGTACGGCACTCACCTTGGAGAACATGTTGTACACCTTGGCCTCGGGCTGCAGGAGCGTGGGCCGCGTCTGCACATAGTAGCCGCCCAGGCCGGCGGCCAATCTACCGTTGTTCTTGGCATTCATGTTGGCCGTATCGTAGCTCAACTGGCTGCCATTCACATAGATGGCGCCGCCGTTGCGTGTCGACGTGTTGCTGAAGGAGACATTGGGATGCTGCTGTTGTTGTGGTTGCACTGGCGCTGCTGGCAGACCAAAGAGTTGGGATATGTTGCGATTCAGATAGATATCATTGATGGACTCATTGCCGGACTGCTGCTGCGGCGGCTGCAAGCCCAATCCCATGGATGCGTCAGTGGGTTGCATCTCGTTGTTGGAAAGGAAACTCGTCTTTGGCTGATATTTGCTGAACAGCGTTTTGCCATTGCTCTTGTTGTTGTTATTAGCATTGTTGTTGTTGTTGTTATTGCTATTGTTATTATTATTATTATTGCTCTGATGTATAAGCCCAGTGACGGCCTGCAGTTTCTCCTGCACCGGAAGCACATTATTTGACACAGTGGGAGGTAGGGCGAGTTGAGCGGGCCCCGCACCGAGGCCATACTTGGAACTGAGCTTCACATTCGCCTTGGCCGCCGCCGTCGGCGAGATGCGCTTGAGTGCATGGAAATACGGATACTTGAGGCTCTGCTGAGCCGTTGGTCGCTTCTCGGGATCGTACGCGAGCATGTCCTCGAGAAGATCCAGGCCGTTTTGGCTGCAGCGACTAACCACACTGCTCAATGGCACCTTAATGCAGTCGGGATAGCGGAAGTGGATCATGGACGCCAGGCGGTAACCATCTGGCCAGTCGCTCTGCAGGATAATGCAAGGGTAAGTACGATATGAAAAGGAACCGTTTAACACATTTATAACCAAGCGGCCTTAGTTCTCAAATAGTTCTCATCAAGAAAGAAACAAGAAAAAGTACACAAAACTTACCTTTCCTGGCGTGCCCAGCACGGAGCATATCTTGAAAAGCTGATCCACCTCGCTGCTGCCGGGAAAGAGCGGTCGGAATGTGTACAGCTCTGCCATGATGCAGCCCATGGCCCAGAGATCGATGGTGCTGCCGTAGTTGGTCGAGTGCAGCAGCACCTCCGGAGCACGATACCAGCGCGTGGAAACATAGTCCGTAAACGGCGGTCGCGAACGTATCTCGCGGGCCAGTCCAAAATCGGCAATTTTAATTAGCTCCGGTCCCGAGCACAACAGATTCTCCGGCTTGAGATCGCGGTGAAAAAAGCCGTGGCGATGCATAAAGGCCAAACCCGTTAAGACCTGAAACAGGAATAGATGTAATATGTTTGTAATATTATCTCAATTGCTTGGCTCACCTGAAACAGAATACTCTTGAGCTCCGGTTCCGGTAAATGCGTGTCACGATCTTTGATCATTTGATACAGATTCTCTTTCATATACTCAAATACAAAATATAATGTGTCGTTCTCCCTGATGACTTCCTTCAGCTTGACGATATTTGGATGCGATAGTTTCTTAAGCGACTGCAAAAAGAACTGCTTAAGTATTTTTATAACGATTATCCAGTTTGAATGCCCCACCTTTACTTCGCGCAGATTCATAGCCTCCTCCCAGGAATAATATTTTCGTTTCATGCGCTTTATGGCCACCTTTTCGCCGGTGTCCTTACGTTGGCCTAATACAACGGTGCCATACGTTCCATCACCCAATTGGGTCAGTGTTATATAACGATTCATGGTACAATCCGCATGTGAGCGATTTTCACATATTTTCTAGATGGAACTAAGATTTATAGATCGAGGATAATACTTTTTTAGTATGCTAGAACACTTTAAAGAGGTGTCTCCCAAAAAAAACACCAAAAATATCTTTGTTTCTTGTTACATAGTAATTTGACTTGCAAACTTTATTTGAATATCAATATACCAATAATAACAATTAAATATTTTCAGTTGCAGTTTAGTGTGCCTGACAAATTCGTGTTGTTGTTGATTAGTTAAAGTGTCCCCATTGGGACTTGTTAAAATTACCATTAAAACAAACGCGAGCACTTAAAGTCGAATCAAATAAATCGAATTGAAAACGCCATCAGCTAAGTGACTGGCAATTAAGTGGCCAGGTGTAAGGACACATGTTGAGGACTTCGTTTTCGGATGTCACCAATCGGAATTCAATCAATAAATTGATTAAAGGCACAGTCAGCGGAGAAAGCTTTAACTATTAGGAAACTTGACCAATTTATTTTGATTATGATTCCAGGTATCTATTACAACAAATATCAAGGTCACTTGTCATACGAGTTTTGGGAGAATGAGTAATTGTTTACTGTTTACTTGGATAACATCGTATTTAGGCCAGTACAAAAATAAATATGCTCGCATAGTAAGTTCAATATCATCATAGTAAACAAGTCAACAATACAGTGGCCTTTCGACTTTCAGCTGAGTTGGTTTATACCCTTTTAAATGAGTAAAAATGCACATATTGGTAATTAAATTCGCTGACCTTTTCTTTATTTTAAATAGAATTTCGTACTTGACCTTTAAAAAAAGAAATGCTAATTTTTTATTGCTGTAAGATATACTATACCTCCAGTGGCGAGTTATACAGGGTGAGTTTTATTTTGGGCTCATTTAAAATGCAGTTAAAATAACACACAAAATGTATACCTTTTACTTCGATTTAAGCATAGAATCTAATTGTTAAGTCGATTTGAGAAAGAAGCAGCAACTGATTTTTTGCAATCCATTTTTTCTATCCATAAAATTGCATTTCAAAATTATTTAACTCTGACAATAAACGTATAAATCGAAAATTTTAATAACATCTGAAATTGAATACACAAATATTGAACTAGATACCGCAATTCGAATTCGAACACTAAACTTTTTTGTAAAATGATTTCATCACAGTAAATATACTTTAGGATTTCGAACTAAATTATTTATTTGGAGATTGATATATTCCCAATGGCATACCCTGTATATAAGCACAATTTAGCAGGTATATATGCGTGTATGTATGTCACTTAGTTTGTCCCCATTTGAAATCACATTTTACAGACAATTAGATGGGTTTTCGTATTATTTATTCATAGCGCTGTGTCAAATTACTATAAGAAAGTTCCAAGTCCAAACACACTTGAACCGTGTGCATGTGTGATTTTCATTTGGTTTGGGGAACAAGGAGCAGGAGCAGGAGGTGCCGGAACTGAAACTTGAGTCAGCACAGGTTTTGCTTTAGCTTTCCTTCGACTAATGTGCCATAGCCTTGAAACACATTTAACATTTTATTCATTTCAGTTTGCCATATACATAACACGCACACTAATATTTATTATGATGGACCTTGCACATTCTAGTATTTAGAATATATAATATATGTATTTGCGAAAGGAACTCCAACTTTAAGTAAATTCGGGGCTCATTTTATCGATTAACTTTAGTTAACACCAACTGAACTGGGCATAAATTACCAAACTACAGAACGTTTCAGCTTTTTACCTAAGACGTACTTTAAAGCGATGGTGGAAACCGAAATTAGACTGCAACCGATTTGAGAAAAATAAAAAATATTTATTTGTGACTATCCGGAATTGTATCAATTGCGAGCAGCAGTTTATTTTATAAGCGAGCGTTAACAACTACTACCAACGAGGGCCGATATCCACAACAACCGCAACCCTAAGTAGACCAATCGCCCCTGCCCCAAACCCGTTGTCAACAAACAGAACGAGAGAGAGAGCGCCCAACGCACGAAGCCCAACGACTACGTGGATTCAATCGCCGGAACAGGTCCAGCCGATTGCACCTGTTCAAGACTACGCGCCAGGGTTGAACGTATTTTGTGTTTTCCCTTTTTTGGGCAACTCAGGAGCGGTGCCACAACACGCATTCTCCCCAGTGCGACTTGAGAGACCCCGGGCGAAGACTTCGGCTGGTAACTAGGCATGGCTCTAGATTTGTTGTTTGCGTTTCCCGGACAACCAATTTGCCAACTCAAACGCGACACATTGCCCGCCACATGTTCGATAGCCAGCAAGCGGAATGGATGAAGAGTCAGTTAGCACGGAGCAGAATGAGGAGCCCAATAATTCGTTTCTCGACGAGGTTAACTTTCCGGAGCCGGGCATTATAAATCTGGACATGATTAAGACATCCTACCTGGCGGAGGGACGGCGTGGCGAGGAAAGTCGCTTGCATCAGCTGGAACCGGTAGTTCTGGAGCGAATTAAAACGCTACGACTGGAGTTTAAAAGTGAGTCAAATGAACTAACTTATAAGTACTAAAGTTTTTAGGATTCTTTTATATTAAGTTTGTAACGCATAGAAGGAATCGTAGGACACCCCCAAAAGTTTCTGCCAGTGTGCTTAGAATGACAAAACAAATTGATCTAGCCATGTCCATCTGTCTGTTTGTATGTATGCAAACTAGTACCTCAGTTTTTGAGCTATTGCGATGCAACTTTGCATAGACACTTATTATTTAAATGTACAGCACATTGGTCGGAAACTGCCGGATTGGACCACTATATCTTATAGCTACCATACAACTGGATGCCGGTTTTGGCCATGTATTCGATCTTTTCAAAGCTATCACCTTAAATTTTCTTGTACACTTGAACATCCTTATAACTCATAAATGTTTAAAATTTCAAATCGATTGAATTATAATTAGCAAAGATATGCGTCATTAAATGTTTCGGTGGTGCAGTTGGCATAGTGAAAAGTAACTAAAGGTTCGAAAAGAGTATAAAATCTTCGGCACGCCGAAGATAATCCTTCCCCACTTGCTTTTATATTATTTAATTAGTTTATAGATGCTAGTCATCTAGAAAAGATCTTTACTAAGAAGTCATATGTATACAAATGAATATAAACGAAAATGAATAATATTAACCCAATTAATTACAATTATAATCATAATGCGGAATATGCAGATGTACTACGCATCGATCATCTGTGGGTGCTTCCAAATCTGACTAAATTATGCCTGAATTGCAACAAAATTGAAGTAATTGAACATATTGGCATGTTAACGGCACTAAAGGAACTCAATCTGAGCTTTAACTACATAACAAAGATTGAAAATCTGGAGACTTTAGTCAATCTGGAAGTATTATCTTTGTTTAGCAATCGCATCACAAGAATCGAAAACTTGGAAACTCTGGAGAAATTGGTTATTCTGAGCATTGGTAACAATTCGATCGAAGTTTTGGATGGTGTAAGTTGATTCTATCAAAATAATATACCAATTATATATTTGGAATTACATCTATTCCACAGCTTGATCGCCTGCGCTTTGTTAACAGCTTAAAAGTACTCAATCTAGAGGGTAATCCAATTGCCAAGATGCCGGATTTTCCGTTGTCCCAATACGTAACCGCTATATTGCCGCAACTGAATTACTATGAATATGTTTTTATCAAGGCTGAGATGCGCAAAAAAGCTCAGAAGAGATTTTAGTGAGTCGTCAATATCGAGACGAAAGTATTTTCAGTTGCTTTTAAAATCCGACTTCAATTAAATTTGTAATTATTTTTAATATTCAATAATTAATTCATCTTCAACAGCCGAGAGCTGCGCGAAATCGAGGGCAAGCAGGAGAAGGAAATAAATGGACGCGAGACTGAGGCCCGCGAACTCGCCGAGGCAGAGCGTCTGGCGTCCAGCTTTGTGGAACACCTCGATGGGGATCAGCTGTATGAAAGCATGTGGCGAGGCGACGACCACGGCAGAGTGCTGATGCTTGTCGGCTCAGCGGCACAGGAGCTGGCCGAGGAGTACGAAAAGGATGTGCACGAGCTAACGCAGAAGATATACAAACTGGGACTGGAGCGCTTCAGCGAACGCGATGCGGAAATCAAGGATTTTATGGGCAGTCTGCAGGCAGGGCAGCAGGAGCTGCAGTCGCTTGGTCAGGAGCACATCGAAGAATTTCTGCAGTACAGAGATAAGAGCTTCGAGGAAGCGACCAACACGCTGCGACAGTTGGAAAGTGGCAAGGAGGATTCGCCGGAGCATCTGCAGCTATGCGAGGCGATGGACGAGCTGAGCGCGCAATTCGACGAGGCGCTCAGTGAGATGTGGCACAGTTTGATGGCGGAGGAACTGCATCTGCATGAAGCCAGTGAGGTAGCTGTTGTATTAATTTGATTATAATCAAGCAGAACTGACGCTTCTTTTAACATAGGAGTCCACTCTCAACTTTGAGCGTCGCATATCACGTTTAATGTCCAGTTTCGTGGAGGAGGCTCAGGTTTACTTTCTGCAGCTACGCGACGTGTGTGAGCACTTTTCGGATAATATGACCGAAACTGTGTCGCGTTTCATATCGCATAAACTGACGCTGCAGCATCTGGATGCAGTGCCTCTCGAGCTGCGCATGTGCATCGATGATCGAGAGGCAGTGTTGCGGCTAGTGGCGGACATGAAGGCCACGCACATATCACGCATTGAGGATCGCGGGGATCGTATGGCCAGCAGGAGCAAGGAATTTATAGATAACTTGGTCGAGCAGCTAAACAAGTGAGCAGCTGCTGCAACTCTGCAATCCAATAATCAATTATATTGACATTAATTATGCTTGCAGGGAGGAAGTCGATCGTCATCGTGCGAAAATATTGGAAATTAACTCGTTTGTGGAAATGATGACAGAAGCTCTCGCTAATCTTCCAGAAGAGATTCACGCGGAGTTGCTAATGGAGGAAAAATAAAATAATACTTTAAATAAAACAATTTAATACATACATACATTTATACAAAAACAATATGGCAGTTTTAGGCTGATGATAGTAAATGGACAAATATTTTAGTTGCTTGCTTTCTTTTTGAGTCCTTCCAAATATATGCCGAGAGCATCTTGCATCTGTGGATCACTAATAAACGCCAAGAAAGTTTCCACATCTTTGCCGCGCTCCTTTTTAAATTGCTGCAAATCAGCAGCTCTGAATTGTAGTTTGGTCATCGAGCGTGCCAGTGGATTGACTTTGGCAAATGTGTCAATAAACTCGGCACACTTGCCCAAAGCTTCTTCTTTGCTGCTGGCCACATCATCCACCAGACCGATCTGCAAGGCTTCCGATGTGGTAAATATTGTTCCTTGGTTCAAAGCACGCTCAGCTAGACGACGGGGCAGAACATTCAAAAAATTGAACAAACAATATATGGGCGGCACAATGCCAAGTTGAACTTCGTTTAGGCCAATTCTGAATTTTGGCAGCATCACACGATACTCGCAGCATGTGGCCAACAAACAGCCGCCCGCTGGTGCATGACCCTGGCCAAAAGAGTGAAATTTATTGATAGTGCATGCTAGCTGTTTGCCATATTTACATTAATAGCAGCCGCTGTTGGTAAACCGCTGCCGTAGAGGGCCAGCCAAACATCCTGCAGTGCTGTCCAAAGTAAACGCGCCCGCTCCTTATCGGGCCTGTACATTTCGAGTATGTCCATCCCAGCCGAGAATACTCTATCAAGTGACTGCAATTTAGCAAGTAAGTAATAAGTATATCTACATGGATTAAACAAGATCTTACAGATGTAAGTATTAGCCCGCGACTTTTGTTGTGCTCTATTTCTCGAATTGATTGTTGTATATCGCGCAACAAGTCCAAATTAAGCGCATTTATGGGCGGCCGGTTCATTGTAAGCGTAGCAATGCCAGTTTTATCATTTACTTCCACAGTTGTTAGCTTTGTAGCAGTGGATAAGTGCCTGGTAGCACTTGCGGCACGGGGCACCAGAGCCAAGAACGTCGAACGCATAATTTGTTGATAAGAGCCGGTATCTTTAAAAATGTATACAACCCAAAACGACCTTTGGATGCTGCCTTAAATAAAATTATGGGCAAAATGAACTAGAGTTTTATTAAAGATCGATGCCTTAAACGTCTGCACTTTAACTTTACCTTAGTATTTTAATTTATTTAAACAATTAATAAACGTCTTGAATGCAATCATTTAATGCTGAACCTGTTGATATGCTATCGATATTTCGTATTCGATTATTAGAACCGCGATTGCACTGAAAAACTTTATTTAGCTTCTTTAATACAGACTTTTGTTCAATTTGCAATCAAATATTGTTGCCCGCCATATATTGCGTACACTTATATAACAAAATTAAACATAATAGGAAACCTGTTGCGGTGTTATCGATTCCACTTATTCGATTATTGCAACAAGAAAATTGCTACGGCGTTCTTCATAACGACATTTATTTAAAAACCCATAAAGCTTATTTAAAAACTTTGTTTTTATTGTCTAGTTAAACCATAATTCTAATACCAAACCCAAACCCTCGTAAATGCACTGATTAACACAGTAAGTTGAAATTGTTAAAAATATATGGCAGCTCATTTCATTCCTTGCTCTTGCCCTTGAGCTCACCAAGATAGACTTCCAAGCCCTGCTGAAACGATGGACTGTTTATATATTGCAAGCATTCGCGCACTTGGCCCTCTGGATCATTTATCAATGTCTCCACATCTGGCGCTCTCATTTGCCGCTTGGTTAATGCTCTAGCCTCACGTTGCGTCTTCTCGAAACTGCCAATAAACTCTGCACATTTACATAAAGCTTCCGCTTTGCTCTCAGCCACTTCATCGATGAGATTCACTTGCAGGGCTTCTGCGGTGCTGAAGAGCTTCCCCTGCAGCAGCGCTCGCTCAACAATGCGACGTGGCAGAACGCTTAAGTAGGACATCACTATAAACGGCGGCACCACATAGCCAAATTTGGTGGCATGGATGCCAATGTTGAAACCTGGCAGCATAACTCGATACTCGCAAGCTGCCGACAGCACACAACCAACTGCAATTGCGTGACCCTGTTGAAAGGGAAAGGTCAGTAATATAAATTACTTGCACACTATAACATACATTAATGGCTGCAGCTGTAGGCATACTGCTTAGGAATAGAGATAGCCACATTTCTTGTAAGGTTCTCCAAAATGCCACCAAGCGATCTTGATCCGGTTTGTACAATTCATTGAGATCCAGTCCAGAGGAGAACACTCTATCGTTTGACTGTTAAGCAATATAAGTCTAACTATCAAGTGCAGCAGTGAGTAAACAACTCACCGACGTAAGTATCAAGCCGCGGCTTTGGTTGCACTCAATCTGCTTAATTGACTCGCTTAAATCCTGCAGCAACTCCAAATTGCAGCTGTTTACTGGCGGTCTGTTCATTGTCAGCGTCGCAATGCCCGTTCTGTCGTCCACCTCCACCATGGTTAGCTTGGAGTCATTACTCAAGGATCTGCGCAGGTGAGGCAACAGCAATTGGCGCATGCCCCAATTCAGAAGTTTTGTTTGGCTACGCAGCATTTTGTGCACTACTGATCACATGATACAAACTGGGTAAGGTCACACTTTAATTGTTTTAGATATTCCGTCACAAAAACTCTGTATGCGACGTCACTGACACTCATTCATGCGTAATTTCCATATCTGCGTCTATGCGTTGATCAGACAACAAAGAAGAAGCAAACGAAGTCGTTCCATTCCATTGTTTCGATAAGCTGCAGTGAAACTAAAATCACAGCACAGACAAAAGCCCAATGCAAATAAGCAGAAATAATAAAATGACAATTTATTCAAATGCTTTTTTAATATGTAATGTACAAAAACAGTGTATATGAAATATTACAAATTCATAGGCAACAAATTCAGTTCTTGGCCTTCTTTTTCAGACTGTCCAGATACAGGCCCAAACCCTTTTGCACAGCAGGCTGGTTGACAAAGAACAGAAACTTCTCCAAGTCCTGGGCACGTCCATCTTCCAGCTCCTGTAGTTCAGGAGACCTAAGCTGTTGTTTGGTCAGCGAGCGTGCCAGCGGATTGACTTTGGCAAATGTGCCAATAAACTGGGAACACTTGGCCAAGGCCTCCTCCTTGCTGCTGGCAATCTCATCGACTAGGCCAATTTGTAGCGCCTCCTCTGTGGTAAACATTCGTCCCTGGTTTAAAGCACGCTCGGCCTCACGTCGCGGCAGTACGCTCAGGAAGGAGTGCATAAACCATTTGGGTGCAACAATTCCAAGCTTAGTTTCGTTCAGTCCAATTGTGAATTTTGGCAGCATGACGCGATACTCGCAGCATGTGGCCAATAAGCAGCCGCCGGCGGGAGAATGGCCCTGTGGAAGGCGGCATTTATAAAAATAAATACATAATATTAAGCAGTGGCGTAGACAGGAAGGTTTACAGTAAAAGTTAATTCATCCAAAAATCTGTCGACGCCACTGATCTTGAGTTTTACTGTTATTTACATTAATGGCCGCTGCTGTTGGGACACTGCTGCCATAGAGCGCCAACCAAACGTCCTGCAGCGATGTCCAAAATGCACGTATCCGCTCCTTGTCCGGCTTGTACATTTCGAGTATGTCCAAACCAGCGGAGAATATTGTAGGATTTGACTGAAAAGTGGACATAGAATGTATAAATGTGTGTTTTGTGAGAGCTCAATGCTTCATCTTACAGAGGTCAGTATGAGGCCACGACTTTTGTTACCCTCAATTTCCTCAATTGATTGCTGCAAGTCGCGCAGCAATTCCAAATTGAGTCCATTTACGGGCGGCCGATTCATTGTCAGCGTTGCGATGCCTGTTTTATCATTAATCTCCACACTGGTCAGTTTGGTGGCAGTGGACATGGTCCTGCAAGCACCTGTGGCACGGGGCACCAGACTCAAGAGCTTTGTACGCATCATTCTGCTTCAAAAGAAATATTCAAAACATGTAAACAACTTAAAATGACCTTTGGACGCGGCATTCTTCTAAGGAATGCTAATTAGGTTAATGCTGTTGAAATAGCAAGCACAAAAGAATGCTTGTTTAAAAAAAACGCTTTAACTAAAGCATTTATAAATTTGTCAGCTTATTAATAAAAATCTTGTACCAAACTTACTTTAATGTTTAAATATTTAATAAAAACAGCTGTTACTAAACCTGTTGCGCTGCAATAGACCTACTATATTGTTCGATAATTCTTATCGATTGTACCAGGGCTGCACGACTTAATCTAATTGCTCCATAAATTGCATAACCGCTGGAACCAGTTAATCAAATTCTACATATGTAGGGCCGGATATGATAACATACTTTATTTTTCTACGAATTCAATCTTTTTACCAGTCCTCGACATCTAAGTTTATTATTAATATCAATTAAAAGTAATTCAAATAAATTATTCGCATGAGCTAGTTCGGCAATTTGAGCAAAGTGTAAGCAGGCACTGTTTCTATCGCATTGCAACTTTGTATTTTGACATTTGCCTTACACGTCACTACGCCGCAGCTGTCACTTTGCCGATTCGACTGCCTTCGTGTACGCTTTGCTCTTATTCTTCGTTCGCCTGGACTGCGTTGCTGTAACTTTCACTAGCTTCTCATTCAAAAAAACACTTAATACAAAATGGGCTCGGGCAAGCAACAAAAAGTGCAATCATCTGGATTCACCAAGGAGGAGGAGCTGCTGCTGCAGGACTTCAGTCGCAATGTCAGCACCAAGTCAGCGACAATATTCTACGGCAACGCTTTCATCGTCTCCGCTTTGCCCATATGTAAGTCGAAAGAGTGAAGAGTGACACGTTGTTGATTTTTCGCCTGTCGTCTAACTTGATGTTTGTTGTTGTTCAGGGCTCTTCTGGCGCATTCACAACATGGACCTGTGGCCCAGCTCCATTTTGTTTGTGCTGGTGACCGCAGCGAGCACCTATTTGATGGCCACCGCCTACAAAAACATCAAGTTCCAGCTGAAGCACAAGATTGCGGTGCGTCGCGAGGAGGCGGTGACACGCGAGGTCAACCGTCAGGTGGGCGATGACAAAAAGGTCACGCGCAAGGAGAAGGACGAGCGCATCCTGTGGAAGAAGAACGAGGTTGCCGACTACGAGGCCACCACCTACTCGATCTTCTACAACAATGCCATCTATCTGGCCATCATCATCTTCATCAGCTTCTTCCTGCTGAAGAATGCCACCCCCTTTGTGAACTACATCTTCTCGATCGGTGTGGCGAGCGGTGTCCTGGCGTTATTCTCCACCAGCGCCCAAACGAACTGAACAAACTTGCATCTAGATGCATCGTAATGTTAGGGCCCATTTAGAGATTCTTACCTTAAAACTGCGAGCAGTAAATTCCATTCATCACTCGTAAACATTTTTAGCAATTTTCGATACCAATATACATTTTATGACGAAATGTTGTCTTTCTTGTAGAAAGCTGATAAAACTTCCATTTTCCATTTGCAAAATGTTTTAATAAATTTGTAACACAATATATAGAAAAGAAATAGCCACTGGTTATCAGTACGTAATGCTATATATTTCTCTCTCACAAATCAAAAGGCTTAATCTTATCGTAAATGCAACCACAATGTGCTAAACAGCCTCGAGAAGCAGAGCGATTCCCTGACCACCGCCAATGCAGGCGGAACCGATGCCGTACTTCAGTTTCTTGCGCCTGCAGAAAAGAGAGCAAATGTGAGAGGAGTTTACAATTGTATGAGAGACTGATCTACTTACTGCAACTCGTGCACCAGGTGGCCTGTAATGCGGGCACCACTTGCGCCCAGGGGATGACCCAAGGCAATGGCACCACCGTTTACATTCAGCTTGGACATGTCCAGTTTCAGGGCATCGGCACAGGCGAGCGTTTGTGCGGCGAAAGCTTCATTAATCTGCAAATCAATTGAATTTAAATACGATAATATTATGCATTAACCGGCTTTGCTCGTGCCCAGCCTGAAATGGTAGTTTGACCTCACCTCAATCAGATCAATGTCCTCCAGTTTCAAGCCGGAAACCCTGAGCACATTTTGTATGGCCGGCACTGGTCCAATGCCCATAATCTCCGGCTTGACGCCCACAAAGGAGAAGGCAACGAGACGTGCGAGCGGCGTCAGATTGTACTCCTTGAGTGCCTCCTCGGAGGCAACAACCACGGAAGCGGCGCCATCACAAATGCCGGAAGCGGTGCCTGCAGTGACTACGCCGCCCTTCTTGAACAGCGACGGCAGCTTGGTCAGGCCCTCGATGGTCGTCTTGGGACGGGGATGCTCGTCCACGACAAAGTCCACCTCCTTGCCCTTGACCTTCAGTTTGATGGGCGTAATTTCGGCATTGAAGGCGCCCTCCTGCTGCCCCTTCTCCCAGTTCTTCTGCGAGCGCAGCGCAAACTCATCCACGCGCTCCCTGGAGATCTTGTACTGATCTGCCAGATTCTCGGCGGTCAGGGCCATGGGCAGCTTGCAGTGGGTGTCTGTCAGACCTGCCCACAGCGCATCCTCCAGGCCGTAATTGGCGCCCAGTGTCGTCCCGAAGCGCATGTTGCGCGCAATGAACGGAGTCTGGGACATGCTCTCCACACCGCCGGTAAGCGCTACCTTGGCACCGCCCACCAGAATGTCCTGGGCGCCATTCACGATCGACTGGAAGCCGGAGCCGCACAGGCGATTGATGCCCAGCGCTGGCTTCTCAATGGGAACGCCACAGTTGAGACCCACATGGCGGGGCACATAGATGCCGTCCGTGGAGGAGGACTGTAGACAAAACAGAGCCATTACCAATTTAGACAAGTAAGAGTGCTCTAGTCGGGAGTGCCCGACTACGAGATACCCTGAACCCAGTCCTTACAATCATTCGTACTAATCTAAACACCCACATGCTGCAGTACAAGCAATGCGAGCAGTGCAAGCAGTCTAAGCAGTAACCTTGATTCTATACTGAGCTCCACACAATGGAAAGCTAAAATCCTTAAAAACGTCTGTGTTTATCACCCGATCTTATTAAAATTTTTTGGGCACAGACTGGGCTATAAAATGTGTGACCAAACCAAATTGCAAGGTCATAACTTCAAAAATGCGTTTTTTTAACTTTGGTTGTTATATGGCTATGCCATTCGAGATTATACATGCCAAATTTGGGGCCTCTAGCTCTTAAGCCTTTGAAGTTATGACCCAAAAACTCAGGTCTGAAATCGAAACTTTTGAACGGGATGAGTTATCGATAAAATTTAATAAACTTGATCTGTCCCGGCCTACGAGAACTTATATTCCAAATATGAAGTCTCTAGCTCTTGTAGTCTCTGATATCCGCGTGTTCATACAGACGGACGGACAGACAGACAGACGGACGGACGGACATGGCTAAATCGACTTGGCTGTTGATACTGATCAAGAATATATATACTTTATATGGTCAGAGATGCTTCCTTATGCCTGTTACATACTTTTGCACAAAACCATAATACCCTTTTTACCCATTTTTAATGGGTTCAGGGTATAAAAAAAGCAAACATTTAACACATTTTTTTTAAATTTATTTTTTTCTAAGTAAAAAATTTAAGAAAAGTATTCCGCTTATGAGTACGGAAAGAAGATCAAGACAGCAACTTTTAAACATGTTTCCACTGCACATCAACTTCAAAATAACGTATATTAAATTTCGCTCTTCTTTAAGATTCTCAAGAATTTAAGTAAGCTGTGCTATATGTGAGTGATCTGCTGTGTTCCTGATATAATAAACTGCTTCTATGATTTTCCAGGCCCACTAGTACACTCCCTCTTACTCTTTCTCACTACTTATCTATCGCTCACCCTTCCTCTCTTACTAATTTCTCTCTCTAGCTTTCTCGCCGTCTCTTTTGATCCTCCCTTTTACTCTTTCCTTCTCTAATCCTCTATCGCATTCGCTCTCCTATTCCTCTATCTCTTTCTCACTTTCTCTCATTCTGTGAACACTTTCTCTCTCACTCTTCTCTATCAGTTTTTGTCCCTCTCCTACACCTCTCTTACTAATCTCTCTCCCACGCGCTCTCTTTATCGTCATACAGACTGTAATATTTTTAAACTTCAGAACGTTCACTGTATCAAACAGTTTCTTAAAAGAGTATTTCATGTAAAATTGACTTATCAAACCAATTGAAAAACTTAACAAATTGCAACTTACCGCAATAACATTGCCAATGATGACCGTGTCCACCTGTTCGCCCTTCAGACCCGCTGCCTCCAATGCCGCTCTTGCTGCCGTCGTCTGCAGCTGTGTCTGATTGATGTTCTTGAGGGCACCCCCGAAGGTTCCAAAGGCCGTTCGCTTAGCGGCGACAATATAAATACCTATAGTACAATTGTATATGCTTGGTTATTTGTGTGCTTATAATCATGATTACTCAAATTAGGCAATGTTAACGAAAGCAAATCTTGCTTTACACTCAACAGGTCCAAAGTGCAGATTGTCCCCTGTCAGGTTATGCTATAGGGAGGGGAGGTGGTCGAGGGGCAGCCGGCTGCAGATAAGACAGCAACAAGTCCAAAGTTCACTTTTAGCATATATTAAAACTCATGACACAGATTGCTAATATTGCTTAAAGCCAACTAGCTTATTTACCTTTTGTAGCTGCGGACATTTTGCACGAATTACAATTGAGTACACACAATAAAAACAGTAATTAAAATATTATTAAGCTGAAACTCTTTTGCTTTCTCCGTAGAACCGCTTGTAGCAAACTCTCGACGTCAACTCGCAATCGATTTGCGGCCGGCCGACATTTTGTAGAGCGTAAAAGCTCCCATTCGCATATCTGCGAAGCTTTTTAGCGTCAGAAAAGCGGCAAACAAACGAACAAACAGATGTTTCATGCACAGAACAAAAATCTCAAGTGATTTCGCATGCATTCTAAGATGATTTTGTATATTTTCATAAGAAAATATCACAAGCCTTTTAGTTCGCATTAGTTGGGCTGTAGTTATTTAAACAAAGCTATGATTTTACTAGTAAAAAGAGTGGCAAGCTTTTGTATTACAAAGGATTTGATCTTACCCTAATTTTTCAAGTTCTATGAGAACATTCATTATAAACGTGCTTCAAAGATCTTGTAAAAGCCAAATAGAAAACTTGCTGAATATAACTATCCTATAAATATATTATTGTCTGATGTACCTTTTAACATTTCTCAGACACATAAGAACAGCTTTCGGAGATTTTAGCAGAGATCTGAGTATTCTTTGCATAATTTGAATATATAAATTCCAAAAATAATTTGGATTTTTATTGACTTATAGAGAACTTCCAAAAAGGGTTTAACCAAACGATAAGTGTTGAACTCTGTAAGTAAGGGCCCTAAAAGTGAAAGAAACGCGAAAGTTGATTAACTTAGGCTAGAGTTGTGTATTCAATAGTAGTACTTAAATAAACATACAGTGGTAAATGCTGGATTTGAGTTAAATTTTATGCTTGCAACTAGGACACAGCGGATACAAATCTCAAAGCATTGAATCATATAAATAGCAGAAGTAATGTAAGTTTAGAATCCGTTTGTATTTTCTTTTAAAATATGTGGGCTTGTGTGTGTTCATGCCTATGGGGAGTTGGATATATCCATGTTGTCCGACTTTTCAATGCTGACCGATTTGCGTGAGCTCTTCGCCTCTGCGTCCTCCGAGATTGACTTCAATTTGCGTGCGTCCGGCGTGCGGGAACGTCGACGCGACGATGACGACGTGGACTTTATGGGAATCGTGGCGGCATCTTTGCTGCGACTGGTACGTGACTTGCTGCTAACCACAGGAGGCGGCGAGGGCGAGCTGCGTTTGCTGTGCGAGCGTGGCGAGCGGACGCGGTGCGATTTCTTGCTGCGCTCGCGGGAACGCGAACGTTTACCATTGCCGTTGCCACTGCTGCCGCTGACTATTCCAATTACTCCTATACCTCCCACCCCGCCGCCTTTTGCATGGGACCGCGATCGCCGTGCGCTGCGAGAGTTGCTGCGACGATGCCGGGATCGTGAGCGCTTGCCTCGCGACCTTGAGGAGCGCGAGTGCTTGCCGCCACGTGAACGTGAACGCCGTGCGCTGCGTGAGCTGCTGCGTCGATGGCGAGAACGTGAGCGTTTGCTGCGCGAGCGCGAGGAGTGCTTGCCGCGGGAGCGTGAACGCCGTGATCTGGAGACACTGCGTCGCTCCCGTGTGCCGCTGCGTCTGCGCCGTCGCGAGCTGCTGCGATGCGAGCGGGAACGGCTGTTGGTGTGACGCTCACGAGACCGGGAATGCGAACGGGAGCGACGGCGCTTGTCCTTGGCCAGCATGCCGATGACCGGATCGATGGCGGCCGATATCATGCTCTGCGCTTCCTTCACAATCGTCATGGCCTCCTCGATTTCGGCCTGCGCCGCCTCGTTCGATTTTGCCTCGGGCTTCGTGATGGAGTAGGTGGAGTGATAGACACTCAAGTGGCCACCCTTGAACTCCTGGCCCTGCAGGCGCAGTGCGTGAATAACGCTCGTCTGCTCACAGAACTCGATCATGCAGTACGTCTTGTTTTCCTTCTCAGCCCACCGAGCGTATTTCACCTCACCGGCGCGCTGGAAGCACTCCATTAGATCGTCAAGGCGCCACTCGTTGCGCACGTCGCAGACGATGATGGTGCGACGGATTTCCTCGATTTTGCGCGCATCGTAGAAGGAGGGCAGCGCCGGATATTCAGGTAGACTAAATTCGATCAGCTTGGGATCGTACGTCTTGATTACCTGCTGCGGCAACTGACCTTCAATGCGATTTATCACCTCCGGCGGCAGTTTGGAATCCGGCTTCTGCAGCCCCGGCACGATTGTTCCGTTCTTCAGCATCTCCAGCGCACGATACTCCTCCGGTATGGCCAACACCGGAATGACGATAAGCGCACGGTCAATAAACACGGTGTTGGTCAAGTGCTGAGCCACGGGCACACTGCTCGTCTCCGTGTATTTCACATAGCAGATGCGCGACTGTACGGGACAGGAGACGTCCCGTATGGTGGGGTACAGTCGTATCTCCTCGATTTTGCCAATGTTGCCGAACAGCGTTTGCATTTGGTCCTTGGTGGCCTGCGGCGCAATGTTGGTCACCTGTATCACACGCGGTGTGTTGCCGCCAGCCATGTTTGCCAATTCTCTGTTCTACACACACGTTGTGGATCTTTTGGCAATAATAAATATATTTCAATTAACCTCACACAAGTGGAAAAAATTCGACAAGGGCTGCACAGGGCGTCGCAAAAATTACCATTGGAACTCAGGGCTGGTGTATCGATAAGACATATTACATTTCATATCGCGTGCTGATAACTATCGATTACCAAAGCAGACTTAAGGTAAAATATATAGGTTATTCTGTCGTTTAATTTGTTTTGCTAAACTTTAATGTTAAAGAAAACAATAATTACCTATTTCTAGTATGTATATGATCGGTGGCATTTAAGTTCGAACAATATCAAATGTATCCAAATTTATGAGTACCAAAAGTTCAATGGATATTATAATAATATAAAAATCGAACTCATTATAACCCAATAATAAATGTAAATATTTAAAATTCAAAAACCATAAAAACAATTTCCAGCTAAGTTTTCCGGGACACAATTGTGACAGCTGTTGTGTCCGGATAAATACTAAATGGGCCCACTGTTGTGAAATCGTATCGTGGTATCGATACATTCATTTGCAACTACGAGTACTGATTATTTGTGTGAATGCAAAAGTTGTAGGAAAATTTTACAATTCAGTAGATGTTCAATTGTACTCAATTGATTGCAATAACAGATTTCTAAATAAAACATCCGTAACTGTTTACGAGTCGGCTCGCCCCAGACATGTCGGAAAGCCCAGCGCCATCTGTCTCCAAGTCTAGCTTAAACGATTTGCGACAATTTCGCATAATAAAAAATGCAGCTGCCACTTCAGGTAGAACTGGTAGGGAAAATGCTTTTCTGTGAAATGCCTTGTGAAACTGCATAAAATCAATGTCTCATTGCAGAGCGCGTGCCCGGTAAGAAACGCATCCAGGTGATGGCGGACAGTGACAGCGACAGCGCAGACTGCCAGACGCCGAAGAAGGCGAAACTGCTACTCACCGTCAAAGAAAAAGAAGAACGTTATATGGCAGCCGCAAAAATAATGCCCCAGTACGATACAATGGTAAGTTGATCGTTTACTTTGTTGATCTTTTATTTGGTATTGGTGCGGGCGGCGGGCGCGTTGCTTACATGTGTTCGGAATATGGCGAATCGGCCCGGCATTGTGAACAGCTGTTGCCACAGTGGCGTCGCACAAAGGGGGTTGCTCATTCAATTTGGGTCACGACTTTGATTTTTGAATAAATTTTGAATTAAAAATTATATTTAATATTTTTGAAATTTTAATTTTTATTTTTGATTGAAATACATATATTTACAAAAAAAATTATATGTTACTATAATTCAACTTATGAAAGATATAAATAAATCATAATATGTGTTAGTTGTTGCTCGAAAACTATATATTCTGCATATAATAAATTTTTAAAAAATTATGTGCTCCAATGTTTTGCAAAAAAGATATTACATTAAACATTAATTTGACAAAGTGGAAAAAATCAACTATAATTATAACTATATTCAAAACTGTAAAGAATGTAATATAAATATACATTTTAGGCTATCCAAGACTCGCTGGCTCGATCAAATTGGGACGTAGCAGCAGCAATACGATATCTAAAGGAGCACTGTAAGCCAAAGGCGCAAAATCCATACGAAAAGCCCAAGTTGAAGCCCAGCTCTAATGGCAGTGGCAAGTCGCATAGCAAGTCGAGCGGCAACTATTCGGACTGTGATAACTCGGATGATGACGATGTCAAGCAGTCCAAGGATCAGGTGTATGACAGCGATGACAGTGACACCGAAATGTCCAGCAAAATGACCGGACAGCGGAAGAAAGTGTTCCAGTTCATGAACACCGCCAGCATCGTCGAGCTGCAGTCTGTGAAGACGCTTTCCGAGAAGAAGGCAACGGTAATCATCGAAATACGGCCATTCAATGATTGGTCTGACTTGCGAAAGAAACTGGAGTCCAACAGACTATCAGCGGATCTGTTGAACTACGCACAGGATCTAATCAACAAACAGAATACCGTTGCCACCATTCTAACCAAATGCAACGGCATGGTGCAACGACTGGAAACGGCCATTGCCAATGGTGCTGGCCTTGTGGAGCAACCACAGATTTTAGACAGCAAGTGCGTGAGCTTTTTCTGAAACTCTTTATTTTTCTTAAAGCCTTTTCATTCTTAATAGCGGCAAGCAAAATCATCCATCAGTTCCACTTTGATTCGCTTTTCGATCTTCTTTCTAACTATATTTTTCATCTGTTACAGTTTGCAATTGGCCGACTATCAGGTTATCGGTCTCAATTGGCTGACCGTTATGCACAAGCAGGAAATGAATGGCATCTTGGCCGATGAGATGGGTCTGGGCAAGACCATACAGGTTATAGCATTTCTGGCCTACCTCAAGGAGAACGGCCTCAGCAAGGGCGCACACCTAATTGTGGTGCCGTCGTCAACGCTGGATAACTGGGAGGCTGAAATGGCCAAATGGTGTCCCAGTCTCGTGGTCGAAAAGTATCACGGATCGCAGGACGAGCGGCGAAGAATGCGTGTACGTTTTGCCAAGGATGGCTTCACCGGTTTTGATGTGCTGCTCACTACGTAAGTGATTTGAGGCATCCCTTGATTCCATTGTTGCTTAATCTGTGATTTGGCAGCTACCATATAGTTGGATCGACACCCGAGGAGCGCAAAATGTTCCGCGTTTGCCGGCTGCATTATGTTATATTCGATGAGGCACACATGCTAAAGAATATGACGACGCAACGTTACGTGAATCTGATCACAATTAATGCAGAGATGCGCATTTTGCTCACAGGCACACCGCTGCAGAACAATCTGCTCGAGTTGATCTCGCTGCTGTGCTTCGTGATGCCCAAGTTTTTTGCCAAGAGCATTGAGGACATCAAGTCTTTGTTTGCCAAGGTATGTGTGTGTGTGTGTGTGTGTCACCCGCCTGCGGTAATTCTTAATTATATTGTCTCCTCTGTGCCCTGTAGAAGAGTAAAACTGATGGCGATCAGGAGGAGTTCTCTCAATTCCAAGAAACTCAAGTGCAACGCGCCAAACGCATTATGAAACCATTTTTGTTGAGGCGTCTTAAAAAGGATGTACTTAACAATTTGCCCAAAAAGGAAAGCTATGTGGTAAGAAACCAAAAAAAAAACGTAATATAAATATGAATTTTTAAACAACTAAGGATTTATTTTAAAAAAATACAAGCTAAAAATGATTTCAGAGATATAATATCCCTGATATTAACAATAATGTTCTTTTCTTTCTCTAGGAAAAAGTTCCGATGAGCCCATCACAAAAGCAATACTATAAGGAACTGGTCGAATATTATTCAAACAACAAGGGCGAAATCTGTGGCAGCAGCGAGCGCGCCGGTGTCGCAATCATGATGGAAATGCGACGCATGGCCAATCATCCGCTGCTCATGCGTCACTACTTCTCCGACGAGCAATTGCGGGGCTTCTCCAAGCGCCTGGCGCGCGTCAATTCCTACAAAAAAACCAATGAACAGTACATATTCGAGGAGCTGGCGATTATGTCCGACTTTCAGGTTTATCAGCTATGCAACAAATACGTGAGTCGCATCAAAAGATATATATAAGTATATAGTTCAATCTAACGCTTTGGTTCTGTGCAGGAGTTGTATGATGTGAAAATACCGGACCATTTGATATGTGAATCGGGCAAGTTTCAGTTTATGGATGCGTTGCTGCCGAAACTAAAGTCCGAGGGCCATCGTGTGCTGCTTTTCAGTCAGTTTACCATGATGCTGGATGTTGTGGAGCAATATTTGAGGATACGAAAGCACGGATTTTGCCGCTTAGATGGCGGCACTGCCGTCAAGGAGCGCCAGGATCTGATCACAGACTTCAATGTCGATGACAACATATTTGTGTTTTTATTATCAACGAAAGCTGGCGGTGTCGGCATCAATTTAACAGCAGCGGATACCTGCATCATTCACGACATTGACTTTAATCCGTACAATGACAAACAGGCAGAGGATCGCTGCCATCGTATGGGCCAGAGTCGTCCCGTCACCATATACCGTTTGATATCAGAGAGCACCATTGAGGAGGGCATTTTGATGGCTGCCGAAGAGAAGCTAAAACTGGAAAAGGATATAACGTCCATCGAGAAGGGCGAGGTGCACGAGCAGCGCTGTGTAGTCAAATTGTTAACCATGGCATTGGGCCTGGATAAGGATGAAGAGGAGCGGCTGAACAACTCGTTGAATAACTCACTGAGTACGCCTACAAAGTAGTATATTTAGGCAGCCGCTGAAGCGAATCACTTTCCATTTATTAAGCACAATGTTTTTATAGCGTTTATATAGCGTATCATTGAATTATTTTAAATTGTATACTTAAATTATTTGAGAGCCTTTTGCTCATATTGATTTTCATCTAACTATAAGAATCGAAATTGTATTAAATTATAAACTATAATATATTCATATTTAAGTTCAGTTTGTGTCGTGTGTTCGAATATTAATGCCGCATTTGATCAAGTGTGTGTGAAATATTATTTAGAACGACAAACATTTTATTTGACAAAATTGAAAGAGTGGTAACTACATAATTCATTTTCTTAGTAACTACCCAAAGTATTCAATTCAGCAGTTTCGAATCATTAAAAATATCATTTGAAAATTTGGAGTCCATTTTATATTGCTGACTATATATTAAGAAAATATGAACAAGTTAACGCTTGCAAATATTTGAATTGCTTTGTATAATGGGCTTGCAGGAATTAAATAATCTTATAACAATAACATCTAAAGTTATTGTCAAGTGTATACGACAAATTTATCTGGATACACACGGACAAATTCTTTTGAATCATCAAACAAAACGAACTTCGACAACCCTCAAATGAGCGAACTACTCTTGCTCCCACTCTCACTGCAGTCTCTTTATAAACGCGAGAGAGAGATAGAGAGAGAGAGCGCGCATTCAGTTTTCAAGAGCTTTTCAGTGCTGTGGCGATTCATCAGGTTTTAGTCTTTAACTGATCGCTCGCGCCGATGATTTAATTTTTAAGTTTAAACGCTGAAAGAACCCTGCGTCAAGTGTAGCAAACAAAACGATACTCACATTACCTACCACATATACATATCGACATATGTGCGAATCAGCTATATCTATGAACAATTTGCAATATCACAATAACGAACAAATTAAGCAAAACGAAACGGCATACGCCTGTAATAAATGCAGTAATTATCGAAAGTTCTATGTGAATGAAAAGTAATATATATTTATAATTCTTACATACACAAGTATCATATATGCGAATGTGCAGCAGAGTTGGTAAATTATATTTTGTCTAACGACTCGTTTGCTATTATGTGATTCATATTGAGTACATACATAAGTTTTTCTTTTGGGTGTTCAGACAAGCCGAATTATATTTAAAAATAGCAGAGCGCTCGCTAAACGGAAATCATATTGGTCCAATACAAATACTTAGTCACACCATACGAATAAATAATACCCAATATATTCGAAAAGCAATATTTTGTTAGGCAAATTAAACAGAAACAAAAAAACGACGTCATATCGCAGCTGCCTAGCGGAAACGGAAGAATATGTATATGACCGCACCTCCGTCAGTTGCATACATATAGAGACTATGAGTATAGATACGTATATAGCATGAATAAATGAATCGTATATATACATAGTATATGAGCATGCGGCACATGTGAGCAATTCACAACTGAATAGAAATATAAATATATGTATCTACAACGCAGAATTTGAAGAAAAACAAAAGCGCGTGCAAGAGCAAACATAAAAATAAATTAATATCTATGCCTCATACATATCGTGTATGTGTATGTGTATATGTGTATTTGGCTGTGTGAGTTATAGCTAAGAGAACTAGCGAGCGATCCACAAAACGAAAAATAAAAATAACAAAAAAAAACTAAACGAAAATTACGCGAACAAAAAAACAAATCTAAAAGGAAGCAGCAAGCTACAACAAATTGACAACGAGCAAAGAAAGCAAGCACAAAGCAACAAACCAAAAATAGACAGCAGACGGCAGAAGAAAGCGAAGCTAACGACGAAGTCAACGCGAACGTCAGCGTCAACGGTGCGTATACTTAACCACCACCCGCTCCCATTGACTCATCCACCAACTCGCAAACAGCTGCTCGCAGAACACTAACAGCAACACATATAAAAAAACAAAACAGCAGCAGCAGCAGCAACTGTAAAGAATAACAAGACAATCATCAATTGTTTCTGCGCCGCTGTATCTGATCAAATAAATGTGTGTGTATTAGCGTGTGTCTGCGTGTGTGTGTGTGTGTGTTTGTGTGTGTGTGTGTTTATGTGCTGCGAGCGCGACGATCCAAAAAACTAAGCGCAGAATTCACTTACTCATAGTTTCTATATGGCGGCATTCACTGGCTGACAGCGAGCTATAATTGAAAAGTATTTAATTTTTGTTTTTGGAATTATTGTTAGCGTATGTGCCGAGCATAATTAAACGACACACGAGGAGCGTATCTATCAAGTTAATGAATATACATATCTATACGAATCACGACGACGAAACCCATAACGACGACGATTTTTAATCTGAAGAACTTGAAAGAGCGACAGAATTAGAAGGCAAAAGAGTGTGAGAGAAGCAGATAAACAAAAGCTGACCAGCAACGAAACCCAAACAAATGATTGGATGATTTTTATTTTGCATTAAAAGGTAAGTAAGAACGCTTGAATTCAATAGCTACTTGCACTTCTTTATGACAGCAAAATCACAGTATATTCAAACGTCACATCAAAACCAAATATATATTTACCAGAAAACTATGTGCATCATTACAGGCTTATAAATATATATAGCTATAATTATTATAGAGATTGCCTTCAATTACAAATATATTGAACAAGAATCTTTCTCTGCTTAGTCACCACAAATACTACAATCCTATAATGAACTTTTCTGAACACTTTTGTATGTTCTAACAATAATATTGAGTTCACGATAGTTTATTGTGAATTATTTGCATATTTATACATTAATTGAAAGTTTGTTATCAAACGAGTTTTTCTCTTTTGTTTTCACTTTTAATGTTATTCATTGCGGTTTTTTAACTATGAAATAAAATCATCAACAATATGTTCCATACTTAGTGTGCTATGCTGTAAGTAATTTCCCATTTTGTATTAATATCAAAGTAATTGCGCTTAACTTGTAGTTCTAGGCTTACTTTCAAATCGTTCCAATAATTGCTAACTAAAAAGACAGCTCCTCACTTTTTAATGTTTAGTGACTTAACCATAATTCATATTTACAGATGTTGTCTGTTTAGTTTTTGGCAAATAAATATTTTAAAATATCAAAAGAATAATAGAGACTTTAAAATAACACAATGATAAATAATGTACATATGCATGTATTTGTGTTTTAATTTTTTAGTCTTCGTTTAAATATGCTGTAGTGCATCTTGGTAGTTTTTACTGTATAATTTTTTACTGTATAGTTTTTGAATAGATGTTTGAATACTATTTGTTTTGCTTACAATAACTAAATACACACATATGTTAGCTCTTTTCGATGAGTTGAAAATAGCTTAAGTATACACTCACACCATGCACACACACACGCACACACAATCTTATTTATGGGTACATTAAACGCTGAGAAATTAGACAAAATTGCTCAAAGCTGATGTCATTCAGTGTTGAAGTGCGCTCCCCAAACGCTGTCTTGAAACCAGATGCACTCCTACGCGCAGCCGCAAAGCCGGTTAACTGACTGTGGATGTACCTATGAAGTACATAAGTATCTGCATAACTATACATATATATATACATATATATATATACATGCGTATCAGTGTGTGTATCAACGATCGCTGAAGAGCGCAAATAGCTTATGCTTTTCTCTTTGTGCAGTCACTTAAGCTGACAGTCATCTGATTGTTTTTGTTTGGACCCACTCGGTAGTTTATTTATGGAGGATGAACCCGTCTGTCTAGAGTCGAGTGGTTGCTAGTCATATCTACATATATATACATATATATTAGTCTAGATCAGCTAAATTTATAATAAACACATGCATTTCTTTTTGATTTCAGACCACGCTTATACTTATAAAAGGAAGAAATACCAATTGTCTTACATATAAGACTACGAAAGGAAATTAAACCTAGTTAATTGTATTAAAAACAAGCAAACAAAACAAAACAACTCAAAACAAAACAACAAAAAAAGCAAGCAAAAACAAGAATTGTGATATGTACAACTTTACTCAAATACTGAAAAAACATATATAGGCGTTTATTCCAAACACGGAACCGACGTGAATAATCCAAGTTTTTCAACAACATAACAAAAGAAACCAAAGATTAGGGTTTTTCAAATTAGTTTAAACCTATAAGCAGACAGCAACAATGGCGGAAAAAGTGGACATCTCACCAGCCACATTCAACAACAATAATAATCAACAGAATGATGCTCGAAAGGTGCGCAAATCGCCCGATTTTCAGCCCATGATGCCAGGCGTTATCTCCAGAGAGCGCAGCTTTGTGCGTACCTCAAATCAACAGGTCAGTCGCATGTGAAGTAATTGCTATTAAATATAGACTTAATTGTTGCAATACATTCGCGTCTTTACAGAACATAAACAAACGGCGCAGTCTGGCGTTCAATGTGCCTGGCAATCAGCCGGGACAAATGCGTGGCAAGCCCGCTATGGATATATACAGACCACCAAGTGAGTGTCGTACATGTCCTCCAAATGCTAATCATCTGTAGTATAAGTATAATTATGCGATTGCTGCTTAGCTGATCAAAATTCGAACTAAAACACATCGCCAACCTTTCCATTCACCATCATATAGAACTAATAGTTATTTTCGCAGTTTTTGTTACAAAAGCTATGATTTAAATGTACACACATTATTTTTGAAAATTAGTTTGAAGTCGATCGTTTAAAAGAACCTTAATGTTGCACAACTACCAATCTTTCACACTTGTTGGTGAAACGGATAGGACATCAAGATATCGTTATATGTTATGAATTATAACGATAACGATAACTGAGTGCTTGAAGCCCGATTATAATATACTTTTCAACTTAAATGCTCAGCGCGCCCAATTCAAATCTCAACATTGCTTTTCAGCTCTGCTTTTATGCACAATTCCAATTTCATAAATTATATGCAAATATTTATTTTTGTCAATGTTTTCTTTCTTCTTCTTTTCATATTTTTCTAACTCATATTGTCGAATATCCACAAAACTTTTCTGCACAACCAAAACCCAAACCCAAATACCCCAAAAACAAAAATCATTACATACTTATGTATATTATTCACCTGTGTGTATCTTTAAATTGTCTCTGCCCCCGATGGCGACAACAATTTAAAACGTTGCCAGATGTACGTGGCTGCGAGTCAGTCGTTGGCGGCGATGGTGGTGGTGGTGGTGGTATTGGTGGGGCTGTCTCGAACAAACTGAACATAAATGCCCAGGAGTTCACAATGACGACGCCACCGTCTGAGGCACATGACAGTAATCGGTAACGCCAGCCCATTTTTAATGCCATTCTTTATCCTCTCTTGCCGTCTTCTTGCAGAGCTAAACCACAATCTACAACATTCTTCCAGTTCGTCCCTCATATTTCCCATGGCTGGCGGACCAACTCTGCTCCAGCAGCAACAGCAGCAGCAGCAATATGTGGCAGCATCCAATGCGATCCTCAACAGACGCCAGGCGGGCCTCTCCCTCGGCAACATGCCCACGTCGCTGAACAGCCTCAAGGGTCAAGGCCATCATCGGTCCATTTTGGTAACGCATCCAATCAGCCCCATGGGCGGACAGATACCGCTCATGAATTCACCCTCCAGCGGCAATATACTGCATGTGAGTGCTCTGTACTTAGTTTGAACAAACAATTGTATATCAATAGTTAATTTATGCATAATTGTTATACCAACAACTTATATACATACATATTATCCTCTTATTTCAGTCGACAAATCGTGTGAAGTTTGCGCCAGAGCCACGAGGTCAGAAGCACAGCCAGTTTGGAAACAACCACTACAGCAATACACCACAGCAATATCAGCTGAATGGCATCGATCCCTACCTAAATGGCACCGCATTGCAGCGCTCCAAGTCGCTGTCCTCGGCTGATGCGCTGACCCGTGGCCTCGCCGGATTGGGTCTGGGCCTGGGCAACGAGGTGGCCGACATTGGCCAGTTTACGCCGGAGATACAGTCACTGATCGAAACGGCTTTGGAGGATCCCAACAAACTGAACTCACGTTGCCTCATGGAGTTGACATCGCAGTTCATCAAGCGGGCCGTGGAGAGTCGACGTTTCGCTTTGCCCATTTCACGTCTGTGCCTCAACATCATCGCCAAGGAGCAGAAGGAGACGTTTCTTGAAGCGCTGCTTAACACATGCCGTCAGTGGTATCAGGAACGCGAAAAGGTAAGGCCTCAACTTGACTCCAGATCTATTTAGTTAACTGCTGATTCTCCCCTCCGCTAGTTGCTGTTTGCCATTCAGGGCATGAAGTCGCCTTCGCGGGCTCGTTTCACAGCTTTCATGGCATTTCTAACGGAAATGTTCTGCCAGCTGAAACGCCGCCAGCTGCAGCTGCGCCCCCACAGCGAGGGCACCCCACCACCCCTGGTGCTTCTGAGTCTGCTGTCCAAGTGCTGCGAGGATTGTGTGCGTCCACCTGTGCGTTCACTGTCCGAGGTAAGCTTGATGCGTTTTGCATTTACTATCCAGAAGAAGCTGTATAAACAAACCAACATAAACAAGAAGAATTATTGAAGTTTTTTTTTAGTAATTTTATCAAAAATTGGCTTTACATATTTAACTCTGTCTTAGGTTATATCTTACCAAGATTATATCTTTTGGTTGTATAATAATGCATTCAAATGTTTCCTCTTGCAGATTGAGTGCCTGTTCTACGTTTTGACCTGCATTGGCCAGGACATGGAACAGCAGCTGCCGCAGCAACTGGAGTTGCTCATGTCTTTGGTGCGCGATGCGTTTCTCAATGCCGGTGACTCTGCGGCCTCCATACGCCGCACGCTGCTCCAGCTGATCGAACTGAAGGCCTCGCATTGGCAACTGCCCGGCAATTCGGTGCTCTACTATACGCATACCAACAACTAGGCGGGATGGGATTGATTGATACTCGGGCACCGCAGGCACCAACGCAATTTGTTGCAATAAGTTAACCAGACATTATTATTGTGGTCGAATTGCATTTAGGCCCAGTCCTCATGCAAAACGCAACTATTTATCGTACTCGCGCAGTACATAGTCGATAAGCAATATTTATTTTGGAACCATAGATAGATTACTAACCCAGGCATAACTATGCACCCACATTTACCAGCTCAACACTTACCCCGGACCCATGTGAGAAACACACCCGCAAACAGGGGAAGCAGCTCATTTAGCATGTCTGCCCTTTCCCATTTGGCAGAATTTTTAATTCTGCTTTTATAAGGCTCAATTTATACTATGTGAACCCATATAACTTATGTGTAATAAAAACTACGCTAGTCAAAAAAAATAGCCAATAGTTCCTTTTTTAAAATGCACTGCATTTAGTGTATTTTTATTATTTTCTGTAGTAAATACGAACATTTTCAAAAATGTGTTACAAATGTAAGCATTTAAAAGTAACGAGTTTACTATTAACGATGATAAGCGACACAACGAGAATGTATCGATAAGCGAGACAACGAGTACGTATCGATAGGTCGGCTGTAACTTGACCATCGATATACCGATATTTGTATCTGTAACTCTGAAATTGGGTTCGCTATTGCTGCGATTTGGATTTCTCGTTCATTTCGTTTTTGTCTTCACCCAATAAAGTTTATACACACAAGTAAGTCATCTTATTTAAAGTATATACATATGTAGGTATATAAAAAAAAATTATTCAATGAGATTTAAATAATAAATATGTTATGCGTTAACACGAATTGCTCGAATATATTACAATTTTTGAATGCAATTTAAAAATGCAGCGAGAAATCTAATGTTTAGAGTACATACCACGTGTTTCAAAATGGCGTCACTGCACACGCACACAACCAAGCAATGAAAATTTATTAAGAGTGCTTTAATGATGATTATTTTAATTACCTTTTGCGGTTTCCACCAGAAAGCGTTAGTTCGCTTAAAGATGGGCTTAGGAGTCTGATTCAAGCACTTTAAATAGTAAATCGATATTGATTATCGTACATAACCTAACAAATACTAATGAGCTTTCAATTTTATCAATTACAGAATGGCGGACGCAGCTCCAGCCCGTGGTGGTTTCCGAGGTGGATTTGGCTCTCGTGGTGGTCGTGGTGGACGTGGTCGTGGCCGTGGACGCGGCGCACGCGGTCGTGGTGGCAAGGAGGACTCCAAGGAGTGGGTGCCAGTTACTAAGCTAGGTCGCTTGGTGCGCGAGGGCAAGATCAAGTCTTTGGAGGAGATCTACCTGTACTCGCTCCCCATCAAAGAGTTCGAGATCATTGATTTCTTCTTGGGCTCAGCTCTGCGCGACGAGGTCCTCAAGATCATGCCCGTCCAGAAGCAGACGCGTGCTGGTCAGCGTACCCGTTTCAAGGCCTTCGTTGCCATTGGCGACAACAATGGCCACATTGGTCTGGGCGTTAAGTGCAGCAAGGAAGTCGCAACCGCTATCCGTGGTGCCATCATCCTTGCCAAGCTGTCCGTTGTGCCCGTGCGCCGTGGCTACTGGGGCAACAAGATCGGCAAGCCCCATACCGTGCCCTGCAAGGTTACCGGCAAGTGCGGCTCCGTCTCGGTGCGTCTGATCCCAGCGCCCCGCGGTACCGGCATCGTGTCTGCGCCTGTGCCCAAGAAGCTGTTGACCATGGCTGGTATTGAGGATTGCTACACCTCTGCTCGTGGCTCCACTGGTACTCTGGGTAACTTCGCCAAGGCTACCTATGCCGCCATTGCCAAGACATACGCTTATCTGACTCCGGACTTGTGGAAGGAGATGCCTCTGGGCTCCACACCCTACCAGGCATATTCCGACTTTTTGTCCAAGCCAACGGCCCGTCTGCACGCTGATGCTTAAGATCATTGCGAACCAGATTTTTTAATAAAAGCAAAACATCTACATCCAATAATATTTTAAATGTTTTATTTTTCGTGTCATTGTTTTATTAGCTGTGTTTATATCTCATTTATAATGTGTTGTTGCTAACTTTCCAAGAGCTGTCTTTTTATGGTTTCTTTGATATAGTTTGTGCATTACCCTTTCATAGATTTTAAATAGCTGAACATTCAGATTTACTTGGATCTTTCTATTGTTGAATGTATGAATTTAATTATACGATACGTTTAACATCGGCCCGCCCAAGAGAAGCACTTTCTTTTGGCCTTAACGTACATATATTTAAAACTGAGTACAAATATCGTGTTTACAATATAATTATCTTAATTCTGAACAATTTGGACTACGCTTTCACGCCGTAAGCCTCGGGCATACGCTCGATGGCGTACTTGTGTGCGGCCACGTACATGATTGGCACTCCTGGTATCTTGCGTATGCGGTTCTTCAAATCTTTGTCATTGGTGGCCACTATATAGCACTTGTGCTGACGCACTCGCTCCACTAGGCAGTCGTCGGCGTATGTGCCCTTGTGCAGGCAGGGCAAACGCTCGAAACGGGGATCGGATATGATGCGCAGAGCCAGCTTGTACTTGTTGCCCAGTTTCTCTAACTCGGCGCGCACACAGTCCGATATGTAGGGTATGCACTTGGCGTACAAGCAGTCCATCATGCACTGCACGATATCCAGCTTGTTCTTAATGCTAAAATTAATGAAATTGGTGTCGAGAACGATGTGATAGGGCGGCCCCAGCTGAGTGTTGTACTGGAAGAAGAGTGCCGAGCTCTGCTGTGTGGCTTCGTGCACTTTAATTTCATGCGGATCGGTGGTCTTTTTACGTTTTTGGCGCACTTGCTCTTTAATCCGGGAGTCGGTGGGTTTTAGCAATCGCTTTAGTTGTGCATTTTTTTGTTTCTGGATCTTTTTGGTCTTCTTTTGTTTGCCCTGTGGATGTGGCAATGGAAGGTATGTTTTATAGTTGATATTTAAAAGCCGTTTAAGGCATAATTACCATTTTATATTTTTAGTACGTAAAGAATATGTAAACAATAGTACACCAATATGCGAAACAATTGCACGTGTTGATAAATTTTGTTGCATTGCTTCTCAGCTGTTCGCGCAGAGTTGCAATATCTTACTATTAATTGCAACTCTGCATTCATGAATCGTGAGCGACCAACCAATAGTCTATCGATAGTAGAGTAGAAGAATTTTCTTGGTTATACCACGTGTGTAGATGCTTCATTTGCTTCCGAAATTTTGCGAAAGATGGTAAGTTCTGCTGAGAATCTTTTTTAATATAAAAATTGTTAAATATCTAATGCCACAAATGATGAAACTGATGACGAGACTGAAGGGACATTTTCTCGATTTTATATTGTATTATTCAATGTAATTTCGAACAATATTTGTTCATTTAGAGATGATTCGGCAATCTGATGGCCCAAATAAATTACAATGTGCATTTTATTTGAGTTGAGAAAATGAATTAAAACTAAATTTATTTGTCTTGCAGGGTTGAACACGCTAGCTATCTTTGATGTGGAACCGCATGTGAATTGCTAATAATTAAAAGGTATGCATTTTTTTATCACTATTTTAACAAACACATGTGATGAACTTATACACAGACCTGTACTGAGTAAAACTCATGTGGAACTCGATGTAAACTGATACAACGTACATTAAACAATATATTTGCATACGTCTATTTGTACTAATTGTTATTTCAATACAATTTTCAGGCGTGATGTCTTGAAAAACAAAATGGCGCTTGCTGAGATAAGTCGCAAGTTGCGAATATGGTAAGCAAATGAAAAAAATGTACATATTCCTATGTTCATGTTCATATGATGATATTAACACAGACCTGTTCTGAGATTACTCATGTAGATTTGTATTTAATGATCTGACAATTCGAAAAACCATAGGACATTAATTAAATCTGTTTTGCGCATATATGTATATAATTTACAATGTACAATTGTCTTTGCAGGCTAAATGACATAGTGAGGTTATGGCATACACTTTGGACGTATTATTTTGCTATGTTAATGCAAGGTAAATATTCTACGACTTCATTGTGTGTAGATGACCCACGTGTTTTAAGTTGCAACTTTCAACATGGCGGCACTACACTGAAAAATTTAAAGTGCTTATATGATGATTATTTCAATTACCTTTTGCGGTTTCCACCAGAAAGCGTTTATTCGCTTAAAGATGGGCTTAGGAGTCTGATTCAAGCACTTTTCATTTAATTTTTTTAGGAATGATAAAATTACTTAATTTCTAATGCATTTCCTATATTTTTATTCACAGAAAGACGCCTCTTAGAAGCTGGGACAGCATAGGCCCCAAACGTCATAATTTTGAATTTTATTAATAAAATGAACTTAAAATATAACACTGTGCTTTTGTCTTGATGAATTTACTTATATTTATACATGAACCTGCATATATATGCACATATATATATGTATGTATTTAGATATATAGTTAATAGATGGGTAACAATTTTTTAACGTTCACTGGGCTTATACATATATGTATATATATACCCCAACCCCAGTTCATTGGCGCCATCAAACATTTGCTGTCATATTTCAATATCACAACAATTGTTGACAGCAGGTCATCTTAGCGTGTGGTTCCGTAGTATATGTCGTTAATTTCGCAATATATTTTGTTTATCCAATTATGTATATACTTGAACAAAAACTATTTCAAAAGGCATTCGTTTGTGCGCGTTATGTACAGGCACACCCTGTCTTGGAATAAAATACACACGAGTCACCCTGTGCGATGAGACTCGCTGGTTTGATTAAACCGCTACTGTTGCGCGTAAATAAAAGCAAATGCCGGCTTGCTGCACAGCGTTATGCAACAAGTGTTGAGACTGAGGAATATGCATTTGACACTAAAGAGTACGTAGATTTTAAGAAGCAATTGCGACAGCAAAATGTACACAATAAAGAAGGACACACGTGCCTGCAACTGGAGTGCCGGCTGTGCGAACGTTTGCCGGTTGCAGCAAAAACAGCAACAACAACAACGCGATCACAGGGACCACTGGCTTACATAAATAAAAGAACGGGTATGTTGCGATAAGAATTATACGTATTAAAGTATTTAACACACTTCCCATTTCTAGGCGCATTCATTTGTCCTAATTGCGATGTGAAAGCGACGTTGTCGCATGCTGTGGCCGCCTATCAGACACCGCCGCCCGCCTGCTTTCAGCGATCACCGATGAAGTCGGTGGCGTACACATCACGTTATCCCAATCTCGTTAACGTCACCGCAGAGGCTTGCGAAGCGCTCGGACTAAAAGGGTTGAAGGAGTCGCAGCTGAACGCGATTGGGGCACAGTACGAGCCGGAGCAGCGGCTGCTACACTTTATGCTGCACAACGCGGCCCAAAAGGTGGTCGGTGAGAAGGTGCTGCATCTGGACGATCGAAGCGAGCAGACATTTCAGAACAGTTCAAGTTCTGGCCTGTTGATACACGGCTCGGGTAACAAGAGCAAAGCGGTGCTGGTGAGCAATATGCTCGATTTCATAGTTCTGGCCACGCAGAGCTTGGAAACGCGTAAGTGACGTTCCATTTTATTATACAAACTTTTTTGTCTGCATTTTTCACCACTGATGTTTGGACTAATGTTTCCACCTCTATATTTTAGATTGCATCATCTGCTTGCCGTACGCGCTGCAACTGCTGCCGCAGGAGTGTCTGCCTGGCTTAGAGCGCTTTAAGGAGATGATCTTCTGGCTTCACTACGATGCCACCCACAGTTGGGATGCGGCTCGCGCATTCGCACTGAAAATGGACGAAAAGCGCTGCCTGCTGATACGACCCACCGAAACAGAGCCTTCACCGCATGTGGCGCTCAAGCGACGTCTAAATGTACGGCACATATTGGCGAAGGCGACACCCGTGCGCCACAAGGCGATAACTACATTCAATGCGCTGCGCAATGATATACTCAGCGAGCTGCAGAACATCGAGAAGGTGAATGGCGTGAAATGGAAACGTTTTCCGGTGCTCAACAAGCTGCTGAAGGGTCATCGTAAGGGAGAGCTGACCATATTAACCGGACCTACTGGCAGCGGGAAGACGACGTTTACGAGCGAGTACTCGCTGGATCTGGCCATGCAGGGCGTTAGCACGCTCTGGGGCTCCTTTGAAATACGGAACACGCGGCTGGCTGCAACACTACTGCGTCAGTATGTTGGCTATCCATTGGATGACAAGCTGCAAGAGTTTGACCACTGGGCAACTGAGTTTGAGCGGTTGCCGCTGTACTTTATGACGTTTCACGGCCAGCAGCCGCTCAAGCCGGTGCTGGAAGCCATTGAGCACGCTCAGTACGTACATGACATTTCCCATGTCATCATCGACAATTTGCAGTTTATGATGGGCGTCTCATCCTTTCGCGGCGACAAGTTTTGGGAACAGGATTCGATAATAGCGGCGTTTCGTGGCTTTGCCACCAAGCACAATGTTCACGTCACACTGGTGATGCATCCGCGCAAGGAGCGGCAGGAGGATGAACTGACGACGAGCTCAGTGTTCGGCACCGCCAAGGCCACACAGGAGGCTGACAATGTACTGATCATTCAGGACAAACGGCTGACTGCGGTGCGCGGCAAGAAGTATTTGCAAATTGCCAAGAATCGTTACAGCGGTGATCTAGGCATCATGCCCATGGACTTTGACAAGGATGCGCTCAGCTACTCCGTCTCGGTGCAGAGCTCCAAACGACGACGCGAGAAAGCATCACCAGCCGATAGCTGAAGGTAGGCGCACATTTGTTATACTCTTTTCGAAGAAAATAGTATATTAAGTTTGTCCTGAAGTTTGTAACGCATAGAAGGAAGCGTCGGAGACCCCCAAAAGTTACTGCCAGTATGCTTAGAATGACAATATAAATTGATCTAGCCATGTCCGTCTGTCTGTCTGTCTGTATGTATGCAAACTAGTCCCTCAGTTTTTGAGCTATCGCGATAAAACTTTGCACAGACACTTATTATTTAAGGGGACAGCACATTGGTCGGAGCCGGCCGGATCGGACCACTATATCTTATAGCTGCCATACAACTCGAAGTCGGTTTTGGCCATATATCCCATGTTTTTTAATCTATTGCGATGAAACTTTGCGATAATATATTATTCAAAGAGACATCACATTGGTTTGGAGCCGGCTGGATCGGATCACTATATCTTATAGCTGCCATACAACTCGAAGTCGGTTTTGGCCATATATCCCATGTTTTTAAAGCTATCGCGATACAAGTTTGCACAGATACTTATTATTCAAAGAGACATCACATTGGTTGGAGCCGGCTGGATCGGATCACTATATCTTATAGCTGCTATACAGCTGGCAATGAATTAAATATTCTTAGAACAAAAAAAAAAATGTTACGCGACAAAACGATTTTGTACAGCTTATGAAATTTCAGTGGTGCAGTTGGCAGAGTGAAAATTGCCTATAGGTTCGAAAAGAGTATAAAATCTTCGGCACGCCGAAGATAATCCTTCCCCACTTGTTTTAATTATTTAACTACAGTTTTTATTTTCCTATGCTAATCTTAAACGTTGAACTATTTTTTAATGCTTATTATGTACAGCAATTATAAGTGTAAAACAGCAATTTGTCGTTATGTTGAGCTCTGTTTGTAATTCTTTGTGTTCAGTATCTTTTTGCCGCACATAGCACAAATGGCCTTTTTGTAGGAGCACGCCTGGCAATAGTGCGCTCCCATTTGATGCACTTTCTGCCTGCATATGCTACAAGCGAACAATTAATTAGCTAAGTATATTGATTAAATTCAAGTCTCGGCACTTACCGACAAGGTGCTAAACTATTGCCCATAGGATTGTAGCGCTCCTTAGAGGAGGACAATGCTTTGTTTTCGTTGATTTTACGTCCACCGGCAGCTGCATTGCTTGTTCTCCACGGATTTGGCGCTGACACCTTTGAGAGCTTAGATTCGCATTTCTCACAAACCATTTTATTTATGGTTATTCCGGAACTGTTTTTAATCTTTTGTTTGTGTCATTTGGAATGAACGTCGTCTGTTATCGATAAGAGCTGCTTTTGATACGATGATCAAGAACCATCGTCAAGTATGTGCGTCAAGTTACCCACGGGCAATTAGCGTCGAATATCGATACTTTTAACCGGTGTCGGAACAAGGATTTAGTTTCGCATTTTAAGCTTCAGAGGACGAAATCAAATAAACTCAAATGCTAATTTTGAAATTAAATTATCTAAAATTTAAATGCTTTAGCTTTGAAATTTGAGTTTTTATAAAGGGTTTGATTCGATTTTTGCAAGTCTTACATTATCTCATTTAACAGAATGCGTGCAGCTAAGCCTAGTATACACGACTAAAGCATATTTTCTTATCTAAAATGTATGTAAATTTGGTTCAAGCACTGTATAACACTTTCTGTGATATTCACAAAAATATGCACCACCACGTAAAAAGCGCCACTCAAAGTCTATTGCATAAAGCTGTCTTGAATTCGCACACAAATATGATACGCAAATAAAATACACTCTTAATAAAAGAGAACATTAATTATTTGTAAGCCACCCTAAAACAGTTCACTTACGTGAGTATATCGAACTGATAGCTGATTGCACAATGTGTCCATTAAGTGTTGAACAATTTTTCAACGCTGTTAGGCGAGAAGCATGACCGGGATCGAAAAACTGATAAGTTTTGACAAATCTATGGCAGTTTTTCAACGTATTTCTGTGAACTATCTTTACCTTATATTGGCTTGTGTTTCATAAAAAATCGATAATTCGAAATTGCCTGAAACTTAAACGCAGCTTCATAAAGGAGCACTAGCAATTATGAAAATGGCCACGTTTTTTAAAATCGGATAAGTTTTAACGGTTTTATGGCAGTTTTAGGTGTTTTTCAACGTATTTCTGTGGTCTATCTATAGCTTGTGTTTCAAGTTTTGTTTTCCATCCAAGGGAGAGAGGGGGAGGGGGGGGCAGGAATCTGTCTTGCAAATTTGGTGACTCTAGCTCTAAAACTGTGGAAGATATAAATTTTCGCGAATTTTCAGGGCATGTGCGGGCGTGGTCCCAAAATTTTTGTACCGATCTTTAGAGGGGGTGACCAGAAGCCTATATTTAAATTTTGGTGACTAGCTCTAAAACTGTGGAAGATATAAATTTTCGCGATTTTTGGTGGAGAGAGGGGGCGTTGCACCAACATTTTTTCACCGATCTTTAGAGGATCTTTAGAAGTCTACCCTCAAAGTTTGGTCTCCCTAGCTCTTAAGCTGTGCAAGATATAGGCTTCCGTGCTCGTGGGGCTGGGGGGCGTTCTAGTGGGCGTGGCCGGAAAATCCAGGACGCAATCTTTTTGGCTGCTTAGCCCCAGTCTAAATTTAAAATGTTGTGACTAGCTTCAAATTTGCGGGAAATATACACGTGTTATCAAATTGTGCTTTCATGTATATCGATTTTCGCGATTACGGGGGCGAGAGTAGGCGTGGTCGGAATTTTTCTGATCTGTAAAGGACGTCACCAGCTATATATATGCAAAATATGGTGACTTTAGCTCCAAAGCTGCAGGAGATATAAGCATTTCCAAATAAATTTGGAGGGGGGTCTGCTGGGCGTTCAAGTGGGCGTGGCCAAAAAACTAGAATCCAATTTTTTGGGGAGGTCACCGGCAACGTACCTACAAAATTTGATGACTCTAGCTTCAAAATTGTGGGAAATATTCACGTTTTATCGATTTGTGATTTGAGGTGTATCGACATGTTATCGATTTGCCAGCCTCCCAGTGGGCGTGGCATAAATTTGTTACAAACTTGATCTGAAGCAGATAGCTACAAGTATAACACAAACAAGTGAGAACGTTCCAGTTTCAAGAACAGCTGAAAGGAAGTGAGCAGAACATTTTTGCTGGTGTATGGGTGACCAGAAATGAGCCTTCCAAGTGATTGGGGACGGGAGGGAGCGTGGTCGATCTTAAGAGGGGCTGACCAGAAGTCTATTTTCCAAATTTGGTGATTTTAGCTTTAAAACAGTGGAAGATATACATTTTCGCGATTTTTATGGGGAGGGAGGGGCGTGGCCCCAAATATTTTTTACCGATCTTAAGACAAGGTAACCAGAAGTCTATATCACAAATTTGGTGACTCTAGCTCTAAAAGTGTGGAAGATAAAAATTTTCGCGATTTTTGGGAGAGTGAGGGGGCGTGGCCCCAAATATTTTTTACCGATCTTAAGAGGGGGTGACCAGAAGTCTATCTCCCAAATTTTGTGACTCTAGCTCTAAAACTGTGGAAGATATAAATTTTCGCGATTTTGGGGGCGAGAGGGGGCGTGGCCCGAAAATTGTTTGGATGATCTTTAGAGGACTTTGCCAGAAGTCTACCCTCAAAGTTTGGTGGCCCTAGCTCTTAAATTGTGGGAGATATAGGCTTCCGTGTTTCGTGGGGGCTGGGGGGCGTTCTCGTGGGCATGGCCGGAAAATCCAGGACGCGATCTTTTGGGCTGGTCAGCTCAAGTCTAAATTGTAAATTTGGGGACTCTAGCTTCAAAATTGCGGGAAATATACACGTGCTATCGAATTGTGCTTTCATTTATATCGATTTTCGCGATTACGGGGGCGGGAGTGGGCGTGGTCGAAATTTTTTCTGTGATGTGTAGAGGACGTCACCAGTAACATATATTCCAAATATGGTGACCTTAGCTCTAAAACTGCGGGAGATATAAGCATTTCAAATTCATTTTGGATGGGCGGCTTAATAATAGGCGTGGCCGATTAACCTAGGATCCAATTTTTTCAGGAGGTCACCAGCAATATACCTACTAAGTTTGATTACTCTATCTTCAAAATTGTGGGAGATATTCACGTTTAATCGATTTGTGATTTGAGGTGTATCGAGATGTTATCGATTTGCCAGCCTCCCAGTGGGCGTGGCATTTGGAACAAACTTGATCTGAAGCAGATAGCTACAAGTATAACACAAACAAGTGAGAACGTTGCAGTCTGGCGGAGCCGACTGCGTAATACTCTGATACCATTTTAAGAACAGCTGAAAGGAAGTGAACAGAACATTTTTTCTGGTGTATGGGTGACCAGAAATGGGCCAAGTGTTTGGGGACAGGAGGGGGCGTGGTCGATCTTAAGAGGGGGTGACCAGAAGTCTATTTTCCAAATTTGGTGATTTTAGCTCTAACACTGTGGAAGATATACATTTTCGCGATTTTTTGGGGCGGGGGGGGCGTGGCCCCAAATATTTTTTACCGATCTTAAGAGAGGGTGACCAGAAGTCTATTTTCCAAATTTGGTGATTTTAGCTTTAAAGCTGTGGAAGATACAAATTTTCGCGATTTTTTGGGGCGGGAGGGGGCGTGGCCCCAAATATTTTTTACCGATCTTAAGAGGGGGTGACCAGAAGTCTATCTCACAAATTTGGTGACTCTAGCTCTAAAACTGTGGAAGATATAAATTTTCGCGATTTTTTTGGGCGGGATGGGGCGTGGCCCCCAAATTTTTTGGCCGATCTTTAGAGGACTTGGCTAGAAGTCTACCCTCAAAGTTTGGTGGCCCTAGCTCTTAAATTGTGGGAGATATAGGCTTCCGTGTTTCGTGGGGGCTGGGGGGCGTTCTCGTGGGCATGGCCGGAAAATCCAGGACGCAATCTCTTTTGGGCTGGTCAGCCCAAGTCTAAATTGTAAATTTGGGGACTCTAGCTTCAAAATTGCGGGAAATATACACGTGCTATCGAATTGTGCTTTCATTTATATCGATTTTCGCGATTACGGGGGCGGGAGTGGGCGTGGTCGAAATTTTTTCTGTGATCTGTAGAGGACGTCGCCAGTAACATATATTCCAAATATGGTGACCTTAGCTCTAAAACTGTGGGAGATATAAGCATTTCAAATTAATTTTGGATCGGCGGCTGGTGGGCTTAATAATAGGCGTGGCCGATTAACCTAGGATCCAATTTTTTCGGGAGGTCACCAGCAATATACCTACCGAATTTGATTGCTCTAGCCTTAAAATTGTGGGAGATATTCACGTTTAATCGATTTGTGATTTGAGGTGCATCGAAATGTTATCGATTTGCCAGCCTCCCAGTGGGCGTGGCATAAATTTGGAACAAACTTGATCTGAAGCAGATAGCTACAAGTATAACACAAACAAGTGAGAACGTTGCAGTCTGGCGGAGCCGACTGCGTAATACTCTGATACCATTTTAAGAAACAGCTGAAAGGAAGTGTACAGAACATTTTTTCTGGTGTATGGGTGACCAGAAATGTGCCTTCCAAGTGTTTGGGGACAGGAGGGGGCGTGGTCGATCTTAAGAGGGGGTGACCAGAAGTCTATTTTCCAAATTCGGTGATTTTAGCTCTAAAACTGAGGAAGATATAAATTTTCTCGATTTTTGGGGGCGAGAGGGGGCGTGGCCCCAAATATTTTTTACTGATCTTAAGACGGGGTAACCAGAAGTCTATCTCACAAATTTGGTGACTCTAGCTCTAAAAGTGTGGAAGATATAAATTTTCGCGATTTTTGGGAGAGGGAGGGGGCGTGGCCCCAAATATTTTTTACCGATCTTTAAATGGGGTGACCAGAAGTCTATCTCACAAATTTTGTGACTCTAGCTCTAAAACTGTGGAAGATATAAATTTTCGCGATTTTTGGGGGCGAGAGGGGGCGTGGCCCCAAAATTGTTTGGCCGATCTTTAGAGGACTTGGCCAGAAGTCTACCCTCAAAGTTTGGTGGCCGTAGCTCTTAAATTGTGGGAGATACAGGCTTCCGTGTTTCGTGGGGGCTGGGGGGCGTTCTCGTGGGCATGGCCGGAAAATCCAGGACGCGATCTTTTGGGCTGGTCAGCCCAAGTCTAAATTGTAAATTTGGGGACTCTAGCTTCAAAATTGCGGGAAATATACACGTGCTATCGAATTGTGCTTTCATTTATATCGATTTTCGCGATTACGGGGGCGGGAGTGGGCGTGGTCGAAATTTTTTCTGTGATGTGTAGAGGACGTCACCAGTAACATATATTCCAAATATGGTGACCTTAGCTCTAAAACTGTGGGAGATATAAGCATTTCAAATTCATTTTGGATGGGCGGCTGGTGGGCTTAATAATGGGCGTGGCCGATTGACCTAGGATCCAATTTTTTCGGGAGGTCACCAGCAATATACCTACCAAATTTGATTGCTCTAGCCTTAAAATTCTGGGAGATATTCACGCTTAATCGATTTGTGATTTGAGGTGCATCGAAATGTTATCGATTTGCCAGCCTCCCAGTGGGCGTGGCATAAATTTGGAATAAACTTGATCTGAAGCAGATAGCTACAAGTATAATACAAACAAGTGACAACGTTGCAGTCTGGCGGAGCCGACTGCGTAATACTCTGATACCATTTTAAGAACAGCTGAAAGGAAGTGAACAGAACATTTTTTCTGGTGTATGGGTGACCAGAAATGGGCCTTCCACGTGTTTGGGGACAGGAGGGGGCGTGGTCGATCTTAAGAGGGGGTGACCAGAAGTCTATTTTCCAAATTTGGTGATTTTAGCTCTAAAACTGTGGAAGATATACATTTTCGCGATTTTTTGGGGCGGGAGGGGGCGTGGCCCCAAATATTTTTTACCGATCTTAAGAGAGGGGGACCAGAAGTCTATTTTCCAAATTTGGTGATTTTAGCTTTAAAGCTGTGGAAGATATAAATTTTCGCGATTTTTTGGGGCGGGAGGGGGCGTGGCCCCAAATATTTTGTACCGATCTTAAGAGGGGGTGACCAGAAGTCTATCTCACAAATTTGGTGACTCTAGCTTCAAAATTGCGGGAAATATACACGTGCTATCGAATTGTGCTTTCATTTATATCGATTTTCGCGATTACGGGGGCGGGAGTGGGCGTGGTCGAAATTTTTTCTGTGATCTGTAGAGGACTTCACCAGTAACATATATTCCAAATATGGTGACCTTAGCTCTAAAACTGCGGGAGATATAAGCTTTTCAAATTAATTTTGGAAGGGCGACTGGTGAGCTTAATAATGGGCGTGGCCGATTAACCTAGGATCCAATTTTTTCGGGAGGTCACCAGCAATATACCTACCGAATTTGATTGCTCTAGCCTTAAAATTGTGGGAGATATTCACGTTTAATCGATTTGTGATTTGAGGTGCATCGAAATGTTATCGATTTGCCAGCCTCCCAGTGGGCGTGGCATAAATTTGGAACAAACTTGATCTGAAGCAGATAGCTACAAGTATAACACAAACAAGTGAGAACGTTGCAGTCTGGCGGAGCCGACTGCGTAATACTCTGATACCATTTTAAGAACAGCTGAAAGGAAGTGTACAGAACATTTTTTCTGGTGTATGGGTGACCAGAAATGTGCCTTCCAAGTGTTTGGGGACAGGAGGGGGCGTGGTCGATCTTAAGAGGGGGTGACCAGAAGTCTATTTTCCAAATTCGGTGATTTTAGCTCTAAAACTGAGGAAGATATAAATTTTCTCGATTTTTGGGGGCGAGAGGGGCGTGGCCCCAAATATTTTTTACTGATCTTAAGACGGGGTAACCAGAAGTCTATCTCACAAATTTGGTGACTCTAGCTCTAAAAGTGTGGAAGATATAAATTTTCGCGATTTTTGGAGAGGGAGGGGGCGTGGCCCCAAATATTTTTTACCGATCTTTAAATGGGGTGACCAGAAGTCTATCTCACAAATTTTGTGACTCTAGCTCTAAAACTGTGGAAGATATAAATTTTCGCGATTTTTGGGGGCGAGAGGGGGCGTGGCCCCAAAATTGTTTGGCCGATCTTTAGAGGACTTGGCCAGAAGTCTACCCTCAAAGTTTGGTGGCCGTAGCTCTTAAATTGTGGGAGATACAGGCTTCCGTGTTTCGTGGGGGCTGGGGGGCGTTCTCGTGGGCATGGCCGGAAAATCCAGGACGCGATCTTTTGGGCTGGTCAGCCCAAGTCTAAATTGTAAATTTGGGGACTCTAGCTTCAAAATTGCGGGAAATATACACGTGCTATCGAATTGTGCTTTCATTTATATCGATTTTCGCGATTACGGGGGCGGGAGTGGGCGTGGTCGAAATTTTTTCTGTGATGTGTAGAGGACGTCACCAGTAACATATATTCCAAATATGGTGACCTTAGCTCTAAAACTGTGGGAGATATAAGCATTTCAAATTCATTTTGGATGGGCGGCTGGTGGGCTTAATAATGGGCGTGGCCGATTGACCTAGGATCCAATTTTTTCGGGAGGTCACCAGCAATATACCTACCAAATTTGATTGCTCTAGCCTTAAAATTCTGGGAGATATTCACGCTTAATCGATTTGTGATTTGAGGTGCATCGAAATGTTATCGATTTGCCAGCCTCCCAGTGGGCGTGGCATAAATTTGGAATAAACTTGATCTGAAGCAGATAGCTACAAGTATAACACAACCAAGTAAGAGTGCTCTAGTCGGGACTGCCCGACTAGGGAGATACCCTGAACCCAGTTCTGACATCCATTCATACTTGCCTAATAGTGTGCATACATACAAACATACATATACTGCAAGCAGTGCATGCGGTTTAAGCAGTTATCTTGCTTTTTCACTGAGCCCCACACAATGGAAAGTAAAATCTTAAATAACTTCTGTGTTTATTGTCCGATCTTTTTAAAATTTGTGGGACATAACATTGGCTATAAAATGTGTGACCAAACCAAATTGCAAGGTCATACCTTCAAAAATGAGTTTTTTGAATTTTTGGGGGGATTGGGGGGTGGTATCCAAAAAGTGAAAAATTTGTTACATGTGTATGCTGTTCGAGATTATACATGCCAAATTAGGGGCCTCTAGCTCGTATAACTTGTAAGTTATAGCCCAAAAACGCAAGTCTGAAATCGAAATTTATCGATAACTTTTGAATGGGTCGAGTTATCGATAAAATGAAATAAACTTGATCTGTCCCGGCACTACGAGAACTTATATTCCAAATATGAAGTCTCTAGCTCTTGTAGTCTCTGATATCCGCGTGTTCATACAGACAGACGGACGGACGGACGGACGGACGGACGGACAGACAGACAGACGGACATGGCTAAATCGACTTGGCTGTTGATACTGATCAAGAATATATATACTTTATATGGTCGGAGATGCTTCCTTATGCCTGTTACATACTTTTGCACAAAACCATAATACCCTTTTTACCCATTTTTAATGGGTTCAGGGTATAAAAATTTCAACTCCCTATTGTATGTCGTTTCGGACATACGTGTGTTCATCCAGACAGACAGACGGACGGCCTGACGGACATCCGACAAAACCAATATACTATGAGTACCTTCGGTATCAGTGTATAAAAATCGAAACTTGCTTGAAATAAAGGAGCAATGGTTAAAATGGCCGGATTTTTGAAAATCGGATAAGTTTTGACCAAGATATGTCAGTTTTAGGTGTTTTTCAGCGTATTTCTCTGGACTACCTGTACCGTAGATTGGCTTGTGTTTCATGCAAAAAATTGGAAATTTTGTGAATTTTATGGGAGTTTTCGGTGTTAATTATATGATACTTCTTTGCAAAAGTGTGCATTTTTCTCATATATTTATATTTATATATATTTCCCGCCTAATAGCGTTGCAAAATTACTCAACACTGAAATGATGCAGTGGTTCAGTTCACGTGCGATCTATAAGTTCTATATAGTCATGTAAGTGAACTGTTTTAGGCTGTCTTACAAATATTTCGTTTTCTTTTTAATTGAACCATACAAATTGTTTATACGTATCTTAAAATTTGCATAAAACAAATATATTCAATTTGGCATTGCGTGCATTATGGCACGCCTTCTGTAAGATGAGGTATTTGCGTGGGAATTCAAGACTGATTTATACATGGCTGGTTCATATTTTTGTGAGTGTGAACCAAACTTAAATTAAATTTTAGATGAACAAATATGATTTAATCATGTATGCATTCTGTAAATAAAGATATTTTAAATAATTGTAGAAACAAAATTTTTCAAACCCATAATTTCAATGCATTTTAATAGAAGATAATTAAATTCTTAACAATTTGGCACTTGAGTTTGCTAGATGTCGTCCTTGTTCCGACACCGACTAAAAGTATCGATATTCGACGCTAAGGGCCCGTGAGTAACTTGACGCACATAGTGATTACAACTTATAGCGATAGTTGTGCGCCCACCCACACTATCAATAAGATCGATAGCTGCATGTATTATTATTGTTATCGTTTTATTATCTAAGCCATGTCGAAGCAAGTGTTAACCAAAATACGTCAGTCTGCCAGCTTAATACTGCTGGCTAAGGATAATAGCGCAGTGCCGTCAAGCTACGACTATAATGTTTGTACATTACTTAAAGCTTAAAGTGTTTTTTTTTTATATTTGTTGTTATTTTCCAGGCGCTGCTATTCACACGTAGCTCCAAATCTAGGTTTATGCCAGATTCATCAGTATTTCCCGGTGGGGTTTGTGAAGCGGTGGACAGCTCGCCCGCTTGGCTGAAACACTTTCAGCGTTATGATATTAGTGCTGCCAAATTGCAGGAGTTATGCCAGTTGGCTGCTCCCGTTGGCTCCAATGAGGAGACTCTCAATGCGTAAAGTATTTAATTTTACAATTCATAAATCGCTTGTTCAACTTTGTATATTGTTTTAGTGCGTTGTCGCTACGTTTGACTGCACTGCGTGAAACGTTCGAGGAGATGGGCATTTTGCTGTGCCGGGATCGCAAAACGTGGACCAGCACCGACGGCTATGCGCAGTTTAATGAACAATTCGATCGCAAGCATTGGCAGCATGTGGTCCACAATGATGCCAGCAAGTTCCTCACGCTCTGCGAGGAGCTGGATGTGCTGCCGGATGTGTGGTCGCTGCACGAATGGTGTGCATGGCGCACGCCCTCTACGTTCAAGAAGCGTTTCCAAACTGCTTTCTTTTTGGCAGCGCTTAAGGATCAGCCCAATGTGCTGCCTGAGCCCAATGAGGTCAAGGATTATGCAGTGAGTTTATTACAAGAGAATGCATCTCGTAGTAACTTCTACTGAACCCAGACTATTTTTAGTGGCGCTCCCCCTTGGACTACCTGCAGTCTGCGCTGAAAAAGAAACTATGGCTGCCTCCACCGCAATACTACGAACTCTCGCGTTCCCTCAACTTTCAGACGCTGGAGTCACTGCGACAGTTTGCTCAGCAGCGAGCAGCCAAGGGTTACGTGGTCAATGCACTTCCGGTCCTGTACAAATGCACAGATGGATGGGTGCAATTGCTGCCCGGTGATGACATGTATCCCGAGAATCCGGATGCAAGTAGTGATAGAATTGAGACTGGCCTATCCACAGTGGCCTTCCGCGCATTAGCCAATAAGAATTTGCATCGTTCCGAGCATCGGAATCAGCATGAATCGCAGCTGCTCATAAACTTTGAACCAGCCGATGGGCATATTAATCCCATAGATCCGAGAACTCTCTAATATCAGGAGCATATCAAAGTTGTGTGACTAAAACACGTTTGTTTATTATTTAACAAGAAATTTTATTAACAATTTTAGAGAACACATGTAGACACATTATTACGTATTGAAAGTGTTAGACCACTATAAACGAATCAGAGGCTCAACTATCAACTGCATTTGTTAGTTAAAAAACGAACTGTTTTTAAATTGTTAAATAATTCCTAAGCAAGAAACGCGCTAAGAAAATAAATTAAAAGAAAAACTTTTATCAGCATGCCGAAGATTTTATAGCCTTGTTGTGGTAGTCCATTAATATTTGTACGATATTGATAAGATGATCTTTATCTGTAACAAAGTAAAGATTAGTGCTTTTGTACGATTGTATATGGACAGTTGTTGCATATTAGATTAAACCAATTCGAGGATTGTGATATTTTGTAGGATATAGCAAGGTCAACTTTGCACCACTTTAAATATTGATCTATAACGAATAGTTTTGATATAAGTACTGTCTGCAAAATAACAGATGCAACTATATAAAGTTTTGTCAATATAGCTTAGAATCTGAGAGACTAGAAACACACAGACTGCAGGACAATCGACCCTTCACCCCAACAAATACAAATGTAATGGCTATTTTACACTCTGCAAGGCTATCAAAACTTCCAGGCACACGTATCCTTTTTAAAACATGAAAATTGTTGATCTACTTGTCATCCTTGCCGTACCAGAGCTGATACAGATAGGAAGCCTCATCCGCATTGGCATAGCCGGTTTCGTACTCGGTCTTTGCTGGCGGCTGTTGCGACTCCTTGTGGCTGCAATGGGAGAGTGAGCGATGCAATTCATCTATAAGGTATATATAAGCTTGGATCACTTACTCGTATGCATGTGGGTGGCCGGGCTGATGCCAGTGCTCCTGTGGATGGTGATCCCTATGTTGTGGCTGGCACTTCTTGCACTCGACCAGTGCACGCTCTATGTTCTTCTGGGTGCTAAGGAGCACACCCAACTTGTTGTCAATCTGCCACGTGGTGGTGCCCACCTGCAGCACACCCTGGCCAATGGCCACCAGCTGGCGATGCTGAGTGCTATTAATGGAACGCAATCCCTGCTCCAGCTGCTGTACCTTGCTGGCCGTAATGCCACTCAGCGCGGTCAGCTCATCTAGACGGGCTACCTTGCTCTCGATATGTCGTTGGCTATGCTCCAGTTTCTTGGATGTTTGCGCCAGAGCGAGCAGCTCCTTCAGTACCGACTGCTTCAGCAGATTGTCCAGACCGGCCAGGCGCAGATGCACCGACTTGGCCACCTCATCCAGCTGGCGCTCGTTGCGGCTCTGATTCTGCTCCACCTTGACGAGCACCTGCTTGATCTCCTGCTGCCCGCGGCTCAGGCTGGCAATGGCTCGGTCCGTTCGGTTTTCGGCGGCACGAATGCTGGTAGTCAAATTCTTGATGCCGTTGGCGGTGAGCTGGAAATTGCCAGCGGTCACGCGCTCCAACTTCTTCAGATTATCCTCAAGGCGGCCAATGCCGGCGACATCTTGACCGAGAAGCTTCAGCTTGCTCTCAATGCCCTTCTGTGAGTTGCTGATGCCATGAGCCTTCAGGTCGATCTTATGCAGCAACTCGCTGTTCTCCTCGAGTATGCGACGTATCTGAGAGTTGGTTAAGCCGGCGCCATGATGTATATCCACAGGCTTGGCTGCAGCTGCTGGCTGTTTATTTGGAATTTTTAAAGGATGTGGGAATATTTAGAATATTTGTATAGAAAGTAACACATTTAATAAGGGGTAAAATTTTTAAGTTTTAATGTAAATAACTGGCCATTTAAGTTATATAGAAATTTGATTCACCATAATTTAATAAGTTAATTAACTTTACGACTTAGCGAATTTCTAATTAGAGAAGTTCGACTGTATATATAAGTATTAGGAAAATATTGAAACCAGGAAGGTATAGCGTTAAATATCCATACTTTAGGCACTCAAAATATAGTTGTGTATAGGGACTTCCGACTTTTATTTTAAAGTCATAGACTCACCTGTTCCTCTTCCTGTGCGGCCACTATTGCCGCCAGGCACACAATAAGCACAACTAGTTGAGAATTCATGGTTATGATCTATTCTGACCGCTGACTTGGGACTGCCTTCACTAAGCGTGGGTTGCGGCTTAAATAGTCACAGCTGCGCCCAGCTGACACGTGCCAGGTGCACCGTTGTGGTAATCAGTCTCACTAAGAACATGTGCCCCATATTCCATTTGATAATGCATATGTTGTTAGAAATCAGTTTCAAGAAAAACCGAAACTTGATTAATTTATATCATTCGTAATCGGTGTTCTGTTAGATTAGCTCATCTCTTGGGCATTATTAGCTTGCAGTCCAATAATAAGAGCGATTACCCTGATTATCATCCAAAATATAGTTCAACGACTTTTTGGGTACTTTGAGCCGAATAATAAATAGTGTGTTGGGTCACGTCTTGACATTCTTATATGATATCTATAAATAGGTGCATAGCCCCATTTGGCCAACATTTTGAAGTGTACGGCCACAAACAAACGTGCCGAATTTTACTATGTTTTCCGGAATGCAGCTGCTCCAAAACTCAGAGCACTTATCAACGGCTACTTACGAAAATTCATTCATAAAATGTAAGCCACGCTTACGAACTGTTATTACATTTGGTTTTATGAAGAACTCGAAACCATATATTGTATTGTTGATATCGTACTATGTATTATAAATATATTAATGTTTTTGTTTATGACATGTTCTGGATGTGATAAATACATACACAATCACGATAATGAATTTCAAGTTATGCTACAAAAATTAAAAGATTACATTCTTATAAGAAGGGCAATACGGACGCAAAATTGAAACTCTGTAAATCGGTCAGCGATTCTTTGTTTACCTCAATAATCCAGACATTTAATTTTTTCTGTAAGAAGCATTTATATTTGACAACAAACATCTGATAAGTTTGAATCTTGAAATCTTTGAAGGGAATTTCTAGTATCTTTGAATATTGGCTTGGTTTAAATAGAAAAACTAAAGCTAGAAAGCGCTCCAGATTTAAATGAAGAAATAATATAGATGTCAAAAAATTATGTTAGCTGCATAGGGAATGAAAATCTGATCAGTTTTGACAAGGTTATGGAATATTTAGGTGTTTTTGGGCTTGGTTTTCATAAAAAATCCCAAATTCGCGAATGCTTCAGACATAAATAGACACTTATTATAGATGCCAAACAATGATCAAGTCTGCCTCGGTTGCGAAAAGCGGATCAGTTTTGACAAGGGAGCTTTTAATGCTTGAAAGGTATTTCGAAAAGAAAATCACAGTCCTTCCGAGAAGCTTAACATATTTTCCGATTTAAGAGTTTTAGTGCAATAAAATCAACAAACGTTTTGTGATTTGTGTATTTTCTGGTATTCCGGTCATTTTCATATTTCGGACACTGATAACAAGATTAAACTGTACAATTAAAAAATTAATGACTATTTCCAAAATAATTTTGATATATAAAATTTATTTAATGGTTTAAAATTCGACTATAATATTGCTGTATTGCTAGCTTTAAAAATCATGAAGATAATGTTCTTTCAGTAGCTGAGTGTTTGGGAGTTGGCGCCGTACCAGAGCGACTGGCGTTCCTGGTTTGTGGGTTGACCGCGTTTGGTGCCTTGTTGCTGATAGGACTGTGGTGGTGGCGCCGGTGGTCCATAGCCCGTCGGTGCTGAATGCCGTGGTGGATGCTGTGCATATTGCTCCTTGGGGCAAGGCTGTGAGTTTGCTGCGGGTCTCCTGCGGCCCGAACCGGACTGATAGGGCTTGGGCGCTGGGATGTTCCGGTAGTGAGGTTCCGCTTGCCAAGGTAGTGCATTGTTTTTCGGCTTGAGACCAGGCCCTGAAGCGGATTGGTAGGCGCCAACGGCTTCCCAAGGAAGAGGCTGTTGCCAAGAGACGGAATGCGCGGCGCTGGAGCTGGAGCTGGATCTGCTGTTGCTGGGCTTCAGCTTTAGCTCAGTCGCCTGGGCATAGGAGCTGGCGTAGTAAGGACCCGAATGCGCGTCTGGATAGGGTATAGATAAGTTAATAATTATATGTGGCAGGGCTGAGAAGTGATCATAACGCACCCTGCTGATCCACCTGCTTGCTGGAATGAGGATGCGATGGCGACTCAATCTCGTAGGCAGGATATTGTGCAGAACTGTGTGGTTTGGGATAATGCGGCGTTGGATGTTTCTTGCACGCCTCCAGATCCAATTCGATACTCTTTTGCGAGATTATCAGCTGACGCAACGCACTCTCAATCTGCCAGGTGTTCAGTGGCTTCAGCTTGGATATTGCATTCGTCAGAACGGAGAGACGTGCGTCCTGGGTGCGATTCACATTGACCAGCTGCTCTCCAAGTAGCTGCAGCCTACGATTGGAGTCCTCGCCAATGTCCTTGATACGCGGCAGCGTCTTGAGTTCCACTTCGATGTTGATTTGCGATGTCTCCAGGCTGTCAAAAGAGCACTGCAGTCCATTCAGCTGAGGCAGCACAGCGCGTGTGATCAGTTTTGTGAGATCGAGTATGCTATTGTCAATGCCGCGAGCACTCTGCAGGACATGTTTCTGGTAAGCATCCAGCTTCTGCTCCAGACCGCTGATCTGCTGCTTCGTGGAAAGCTGCAGGCGCGCCAGACTGCCTAGCTCCTTGACCACACGTTCTGCATGCAGGCCAGATTTGAGCGTTATATTCTGAAGTGCCTCCACCAACACCACAGACTGTGCATCCAAGAATAGGTTAAGTTTGGTCAGCAGTCCATCCACATTTTTAATGGCCTCCAGCCAGGTTCGCTGCTGGTCGATGCTGGCTTTGATTTCCTCATTAGTGCCGTCAATGTGACGCAGCAGTTGTTTCGTATCGCTCAGCTCCTTGGTGTTATCCGCTAACAAATCCTCAATTTTCTTTAACTCAGTTGTTGCTGTGCTTGCACAGATGCAGCCCAGCCATAAGATGGTAATTACAATTCTCATTTTGCAACACCTGCTGTTGTACTGAAAGTTCAATTGCGAGTACCTTTGGCTGAGCGTTGCTTGACCTTATATACGTAAAGCTGCTGTGGCACGTGTCTGTGTGCATTTTCAGCTATCTGTCGAGTAGCTTTTCTTAGTTTTTGCTCCGCAACAAATGGTCATTATTTTGTCTGTTGCTTAATCGCCCTTCACCAGTTGCCGTTGCGCACGAATTCAAGCGCTAGTGTTGATAAATTCGTTACTAGCGCTTATCGTCCGTTGCACGGCAGGAGCAACAAGTGTCGATATCGAAGATAATCGAATGCTGAGCACAGGTACAGGGATCACAAAAGAATTGCTCAAGAAGACAAAAATACAGTGGAAAAAAAAGAATAAATAAACACAAGGCTCGGCTGAAAATTAATACAATTATCTAAAAAGAAAAGAAAACGCAGACAAAAATATGCGCAAATTTGAGCAGCAGTGTTGTTGACTTCGGAGGAGCAACAAGTCACGATAGCTTGCATTAGTGCCGATAACCGATTGCTCCTTCGGTTTCTTTGTCACTAACAGCTGCCAGCCCATCGCTTTTCAGCTGTTCGAGGCATAGGTACATGGCGAAAAAGGCATTGTTCTAGAAAGAGAGAAATCAACATACTGTGCATAAATAAATACAAAATACGTTTGCTTGTTGCCTAGTGTGCCTGCTTTGCTATTTACATCTCATACATAAGTACGAGACATATACATATAGTGTGACGAAAACGCTGCTCGTGCAAAGTTCAACAATCAATCGAAAAAGGGAAAACTTAAAAAAGCGATGGAAACCCCAAATACTGTTGAGGCTGATGCAACAGCCGAATCCTCATTTCTGGGTGCTGCATTCCGCGAAATCTTCTACAGTCCCATGAATCTGGCGCTGCTCACGATCATTTGCTTTCTGATCTACAAAATTGTGCGCGACCGCTGCGAAGGTCCCGGGGCAAAGGATGCCGCACAGCAGCCGGCAGAGCCGCAGCTGCCCAAGATGCGACGTGACTTTACCGTTAAGGAGCTGAGGGCCTACGACGGCAATCAGCCAGATGGCCGTGTGCTCGTAGCGGTCAATGGCAATGTGTATGACGTCACCAAGGGTAAACGCTTTTATGGCCCGGGCGGACCATATGCTACCTTTGCTGGACGTGATGCATCGCGTAATTTGGCCACTTTCAGTGTGGTCAGCAACGACAAGGATGAGTACGACGATCTGAGCGATCTGGGCACCATGGAAATGGACTCGGTGCGTGACTGGGAGATGCAGTTCAAGGAGAAGTACGAGTATGTGGGCAAACTGCTGCGTAATGGTGAGGAGCCGACTATCTATGATAACGATAGCAACGATGAGGATGAAGTCAGCAAGAAAGAAGAATAGATGAAGGCGTCCGCATGCTTAAAAAACAAAACGTTTCGCTCTGTAACGATGATTGGCACAAAAAAACCTTTACTTGAAAATTAGTTCAAGTTACGTTCAGCTTTGCAATCTATGTAGTTACATTTCTAACACATACACATACACACACACACCCAACCACACCCAGGCGCAGGCGAGCTGTAAAAAACATTTAGCAATTAATGGAAACCTATATTATAAGATTTATATGTATGTTTTTAAAACCAAAAAAAAAGAAAGAAAAACACAAAAAAATAACTATTGTTATGTCGCAAAACTGTGCACCGAAAAGAAAGTAACAACTCTCTGCTTAAATATCAGTAAAAAAGCAAAATAAACACATTGTACTGGCATGATCATAAATGTTTCGCAAAGTCCCATTAAGCAAAGCCAGAAATACCTAAAACATCATAAGCTGATTAAATATATATGTATACTTGGGAAATACTGTGTGCTATACTTTATTGTTATCGTTAAATAAGCAAATGAGGTTTTCAGGTGCACCTGTACCCCCACCCCCTTAATTCCAGCTGCGCTTATCAGCTTGTTATCGATTTCACGGCTAATTGCCGTTATCGATATGTTGGCTTGTTGAAACGCGCATCCGATTGGCAATAAAAATAAACTAACTAAATACTAAATGGCAACTAGCGGTATGACCTCAAGTGCAACTAAGACACATATTAGATGGCGCACCTCAGCGAGTATAATTTTGGTAGCACCGGCAACAGCAGCTGGAGAGGATTACAATGTAAACAGCAAGTATTCGGCAAGTGCAACAGGTTAATCTTAAAACAAACTCTCTTTAATCCGCGCAGCTGCTCATGTTAAAGCGTAGCGATGCCACAGCCCTCACCCACAATCAAACTGTGTTTCCCGGTGGAATTCTTGATGCGCAGGCAGATGAGAGCGTCGCCTGGCTGGACTACTTTGAGCAGTTTGGCGTCTCCCAGAAGGCGCTGCGCCGTCTGGTGCTGATCAGTGAGGATCGTCCGGCAATTTTGGCGCCACAAAGCACCGGTTGCTACGATCGCTTCTTCAAGCGCTCCAAAATTTGGGCACGGTCAGTTCAAGGTACAAGCTTCCAGATTACAGATTATCTCTAATCATTGTGCTTTATTTAGTGAGATAACGCTACGCTTGACAGCTCTGCGTGAGTGCTTCGAGGAGGTGGGCATTCTCCTCTGTCGCAGTCGCGAGCAGCTGGCACAGTTGGATGCAGTGGCTTTAACGGCGCAGTTTCAGCAGCAGCATCCCAACTTTGATCGCGAGGCGTGGCAGCAACGTGTGCACAACAAGCCGAGCGAATTCCTAGAGCTGTGTCGTGAATTGCAAGTGGTGCCGGATTTGTGGGCGCTGCACGAATGGTCTGCCTGGGCCAGTCCAGCGCTAATCAAAAAAGGGTGAGCAAACCAGATTTTGTATAACCCATATGAATAAAAAACAGCTTTATCCCTAAACATCGCCTGACCTTTTATCTTGCAGCTATGAAACAGTCTTCTATATGGTATTTTTGGATACGCAGCCCAGTCTACTGGTAGAGCCTACTGAGGTCAAGGAGTGCCTGGTCAGTTAGTGCATTACAGTCGTCTATGCTAACTACAATTTTTAAGTCATTTACAGTGGCGTTCCCCTTTGGAACTGCTGCGATTATTTCAGCATGGTGAAATTTGGTTTTTGCCACCCCAAATCTATGAGCTGTCGCGACTGCTGGCTATTGACGATTACCACAAGCTGCTGACTTTTGCGACGCAGCGGAGCAAGCTGGGCACCACCATGTTTCTGCCAGTTGGTTACAACTGCACCGATGGCATGACATTTGTTTTACCGGGTTTGTTTGGTGAAAATTGGTTTTAATTTGGAGAATATTCTAATTGTGGTGTATTTTCCAATCAGGTGACGATCTCTATGTGGCTGAGCCACAATTGTCCACTAAGATGATCGAGTTTCCAGAGACCATTGCAGAGCTGCGCGCTCGTTCCAAACGCTTGCATCGTTATGAGTATACTACACCTGCTGTTTTAAAAGTACGCTTAAATTTTCCAGCTTTAAACGGTCATTTGCCGCCACAGAACTTGCCAGTCGAGTTGCACAAGCTTTAAGCGTTACGAAATGTTATCGATTCAAAATATTAGACTATTGAAATTTTGAAAAAATTTCATTTATAAAGTGGTTTTTACGAAGCAGAACGCGACTAGTCAAAAAAGTTATCAGAATTATGTATTCAAATTGCTTATAAAATGTATTACATTTAAATGTACATATAGTTAACGCAAATATTTCTAATTTCCTGTGAATCCTGTTCTATAATTAAGTGTAAATTTTATGTTTGTCATATATTTAAATTTATATGGTTTTATGGATATACATAGATTAATTTCATTTGGATTTCAAAGATTCTATAATCGAAAATACACAAAAGCAAAAGATATACAAATTTCTAAGAATAAACTGTATTGTAGATTCAATAATCCGAAATACTGGTAGATATATTTTCAGAGTATTTTAAGCAGTGCTGCTATTTTGATTAAATTAATAAATCTGTGTGAATAGAAAGCTATAAAGCTCATAAATTTCGAAAACTACCTACTCAGAAGATTTGTACAAACAAACATTTGAATTTAAATTTAACAAAATACTAAATTGTTTAGTACTAAATGTCAAGAGCTATTTCATACTGATAGTAAATAAGTTCCTCCTCCCAACAGTATTTTTTCTTTCCCAGTCCACCAATAACTTAAGCTGCTATTGCAGGGTCATTGGCGTCCAAAGAAAATGTGACCGCTGCTTAGCATAGATAAGAATTCATAATGTGACCCATAAACGGGAGCCGCTACAAAATTGTTATTTAGTTATTATTTTAAGCGGATTTCGTGGGTCGCGCAATGCTCATCAAATTCTCAACTTTAATTAGAATTTTATAGGCAAGGTTTTTAATTAAAAAAAAAATAAACTTAGTTTAATACTGACATAAGTTAGATCTTAAGATCGAGCACATTTCCAATGGATGTACCCAAGTACGCACGCACATCAAAAGCGCAAGCCTATGCATATTCATATCTGGCAATATATGCATGTGGGCGGGTGTTGCTGCCCTTGAGCTGGGGGCTGATGCCGGTGAGACCGCAAATCAGACCGAGCACATAATTTCATCCCATTAAGAATGCATTTAAATCACTTTGCGGTCCACCCCCGCTGCTGCCACCTGCCGTGTGACTTTGTGCGCTTTACAGCCAGATCCTGTCCCACTTAAAAATCAAAAACTCTCAACAAGCTACCCCACAATCCGCCACCCCTACCCCTAGGGCCTGGTGCGTGTCTGGGCAACTGTTTGTTGTGCATTGTGCGCCAGTGTGCCCAACCCTCCAGTCAGAGCTCAAGCAGCCTGGAGGGTTGTCTGTTGTCTGTTGTCTGTGTCGGTAACAATTACTTCGTTTAATTTAACCTTTTGTGGGTTTTCCGGCGTTTATTGTTATTGTGCTTCGGCCTGTTCATTTAATATCGATTAATTATGCTATTATGTTCACAGGAAGTCACCATTATCAAGCAATTAGCATTGCGCAACACTATTCCGTTTAGTTGGCAACGCCACCTGTTAAGTAGTAGATGGCAAAGCTGCTCATAAATTATAAAATAAATTAAAATATGCGACACGAACGTCGGGCAGCCAAGCAAAGCAATGAGTTATGAGCCACTCCTAGTTGCTTGGCTGCTCTAAAGCCGCTTAAAATGTAATAAGACGTACGCCTGGCTTGGCTAAATTATGTATGCCAGGACGACAGGTTTCTTGATTTATGCTGGCGCCTTGAAAGACGCCACCTTACCCCATCGACGCTTACTGTAATTGAATTTTCAGCTCATTTTCATTTCCGTTTTCAGCATAATGCTGATTTACGTGGTCCACTGATAAGTGTGGTGCCAAGAAAATTGGTTTATTAATTGCCAGAACATAGACTGGCGATGGCCAAAATGCATATCACGTATTTTTCTGCTTTTGTCAAAGCAAAGCCCAATTATAGTGATTATTGTAATAGGCAGACTGGCCAGGCTTAGATATAAATACTGGACGTAGCCAGTGCTGCAAGTGACATGAATACGAAAATCGGTTGGTAATCAATGCGACATCAAGTTCAAAGTAATTGGCAACTCCAAACGGGCATTGACAGCCATTAAAAACGCCGCCACAGACGACTTCCCACGGGTATAACTAAACAGACTTGTACCTAAAGCCAAAACCGCAACACCCATCCCCCCCACCTGACGCTACCAGTTGGAGATTTATTTTTATTGTGTGCATTGTTTGCACTCGACTTGAGCATTTGGGCCACAGTCACAGCCACAACTCCCACTGTTTTCGGGCGACTAAATGAGTATTACCGCAATAAATCGCCGCAATTCATTTAAGGGCGGCCAACCCTTAAATCAGCAGCTGCAAACTGTTGATGAGCACACACACACACACACACACACACACACACACACACACACACACACACACACACATCCACATCAACACCCTCCCAGCAGAGATTCATGTACACCCGGTGGACCGTGAACCTGTTACGGCATTTTCAACTCTCATGTCAAATTGTCACTGGGGACCCAAGGAACATGGACTAAGGACCCAGCGAAGGCGACCCAATTGCCGGCAGCTTGTCGAACAAATTGCATCAATTGACTTGCGTGTTCAACATTATGGCAAATTGTGGGTGGTGCCGACAGTTGGACTAATGTGCTACACGATTTTCTAATGATTTCTTCATTTTGTGGCATTTTATTTTCTTCTCTGCAGACAGCAGGTGTTGAAAGAGCAAGTTGATGTCATCGTTATCGATGCACATGCATATGTACATATGTATGTATGTATGTATACATGATCGGTTGGCAACGCGACGCCCTGCCTAGAAGTGAAGCTAACGAAAAGAAAGTTGCACAAAACCTAAATGCAAATTTATTTCGCGTTCGTATGCAGGTGCCAACAAAGATGGGAAATGGAAGTCCTAACACATGCACATACATACATTTTGCTTGCAGTCTGGAATGTGAGTAGATAATATGTATGTACATATATATTTATGCTTTCCACAAAACATAATTGAAAGACAGCTTCCACTAGTGAGAGCAAAAGAGACAGATTTGCACGTATACCAACGCACTGGGGGCGTTGCTGTTTTTGTAAAATATGAATTATGCGCTTGCTCCAATATATGTATGTATGTACATGCATACATACATATATTTTTTGTTGCCTGTATTTATGTATGTATGTATGTTGTTGTCGCTCCTTTTTGCGTTCATTTTAGCGACTCCCCTGTTCGTGTGAGCTTTCATACCTGAACAGCAGCCTCAGCCGTGGCCGCCATTATTGCGTTTTGCTTTGCATGTTGTTCTTGTTGTTGTGGTTGTTGTTGTTGTTGTTGTCGGGAGTCGTCTGCTGTTGCGCCAGCCCCTACTTCGCAGCATTTGTAATTCATGTTCCAGTGTCGGACCTGCGCAAAAGCAATGCTGGGAAAACTTGATTTGTTTTTCGGCCACATTGGGGTAGGTGGTGTCTGCTTGTCTCCTCCCAGCTCCCTGGCATTATGTTGTCACGGATTTCAATTGCATTCCATGGAAAGGCTGCACACACACACACACACACACACACATACACACAAAAACATGTACACACACACTTGCACATTTGTTTCTCATGTGCAAAATTGCAATTTTGTTAGCGACGACGACGCCGTCGTCACTTTTAGCATTTTTGCCTTGTCTGTGCAAAAATGGTGACCTTGTAACTTGGTTTTAATTGCGATTGTGAATGCGCTTCTTTCGGGGCGCTACGTTTGAAGCTTCAATTGGACAACAACAAGTAGTAGCAAAACTTTCAACATATGCCTTTCATTTAATCCAGTCTAAACTTTCTTATCGCGTTGTCATAAACTTGGACCGGCTGTCGAGGCTGCAAGCAATCGAATCTAAGGAACTGGCCACATAACTGGCAAGAGACCCTTTTCAAAATCCATCCAATTTGCCTTGCATAATGCCTAGCATGTGCGTCTCATATTTCCCGGTTGCGCTGGAGGGGGCAGTATTTAAGAAACCATAAATTTGACGGCAATAACGGATAAAGTATGTTTATTTCGATATTAGGCTAAGCAGCAAACGGAAATGCTCGTAAAAGGGATACAAAACAACAAAAAAAAACAGCCAACAAAATGAAATGCGACATTGTTAAGGGTTCAAGATTTGGCAACTTCCTTCTCAAAACTCTTTAACACTTGATTTCACTTTCTGACTGTGCCAAAGCAAGGGGCTGACGTGTGTGCGGCATATAGAATATGAATTGTAATAGATTTAGATAGGGATCAGAACAGTGAAAGGAACAGCCGCACCGTAAAATCTAACAAATTGATACAAGTAAAAGATAACTTTGAAAACGTCTTTTGGTCAAAGCAGCTTAAGGAATACAAATATTGTAAAAAGTTGAAAAGAAAATGAATTTCTTTTCATAATGAGCACAAGAAAAGACTTAAGCTAAATGAATTTTATACAACTGAAAAGCCAACAAATTGAATCAATATGCAGACACAACAAATGCCTTTAAGATTTTTCAAATGGATAACAAAAATTTCAACAATTTCAAGCATATCAAATTTGACACTCGCACAGACTGAAAAGCCAAAAAAAAAATATATATATAAAAATAAAGACGTCTATATAAATTATATGGCACTTGCCACGTGTCGTTGATTGTGCAACAACAACAACAACAAGTACAACACAACAGGCAGGAGCAAAGTGTGAAAAAAATGCCAGCAATGGGCCTCAAGGACTCTATAATATGGGCAAGACGCCCATCGACCAGCGTCTTCTTGTCTGCCCCTTGATGCGTAAAATATTCTTCAGTTTTTCTTCATGGTTTGGCACAAAATTTAATTCGTGCGGAAATTCAGTCAATTTAAAAGGCGACCCACACACACATACGTTATGTTAGAGCACAGGAATGAGGGCGTCACTTTTTGGCACGCCCACTTTGGTATGGGGGGGTTCATTGTATCCCCCTTTGTTGCCGGGCTGCTTAATCCGTTTTATTGTGGTAATAAAACTACAATACAAATTGTTTGAATGAGATTGAACAACATTTGAATTGAGCATAAAACGATAGCTGGCTCCTGACATGATTCGCCTCCAGGATTCCCAAGCATTTGTCGATATATATATATATATATATGGATTTTATATTGCCTCTGTGTGTTACTAAGTTCCAAAGCAGAACTTAACATTTCTTGTGGTTGATTTGTTTTGTTTATAAGCTGATGAGAAGCACATGAGAGCCGAGATTTTTTGTGAATTGTGCCCCGGAAATTCGTTGTTTAATCAACATAAATATATTTATATTTATTTTTTGAATTAAATGAATGCATATAAAAACAAGTAAGGGTGCTCTAGTCGGGACTGCCCGACTAGGAGATACCCTGAACCCAGTTCTGACATCCATTCATACTTGCCTAATAGTGTGCATACATACAAACACACCACACATTACTGCAAGCTGTGAAAACGGTTTAAGCAGTTATCTTGCTTTTCCACTGAGCCCCACACAATGGAAAGTAAAATCTTAAATAACTTCTGTGTTTATTGTCCGATCTTTTTTAAAATTTGTAGGACATAACATTGGCTATAAAATGTGTGACCAAACCAAATTGCAAGGTCATACCTTCAAAAATGAGTTTTTTGAATTTTGGGGGGATTGGGGGGTGGTATCCAAAAAGTGAAATATTTGTTACATGTGTATGCAATTCGAGATTATACATGCCAAATTAGGAGCCTCTAGCTCTTATAACTTGTAAGTTATAGCCCAAAAACGCTAGTCTGAAATCGAAATTTATCGATAACTTTTGAATGGGTTGAGTTATCGATAAAATGAAATAAACTTGATCTGTCCCGGCACTACGAGAACTTATATTCCAAATATGAAGTCTCTAGCTCTTGTAGTCTCTGATATCCGCGTGTTCATACAGACAGACGGACGGACGGACGGACGGACGGACGGACGGACGGACGGACGGACGGACGGACAGACAGACAGACGGACATGGCTAAATCGACTCGACTGTTGATACTGATCAAGAATATATATACTTTATATGGTCGGAGATGCTTCCTTATGCCTGTTACATACTTTTGCACAAAACCATAATACCCTTTTTACCCATTTTTAATGGGTTCAGGGTATAACAAGTGGGAAAGGAATATCTTCGGCGTGCCGAAGATTTTATACTCTTTTCGAACCTTTAGACAATTTTCACTCTGCTAACTGCAGCACTTTCATCTGTAAAAATTTATATCATATGATATCAATTTGAATTGAAATATTAAATTTATATCCAGTTTGCAAAGTTTCATTGCGATAGTTTTGAAAACATGGGATTTATGGGCAAAACCGACTTCCAGTTGTATGGCAGCTATGAGATATAGTGATCCGATCCGGCCGGCTCTAATCAATGTTATATATGCTTACATAATAAGTATCTGTGCAAAGTTTTATCGCGATAGCTTTGAAAACATGGGATTTATGGCCAAAACCGACTTCCAGTTGTATGGCAGCTATGAGATATAGTGGTCCGATACGGCCGGTTCCGACCAATGTGCTGTCCCTTTGAATAATAAGTCTCTGTGCAAAGTTTTATAACGATAGCTCAAAAACTGAGGGACTAGTTTGCATACATACAGACAGACAGACAGACAGACAGATAGACAGACAGACACACAGACAGACAGACGGACATGGCTAGATCAATTTGTTTTGTCATTCTGAGCATACTGGCAGTAACTTTTGGGGTATCCGACGCTTCCTTCTATGCGTTACAAACTTCAGCACAAACTTAATATACTATTTTCTTCGAAAAGAGTATAATACTAAATATTTGAAATTAACTTAGACGCAAATTATGTTTACACATTTTTTTAGAACCTGTCCAATGCGCAGTTATAAATATATAAATATAAATTATATTAAATGACACCCTTCTACTCGATTCTCAATAATTCAAGTAGGGCCTTTAGATTTGAATAATTTTAGCGATGTGTTTGTTGTGTTAGTGAATTATATCACTCTCTCTCTCTCTTGTGCTGTTGCTTGTTTTCTTTTACCGTCACTCTCTCGATTGCTCTTTCTCTTACTGCTTTCTCACACAATGTGTCTTTCCCTCTTACCGCTTTCTCCCACAATGTGTCTCTCTCTCTCTCTACTACTCTCTCAGTTGCATTGTCTCTCTTACACAATTACTACTCTCTCATTCTCTTACTACGCCTCTCGCTTAATCTCTCTCTCTCTCTCTCTTTCACTCACTCACTCAGTCTCTCTCCTTTCTCTCCTCTCTCTCTCCTCTCTCTCTCCTCTCTCTCTCTCTCTCTCTCTCTCTCTCTCTCCTCTCTCTCTCTCTCTCTCTCCCCTCTCTCTCCCTCTCTCTCTCTTTCTCGTCTCTCTCTCTCTCCTCTCCTCTCTCCCTCTCTTCTCTCTCTCCTCTCTCGCTCCTCTCTCTTTCTCTCTCTATCTGTGTCTGTCTCTCACTCTCTCTCCTTACCTCACTCTCACCGTCTGTCTCTCAGTTTTTCTCTATATGTTTCTGTCATTCTTTCTCCCGCGCGCTCTCACTCTCTCTCTCTTACAATTTGCTCTCTCTTTTTCTCTCCATCTCTTACTAGCAAGAATCAGATAGATAATCGATGTTCCGTACGTACAATGAAGACGAGAGAAACCGTGAAATGCTGCTGCTAAGTGGTAACACAGATATGGTAAGTTATAAAACATGCATATTTCACAGGATTTATACCACTATTCACTATTCAAAGTTCCTTTTTACCCAAACTAATATTTTACAACCGAAATCAGTAAATTAGTTTGAGCTGCGCTGTGTAAACTCATAAAACTGTTGCATTAATTATATTTTGCAATGCACTGGGGCTTAAACCCATTAAAGGGATCTCATAAAAATGGACCAGAAACAAGGTCAGAAGGACCAGAATCTTTTCGCTATTTTTGGTTGAGTTTTTGTGGTGTCCGCTTATAATCTACATGTTTATGGCTATTTGCGTTTTGACCTCCGCTAAGTCGAGATAAGCCATAATTTGATTAAGCCCCCGTCGAGGTGGAGGACGAGAAGGAGCAGGAGCAGGAGCAGGAGCAGGATGAGAATGTGTTAAGTGAATAAAAATATGTAAAGCATAATTCAAACAAGGACATGCACATAAAATGGAATGTGTGCGCATCCTAAACGGGTTGCGACTCCCCGAGACTATTCGCCATGTGGTCAAGCTTGACCCAGCGGGTGTGTGTGTCCTTGTTTAACCAACGATTATGGAAATTGTTATCCTGGGTATGATGGGGAGCAAAGATTTGCAGTGCCAGATAGGCCAAATGACACGTAGCCGTGGCCAGGACCAAAGGACCCGCATAAAGCGGGCGACACCCTCTAAAAAATATTTGTTCACACATGTGGGCAATGGATGAAACGGGAGCAGGAGCAGGAGCAGCAGCAGCAGCAGCAGCTAGCCCTGACTTTTATGTTGACCGACCAACGGCGTTGGTCGCTGCAGTCACGTGTGAAGTTTTCTTCCTTTCTTTTTTCCTCTTCGTTCTACCACACATAAATTGCATTTGTCGAAGGAGTAGGGCGAGTGGCAAACACCGCCCGCAATCCTCAACGCCCTGCTCTTTGTGCTATATTTAAAGTAAATCAAGTTCCGTGATATCAGCGTACAAATTGGCAGCCAAGTCGAAACTTCAGCGGACGTCCATAAAAATAATCATAAACGTTTATCACATGGTCCGAGGACAACAAAAGCGACAGACAACAGGCAGAAGGACACGATTTTGATGAAAAGGATAGCGTGCATTTTAGTTCAGCGACGGAACGTGACGTCCGAATCAAAATGTGTTTCCTTTGTGGGTCAGCGTGTTTGCTGGATAGAAAACGGAAGCGACGAGAATCGAATAAGCCAAAGGGAATCGTATTGGCAAAGTATCGGAATGTTTGAAGGGCAGGATATAGCTTAGTTTCCCAATGAAGTTAATCAAGACTGATGCTAGCGGAACTAATTTACTTTAGTAATTGGCAAGAGAAGTTCTTTGAAATCTTTGGAATTTTCTTAGTAACTTCATAAATTGCATGCATCTTGTGCTGAAAAACTTAATATACGGCTTTCACAGCTTTTAAATCTGTAAATCGCCAATTGCTCATATGAGCCCTTTGTTAGCAATGCTTTCCCACAACCTGCGACTGCGAAAATTGCACTTAAGTGTTGTTTCAACTGGCAACTTCCGGCTGTCGACTGTGCGTGGCTCTGGTCACATTGTTGTTGAAACAATGTGCACTTAATAAAGCAATGCAAATGATTTCACCTATTCACACACACACATGCTTCGAATACAGAGTGTTAAGTTAACCAACCACACATCAGAGATGGCAAAAGTCTCTCTGGTCTCTCATTTGCAATTAAATGTTGGCCAACACTCTCTCAACCCTCTGGCCAAAACACTCACTGAATACCCCTGGCTGTATTTACATGAAATGAGGGTCATTAAGTTGCCCAGTTCAACAGTTTATCGATGCGAACTGTTGTTGTCCTCCCACTGCCCACTGCTGTTGTGTATGTGTGCTAATCTCTTAATGCGTTTAGCGCACATTTCTATTTGCTTAATGAATTGTTACCGAATACATTCATTTCCATTCCTGTTCCCGTATTCGCATCCACATTCACATTCGCATTCATTGATTCATTTACCCAGCTCATTGCTGGGTCATTTGTCGACGTTTGTCTTTTGACTTGCTTCTGGGGTCTGGTCAGGAAAGGGGCCAAGAGTGGGGGGCGACAGGCTAAAGTTGTCGAAAGGGGCCAACGGTTAGCCCAATTAGGCTGATTGGGAGCATGGTCAGTGCCAAGCTGGCGCTATGAAGGCCCAAATAATAGTTTACAGCTTATTTATAGCTTAACAATTCATATTTTCACATAATTCAATACATAAGCTTAACTAATGTACTTTGCAGTATACTTATTTCTATTAAAAGTGGCTCAGTTGGGAATATAACAGTTGTATAACAGTTTGTATATGTAGATTTTGGTGAGCTAGCTAATTTCTCTAACGTTTCTGAACCTGCTGCATTAAAACCTAATTGTATAGTTATTTAAAATCAAATTCAGTTGTTTGATTTTGATTTGCTAAAAGTTAAGCAAACTACTATCAAAAAAATCCTCGGAAAACCTAATTAGTTATAATAATATGAGATTAAATTTTAAATTATTTAATAATTGCCATTTTTCTTTGCAGTTATACATTTTGATCTTCATGGACATCTCTAGAAACGGATCCATTGCCTGGCTACCAAGATGATGTTATACGGACAACCACCAAAAAAACTCACCAAAAATACTGGAAAATTTGTGTGAAAAATGTCATCAAGCAAATAAATAATTTACTTAGTTAATTTAAAAGTATTCGTTTTATTTCCATTTACTAAAATTTATTATAAGAATGTATATAAAAATAAAATATTACATTTCATTTATAATTACAATTATTTTTTGATAAATTCTGTTTTTTGTACAAATATACCTTATATAGTGCATTTTAAATAAATGAAAATACAAACCAAGAAACTTTGTTTTTCTTTTTAAAGTACCAGGCGCACAGAATCAGGCAGATGGATGATGATTTTTCTGCTTTAAGTTTTAGCGCGACCTTGAATGAGAAGTAAATTTCATTGTTGCATACTTTTAGGGTGTCTGAAGCAGCAGATCCGCTTTGCCAAATGCTATTTTTCGTCAGAAAGTACCAGGCGCACATAATTCAGCAGATGAACGATGATTTTTCTGTTTTTAATTTAAGCATGACCTTGAGTTAGAATTTCCCTTTGAGAGAAAATTTACCTACACTCAGAGCTGGGCTTGCTTACATTTTCTGTGTGCAGTTGTCAGTGTTCGTTTATGTCTCGAGCAAAGGCAAATTTCGTATGTTTCTCTGGTCGAAGTACCAGGCGCACAGAAATCAGCAGATAGACGACGAATTTTTCGTTTTTAATTTTTGCATGACCTTGAGGGAGAATTTCCCTTTCACAGAGAATATCCCAGAGCACAGAGCGGAGCTGCGTGCAGTTGTCAGTGTTCGTTTTTGTCTCGAGCAAAGACAAATTTCGTAATGTTTCTCTGGTCGAAGTACCAGGCGCACAGAAATCAGCAGATAGACGACGAGTTTTTCGTTTTTAATTTTTGCTTGACCTTGAGGGAAAAGAGCAAATAACCCTGAGTAGAACTTCTGAGCATGGCTCTCAGCTCTAAACTAATACATTCAAATAAAAAACGTTGATTTTTGATAAATCGTTTATTTTCTTCGTTTATTCTACAAATGTGTATAAATATTTATATTTTTCTTAACTATAAGTATAGTATATTTTGTATTATCCTAAGAGTGCATTTAATATTACAATAATTATATAAAAAGCAATGTTTTAAGTTTACTTATTAAGCTAAGATGTTGCTGCTTTCTTGTCAGTTGATTGTTGTATCGTGTTTGTTGTTATTGTTGTTGCTGTTGTTGTTGTTGTGTTTGTTGCTGTTGTTGTGTTTGTTGTTGTTGTTGTTGTGATGATGATGATGATGATGATGATGATGATGATGATGATGATGATGATGATGATGATGATGATGATGATGATGATGATGATGATGATGATGATGATGATGATGATGATGATGATGATGATGATGATGATGATGATGATGTTGTTGTGTTTGTTCTGATGTCTTCTGCTGCGCTTGCGACCCATTGGAAAACAAAAATTAACTAATTATATAGGCATATATAGATTTTATAGTACTTACTTACCGTTTAGCAGAATGGTTTCCACAATGGGCAATAATTAAATGTGCGCTTAGCTAAAGTTGCGAACATTGAGCTGAAAGAGAAAGAAATAATTAAGCAAACTACGGTAAAATATAGCTCAGCTATACTTACTACAGTAAATAACACAATTCCTGGAGTTATTGTCAGCATTGATGGCGTCCTGCTGTGAGCTGCAAGAGAAAAATAATAAAGGATTAGAACATAGTTTTTTTATTTTACTATAATTTGTATAATGTTACTTAAAGAACCAAAACAAGTGGGGAAGGATTATCTTCGGCGTGCCGAAGATTTTATACTCTTTGGAACCTTTAGGCGATTTTCACTCTGCCAAATGCAGCACTTTCATTAGCTGTAAAAATTGATATCATATGATATCAGTTTGAATTGAAATATTAAATTTATTTCCAGTTGTATTGCAGCTATAAGATATAGTGATCCGATCCGGCCGGTTCCGACCAATTTGCTGTTCCGTTGAATAATAAGTATCTGTGCAAAGTTTTATCGCGATAGCTCTAAAACTGAGGGACTAGTTTGCATACATACAGACAGACAGACGGACATGGCTAGATCAATTTGTATTGTCATTCTAAGCATACTGGCAGTAACTTTTGGGGGTCTCCGACGATTCCTTCTATGTGTTACAAACTTCAGCACAAACTTAATATACTATTTTCTTCGAAAAGCGTATAATTGCATTTATTTAAAACGATATTCGAATGCAAAGTCGCTCAAGCGCAATTTTTCTCATTTGGGTCATTTTACTGCATGTTTTGTTTTAATAAAAAATTAGAAAGAGATACATTGTGCATTGACTCTTGCTCTCTAAAAATCTTTCTGGAGGTAAAGAGAGTACAAAAAAGTGCATAAGAAACTATGCTATTAAAAAAAAAGTTTAAATCATTTTTGGGAGCAATTAAAAGCATTTTCAATTGAAATCAATGCATAATATTATAAAAATTAATCGCATTGAAATATTGCCTCAGGTTCCGCTGAAATCGGCGCTTGAATTGTTGGCCGCGAAAACCACTTATATTTTTGTACCGTCCGAACCTCTTGGTTTTTTGCAAATATCTTGAAAACTAAAAATGTCTTAAAATCAAGCTTTGCACCTATTATAGGACTACTAAAGAGCTATAAGTTAAGTCAGTTGTCAGAATAAAATCCGTTTTATTTTGCCTGTTT